>OW240917.1:75817160-75874660 GCA_933207985.1 Pelobates cultripes
AGACGTCTGTGTGGTACCTAGGGTACCCTGCTGTACAGCAGTTAATAGTCTTTTTGCTGGTCCCCATAGAAGTCAGTTGTTCTTGGTTCATTTGACACCAGGTCTTGGCCATCGGGCCTAGGTCTTTCCATGAGGTGTCAGAGGATCTGGTGAGAGATATGTGTGGGATAGCTGTTTCCCAATGATGGTAGAGATGTGTCATGTTCTCTGGAAGATGGGCTAAGATGAGCATGGTACCTGTGGGGTCCCATAACAAGTCAGTCAGGGTAATTGGAATTTCCTTGAGCTGGAATAATTCTTCCTCATAGTTCATATCAGGGCCTGGTCTGTCTTTAAACCATAAGGTGCAGTGAAGTAGGGCCTCTGATTGTTCATTATGTGGGGGTGCAAGTGCAGGCAGCTGCAAATCTGCTCAAACCTCTGGGTTGATGTCCAGGCTATACCAGTAATGCACAATTCCCCCCTTGGGAAGTGGCAGAAGAGTGGCGGGTTCAGGGAGAGACATCGCTGAAGTTCCACATTGTCAGGTTACAGTAAGGATGTTTGTAGACGAAGGTAACGTTGAGAAGAAAGGTGCTTAGGTTGAGTTTGTTGCAGGATTGCAGTAATGTCATGAGGGGCCAACACTGTGAGGTGGTGGCCAAGAACAAAATCATTGGTCTTGTCCAGGAGGGCGCTGGCGGCAAACACCGCTCTGAGGCAAAAGGGAATACCTCTCGCAACAGGGTCAAGCATGCAGGAGCCAATAGGTCGTTGTCTTGATCCATGTTTCTGGGTGAGGACTCCGGAAGCATGTCCTGATTTTTCAGAGACAAACAGATTGAAAGGAAGTTGGTAGTTGGGTAGGCCCAAGGCAGGTGCAGAAGCAATAGCTCTTTTCAAATTGTGGAAACAGATGATAGTTTCTTCAGTGAGGTGAAAGGGCTCACTCCTGAGGGCATCATAGAGTGGCTGCATGAGCTTTGATGCTTCGGGTATCCAGGACCTGCAGTATGTGATAAGACCCAAGAAGGCATGAAGAGTCTGATGTGGTGCAGGTAATTGGAGTTGCAAAACAGCTTGTACACGCTGAGAAGTTAGATGTCTGGTGCCATGGGAAAGACAATGTCCCAAGAAGACCACAGAGGGCCGGCACCATTGCAGCTTGGATTTGGAAATTTTGCAACCTGCAGCAGCGAGGAAACATAGGAGATCTTCTGAGTCACGCTCTGCAATAAGCAAATTAGGAGCACAGAGAAGGAGGTCATCAACATATTGAAGTAGAATAACATCCAGATGAGTATGGGGGTTTGGAACAATAGCAGTGTCCTTTATGGTTACTTCTTTAACAGCACGGAGGTCCTGTACCATGCGGTACTGGTCGGGTTGGCCCTTAACAGTTCACTTTTTAACAGGGAAAAGTGGGGTGTTGCATGGAGATGTGCACTTGGTGAGGGCACCTTTGGCAAGCAGAGACTCAACTTGTGTGGTGATGGCTTCAGCTTGTGCTGGCTTCAGAGGATACTGAGGTCTACGAGGAGGAAGTGCTCCAGGCAGGAGCTGGACCAGGACGGGGGGTACACGTAAGCGTCCAATATCATCCGGGCCGGTGGACCAAAGTTCTTGGGGGATACGATCCAGAGCACTGGGGGGGGGTGTGACCCGTGCACTCCCTGTATTGTCAGTTAGGTTCAACAAGATGGGGAGTGAGCAGAGTACAGTGGTGTCTGTCTGTGATAAGGGTGTAGTTAACTGGACCCTGGAGCTGAGAAAGAACATCAGCACCCAAGAGGTTAATGGGACAAGTAGAAGAAACAACAAAACGTGAGAGTATGTATGAACCAACATGCAGGAGTGTAGTGAGGGGGCTACTGCGGGGTGTACCATCCACCCCAACACAGGAGACATCGGTGTCTGACAAAAAGGAGGGGTCATGGCAGGGGTTGCTGACACAGGCTTGCCGGTAACCTATTGCAGTAAATCTAAATGGGCCTGGTCGGGTCCTTGGTACCGGCGGGTAGAAGTGGGAGGGTGGCTGGACTGCATAGGAGCACGGGCAAGGCGGCTTTGTCGAGGTAGGGGCTGAATATCTCGGAAACCACCCGTGTCAAACCCATCAGCATGAGCTGGAGGGTATGCACGGGCCTCTAAAGCAGGGGGCCGGCTGGGATGGGCGGGATAGGTGAGTATTAAGGACGTGAGCAAGGGCAGAGATTGGATCGGAAGGCTCGGGGACGTTAGCCGGGGGCGGAGAAGGGGTTGGAGGATCAGAGGGAGGAGGTGGAGGAGGTAAATCAGTGGGAGGCGGGGCAGGAATCGCGGAATTAACCAGGGAGGTAACAGCAGAGAAGAGGGCGGATATCGAGCTAGACAGGTCATTGGCCATGGTTGGGTCAGGGGTCACCGGGGGAGGGGTCGGAGGGATGGGAACAGGGGGCTGGGTCGTAACAGCGTGGGTAGAGGGTTGGGACGGGAAATCAGTCGGGAGGGGAGGAGGCAACGAGGTAGAGGGGACCGGGATATCGGGATGGCTTACCACTGGAGAAGGGGTTGGAGGGGTGGGAACGGGGGGCTCATTCAGGGCGGTAAGGGCAGAGATTAGGGACAGCAAATCAGCCGAGAGGGGAGGAGGCAACGAGGTAGAGGGGACCGGGATATCGGGAGGAGGAGGTAACACTGGAGAAGGGGTTGGAGGGGTGGTAACGGGGGGTTGGGTCAGGGCGGTGAGGGCAGAGATTAGGGATGGCAAAACGGCCGAGGGAGGAGGAGGCAACGAGGTTGAGGGGGCCGGGACTTCGGGAGGAGGAGGTAACACTGGAGAAGGGGTTGGAGGGGTGGTAACGGGGGGTTGGGTCAGGGCGGTGAGGGCAGAGATTAGGGACGGCAAATCAGCCGAGGGAGGAGGAGGCAACGAGGTAGAGGGGGCCGGGACTTCGGGAGGAGGAGGTAACACTGGAGAAGGGGTTGGAGGGGTGGTAACGGGGGGTTGGGTCAGGGCAGTGAGGGCAGAGATTAGGGACGGCAAATCGGCTGAGGGAGGAGGAGGCAACGAGGTAGAGGGGGCCGGGACTTCGGGAGGAGGAGGTAACACTGGAGAAGGGGTTGGAGGGGTGGTAACGGGGGGCTGGGTCAGGGCGGTAAGGGCAGAGATTAGGGACGGCAAATCAGCCGAGAGGGGAGGAGGCAACGAGGTAGAGGGGACCGGGATATCGGGAGGGGGTACCACTGGAGAAGGGGTTGGAGGGGTGGGAACGGGGGGCTGGGTCAGGGCAGTGAGGGCAGAGATTAGGGACGGCAAATCAGTCGGGAGGGGAGGGGACAACGAGGTAGAAGAGAGGTCCGGAGGCATAAGGGAAGCGGGATCAGCGGGAGGACAAGGGTCTGGAGGATCTGGGGCGGTGGGGTGAGTAAGGTCGAGAGGGCAGAGAGCGGGGCAGCGGATGGAGACGGGTGAGTGGGTAACACTGGGGAGGGGTCAGTCGAGGTGGAGAGGGGACGAGAGGCAAGCATAGGTAAAGGTGGCGGGGGAATGTCATTTAACGTGAAGGATGTTACTGTAAACATACGATTTTTAACTAGCAAGATTCTATTAAGTAAAGATACAATGTTTAAAATAACTTGCATTAATTTGCAATATCCCTTGTTGCAAGACACAGGCATTAATGAATAATCATCAGGATAATTAGCTGTAATGCTCTTATATTCGTGCCCTACAGAACTCATTTGTAGGTCACACCACAGGTGCAAATGACTCTTTAGCAACCTCTTTTTTTTTTTTTTTAAATATCACGGACACATCTCTGATACAGGGAAACAAATGGCATGATTGTTTTAGTTAATATAACGTTTCAGTTCATAATATGTAGAGTGTAATGTCTCTAAATAGGACGAGCATGATAGGGGTAGGCCTCATGATGGAGGCAGCCATGACAGGGGCGGGGAAGGAAATGACAGCAAGGGAGGAAGTGAGGTGACGTCCATGATAGGTGTGGGAAAGGAAGACAGGAGGTATGGGCATGGTAAGGGCGGAAGTGACGTTACTTTAGAAGCAACCGTGACTGTAGATAGGTCACGGGACTTTCAGGGTCAACCTGCTTCTGTACTAGGCGCCATCTTTAGGGTGGTGGCTGACGTACTTTCAACAATACACCATATTATAACTAATAAAATAAGCCAGAGAAGCAACATTCCGTTCTGCAAAATGAAATATTAAACTATGAACAGACCTGGCAGGTTAAATAAGACAGTTGAGAACATTATGCATTTAACAGCCCATAAAGCTATCCATTGAAAAATGTACTTTAACATGAAGCAAGATAAACTCACGGAATTCAACCAATTTCCCTTAACATCCTCTAACCATTAATCACTTTCCTCCTCTTATACAGACATAACAACATCGCATATTCCCCTTAACAAGCTACAAGCTACACCTTCCTAAATCCCGTATTCAACACTGAATGCAATCTTGTGAGCTCGTCACTCCCACAATCCTCAGTACCTTATCTCAAAAATTAATTAAAAAATATATATAGCACTGTTGTAGAATTATTAGGCCTCTATAAATCTGTAAGGCCCCTTTAAATCCTCTTGTTATACCTCTAAGAGGCCCCCATAGTTTTACAAGGAAGCTTTGTCTATAGAACATAGAATTTGCATGTCAGCAAGAAATAGCTTTGATAAAATGTGTATTTACTAAAATCCTTGAAACTTAACCTTGAGAAACTAACAAGTGCCAGCTACGCTCCAAATGGATAGCTGCCAAAAGGCCCCTCCCGTCGAGTGAGCTCCTCATTTTAGCAAGATGGCGCTAAAACCTGTAGGAGTTAAGAAATTACGTAGATAGTGACCTAAGAATGGGGAGGGCATTTTACTAACATCTTAGCACCTAAGCCAATTAACAATGTCTATTTGTCTATATCTTGATTTTCTTCAATGATGTAATAATGCCTTTATAAGGGTCTGCGCACCCATTTTCTGTCAGAAGCCATTAAACTTCTCTGAAGTTCTTTCATTACCCTGAACCTTGTGTCTCAGTGTGAATTTACTTCTGCGTGCACGCAACTTTATTATCTTTAATTTGGACAGGAACAGATAGTCATTCAAACTAATTGGTTTGCAGTAAATTATCTAGAACAATTGGCTCTCAACGTGGGGCTCTGGGCTATGTCCAGTCTGGGCAGCTGTCCAAGAAGACGCTGGGGGGGCTGAATCCTGGGGGAAGGAAAAGAGCCTGATCACCTCTGAATACACGGTAGAGATTGCTGCAGCACCTAGCCGGTATGTTCCTACCCCTGTGATTGACCTGCCCCAGTGTCTGTGACTGCTGCCGAGAGGACATCAAAGTCAGGTAATAACTTGCCCAGAGTCTTTGTATTGTTAATGATACCTAGTTTACCTGCATGTTGACTATCTGTTGCCTGGGTGTGTTTGTATTGGTATGTGTTTAACTTAGTACCCGGGGAGTGTAAGTGCCTGTTTAACCCCTTTTAGGTACCACATGCCTGTGGTAGTAAGGAAAAAAGGGGGTGGACCTGTGGAAGTTTTCCTGGGGGTCCTCTATTGCCTGTTTAACTCTTTTAGGAGCCACGTGGCTGTGGCTGTAAGGAAAAAGAGTAGGGGGGATCTGTGGAGGGCAGTAGACTCACTGCTTCCTGGGGATCCCCAGAGTGTCATTTTGACCACTTAGCTAGCCTCATCAGACACTTCTTCTTGGTAAAATTCCAGTCTCAAGCGCTGAGACAGGTAAGATTCCAATTCTTTAGGCTATACAGGATTCGGGTTGGAAGCTGTTGCTGTTTCCTGTGGCTGCTGGTAGTGAGACTTGCGGGTGGTCCGCAACAGGGACACTACGAGGTTGAGGGAGGTGGCTTTTGGCCACACGAGTAAAGGCAAGGGATAAAACTGTTGAACTTATTTGAACTGTGATGCATGCACTGTATTTACACTGAAATGTTATTGTCTTAATTGTCTGTCACACAGATTCCTGTGTTTACTTCTCTTACTCACTGTACTATTTACACTTTCCCCTCCTATTTCTCTTTCTCTTTGTTGAGAGAAGTGATTGGTCACACACTTCTCGCCACGCTCCAATCCGCGGCTACCACGGGTAGGCGGAATCAGTGACTAGTCTACGTTTTGGGAAGACGTACTTAAAGAGCTTGCTCTTAAAGTAGCAGTCGAGCACGGTAGACGTTCTGTTCCTTTCTCTCTCTATATCTGGGACGCCTTGTATGGGGAGGATGGGACAGAAGTTAGATAAACCCAGTAAGGGTTGGTTAGCATGTGATCTAGTGGAAGACAGAGAAGGAGAAGAGATGGTTAAGAAAGTGAGGAAGATTGCTAAAGTATGTGGAATTACCGTACCTCTGTGCGGCAGATTGTAGCCAGAGAGCTGGCGTAAGTTACTGACAGAGAAGAAAGGGAAGCTGTCGGACCAAGATTTGGTTTGTACAGCAGAAGCCTGGTACCGAGTAGCAAGAGCTATTCAGCAAAAGGGATAGGTTGAGGAAGATATTGATCACAAAGGTTTAAGATTGTATGTATATCATAATAATTGTGTTACTGGGATGTTATCCCAGCAGTGCCCTGTCCAGGAGGTGACCACTTCCATCATCCTGTCAGTAATGACCGAAATGTAGCTGACCATGGTCACCATCCCACCCCAATCTTAAAACGCTGTGGGTTTTTTTTTTGTATTTTGTGTTAGCCATTACCCTGGTAGAGGGTGGGGGTTTAAATGAAATGTTGTGTTTTTGTGTCTCTTTGCTTTGTAATGTAATTGTCCTTCTGTCTTGTTACTGTACAGCGTTGACATGGTTAAATTCGTGCTGGCAGGCAGTCTCTCTCTTGTTCCACTCAAATCCCCCTCTGCTAAAACACCCCCCCTCCCCTCGCTTCTGTGAGACGCGGGGGGGGTGACATGCTTGCGATTTAGGTCTGTCTCTTCGGTGTTCTGTAGAGTTATTCAGAAGCTACTGATAAGAGTATAAGGTACTGAGGATTGTGGGAGTGACGAGCTCACAAGATTGCATTCAGTGTTGAATACGGGATTTAGGAAGGTGTAGAGGGAATATGCGATGTTGTTAAGTCAGTATAAGAGGGAAAGTGATTAATGGTTTGAGGAAGATAAGGGAATTTGGTTGAATTCCGCGAGTTTATTTTGCATCATTTTATTATTTTAAAGTTATTTTAAAGTACATGTTTCTAGAAACAGCTGTATGGGCTGTTAAATGCATAATGTTCTCAACTGTCTTATTTAACCTGCCAGGTCTGTTCATAGTTTAATATTTCATTTTGCAGAACAGAATGTTGCTTCTCTGACTTATTTTAATAGTTATAATATAGTGTATTGTTGAAGGTGACGTCACTTCCGCCCTTACCATGCCCACACCTCCTGTCTTCCTTTCCCACACCTATCATGGACGTCATCTCACTTCCTCCCTTGCTGTCATTTCCTTCCCTGCCCCTGTCATGGCTGCCTCCATCATGAGGCCTACCCCTATTATGCTCGTCCCATTTAGATAATTACTGGAACAATCATGCCATTTGTTTCCCTGTATCAACAATTTGTCCGTGATATAAAAAAAAAAAAAAAAGAAGGTTGCTAAAATGTAATTTGCAACTGTGGTGTGACCTACAAATGAGATCTGTTGGACACGAATATAAGAGCATAACAGCTGATTATCCAGCTTCATCTTGCAACAAGGGAAATAGCTAAATAATGCAAGTTATTTTAAACATTGTATCTTTACTTAATCGAATCTTGCTAGTTACAGATCTTATGTTTACAGTAACATCCTTTACTTTAAATGATGGTTTAGCATTAGAAGGGTTTGTGGCATGTTTTATTAACCCAGCCACTACTGGTTGTTTACTTAGTTACAGGGTGGTATAATTGTTATAGTCTAATTAATATAAATGATAGTACCGCAATAGTTAATGTTTTATCCAAAGACATATAGGAACTTTACTTAACTTACTATTAACCATTATTTATAATGATAGACATGTTCAGACTGCAAAAAAGCTATGGCTAATGCCCCTGCCATGGCAGTGTCTACAGGGAACAAGGGGGGCCACTAGCCACTGTAACTTTACCTATTGAAGGTCACCCTACTGCTTTCCTGGTTTCCTGGTTAACACAGGTGCATCCCGCAGTGTTCCTAGAGAACAAGACCTGCCTGACTCATCGTTCCTGCCTGACACCGATGTCTCTTGTGTTGGTGCTGATGTCCTATCCCGCCTCCAAGCATCCATCACCCTCACTGCAGACGGCCAGGTTCAATTAAATACGCCTTTGCCACGAAAAGACACTACAGTTCTTTGTTCCCTTCCCATTTTACTGTGGAGATGATCTACCCACAACAGAACAATGCTCAATTAATCTTCTTTACTATGTAGCAGAACAAGGATGTGAAGCTTCACGTCTCAAGCTGCAATTCTGCCAACCTACTGTTATCTTCCTTGGCCATTGTCTGTCTCAGGGAACCAGACATCTTACCCGTGACCGAGTTAGAGCGGTACTGGACATTCCACCTCCAAGGACCTCGAAGTCACCACACGCCTTCCTAGGCCTCATTTCCTATTGCCGAGCATGGATCCCAGAAGCCTCGCTCCTTCTGCAACCTCTTTATGATGCTCTCAAGTCAGACCCATTTTGCTTGTCCACAGAAGCCCTTGACAACTTCTGTTCTCTCAAAAGTGCTATTGCTTCTGCTCCTGCTCTTGGCCTACCAGACTATACCAAACCCTTCAAATTGTTTGTTTCTGAAAGACAAGGCCATGCAACAGGAGTACTCACTCAGGCCCATGGTCCTGGAGGCCGCAAAAGGCCTATTGGATTTTTCTCCTGCCAACTGGATATTGTGGCCAGAGGACGTCCCACTTGACTTCGGGCCGTCTTTGCAGCCAAAGAGCTCATTGAAAGAACTGGAGATCTTGTCCTTGGCCACCCCCTGGTTGTCTTGGCCCCTCATGACATTTCTGCCATAGTCAACCAGGTCCAACTTAAGCATGTTACTCCTGCCAGGCATCTTCGCCTTCAATGTCATCTTTTGTTGCCTGACAACATTACCCTCCAAAGATGTCAAGTTCTCAATCCGTCCACTCTTCTGCCACTCCCTGAGGGGGGTGTATACTACGGATTCATCATGGACGAAACATGTTTTTCTTCTCACTGGCACCATCAAGAAGGAAATGCATCCCAACCTATCCTTTCATGATGGACAAGCACTCCTTCATGACGGAGCAGGATATGCCTTCTGTACCATGTGGTACAAACCAAACATCACTCCTGAACCCTGCTATGAAGATGAACTCTATAATCTGGTCGAAGTAAAACTCACTGCACAAGACTTCTACTGTGATTCTGAAGGCAACAGTATGGTCTTGATTCATCTACCTCCGGAACTCAAGCATTTGTACTGTCATTGGGACACTGCCATTCCACATGTCCCTGTGACCAAGTTGAAAACAATATCATGGAATGATCTTGGGCCTATGGCAAAAGCATGGGCCACTATGGACGAATCACAGCTACAGGAAAATGGTGTTGTCAAATATCCAACAACTGACCCTAAAAGCATGGCCACGTCATTTCCTGGAAAATAAGTTCCAAGATTTAACCATAGTGAATGAATACGACCCAGATACACCTCATGACTGTTTTGAACAGATGAAAATGGAAACAACACATCTACCAACTGTGCATGAAGACCCATTGGTAGATCCCAATCTCACCCTGTTTGTGGACGGCTCAAGATATGCTGACGAAGAAGGAAGATACCATACAGGATATGCCGTAACCACAACAGATGAAATTGTCAAATCATCATCTTTACCATCAACTATGTCTGCACAAGAAGCTGAATTGCAAGCCCTGACTTCAGCATGCAAGATCTCTGAAGGAAAGCGCGCCAATATCTACATGGATTCAAGATATGCACTGGGCGTGGCTCACGACTTCGGATTAATTTGGAAAACAAGAGGATTTCTTACTACCGCCGGTACACCAATCAAGCACGGTTCCGCAATCAAGGAGCTGATGGACGCCCTCCTACTCCCAGAAGAAGTGGCCATTCTGAAGGTAAAGGCACATGGCAAGTTGGACTCAGATGAAGCAAAGGGCAACCATCTAGCTGATCAGGCTGCAAAACAAGCTGCAAGAAAACCACAGGAAGTGGGAAGAAGAGTGTCCGGAAATGAAGAAACTCCCATATTTACTCTGCAGACTCTTCCAACTGACCTGAAAATCCTGCGGGAACAACAGGCTACAGTTGCCCCTGAAGAAATACAGAAGACCCAGCAGTCGTACAATGGGCACACAGACCTGCACATTTATCAAAAGATCTAATGAATGCTCTTGTACAAAAATACTACCTCATTGTCCCCATACGAGATTCTATTTGGGACTGCACCTAGGCTAGGTTGCTATTTTCCCCAACAACTGCAACTTCAAACTGATGTTTTAGTAGATTATGTAACTGAACTCGCAAATGCTTTGAACAAAATCCATGCCCAAGTTTTCTCTTCAATTCCAGATCCTGATTCTGACACAGGCAACCACAGTCTGCTCCCCGGTGACTGGGTTCTGGTCAAGAAATTTGTGCGAAAACATACCCTGGAACCAAGATTTGACGGACCGTTCCAAGTTCTCCTGATCTCCCCTACCTCTGTCAAATTGGCCGGAAGGCCTAACTGGATCCACGCTTCCCACTGCAAGAAGACACCTGCCCCAGAGGAAGCTAACTCTATGCAACCATGTGCCTCTGGTACATTATCTCCTTAGTTGGCCTCCTTAAAGCCCAGCAGGTGGCCATCACCAAAGATGCTAGTGGGTACACCTTCTGGTATAATTCATCATGTACCCATGTGGCTACATTCACTTTTGATTACTGTGATATTGTAGAGTGCCCATTCCCTAAGTCACAGATTCAAGCCATTTATAAAGATATACCACAAGCAAAAGACCCTTACGTTTGTGTAGTAGATGAACAATGGGGTTGTGACTGTAACTACTGGGGGGCTGCGGGATGGAATACTGGGCCTGCCCGGGGTTATAAACCCAAAAGTGCTTTATCTAAGATAGACAATCAGGGTAGATCCCTCCTTCAAAGAATGACTTTAAGAAAGCCTGGAGGAAGTACCCCTATGAAATTAATGTTAAATATTGAACATCCTGGCCCCGAGGATGCAGACCGATATGTAATGGGAATGTATTGGAAGAAAGGTTCCTACAACAAATTAGGTCATTTCTACCTCAGAGATATGTCCCACTCTCCAGAGTGGCAAGGGGCTGATCATATGGTCCCAAATCCGCTAAAACCACATATCCAGTCCTTTAAAGATATGATGGCCATCGCTAACCCCACTTTTGAAGATACCATGGCCGCTGAAACTGGATTCAATGACATTAATTTGTGGTTAGAATGGATGAGGTATAATGCTAACAAACATAATAAAACAGCATGTTATGTATGTGGCGGTGCCCGACCCCACCTTGGCACCGTCCCCCTAACTCTCCCTTTAGAGATAGAAGATTGCTTCTTAAGCCTTTTTGCCTACCAATATGACTTTAATAGGTCCCTCTGCATGGCATGGACGGCATAATACCCTCTCTTAGTTGAAAATGTTAAGCCACCAGATGGAGTCACAGTCTATAGAGGTAATTACACTTGTTATGCCATGTATGACGGGATTGGTAAATTCATGGGTAACTTTTCTAAAGGTTATTGCGCCACTTACAGAACTGTTCCTATACGCCTGTTGCAACACCATACCAGGTCATTGGGGGATATTTACTGGTTATGTGGGGATCTACAGTTAAGATCTAGGCTGGAAACTGAGTGGTGGGGTGAGTGTACCCTGGCCAAAGTTATCATGCCCATTCATATTATTTCTGATAATCATCATGACACATACGACCCTCCACATACATCAGCCAGAGTAAGGCGCGAAACCCCAGTAAAAGGCAGTTTTGACCCCCACATTTACATAGATGCCATTGGGGTGCCTAGGGGGGTACCTAATGAATTTAAAGCTAGAGATGAAGTAGCTGCAGGTTTTGAATCACTTTTTACCATAGTCACTGCCAACAAAAACCTTAATTGGATTAATTATATCTATTACAACCAACAGCGCTTCGTGAACTACACCAGGGATGCCCTCCAGGGCTTGGCCGAGCAATTACAGGCCACATCCCAAATGACCTTCCAGAACAGACTGGCCTTAGACATGATCTTAGCCGAAAAAGGGGGGTCTGTAAAATACTTCCCGACACTATGACTTGTTGCACTTACATTCCAGAAAACACAGGTCCTAATGGTAAAGTCACTCTAGCCATAGCTAAATTAAATAGACTCTCAGAGGAGTTAAAGAGAAACTCTGGAGTTACTGATCCCTGGGAAAAATGGTTTGGTTGGATGACTGGTTGGCAGAGAGCTTTAGTCCAGATTGGTATTGCCTTACTAATTTTTCTTTTTATTCTCGCTCTTCTCATTTGTTGTGTCCTCCCATGCCTAAGGAAATTCCTGCAGAAAACTGTAGACCAAGCAACACCAACCTTCACTCATCTGACAATCGATGATCAAGACCTCATCTCACCCTGTATTCCGCTACAAACTCTCCCTTATACTGATGAAGTGCAGAAAGTCTAGGAAGGGACAGTACAGGGACAGCGTCCGTCTTTATGGGTAGACTGCCGTACGGAGAAGTAGTGGATAAGCCACTATGGGTTACCAGCGGAGTGAAGAGTGTTCCTGAACCGTACTGACGGATGTGCTGCAGCCTGTTAGGGTCAAGAGAGGGATAGACTTGCACTTTGCATTAACACTAAGTCAGCGGTCATGGGGTTTCTGTGTCTTTGGGCTAATACTTCTTCTGATACTAACAAATAAAGTTTTGTCTTTTAGCAAATAACATTTTAGGGGGGACTGTTGTAGAATTATTAGGCCTCTATAAATCTGTAAGGCCCCTTTAAATCCTCTTGCTATACCTCTAAGAGGCCCCCATAGTTTTACAAGAAAGCTTTGTCTATAGAACATAGAATTTGCATGTCAGCAAGAAATAGCTTTGATAAAATGTGTATTTACTAAAAGCCTTGAAACCTAGCCTTGAGAAAGTAACAAGTGCCAGTTACGCTCTAAATGGATAGCTGCCAAAAGGCCCCTCCCGTCGAGTAAGCTCCTCATGTTAGCAAAATGGCGCTAAAACCTGGGGGAGAAAAGCATTACGTAGATAGTGACCTAAGAATGGGGAGGGCATTTTACTAACATCTTAGCACCTAAGCCAATTAACAATGTCTATTTGTCTATATCTTGATTTTCTTCAATGATGTAATAATGCCTTTATAAGGGTCTGCGCACCCATTTTCTGTCAGAAGCCATTAAACTTCTCTGAAGTTCTTTCATTACCCTGAACCTTGTGTCTCAGTGTGAATTTACTTCTGCGTGCACGCAACTTTATTATCTTTAATTTGGACAGGAACAGATAGTCATTCAAACTAATTGGTTTGCAGTAAATTATCTAGAACACATTCACTCTATTGGTGGTTTTAAATTGCCAACTCACAATTTTCAGAGCCACGTACAGTAGGCTCTAACTATAACAGCATATTCAGATTTCCTTTCGGATGCACATCCACTCCTTCCGCTAATGCAATTTTCCCGACTGGTACCAGGAGTCAGCAAGAAAATATGCAGATCCGGAGTTCCAAGATATAAAAGTAGGTTTAATCAAACGTGATAAAAAATAAATATAACAATAAAAAGGTAGCAGTAACACTAACGCGTTTCGACCCGATAGTCTTTTTCAACGTGTGTCTTGCAATTGTCCATACATTCTTTAAATACCCCATCCGATCACTTCTCTTTGGCGCCAACCGGTCCTTTGCCGCCCACTTTTTTCTCTCGCTTCTTTTTATTTCCGTCTCGGATTGATGACGTGTTTCCGTTTCCATTTTCTGTCCGACGTCATCTCTCTACATACATACGGGGCGTAGTTAATGGCAGCGCCATTTTTGAAAGTCCGGATTTGGGTTTTACTTTTAAATATTAATACTCACAAATGTGCTTCATATTAAAAGTTCCAAATCATATTCAAACTATTATATATAAATCTTATCCTTGTAAAATGTACTTATATATAAAAAATATATACTTAAATCACTCCAAAAAAACTTCAAACAAATTATATATCTAAAATAAATCCTTACTGTTAGGCACCTCTCAATAACGCTATTTAAAATATACTAAAAACATATTTATTTCAAATTACAAAAGATTTTCTAAAAGAGAAGGAGAGAGATAGCATAAATATAAATCTCACATATATTCTTCTAAATTCCCACATCACATATTATATTAATGCACTCATCTCAAAGTCACAGTTTAAACCTTCGGGTGATAAAGTATCTAGATTAAAGATCCAGCTCATTTCACATGAACGAAGGGCTGAGTTTACATCACCTCCTCTCCAGTGGCGGGTAATATTTTGAACTCCATAGAATATTATCCCTTTTGGATCTTTCCCATGACATTCCAAAAAATGTAGGGAAACACTATGTTTTTTCAACCCTCTCTTAATGTTATATATGTGCTCTCGTACAGGGTTTTGAAATACAACCAATCAATCCGTACAATACACACAGACACTCCAACACAAAATCCTCCCCTTTGCCTGTGATATGATTACTGAACACAATGGTTAATATAATTATCACAGGCAGAGAAATACAGTACTATAAAACATAACACAGGGACCCCAAAACATGCAATAACCCCACAAAAAAATCAGTCTTCTCCAATGCCCAGTGGCGAGGTCGGTTTTGCCACACACATCTAGTGGTTTTACCCACATATTGAAGCCCACACGTGCACTCGAGCACATATATAACATTTTTAGTTTTGCATGTCATAAATGACCTTATTATATAGTTACATAGTTGAAAAGAGACTTGCGTCCATCAAGATCAGCCTTCCTCACATTTGTTTTTTGCTGTTGATCCAAAAGAAGGCAAAAAAGTTTGAAGCACTTTCAATTTTGCAACAAGCTAGGAAAAAAAATTCCTTCTTGACCCCAGAATGGCAGTCAGATTTATCCTTGGATCAAGCAGTTATTACCCTACATTGAAATATTATATCCTTGAATATTCTGTTTTTGCAAGTATGCATTTAGTAGCTGTTTGAACATCTGTATGAACATCTGTATGAACTCTGATAAAACCACTTCTTCAGGCAGAGAATTCCACATCCTTATTGTTATTACATATTGCCTTAAATTGGAATGTGAAGTAAAGGTTATCATTTTCTTTTCCCTATTCTCCAAGATTTTACACCCCATACAATTTTTACAATAATTAAAACCCTTTAGTGTTATTTATAAAGTCCTTGTCTGTTTTTTCTAGAAAACTTGTTGTTAAGACTTGTCTTAAATTTTGTGCTCCCCTATATATTATTTTAGGTTTATCACCTATATATGGTATCATTTCATTATCCTGTTGTAACAAATGCCATTTTTTTTCCAAGAATCCTCTTTATCTGAGCATGATTTCTATTAAAATCAATGGAACTATTTCTGCGTTCTCCTCTTTTGGTTGTTTATACTCCAATAGTTCATCCCTGGTCATCTGCATCACTTGGTCTATTGTTTCATTTAAATCTGCGTCTACATATCTATATGTCCACTTGGAGGTCATACTTTTCAATTTGTGGACAATTTCTCCTTAATCTTAGGAATTGCCCTCTAGGGATGTTATATAACCAAGGCTGGAAATGGCAACTATCCTTTTCAATGAAACTATTAACGTACTAATGTCCTCTCCCCTGGCCCCCAGCCCTGAGCGGTGGGTGGGGTCCCAAAATTAGAATGGGGGGACCTTATGTCCTCCCCCATGGTCCCCACCCCTGAGCGGTGGGTGGGGGCCCTAAATACTAATTAGGGGGACATAATGTCCTCCCCTCTGGCCCCCACCCCTGAGCGAAGGGTGGGGGGCCTAAATACTAATTTGGGGGGGGACCTAATGTGCTCCCCCCCGGCCCCCACCCCTGAGCGGTGGGTGGGGGCCCTAAATACTAGTTAGGGGGGGACATAATGTCAACCCCCTGGCCCCCACCCCTGAATGGTGGGTGGGGGCCCTAAATAAAAAATTAACATCCCCTCCCCCAGGTGATGATACTTCCCCCCCCACCTGCGCTGGAACAGTTTTGTCATTTTGCCCTACCAAGTCCACCACTACATGCTTAATCTTTGCTTTTTTCTTTGGCTTCGCTGTCTTTTTCTGCCTCTGTCACACTGTTTTTCTTCTTCATGGCTTCTCTTTTCTCCTCTACCACTGCAGTCTGGCAAAGTGCCATGCTATAAGGCAGGGTTCCCTAAACTCCAGCCCTCCAGATGTTTCTGAACTACAACACCCATGATTCTTAGCCTATTTCATTCATAGAAGCATGGGAGTTGTAGTTCAGCAACATCTAAAAAGGGCCGGAGTTTGGGGAAGCCTGCTATAAGGTGTAACATTTTGTGGAATGTATCCAATATCTCACATGACATACTTTGCTGTATGCTGGGTTTCAGTTTCTTAAAGGGATAGGACTACCACCAGAGTTATGCCAAAATACGCCCTGGCACCTGCCGTATGTGTTGTTTTTACCCATATTTCTGTTAATCTCATCTTGGTCAGAAGGATATTCAATCTATTGCTATTTAGCTATAGTACAACCTATTTATGTATAATTATTTTGTACAAATTGTTAATTGGTAGCCACTGTACTGTTTTTCTTGCTCAGTTTGACCGATGGAAGTTACATACATATCCATACATTTATGTGTGGGAGTTTGACAGATTGGGGAAAGAAGGGAGGGAGCAGCAGAATGGAAGCCTACTCGACGAGCCCGGGGCGAAGGGGGCTCCAACCATATTTCTGTTATTAGTCCAAATTATGGCTCTTACAATCCTCTCATTGAGATCAGCTCTTCTGAGATTGTATGTCTGCAAGAAACACATTTTGCAACATTGAAACACCCCTTTCTCCATACATCAGATTATCCCATAGGGTAACAGTCCAAAATTTGCAGGGAGTACCTATTCTCATACATAAACCCCTGTCCTTCCAGCTTTATGCCCAGGTTATTGATGCCAAAGGCCGTTTCATCATTTTAGTTTGCACCATCAATGGTCAGGACAATACACTATTTATATGCATCAAATATTAAACAAATACATTTTCTAAAATCCTTATTCGCCAGTATCAAACACTGATCCCAGGGACAGACTTTGGGGTGTGGCGATTTTGATATTACACGCGATCTTACTATGAATACCTCTACAAATCACGTCAACTCTACCCTCAACTACCCAACATCCCTAGGTGCAGCATTTTAGTCCTTCTGCAGGAAGTATGCCTGAATAGAGGTGTGGAGAGCTCTCAACCCCTACTCTAGGGCAGGGGTCAGCAACCTATAGCACTCAATGTGCCTTTGCATGGCACTCAAGGCTGTGAGAGCCAAACAGGAGTCCCAGTGGGATGACAGATATCTGCTAATGAAACCCTAGCGGTGATTGCATGTGGTGAGGGACAATCCTCAATTTAGGCGTTATAGCACCGTAGGAGTGTAGCATTGTAACACAGCGTGACCAATCCGCATGTCCTCATAGCGATGCATTGAATCAATGCTTCTCTATGAGGAAAGTTCAGCATTTCCATGCAGAGCAAGGAGACACTGAATGTCTGGGGAGTAGCCACTGGAGGTATCCCTAGGCTTTAACACCTTAAAACCGGAGAGTGTAGATAGATGCCCTATTCTAACCGGGTACGCCCTCACGGTTTTTCTTACTTACCTGGTCCCAGGGAGTCCCCCGCGGCGGGTCCTGCCTCTTCTGGCCCCCCCCAGCCATGTGAGAGTGAGGTCCTTGCGAGGACCTCACAATCACATGGCCAGGTTAGCTGGCTGCTGCATTGCCAGCAGGGGGACTGCCTGTAATGACAGTTAGTCCCCCTGCTGGCTGAATTCAAATAAACAGTTAAAATGAGTGTAAAAAAAAAAAAAAATATTTATATATTATATACTTAGATCTATATATATATAAAAATTACACGTAGACTGATACATATATATATAAAATATAAAAATATAAATATGTAAATAGGTTAAAAAATTTAAATAAATAATACAAAATAAATTAAAAAATATAGATGTGTGTTATTTTGTTCTAACTGTATTGTGATATTAATAATATATATATATATATATGTATATATATATATATATATATTTGTGTTCGGGGCAAATAGCCGTATATGGAGTAAGGTTCCAGCATAAGCGTAGGATAGTATAAAGGGAGCAAGTCGGTTGTGGTGTGCCGAGACCGACGATACGGTAGGCCTGTAAATAAAGAGGGCCCACCAAGGAGTAAGTAAGTAAAGTAAATGGAAAGAAAAGAGAAAGTGTTGAAATGAGGAGTGGGTGGGAGGGTCATTCTGATGCTGACCTCAAGCGATATGAGTCAGGTAAGGGGTGTCCCTTATATAGGGGAGTGAATTAATTTAAGCCCCTCCCACAAATACAGGCCAAATGGCCTTAAAACATATCAAAATACATGTAGAACGAAATATATATCTATATACATAAATATATACGTATATATCACTATATATATATATATATATATATATATATATATATATATATATATATATATATATATATAAATATTTTAAAAAATTATATATATATACACACACACACACACACACACACACACATTCATTCTACATATATATTTATGTAATTTTTACATAATTATGTATTTTAATTAATTACAATTAGTGGGACCTGCCTGACAACCCATGCCGAAAGTCCAGGGAATTTAATTTGCTAGCACTATATTTAACCCTATAACTTTCCAAGACACCATAAAACCTGTACATGGGGGGTACTGTTTTACTCGGGAGACTTCGCTGAACACAAATAGTAGTGTTTTAAAACAGTAAAATGTATTACAACAATGATATCATCAGTAAAAATGCAGTGTTTTGCATTTTTCACACACAAACAGCACTTACACAGACTATATTATTGCTGTGATACTTTTTACAGTTTTGAAACACAAATATTTGTGTTCAGCGAAGTCTCCCGAGTACAACAGTACACCTCATGTGCAGGTTTTATTGTGTTTTTAAGAGTTACAGCGTCAAATATAAGGATTGTGTTTCATTTTTTTCACATTAAAATTCGCCAGATTGGTTACGTTGCCTTTGAGACTCTATGGTAGCCCAAGAATGAAAATTGAAGATTATGCTAGCTTTAGTGTACTAATAATCTTAATTTTAATAAGGACAGGAGGCGAGTATGTTGCATAACTCTCTTTACTAAACTCCATAGCAGTAAAGAAAAACGTACAGAACAACAGTAAATCAATGGGCAGCATAGTGTATATAAGGGTCATGCTGCCTGGACATTTCCTCTTTCTTTAAGCGACATCCAAGTCTTGACTGAACGCTGAGACAACAAAAACGAAATCAGTAGGTGCATCCTCCAGGCATCGTTGAACTTGTGAAGACTCACAATTATTGAAACGAAGAGACAAACGAGGTCATCAACCAAACAGGCGGAGTCGTGGGATATCCAGAAATGACATCCATTGGCAGTCCTGGAGAAGGTTACAATGAAAATGAGAGTATAAAACAGGTTAGGTACTGAACCGTAACTGGTCAAGCAGATGAACCTTTATAAGCATGTGAAGTATATGGATACACTACAGAGCAAACCACAATAGCGGTAGTATACATTAAATCATGCTCCAGAAAATGATAAAACTCGGGTCTCTACAATCTGCACTGAAACGGGAATAGAGTAGACCACTAACTGATAACAGGGTAAAACAACGAGGCTAACCTGTGATAGAAAACATCAGTCACCTTGGGATCCACCCCCCCCTGAGGTGTATCAGGGGAGGGAACACCACGGAAGGAAAATACTCGCCTCCTGTCCTTATTAAAATTAAGATTATTAGTACACTAAAGCTAGCATAATCTTCAATTTTATAACATGACAGGAGGCTTCCTATTTTGCATTTTTAACGCTGAAGTGGAAATAGAAGGTACGAAAGGTAGATTCCCTAGACCAATCCGCCGTCCGCAGAATATCCGACAAGGATGCTCCCGCCAGGAAGGCTGAGGAGGCCGCTGCCCCGCGAACGGAATGGGTGCCGAATGAGGGGTCTATACCGGCGAGAAAAAGGATCCAGCGGATCCATCTAGCTAGAGTGGTGACCGAGACTGGGGCATGGGGTCTAACGTAGGAGACCAGGAGTTGGCCCGACGTCGAGTTCCGAAGAGGGAAGGTAATCATGATGTATCTGCGAAGAGCAGAAACCACACAGAGTTGTGGGTCGTCCGGGAAAAAAGGATAAAAAAACTGACGTCAAATCTGACTTGGTACGTCGGGAGATACAGAATGTGACCCCCTCGGGGGCAATATCAAAAGCGTCGACATCGAAAGCACGTACATCGGACACCCGCCGGAAAGACACCAGACAAAGCAGGAGAGCGAACTTAGCAGACAATTGTCGGAGGACAAATGTTCGTTAGGGTGCCAATCTCGGATAAAGAGGAGGACCAGCCCGACATCCCAGAGACGGTTGTACTTAGGGCCTGGAGGGCATCGTAGCTGCATACCATGGAGAAGTCGGCAGACTAGAGGATCCTTGCCAACCGGGAGGTCCCCGACGGGAGTGTGAGCCGCAGAAATCGCCGAACGAACAACGTTAATGGAACGGTAGGAGCGGCCCGTCGAAAACAAGGATGATAGGAAATTAAGAATCAAAAGGTATAGGGGCAGTAAATGGATCGGAGTCCCGTTCCATGCACCACGTAGACCAGGAGGCCCAAGCTGAAAAAGTAGCAGCGTCTAGTTCCGGGGGCCCATGAATCCCATGAGAGGTCTCTAGCAGCCTGCGATAGTCCGCCGACCTGCCAGGAACCCCGGAAAGCGTCCAAGCCACAAGGGATAGACGATCTTCCAGTATTATTGGGTGAAGATTCCCTTTGGGATCCGTGAGGAGGTCCGGGAAGGATGGTAGGAGTAGAGGGTCCTTGCATGAGGAGGCCAGAAGGTCCGGGAACCATGGTTGGCTCTGCCACAATGGTGTGATGAGCGTCAGTGTCACTTGTTGCGTCCGGAGTTGGTGTAGGGTTCTCGCAATCATGGCGAATGGGGGAAAAGCATAGGCTCCCCTGGTCGGCCAACGTTGGAGAAATGCGTCCGTTGCCTTGCTTTCCGGGTCTGGGAGCCAGCTGAAGAATTCCGGAGTCTGGTGGTTGTTGCAGGAGGCAAACAGATCCAGGTGAAAAGGAACCCTCCGGGCTGTGATGGCCTGGAATACTCTTGTGTCTTTTCGCGAACCTCTGCCGTCACCGGCACGGGTTGGTCGTATGTGGGTCTGCGGCGCAGGAATCTTGCCTTGAGTAGTTGCATGGCCCTGTAGTGAAGGGGGCCTGGAAATATGGTTGATGACTGGGCGGAATTCTCCTGTCTTTTTGCGGACCAGAAAAATATTGCTGAAAAAGCCTCCAAAGCCGTCGGCCGGCTGGATGGCTCCTTTGTCCCTCAGTTCTTGCAGCTCCGTGTCGACGAACTTGTGGTCGTGGTGTAACAGATGGATGGGGCGCGGGAGGTGTGTCTGAGTGGGGGTCCCCACCAGGTCTATGATGTAGCCCTGCACCGTTTGTAGAATCCAGGAGGGCGGTTGCCTGTAATCCCTGGATGGGTAAAATGATGTCGGCTGGGTACGGGGGCCTGAACGGCAGAATCGGCTGGCGGCACCGCCCTGTTGCCGGCCAGCCCTTCCAAAAATTCCCCTCATGGGGTTTCCCTGGAAGACTCTGCGCATAGATGACTGTGCCTTGTTGAGTGAGGTGAACACATTTATGTGTTTGTTGAGCTGCTTGAGGAACGGTTCACCAAACAGTTTCCCCTGTGCCTGGGGCCCTATTTCTTTTGTGCCAAGCTCTGCCAACTTACCGTTAATACGGTATAGTGCTGCTTTTCGTCTCTCCGAAGAGAGCGTAACATTAGTGGTTCCAATGAAACAAAAGCATCGTTGTGCCCACTCGCGCACGTCGTGTGCCCATTCCCTGATGTTGTCGGCCGTAAAGGAGTCGGCCTTGGCATAGGCTTTGTCCGCCAAGTACATGATGCGGGAAAGGGGGCCTACGGAGTCCAGCAGATTGTCTTGAGCACCCCACAGACCTTTTTTCACCCCTCGGCAAGGGTCCCGTCCACTCCGCATTATGAAGGTAATCTTGTCGAACTCAAGGGTTTGAGCCACCTTGTCTGGAAGGGAAGGGCGTGGGCATTCCGACTTCAGTCGGCTATGTACCTCTTTGTCCAGAGGCTTGCGGAGCTACAGGTGCATGAACCTGGAGAGGTGCTCCAGGGGTGACCAGTCCCCTGACCTGGGATGGCGTATGTTGCGAGGGTCAAACATAGCCTGACCCATAGGGTCCAGAATGGTGTCTGAGTCGAGATGGAGGTCTGCATCTGCAGGGTCCTCGCTCCTTTCCGTCTGGGCCGCACCCAGGAGGGTCTCCCGCATGAAAGTGGAGATAGACTTGTCGTCCGAACCCCAAGCATCATAGTCCGAGTCGGATAGGTCTGCTTGCCACTCGTCCAGAACTGACATGGAGTGTGATAATGCCTGGTCTTCCTCAGAAGAGTGGTCCTGACGCGGGACCGGGATGCTGAATTTGGAGGATTTAGCATGTTTGGCAGGCTCCTTACCCTTAGATGGCTTAGGTGTACCTACCTCGCCTTTCCAGTGGCGTTTACACGGGCGTGAATCCTCCCTGGTATGGTAGTCTGAGAGATCGGAGTCAGACCCGTGGTGAGGGCATCTGCGGGACGGTGTGGGTAAATCAGGGGCCGCAGCTCGCACTTTGGAAAGTGCCTTCTCCACAGAAGCAGTGACAGCTGCATTAATCATGGCTTGGAAGTCCACTGGGGTATTCTGGGAATCTTCCATGGTATGGGGTAGGCTTGTGATACACGTCACAGATAGGCACTATAGTAATGGCACCCAGGTCTTAGGTATAGGCAGTGTGGCGTGGGATCAGCTAATGTAGTGGTTATGGTAGATGATAATAAATCCGTCCAATAAAACCCCAGCAGGGTATAATTGGTGACCTTATTAAAACTGGGGCTCACCCAGTTGGAGAGAACTGCAAAAGCTAGTCTCCCAATAAGCAGCACTGTACTTATCTACATATAATGGGAGCTCACCCCAGTTGCACAGGGATTGGAACCCTTAAGTGCAGGTCACAATTGTATACAGGCAGCAGCACTGACTTGACTGACCCAGCCAACGAATGCAGGAAGCTTCAAGGAAGGGCTGTAAAAAAAGGCTTCTTCACCGGGGGTAGAAGGGGCATCCAGAGAGGGTGGAGAACCCGTTCGCGGCACACACGCAGTAAAATTAAGATGGCCGACCGGATCTCGTGAGATGCACGATCCAAGATGGCCGTCGCGTGTAGGCCGCAAAGCCGGGGACTAAATTATGACCCGGTCGTGGGAGGAAGGGGCCAGCACAACCGGAGCCGCGAATTATCGCGGCCAATAACAGGAATCCAGAGGAGGGAATCCCTTTATCCCAGAGGCAGTGGGGGATGAAAAACCAGGGTCCCAGGGGAGAAGAAGTGGAAGGAAAAGGGAGGGAAACCCCTATGACTGCCAACCAAATAAGCACACTGCTTGGAAGAGCAGTAATAGAAACTGGCAATGTAAGTACACCATAAGCTTACAATAACTACGCACACTGCTTCTGAGAGCAGTAGTAGAAACTTGCAATGTAAGTACACAGGAACAGTGTGCTTATTTATTGTAAGTTTACTAAGGGCAGTAATAGAAACTGGCAATGTAAGGACAGAATAAACATACAATAAATAAGCACACTGCTTCTAAGTACACAATATTAAGGGGTTAATGTAAACAATGCCTTTTCTATGAAAACACAGTGTTTACTACAAAAAGCCTGCATGGACTCACTATTCTCAACAGAACAACTACATTAAGCTGTAGTTGTTCTGGGGACTATAGCGTCCCTTTAATAGGAGAAAGAATTTTAGTGTGGCACTAATAGACTATTAAGTCTTAGCTAAGTCAGGGCTAAACATTTGGGTTCCAGGAGAACCCCCCCTTTTTTTATCCTAACACAAAAACAATTTCATACTAAAAAGGAAGGACTGCACCCAAAGTGTCCTTGCACCATAATTGCTACAATGAATATAATATATTAACCTTTACTACAGAACAATATTATGTAGTATATAAATAAGTACAAATGCACCCAACCTTGCTAAAAAGCTATATAATGCTATACCGTAATACTGATTTTGATTATAGTGATATTTGGGAAATAAGACCATGTAAAAAATGTTACAGAGAGCTTTGATAAGCTATGATGTAAGTGTTGAAAACGAAATTCTAACAGTTAGTCATAATTGTTTGTTATAATTGTTATGCTCATTGTTATACGTGCTTTTAAAGTAAAATTATTAACAATAAATGCAGATTGTTTAGATATACAGATTTTTCAAAATTATTGATTTTTTAAACATCTACCAACATATTAATTTACATAAGATCGCAAGTTATTTGTTTTTCTTCCGAAAATCCATTCTTAAATCCTAAATATTTAATTATCTCTACATATAAATAAACATTAGTACATACTCACAAACACTAATTTATCACGAATACGAAAGAATAAGGAAATATTAATAAAGACTAATGAGTATTAATGGAGTTATGAAGAACATGTTTCCATCATAAAAATTAGCGATTGCTGCACAAGTTTAACAGTTTGACATCTATGTATGTTTTGTGTTAAACTTATAGAGGCAACTAGTAAAAATTTTCAGCATGTGAATAAAAAATCTAAATGTGACCATAGGCGAGCGCAGCCTATTGCAATAGGGTGTACACTATATATATATATATATATATATATATATATATATATATATATATATATATATATATACATACAGGGGCGTACCCGGGCTGGTCCTATTTTTGGCAACCCCCCCTCCACTCCCAACTTGTAAAAAACAACCACAATTTAAAAAAAAAAATGTATTTGGCACTAAGCAGTGTTACATATGTACATACACACATATATATACAAATGCACTCTTGCATACATATATACATACATACATACATGCATACACAGACCCACACTCATATAAATATCAATACAAACATTTAAAAAAACTTATTAAAACTTTTAACCCCATATCTCCCCTATATTTCATGTCCATTTTCCCACTCCCCCCTCCATTTCATGTCTATTCCTCCATTTCATGTCCACCCCCCGACTGCTTACTCAATGAGAGGAAGGGGGGTGAAATCTTTATCATGGAATCACTAGTAGTACTAGTGAGTCCATGATAAAGATTTCACCCCCTCCCTCATTCCATGAACTTACCTGGTCCAGGGAGCTCCTCTCTATTTACTCCCGCGTGGCCATCTGCATAGAGCGCTTGGAGGAAGTGACGTCATCGCGTGTGACCTCACTTCCTCGCAGCGCTGGGAGGGGAAGGAGGGTTGCCGCTCGCACATCTCCACTAGCGGGCAGCAAATGGGTGCCCGCAGCGCTGGCATAGTGGGGAAGCCAGTGGGCCCCCTCTTCACTAATATGGACATTGCATTGTCCCAGAATAAAGGTGCCCAGGACCTGGGACAGACCCACAAAATTTGGGACAGTCCTGATCGATCCGGGACACGTGGGCACCCTAGACACACCAGGCACACATATATGAATGTGACAACTGACATTCATACAATAAAAATGCTTTTAGCTTTCGCTATTAACCTCTGCACATTCAGAGATTATCCTCTCTGCTTCTGGAGGTGTAACTCCACCTCTGCCAGCGTTACTGGTGTATTATTACCCAGCCAGAACTAGGGTTTCGTGCTGGCTAATGTAAATTCTGTGCAACTTTGATTGCATAGAATTGCAATAAATGGCCAAGTATAGTCAGTTGATGCTCTCGGCCAACAAATGTCTGGTAGGATTGGCATCTGCCTTCTGCAGCTCTATGGGACTCATACAGTAGTCCAATCTCCTAAACATCAACTTGGACACACAGACCTTATATTCTCCCCCACTGGACAACCATGGATCCAACTCCCTCTCCATTGGAGCACCAAGGAAGGAAACCAGGAGGGGTGGGGGCAAAACATACACTCTCACCTACGTTCACATGCAACACGCAGCCACTACACACACTCACAAACACTACACTTAGTGAATACATACCCACACATAAAATAGACCTCATGGTTCTAGGTGGGGGCCAAATCTGGCATTCTGCCTAGGGCCCTCTCCTAACTTACCTTGTGGTTGATGTATGTCTCTCTCCACTGCAGTCTCCAGCAGAATGTCCATACCAGCTTCATTCGTACGAGCACTCTGATTAGCTGCATACTGTAAAGACATCCCCTGATATCAGACAAGCCGAATAGGAAACTGAAACAGTGTCAGCCGTTCCTAAATAAGTTTCATTTTTGGAAAAAATGGTTCTGCCATGCACAAATCTAAAATACACTATACAGGATAGCTGCCTAGTTAATGTAGCACAAGTCTTAATTTGATAATAGAGTCTAATTCATAATTTTCAAATTGTAATAGTTACCTTCTGTTGGGTTGCAGTTCCATTACCAAACCAAGAAAAAATGGTTTAGGAAAAAAATGTATATAGATAAAATATTTGCGCACAATATTTTTTTCAAAATTCCCATAACACATACCTAAACAAAAAACAAAAAAAGCCAAACAAAGCCCAGACAAAGAAAAAAAAATCAATTTTATAAGTGGACACAATGTCTACGTCTTAATTTAGCCCATTTGGTTTTAGAAATGAAATGAAAGAATCCAATAAGTTTATTTATTTATTTATATGATTACTGAGAATTCATAGACACTTCTCTCTGAGATGTAGGCATTTATATCTTCCAGACCGCAAGTTGATATTTGTGGTCATTTTGATGAAATTCAGTGACATGACCGTTAATATTATGCAAGGCCAGTGCATTCTTTATTGCCTTTCAGTGCAAATTAAACCTACCTTTGAAAGAATACTTTGTTCTTTTGCACTTATTGAGAATGACCACAGACTCATCAATGTCTATTTCATATGACAACCAGAACTAGCTAATATATTCTATAGATCAGCTTTGAGTAGTACCTAAATTGAACCAGCAATACTACTTAAACCCATAATAACCCTCATGGCTAACAATATGAACCAGCACACAGTGGCGGATCGGGGGGGGGGGGCAACGGGGCAATTGCCCCCACCCCCGAGATTCTCCCCTGCTGGCTAATGCAGGGCTGGCATTGTCCAAGTGCAAGCCCTGCAATGTGCATGCGGACCGGGAGGTCAGAGATCAGAAGGGAGAGGGAGGAGAGAGGACCCAGGAGCTGTTACCTGCAGCTCCTCCGGGTCCTACTCTCGCGAGCACAGAGCGTTGCCGCGGTTACCACGGCAAAGCTCCAAATCTCGCGAGAGTGAACTATAGCCCTGGAGCTACGGGCTAGAGTTCACTCCTACCACTGGGAGCACCATTGAATCCCCACCAGACCACCAGGGATCCAGAAATGTTCCCCCTCCTCCCAGTAAAGGTAAGAAGGGAGGGGGGACATAAAGTATTTTTATTTTAATTAAATTTAAAAAAAAGACTCCCTACCCTCCTTCCCCACCATACAAACACTGCCCCCCATACACACACTACACACACTGCCCCACAAACACTGTCCCCATACACACACTACACACTCTGCCCCACAAACACTGCCCCCATACACACACTGCACACCCATACACACACTACACACACTGCCCCCATTCACACACACTACACACACTGCCCCACAAACACTGCCCCCCATACACACACTACACACACTGCCCCACAAACACTGCCCCCCATACACACACTACACACACTGCCCCATAAACACTATCCCCCATACACACTGCACACCCATACACACACTGCCCCACAAACACTGCCTCCATACACACACTACACCCACTGCTCCCCCATACAGCCACTGCCCCACAAACACTGCCCCCATACACACACTGCCCACAAAACACATACACGGCAACTCTCACACACACTGCCACCATCACATACACACTGCACCGCTCACACACACACACACACACACTGCAGCTCTCTCACACACACACTGCCCCACACATACACTGCCCCCTAACCAGTGGCGTACACAGGACCCATGGTGCCCCGGTGCGAAAATTGATACGTGGGCCCCTCCCTCCCTCCTTCCCCTCCCCCCCCGCGCGCGGGCCGGGCCGCAACGCATGACGGTGGGCACCTGGTCGCAGAGGTTACAGGGCTGCGACCCCTGCGATCGCGGTATGTACGCCAGTGCATGCAGATGCACACACACTTAAAGGACCACTCTAGGCACCCAGACCACTTCAGCTTAATGAAGTGGTCTGGGTGCCAGGTCCAGCTAGGGTTAACCCATTTTTTCATAAACATAGCAGTTTCAGAGAAACTGCTATGTTTCTGAATGGGTTAAGCCTTCCCCTATTTCCTCTAGCTGGCTGTCTCATTGACAGCCACTAGAGGCGCTTGCGTGCTTCTCACTGTGATTTTCACAGTGAGAGCACGCCAGCGTCCATAGGAAAGCATTATGAATGCTTTCCTATGTGACCGGCTGAATGCGCCAAGACAGCCTTGCCAAGTAAGCATACAGCCGACGGGGAGTGAGAAGAGGAGGATGGAGGAGGAGAGCTCTCCGCCCAGCGCTGGAAAAAGGTAAGTTTTACCCCTTTTCCCCTTTCCAGAGCCGGGCGGGAGGGGGTCCCTGAGGGTGGGGCACCCTCAGGGCACTATAGTGCCAGGAAAACGAGTATGTTTTCCTGGCACTATAGTGGTCCTTTAAAGGACCACTACAGACACCCAGATCACATCAGCTCAATGAAGTTGTCTGGGTGTCAGGTCCCTCTAGTTTTAACCCTGCAGCTGAAAACATAGCAGTTTCAGAGAAACTGCTATGTTTCACTGAGGGTTAATCCAGCCTCTAGTGGCTGTCTCACTGACAGCCGCTAGAGGAGCACACTGAACGTCCATAGGAAAGCATTGAGTAATGCTTTCCTATGGGCGGTTTGAATGCGTGCGCGGTCGCATTCGGAGCTGAGAGGCTGAGGGATCCTCAGCGCCAAGGGAGTCCGGCGCTGGAGAAAGGTAAGTGCTGAAGACACACACACACTTACAGACGCATACACACTAGCTAACAGACACACACATTTACTGACAGAGACACAGTCAGCGACAGACATACATACACACTCACTTACAAAACATACACTCTCATTGACAAACACACACTCACTAACAGACATCAAACAGACTCACTAACACACACACTCAGTAAGACACACACAGTAACACACACACTAACACTCACTCTAACACACACACACACTAACACTAACTAGCAGACACACACACTAACACTCACTAGCAGACACACACACACTAACACACACACTAACACTCACTAGCAGACACACACACACTAACACTCACTAGCAGACACACACACACTAACACTCACTAGCAGACACACACACACTAACCCTCACACACACACTAACACTCACTAGCAGACACACACACTAACCCTCACACACACTCTAACCCTCACACACACACTAACACTCACTCTCACACTAACACTAGTTTTTTTTTTTAAATGTAATCCCCCCAGCCTCCTTACCTTTTGGAGTGCTGGGGGGATTCCCTGGGGTCCAGTGGTGCTGCTGACCCCGGCGGGCGGGTGGCCGGTCGGGAAGGCGGGCGCGCGAGGGAGCACTCAGTGCTTCCTCTTCAGCTCCCTCATGCGCCGCATAGGGATGCCGGAGGCGGAGCCGGAAGATGACGTCATCTTCCGGCTCCGGCATCAGTGCGGTGCGTGAGGGAGCTGAAGAGGAAGCACTGACTACTCCCTCGCGCGCCCGCCTTCCCGACCGGCCACCCGGTGACAGCAGGGCCAGCCTTGGGGGGCCCTGGGGTGGTCGGCTCCTGGGCCCCCCAGGGGAAGAGGCTGGCCCTGTGGCTACATACCGGGTCGCAGGGGCGGCCGGGCCCCCTGGTGGGCCGGGCCCGGTCGCAGCCGCGACCCCTGCGACCCTGGTATGTACGCCACTGCCCCTAACACACACACTGCAACCCTGACATACACTGCCGCCCTCACGTACTCGCACACACACTTCACAGCTCACACACACACTTCACCCCTAACACATACCACTGCTCCTATGCCCTATATCCCAGCAGACCCCAGGTAAGTTGTCAAACTGTTCTTAAACGATTTGACTACTTACTCTGGGATGGGATCCTGGCACTACTGGCGCCATAACTACTACACTGAGCTGTAGTGGTTATTGTGCCTGCATTATTTCTTTAAATAATCTACAAGTGCCCCTCATGAGATCAGGCTCTGGATCCACCATTGCCAGCACATTTAGTATCCTTTAGTTTAACCCCATAACTTCTGGAATAAAAGGGAATCATGACATGTCACACATGTCATGTGTCCTTCTGGAATAAAAGGCCCAAACTTCTGGAATAAAAGGGAATCATGACATGTCACACATGTCATGTGTCCTTAAGGGGTTAAGAGAATGTATTCAATATTTAAGTGGTTTTAAATATAACTGGATACGACAACAGACTTAATAATCTAAATATCAGGTCGATGATCTGAAATATAATCCTTCGTCCAGTCTGCCGTGGAGATTTATTGTATATCACCTGAAAAAGATATTTCTAAATTAGTGTTTCATTTTGAAACCTTTTAAGACTAAATAATAAACATAAATAAGATGCTGCTTTATATTCCCTTCATCAATAGTCAAATTTATTGTGGAATTGTTTTCATACATTATGCTTCATTGTTTAGTACACTAAATAGCATTTTGGTGTTTGTAGAATAAAATAGCAGAAATACATAATACAAGCACATTATATCTCTAGCCATCTTGACAACAGTTTCTATGATATTTTTTGTGTTATTTCTCCATAATAAATAATTCTGCCTCGTGGGTGGAAGCTGATTCTCGACTTTTAAAAAGGAAAGGAGGTATGTTGAGGGATTTAGGGAGAAGTTAGTTCTACCACACTTACTTCGACCAAGGTAAATCAGCTCCTAACCTTTCATCCAAATGTCTCATATGAAATGAGCTGAAAGCCAAACATCACAGGATTTAGGCAAATTCCTAAAGACCCACAAAACAGCATTTATCAGAACACTAAGAATAGACAAAAACCTCACTAACTTGTCTTTTATTGTACACGTGCCATTACAGAGAAAACCATTCTATTGCATATAAGACTAACACTCACAATGGCAGTTTCGAACAGAAATTCCACCCTCCTTACCTTGTCCGGACTCTCTGATTTTACTATGACAACTTATTTCACCCGACTTTCTTTATAATATCGATTCAGTTTACAATTCATATGAGATCTATATTTATCCCTCCCTGTTTTGGGAAATATTCTTAGTTTATTCGCGAGACCTGTGTTTCACCATAATGGTGATGCTGTTCACACAAAATCATATGGATCTATGATATGTTCCTTGATTGGATTATAATAGTTGTTGTTGTTTTGCAAACCAAGTTTCATCTATACTAATAAACCGGTGAATGAGAAAAAAAAAAAGAACAGAGATACTTTGTGTATCTTAAAAACATTGAAAAATTATTACATTAGCAAAGGGAACAAATTCACCTTCAATATACAGTACAGTGTTATTGGAGGATATTGATATCAATTTGTTACATTTTTGGTTGCACCTATTTTAATGGGGAAAAAAAAAAACTTACCAACCCTGTTTAAGTACTAAAAGTACAGAAACACCTATAGCTAGGGCTATCTAAAATCAGATACAATCTCGCTTTTACTTAAGAAACTAATAGAAACTAAAAACTATAACAAAGATAAAAAACTAAATGTAATGGATGCCCCTGTTTAAGGCACTTGTGAAAGGGCTTGGAGGCCAGCATCCCTGCCACAGACTATAAACCATGGCACAGAACGTGGACTACTCTCACATCCATGAGGTTGCGATATTACTCTGATTAAAAACTAGGGTGAGACTCAGAACTTCAGGCCAGCCACATGGAACTATAGACTGGTTTGGAACTTAGGCCAAGCCTAAACCTTTAAACGGGTGGCAATTGGACAAAGTATGAGAAATCAGGATATTCTTTGAACAGCTGAGGATTTAGGATTGCATGCAGGGGTCAAGTCCTGGGGAATTGTCAGGGTCTTACCTGAGTTGGGAGTCTGTAGCGCAGATATGATGCTCACCCTTGCAGATAGCCACAGGCCGAGGTGGTCAGGTAAGAATTCACCTGGCCTGTGTGTCTGTGCACGGGGGCTGTGCAGAATGCAGTACCAATACGCAGGACAGGCAAGGACTGAACCAGCAGGATGGTCGAGGGATAGCCGAGGTCAAAGGATGCCAGAGGACAGGAACAACGAGGAGTAGCCGAAGTCAAGGGATGCCAGAAGTCAGAATAAACGAGTCAGGAAGCCGGGGTCAATAATGCGAAGCGATGAAACAGGAACACTAGAACAAACAGGATCAAAGACTTGACACTGAGCACAGGGCGAGGCTGGGTTTATATACCCTGCTGATGACTGATCAGAGTCAGGTGAAACACAGCCAAGTCAAGGTGCAGCCCCCAGAGTAGTAGCCATGTCAGGATGAACAGGACTGGAATCAGTCTTCACTGTAAATAGCTGCTGTGGCTCAGAGGTAGAAAGCAGGACCAGGACTGAGAAGATCCCCGGTTCAAGTCCCCTGTTGGGAACTCCAAGAGCGACCACGTCTTGCCGTCTGTCTATCAGGTGAGAACCGTGACAGGAATAAAGTGTGGGAACTCACCCAAGATCACCCCCCTGCCCCAAAAAATAATAATATATGCATATATATGCATATATAAACGCATGCACACACATACACTTATACACATACTCATACACAGACACATACACTCACACGCAGATATGCACTCACAGACACACACACACACTCAGACACATACACACATACACTCACAGACACACATACTCAGACACACTCACATACTCAGACACACTCATAGACACGCACACTCACAGACACACACACATACACTCACAGACACACACACACACACTGTGGTGGAACCAACCTCGCCACTGGCCACTGGAGGAGCCTGGTTGCCCGCCTACTGCCGCTGGACTATGGCCCCATGTTAAAAACCTTTTATTTTCCCTGCAGAAAGGCTTATTCATGCCTTTCTGCCTGGGCGTTCGGTAGATTGAATCTACCGAACAAACCACCGACCGATCGACCACCTGGGAACTGGAGTGTGCCGTCAATTAACCGCAGCTTAATCAACGAACACTGGGTGGCCTTTGTTCATTTGCCAAACACGTGGCAGCGGCCATTTTAAACTCCTGAACGGCCAGCGGTGTTCAGCTCCAAATCTATGGAACTCAAAACGGACACTAATTTGCACGAACACCGCTGAGCCGCCGACTTCCCTTCTCCTGCAAAGAAACGAACACTGGTTCATTCAGGACTTTCATTATGTGAACAATGTTACCCCAGATAGTTATGCCATGGAGCCCATTCGTATACTGGAAGACTGTATGAAAGACTTTGGCTCCATGGCAATTGAACTGTATGTATGTGATCTGAGCACCATTTGGTAATAATGTGCGCTCAGATCTAAGCTATCTGAGGATATGTTGAATGTATATGTTTTGTTCAATATTTGCAACATTGTATATTTTTCTGTCTTTTTGGTAACATGTGCTTAATGGAGTTTTGCCTCTGTCCCTGGAGATAATTGGATTACTTCCCATTTATCTCCAGGACAGAGAGGAGGGATTGTGATGCATTGTGGGATTGTTTAAATGTGTAAGCTTGTGATTGGTCCTTTTACCCTTTGTGTCCTAGTTTCCCATCTGGTCCCCTAGGGGAGTGTCCACCAGGTGGAAGACCTGCATAAAAGCGGGCAGGTAGCTCCAGTAAATCAGTTCTGCTTGATCCTCAAACGAAGTGTCGTCTCGTTCTTGGGGGGAATTGGATTGCATGCTGATACAGTGCGACTGCCAGGAGTGTAAGCTGTTTGTATGTTTTTTCCTGTTCGGCTGTTTAACAGCATTCGAGTGTTTCCTGTTCAGGAGTTGGAGGATTTGTATGGTTCCAGTTCAGGAGTTGGAGAATTCGTGTGTTTGCAGTTCGGGAGATTGGTGATTGCAGTAGCAGCCTGTGCATCTGAAAGGGGAATATCGCCTGTAACGGAACCACTGGCACCCTGACGGGTACCTTCCGTTGATGGATGCTCCTAGTGCTTTCCGAGTACTCCAAGCACTCCGCCAGACACCATAACCACTGTAGACTCCCACTAACCGCCGCAGCTTGGTTGGGGTCTTGCCGTCTCCACCCACTCTGGACCCAAGACCAGGGTCCAGCGCTTCCAGTAGGTCAACTCCTCCGAATTCCAGAGAGCAGGAACAGGAACAAGCTCTTAGCAGAGCTTAGTGATTATACCCTGGGGAGTATAGTGATTATAGCAATCCCCAGAGTGAAGTTCTCCAATCCCCCAAACATTAACCGAAACTTCATGAAGGTTCAAGATGATCTGACTCCAATGAGAGTTTATTACTCCTTATATACAATTTTCAGGCCAGAGGCACAACGACTGGACCGGGTGGTAAACTGTGACAAAAGGAACACAAACCAATGGGAACACTAATTAACATAATAACACTCCCACATACACAATGAAATCCCTCCTCTCCATCCTGGAGATAATTGGCTTAAGGGACTGCAGTAAACTCAATTATCTCCAGGTACAGAAAATATCTACATTTTACACTAACAGCAAAAATACATAAAAGTACATAAAAATACATAATTCTTATTATATTACACAGAACCCCCACATTTAATCTATCCCCAGATAGCTCAGATCTGAGCGCCCAATATAGGTGAACAGCGCTCAGATCCCACAAACAGAGTAAATTTGCCATGGGGTAAAGCATAGCAAGGGCTGTTGAGAGACCAAGAAGGGACAAAAGCAGTCAGTTCCAACTGGTCTGGCAATGTGCCTGGGACAACGCCCTTCTGAAGAACAATAGACAGGAAAAGGGGGAGGGGAAGAGACACACCTTCCCATGGATTCAAATGGGCAGAAACAGTCTTTAGAAGCCAATAAGCCCCAAATAGTCTTTTAAAATGGCAATACACCCCAGGGCAATAGTCATGAGGGAGGAGGCTGGCAAACAGGCTCCTCCAACAGCCGGGGGCAAAGGGCAGCTTGTCACCTAACAATCCAGTGACAAAAGGCATTTCGTCACATCACCTAAACGTTTTTTAACCTCTTGTGTGCAACACACACTCACAGACACACACACACATACTCAGACACACTCACAGAAACACACACATACACTCACAGACACACTCACAGACACACACACACATACACACACAGAAACATACAAATTATTATTTTTTAAAATTTAAAAAGTCCACCCAGCCTCCCTACCTGGAGAGCTGGCATGAACCTGTCCCTGGGGTCCAATGGGGCTTCAGTGGGGCGGGCGGCTGTCTTCCTGTCAGACGCGGCGAGGGAGCTGTGTCCTCTCTGCTCTGCTCCCTCTCGCCGCACGGGCTGTCTTCTGATGCCGGGAGCCGGAATATGACGTCATATTCTGCCTCCCGGCATCAGCAAACGGCGCGCACGGCGAGAGGGAGCAGAGCAGATAGGACGCAGCTCCCTCACCGCGTCAGATAGCCACTTGCCGGGGGGGTCCATCAGGTGGCCATCAGACCACCTCTTGGGCCCCCCATGACAGGGGGAACACAGGGGGCATTTGGGGGTGGCATTTTTTGCCACCCCCTGGGTTCCTGCAGGAGCAACGGGAACGGCGTTCCTGCTGTGAAAAAAGTGCAGGAACGCCATTCCCACGTGTTCCTACAGGACTCGAGCCCTGATTGCAAGGTTTTCGGTGCTTATGTGTTTGTGGGTGGGAGCATGGGCGTAGGAACCCCCAAAAATCTGGGGGTGATAGCATTTTTACTCGCCAGGTATATTTTTATTCCGTAAACTAGGAGTTGTTTATCCCATTGTACAGCGCTACGGAATTTGCTGGCACTATATAAATGATAAAATAATAACATTAAAGGGTCACTACAGGGAAGGGACGAAATAGGAGGGTGCGAGCAGGGAGCAATAAAACGCTTCTATTCAGAAGCGTCATTGCTCCCTGGTGTGCATGCACAGCTTTGCCGCACATGCGCAGATACTTCATTCATGTCTCGACTAGGAAGCACCTCTAGTGGCCATCTGAGTGTCCACTAGAGGTATTCCTCAGCAGTAATGTAAATACTGCCTTGGCCTGCAAAGACATGCTATAGACACCAGAACTACTACGTTTAGCTGTTGTGGCTCTGGTGACTATAGTGTCCCTTGAATAAAGAGGGGAAAAAAGAATCATCACAAATGTAAGAAATAAAATGTCTGTATCATTATTCTAAAAATTATTTTAAAAAAATATGCACATTCCTAGCTTAATTTTTAGCACGACATATGACACAAACATTTTGTATTTTGCAGATTACTTTTTATATTTTTTTATACATATACAGATTGTGTAATACTGCCCCTGACTTAGGGTGACCACATTTCCTAACTGCCATTCAGTGACACTTTCAGAAGTGCATTCCATACATTTTACTACCCGTCTCTACCCCTTCCATTTATATTAGAACCCCACCTACCCTTTCCATAAATATTAGAACCACCCCTACCCCTTCCATGAATATTAGAACCACCCCTACCCTTTCCATGCACATAAGAACCTACCCCTTCCATGCATATTAACCTCCCTTACCCCTTCCATGCATATTAGTACCCCCTAACACCTTCCATGCATATTAGAACCCACCCTACCCCTTCCATTCATATTAGTACTCCCCTAACCCCTTACAATTATTTTTCTACCTACCCCTCTCCCCATCCATATTAGTAGCCCCCCTAACCCCTTCCAATTATTTTTCTACCTCCTCCCATCCATATTAGAAGCCCTCCTAAACCATTCCAATTATTTTTCTACCTTCCACCTCCTCCCATCCATATTAGTAACCCCCCTAAACCCTTACAATTATTTTTCTACCTACCCCTCTCCCCATCCATATTAGTAGCCCCCCTAGCCCGTTCCAATTATTTTTCTACCTACCCCTCTCCCCATCCATATTAGTAGCCCCCCTAACCCCTTCCAATTATTTTTCTACCTACCCCTCTCCCCATCCATATTAGTAGCCCCCCTAACCCCTTCCAATTATTTTTCTACCTCCTCCCATCCATATTAGAAGCCCTCCTAAACCATTCCAATTATTTTTCTACCTTCCCCCTCCTCCCATCCATATTAGTAGACCCCCTAACCCCTTCCAATTATTTTTCTTCCTCCCCCTTCCTCCCATTCATATTAGAAGCCCCCCTAACCGCTTACATTCATTTTTCTACCTTCCCCCTTCTTTAAACCTTCCATTAATTAACACTAAAAATGCTCAGGCAGCTGTTTTTTTTTCTTTTCAGAGGTGACCGGCTTTGCTCTCCCCCCTACAAACTGTTGTCCCCCCCCCCTTTTACCTGACATAGCAGGGGGACCTCTGGACGTCCGGCGGACGCAGTGTCAGACTGAGCACCGGGTAGTCACGTGACACCCGGCGCTCCTGCGCGGAGGGGGAGGTGCTCCCCTTCCCAGTCTGCAGTGCGTGCGGTTCCCTGATGGAGCCACCTGCAGCCAGCGGAGTTGGGGGGATTTCTCTATAACCTTTCCTCCCCCCGCATGATTTGCTGGGAGGGATGCGTCCTCCCCATTCCCCCCCGGTTCCTACGCCCATGGGTGGGAGTTTTCTCTAATTATCTGGTACCCCTGTCTGGAGAGGACACAACAGGGGGGAAATATCATTAACTATGATCATCTTAACTCTAATTAGCCTAGACACACTGGCACCAGGGAAGGAACTTGTGATTGTTCTAGTAATCACCCCTTGCAGATTTAATACACATCCAACCCTGAATAAAAATGTGTTTGTTTTACCCTCCCTAAATCTTGACTAGTGTATGGGGATAGAGGCTTTACTCACTGCTGTGCTGATCCCAGGGTGGCTGAACTGAAGGAGGGAGACAAAGTGGCGGAGAGACCCTACTCTGGTCCAGAGCTCTGTTAAAGAAAGCATCCAAAGTGAGGCAAATAGTGAAATCAAAGCAAACAACAATTACTAAATAGCAAAGAAACTAATAAAATTTGAAGTTTTAAATGATCACTATAGTGTCAGGAAAACAAACTTGTTTTCCTGACACTATACAACTCTTAGGTTCCCCCACCCTCGTGGCCCCCATCCCTTCGCGCTAAAGGGGTTAAAACGGGATCCCTCGGTGCTGGTGGCCTCTCCTCTCACTCCTACGTCGGCTCCCGAGTGGAGTGGAATGCGCATGCACGGCAAGAGCCGTGCGCGCATTCAAACAGTCCATAGGAAATCATTTCTCAATGCTTTCCTCTGGACGTTCTGCACACTGCATCGAGAAGCGCCTCTAGCGGCTGTCAGGAAGAGGCTGGATTAACCCTGCAATGTAAACATAGCAGTTTCTCTGAAACTGCTATGTTTACATGTGAAGGGTTAAAACCTGGGGGACCTGGCACCCAAACCACTTCATTGAGTCTGCGTGACTCTAGTGTCCCTTTAAAACACCAGGGAATCAAATTAAGGGAAAACAACTTTAGCGCTTTGAAAAGAGCATAAAATTCCATCTATATATTGTGCTAGCAGTGAAGCCAGCATGTCGGCATCACTGAGGAAGTTTGGCCTGCTTGGTGAAGTGTCCTCAAGCAGGTCAAATCAGTGATTGTCGCAGGAGGAGCACGGGCAGAGGAGGAGTAGGCGTATTCCATGTGATCGCGTCTGAGTAATGGAAGCCAAGGTTAGTGACTGAAGGTTCCATTTAAATCTTGCTTGTTTTCTTCTTATCTTGCTATGGATGAAATAGGCTAAATAGCTGTAGGATCAGCATACTAAAAAGGTATACTAAAATGTACACACTATCTTCTTGATGGACAAGCTGTTATTAATCCGTAAATGTAATATTATAGCCCTGAAACTACTGATTTGCCAAATACATTACTGCAGAGTTGATAAAAACATTAGTCGTTACCCATTGGCTGGGTTGGTTCTAATAAACGGAATCTGATGGCGCTATATAAATAATAAAAAAATGACATCGGTAAATAAAATGCACATTACAAGGCTCACAGTTTTCCCAAAATGACAGAACTAACAGACTGTTTGAGGATCAAAGAAGAAAAACAAACATGCCTCTTGCCTGTATTAAGAAACATTAGGGTGCAGTGAGGTAACAGAACCTTTAGAGTTCTATCATTAGGCTAAAGCACAATGTGTTTCTTCCAACTTAATAGCACCTCAAAATGGTTCCTACTCTCACATTAGCAGAAGATTAATGAGGGATTTCACTTTCCGGCAAATTATATTCTCCAAGGTAAACACACAGCATTTAAGAATTCAGTCAACTCAGAAACATATTACAAATTCAGCCCTTTACAGACCATGAGCCTCTCCATATGTCCCACTTCATGAATTTTATATCCTAATGCACAGCAAATATCTCAAACACTAGGGAGGTGGTCACAGTGATTCTATCTCAGCACTCTCTAAATACATCCAGTATTATGTGCACTTGGCAAAAAGACTATCATACAAGTCTAGTGATCAGTTTCACACAGCTTGACACAGACACATTATGAAGTGGTCTGCTTCCAAGCAATGCCTGGCATCGTGCCCTAATGTGGAACTGGGCAAACTTATTCAGCTGATCTATTAAAAATATTGATTTGATATAATGAGGAAATGCTGATGTATCCTCACGTTGGGTAAGATAAAAGCTTAAATAACATGGCTGCCTATATAAAAAGACGGCCTACGTTATTTTTTTAAGATAATTAGAAATAGTCCTATCCATGTGCTGATTATTTTTATCTGTTCAGCGGGTCCTTTTTTTTACATACAAATAGTGAATTAAATATTGCTGCATAGGTTCTTTGTAAAGATAAAAACAGATAGGTAATGAGAAACATCCAAGGGGCTGGCAAATGTTGGCCTAGGGTAAGTGCAAATTATATATTTTTTTAACACACAGATCTCAGTGTGGCTGGACATTTTCACGTAGAGAATGGTATATATTGGTTTGGTAGACCGAGGCTGCTGGAGCTGTAGTGTATGCAAGCAAATACCCATCAGTATTAACTGTAAAGCGTTGGAAAGCATTCACAGATATCTGTGAGCATCTATGAGAAAAAGACTTAAAAGTCCACTCTGGGCACCATAACAACATCATGAAAATTAAGTTGTTATGGTACCAGAAGGTCCCTGGCACTGTCTTGCCCTAAGGGGTTAATCTCTTCAAGATCAGTGAATCCCCACTCATCAAACTGGCTTGAAAAAAAACTTGTGAATGGGGAATCTTTCTGTGAAGTAGTTATGGTGCCTAAACTGTCCCTTCAACTGCCTCCAAAGACAAACTGTTTAAATGTCATGAGCACTCAACTCACTCTGTCATTTGTAAACACCTCCAGGGACATCATATATTTTCATCATGGTCTGGAAGCCAGGTCAACCTCAGACACTGGAATATACCACAATGGACAAACATGGAGAACATTGGAATTCCGGTTTATCAGACCATGAACAAATAAAGACATTGCTGGGCTAGCATTGGTCCACCACAATTCCTTCCCTGCTACCAACACACTTCAAGCTGGTTTTAATAAGCAGAAGAACTGTGTAGTTGTGACCTACTGTCCCTGTCCCCCTTGCCAACCCTCTCATGGAAGCATTTAGTATTAGTAGGGAAAGTATTTGAATACCACAATGTATTTTAAAGAAAAAGAAAAAAACACTGATCCAAAACTCTGTCAGGGTTATTGATGAAACTCAGAATTTTTGTATGAAATACGAGGCAAAAAGAGCTAAAGGTAGTAAGACATTCAAATTATTACCGGTAGTTAATTTTATGTTAGTTTTCTTCTAATATTCGAGAGTTAAAATATATGGGCGTCTCTTAAAAACATACGGTAGTTCGTTCGCCCCATTATTATTATTAGTTTATTATTTATATAGAGCCAGCAAATTCTGTAGCGCTGTACATTCTCACGCGAGATGCATATAAAATGCTTGTTCGTTCTCATGTTGTTTCCAGAATGATTATTATATCGATCTGCTTTCTGGAGTGAAAAACAAACAGATTGCTCCTCTACAGTCCATAATGAACGCCAGACTCATCTACCTTACATCAAGGAATTCACATACCGGTACCTTGCCCCTGTCAGTCTCTACACTGGCTTCCTGTTTCATTTATGAGTTGGTTCAAACTTCTTGCCCTTAGTTACAAACTTCTTGTTTTTAGTTACAAACCTCTCCATTACTGTGCCCCTGCTTATGTCTAATCCCTAAATGCTCCACCCTGGCCTCTTCATTAAGCCACAACCTGTTGTAGTCCTGTCCTTCAACCTAGACTCTTTCCTGAAGGACTTCTCCAGGGTTACCCCCTTTTATAGAATGCCCTATCGCGGGACATCCTACTGTCACGGTCTCTGCAGACCTTCTAAAAATCCATAAAAACATACTATTTTAAAGAAGCCTATCAGCATTCACCTTAACTCATCAACTCCTACAACCTTCCTAGTTATAGAGGTTAAATCCTAGTTGCCAGCTGTCCTGTTTTTGCAATTTACTCTCCCGGGATAGTCCAGGCAACTTGCAGGGCCATGTGCTTTTATTATGTTCCCTCGGACTGTAACAGCCTGTTACAGTCCGAGGGAATTCAGGAGAGAGTTACTGGGAGGTGCTGAGGGCTGGAGAGAGGTGCTGGGGGCTGCATTGAGGCTGCTGGGGGCTGGAGGGAGCACTGAGTCTCCCTAACGAATTCCCAGCAGCTTCCCCAGCACACAGGCTTCTGATCTGCCTCGCGGATGCAGGCTCCTCCCCCACAATGCAAGCACCACCCACGTATGGAAGTCATGCCTCCCATCTGAAAGCTCCACCCCCGCTAAGCAGCAGACCTTGTTGCAGGAGGAAGAGGCCCAAGATGGCTACCTCACCTCCCAGCAACAGCCTCCAGTGCCAGGTAGGCTTGATATACTCAGTCTTGTGTGTATGTGTGTGTGTGTGTCTGCTAGTGAGAAAGCTTGTGTGTGTGTCAGGGAGCTTGTTTGTAGTGAGCTTGTGTGTGTGTGTGTGTGTGTCAGGGAGCTTGTCTGTAGTGAGCTTGTGTGTGTGTCAGTGAGCTTGTCTGTAGTGAGCTTGTGTGTGTGTCAGTAAGCTTGTCTATAGTGAGCTTGTGTGTGTGTTAGTGAGCTTGTCTGTAGTGGGCTTGTGTGTATGTGTCAGTGAGCTTGTCTGTGGTGAGCTTGTGTGTATCAGTGAGCTTGTATTTAGTGATCTTGTGTGCAGGGTCATCTTTCCGCATGGCCACGCTGGGCAGTTGCCTGGGGGCTCCACAAGCATGGGGGCCCCACCGGGATGCCCATGTGCCCATGGCGACAGAGAAGCTTTCTTGCTGTGGGCCCTCTCGGGCCAGTGAGGAGATCAAAGAACACCCTCATTGGCCCAAAGGACCTTTGTTAGTGACAGTGAGAATGGGAGGACCTGGGAGGCAGAGCGCTCCTCCCGTGAGCATGGTGTGCCATGGCAACGCTGAGACACAGCATTCTGCTCGGGGGTCGAGTGAAGACAGAGGAGCTGCAGGCTATAGGCATCTCACCACCACTGGACCACCATGGCACAGCACCCGTCACACACACACACACTGCACCCCAGACACAAAGCACCTATCACACACAGCACCCTCACACACACACACAGCACTTCTTACACACATACACAGCACCTCTGACACACACTCAGCAGACACACACAGTACCCGTCACACATTGCACCCCTTACACACACTGAACCCCTCACACACAGCACCCCTCACACACACTCAGCATCCCTCACATACCGCTCCCCTGACACAAAGCATCCTTCACACACACAGCACCCTAACACACACACATAGCACCCCTCACATACACCTACACACACACACAGCACCCCTATGAACAAACAGCATCTCTCACACACACACAGCCCTCCCTCCACACACACACACACAGCACCCCTACACACAAACACATACACTGCATCCCTCACTGCAGTATGTGTGTATTCAGCAGTCTGGGTGTATTCAGCAGTGTGTGTATGTATTCAGCAGTCTTTATGTATTCTGCAGTCTGTATGTATTCAGCAGTCTTTGTGTGTGTGTATAAAGAAGCCTGTTTGTATTCAGCAGTTTATCTGTGTGTATTCAGCAGTCTGTCTGTGTATATTCAGCAGTCTGTGTGTGTGTATTCAGCAGTCTGTGTGTGTGTATCAGCAGTCTGTGTGTGTGTGTATCAGCAGTCTGTATGTCTATTCAGCAGTCTGTATGTATTCAGCAAAATGTGTGCATTCAGCAGTCTGTATGTATTCAGCATTCTGTGTGTATTCAGCAGTCTGTGCGTTTGTGTATTCAGCAGTCTGTGTGTGTGTGTGTGGGCGTATTCAGTGTACTGTGTGTACTCAGCAGCCCGTGTGTGTACTCAGCACTCTGTCTGTGTGTACTCAGCAGTCTGTGTGTACTCAGCAGTCTCTCTGTGTGTGTATTCAGCAGTCTGTGTGTGTGTATTCAGCAGTCTGTGTGCATTCAGCAGTCTGTGTATGTATTCAGCATTCTGTGTGTATTTAGCAGTCTGTGCATGTGTGTATTCAGCAGTCTCTATGTGTGTTTGTGTGTGTGTATTCAGCAGTCTGTGTCTGTGTGTGTATATTCAGTGTACTGTGTGTATGTATTCAGTTGTCTGTCTATGTGTACTCAGCAGTCTGTCTGTGTGTATTCAGCAGTCTGTGTGTGTGTGTATATTCAGCAGTCTGTATGTCTTGTGTGTGTCACTGAGCTTGTCTGTAGTGAGCCTTGTGTGTCTATACAAGTGAGTTTGTCTGTAGTAAGCTCTTGTGTGAGTTAGAGAGTTTTGTCTGTCAGTGAGTTTGTGTTTTGTGTCAGTGAGCTTGTCTGTCTTTGAGCCAGTGTATCAGTGAGCTTGTAAGGCTGGCTTATAGGGCTGGCATACATTTTTTTCCAGGGCTGCTTTGTATTCCCAGTCTGGCCCTGCCAGCGAGTGCGCTTTACCACCAAATCACCTGTGTGAGCTGCACACACTTAAGCCTGCATTGCCAAGCCCTGTTACAGGCATCTGGGAGCTGCGGTTTACAGGTACTAGTAGTCTAGAGATTGGGACATGGTGTATATGCTCAGCTATCTGGATAATACAGATCTGTGTGTTTAATATCGTGGGACAGTTAGTGCTCCCTGTATAGTGCTGCTCTCTGTAAAGTACAGGTCTCTGTATAATACAAGTTTGTGTGTATATTATCCCAGGACAGACAATACTCCCTGTATAGTGCTACTCTCTGTATAATACAGGTCTGTGTATAATATCCCAAGACAGTCAGTGCTCCCTGTATAGTGCTGCCCTCTGTATAATACAGGCTTGTATAATACAGGCTTGTGTATAATATCCCAGGACAGTCAGTGCTCCCTGTGTAATACAGGTATATGTGTATAATATCCTGAGACAGTCAGTGCTCCCTGTATAGTGCTGCTATCTGTATAATATAGGTCTATGTATAATATTCTGGGACAGTCAGTGCTCCCTGTATAGTGCTGCTCTCTGTATAGTACAGGTCTGTGTGTATAATATTCCAGGACAGTCAGTGCTCCCTGTGTAATACAGGTCTGTGTGTATAATATCCTGGGACAGTCAGTGCTCCCTTTATAGTGCTGTTCTCTGTATAGTACAGGTCTATGTGTATAGTATCCTGAGACAGTCAGTGCTCCCTGTATAGTGCTGCTCTCTGTATAATATAGGTCTGTGTGTATAATATCCTGAGACAGTCAGTACTCCCTGTATAGTGCTGCTCTCTGTATAATATAGGTCTGTGTATAATATCCTGGGACAGTCAGTGCTCCCTGTATAGTGCTGCTCTCTGTATAATATAGGTATGTGTGTATAATATCCTGAGACAGTCAGTGCTCCCTGTATAGTGCTGCTCTCTGTATAATATAGGTCTGTGTGTATAATATCCTGGGACAGTCAGTGCTCCCTTTATAGTGCTGTTCTCTGTATAGTGCTGCTCTCTGTATAATACACATATAAAACCCGCAAACTCCTGGAACTAGAAGAATCAGGAGCAGTGGAGTGGTGACTGAAGCCTCAATCTGAGACATTTAACATGTTGAATTGGTGGCATGAAAAAAAGGTAATAGAGTATGTGCATTGGTTTAATTTTGCTACCATCTCTCTCATTAATTAACTTCTGTAAATTTTCCTTCTATATCATTCATTTCCTATTTTCAGCTTGTTGTTTTACTATATTCACTCCTCAATATAATTATTTTTGTGAACTAATGTATGTTATTGTATAGACATAGCTCTCTGACTGAAGCAATGACAGTGTTACCACTGATACCCAACTCACCTAAAAGTGATCAAATGTACCTGCATGATATAAATGCTGTGCTGAGAATGTATCTATCGCACACCAAGTATGTATGGTACTGTTGGTGGGAACTTGGTATTATAAAGGTCTACTCAGTAATAAAGAGAGAATTGCAGGGAATTGAGATGAGAATTTCAAACTTTAGGCTGAAATAGTGCAGCAGAATGGGATAATTTTTTCAACTCGGCTACTTTGGCCTTAAAGGGACACTGTAGTCAACTTTAGCTTAACCCCTTAAGGACCAAACTAATGGAATAAAAGGGAATCATGACATGTCACACATGTCATGTGTCCTTAAGGGGTTAATGAAGCTGTTTTGGTGTATAGATCATGCTCCTGTAGAATTACTGCTCAATTCTCTGCCATTTAGAAGTTAAATCACTTTGTTTATGCAGCCCTAGTCACACCTCTCTGCATATGACTTATGCAGCCTTCTTAAACAGTTCATGTGAAGAGTCCTCTAATGTTTCCACTTCTTTTATTGCAAATTCTGTGTTATAGAGAATTCCTTATCTGCTCTATTAATAGTTTGCTAGACCTTGCAGGAGCCACCTGTATGTAATTAAAGTTCAATTTACAGAGCAGGAGATAGAAACTTTTAATGTAAGTAACATCTGATTGAAAGTGAAACTATTTTTTTTTAAAGGAAGGCAGTGTCAGTCACATTCGGTGAAGGTGTGACCACTGTATAAACAGAAACAAAAGTGATTTAACTCTTAAATGGCCGAGAATTGAGCAGTGAGACTGCAGGAGCATGATCTATACTCCAAAACTGCTTGATTAAGCTAAAGTTATTTTGGTGACTATAGTGTTCCTTTAATTTTTAAATTACCATCTCAATTCCCTGTAATTCTATCATTATTGAGTAGACCCTGTAATCTGCACTATAAATCGGTGGAGATTAATTATGTGGGTTGGACAGAGTGGGCAGTGCTTTGCGGCAGTGGGTATGGTACATTTTCAAGGTAGTAATTGATAGCTGTGCAGCAAAGTGTCCCTGGATATTTTTTTCAAACTATTTATAAATTTTATTAAAATAAAGCATTTTACTTATCTTTTTCCTGGCTACCCTCTATGGCAGCTTCTAAGATAAACAATACATTAAAATGCACGCCTCCTGTTTAAAATGCATGTTAAAAAAAATTACAACACAATATAAAGCACAATATAAGAGCCAAAACTTTGTTTTATTTCTTATTCTTGTGATTTATGTTTGTATCCAAGCTCCCTGCAAACCATGTCTACAACTACACTCTGCCTAGTTTTGGAGCTATGCACATACAGCCGCTGTATCTTTAATAAAGTTTCACAGATTTGAATATGTTTCTTCCTCCCGCAAGGGCTCGCTGGGAGATGTAGTTCTCAATTTGCATCCGTCTCTTCCCGATGTTTGGGAGCGGCTGAAGAGCAGTGTGTGCGGTGTCTGATCCCGGTGACAACGTTCCGGTGAGTTGTGTTATTCTTCGCTCCGGGTCAGGATCTCGTGGAGGGCAGTGCACAGCGACCGTGCAGGAAGCAGCCATATTGTGAGCAATGTACACAGTGTATGACAGCACAGGCCTGGGACATGAACACAGCAACACCAGGGCTGGTCAGGGTCTGGGTAATAACAACACCAGCATTTATATACAGCCAGGGTCTGGATAATAATAACACCAGCATTTATATACAGTCAGGGTGTGGATAATAACACCAGCATTTATATAGTCAGGGTCCGGATAATAACACCAGCATTTATATAGCCAGGGTCTGGGTAATAACAACACCAGCATTTATATACAGCCAGGGTCTGGATAATAATAACACCAGCATTTATATACAGCCAGGGTCTGGATAATAACAACACCAGCATTTATATACAGTCAGGGTGTGGATAATAATAACACCAGCATTTATATAGTCAGGGTCCGGATAATAACAACACCAGCATTTATATACAGCCAGGGTCTGGATAATAATAACACCAGCATTTATATAGTCAGGGTCCGGATAATAACAACACCAGCATTTATATACAGCCAGGGTCTGGGTAATAACACCAGCATTTATATACAGCCAGGGTGTGGATAATAACAACACCAGCATTTATATACAGTCAGGGTGTGGATAATAACAACACCAGCATTTATATACAGTCAGGGTGTGGATAATAACAACACCAGCATTTATATACAGTCAGGGTCTGGATAACAACACTAGCATTTATATACAGTCAAGGTGTGAATAATAACACCAGCATTTATATACAGTCAGGGTCTGGATAACAACACTAGCATTTATATACAGTCAGGGTGTGAATAATAACACCAGCATTTATATACAGTCAGGGTCTGGATAATAACACCAGTATTTATATACAGTCAGGGTCTGGATAATAACACCAGCTTTTATATACAGTCAGGGTGTGAATAAGAACACCAGCATTTATATACAGTCAGGGTGTGAATAATAACACCAGCATTTATATACAGTCAGGGTGTGAATAAGAACACCAGCATGTACACACAGTCAGGTTGTGAATAATAACACCAGCATTTATATACAGTCAGGGTGTGAAAAATAACACCAGCATTTATATACAGTCAGGGTGTGAATAATAACACCATCATTTATATACAGTCAGGGTGGGAATAATAACACCAGCATATATATACAGTCAGAGTCTGACCATTAACATTTGTATACGGTCAGGGTCTGAAAAACAAAACCATTATTTATATACAGTCAGGTTGTGAATAACACCATCATTTATATACAGTCAGTGTCTGAATAACATCATCATCATTAATATACACTGCATAATAATTCAAAGCAGGTCCCTTTATAATCTTGGAGCTCAATCTTAAATTTAAAAAGTGCAAACCCTGGCCTTCATTACTGTTTTAAAAGGAAGTCTGCAGAATTTCACATTTTTGGCCCAAATTTTCACATTTGAAAAATGATCTCAGTCACCTCCTGTTGTAAGTTAAAGGACCACTATAGGGTCAGGAACACAAACATGTATTCCTGACCCTATATTGTTAACACCACCATTTAGCCCCTCATGCCTCCATAAATATAGTAAAAATCTTACTGCATTCAAGCCTGAAGCTGTAGATCTGTATGCTGTTAGACTCAGAAAAACAAGCAGTCTGCTGACATCATCAGAAGTGGTGGCCTGATCCAATCACAATGCTTCCCTGTAGGATTGGCTGAGACTGACAAAGAGGCAGATTAGGGGCAGAGCCAGCATGATTCAAACACAGCCCTGGACATAGAGATGAATTGAATCAATGAATCTCTGTGAGGAAAGTTGTGTCTGCATGCAGAGGGAGGAGACACTGAAAGTTTGGATGCATTTTAGGCAGCCATGACCCAGGAAGGATCTCTAACAGCCATCTGAGGAGTGGCCAGTGAAGTTATCACTAGGCTGTGATGTAAACACTGCATTACAGCAAAAAGCCTGAAGGCAATGATTATACTCACCAGAACAAATTCAATAAGTGGTAGTTGTTCTGGTGACTATAGTGTCCCTTTAAGCTTTTTTGGCCTAGAATTATTTTTTTTTTGTTTTGTTAAATTCTTTATTTTTACTTTGACAGACGATATATGTATTATGTAACAATACTAGTGGGACATAAACAAAAGCTAATTTCATATGTTTTCGACATTATTATCACATCTCATACTTTTTGCCTCCATGCTCAAACCTTGAAATGCATTTTTTGTATTGCTGAGAAATAACACTTTAGACTCAGAGAATAACCGTTTGGGTTTATTCGCTAAACAGTGAATTGAAAACTGAATTGCAAAATTTAGAATAAAATAGCCATGCTGTGATATATATTTATATCAGGGTTATTCACTAAACTTCAGATTGGGAGAAAATCTAAATTCTGTTGGTTGTACTCTTTCAGTTGATCTAATAAAAGTGATAGGGAAAAAAAATGTAACAATCGAGGGAAAAATAGACGGTCTTGACAAATTTTCAACTCTGCTATAGATACAGCTTCACTATTCTTTCTTTAAGTTTGCAATTCGGATTTTATTTTCGTACAATTTGGAGTTTAGTGAATAACCCAGAATAGCTGGTTTGAAGTCAATTGCAGTATCCACTGGTGTAAAAATGACTTTTAATAAGGTATTTACTAGACCTGAAACTGTGCAGATTTTTTCCACTTATGCCTAAAATACTCTGTGTTTTATTGTAAATTTACAAATATGTTTTAAAATAAATATACAGAATAGAGATGAAGGATTTACAGGTTAACATTTTGCATGTATGATATATGATTAGTTAGCAGATGCTTGAGTAGTACCCACACATTCAGATTCAAGTATAGAATGTAAGCTCGTTTTAAGCAGGGTCTTCTTCAACCTATCGTTTCTGTAAAATTTCTTGTAATTGTCCTATTTATAGTTAAATCTCCTCCCCCTTATGATATTGTAAAGCGCTACGGAATCTGTTGGTGCATTATAAATGGCAATAATAATAAGTACATTGTTATGCATAGAGACTTTTACCAACTTTTCCTAAGTCTAGATCAATTGTTGAATGCATGTTAAAGTGATTAACATTCCAGTGTATAAAAATAAAAGGTTCAGCAAAAAAAAAAAAAACAGAATGAATTGCGGTAATTTTACAAGAAGAGAAAGTATAGGAATCCCACTGGCATCAGAATTTGGCTCACAACCCCATCCCAATATACCTGTCTCCTATCATGTTTGTAGAGGGTAAGCTTTAAACAGGACCATTCACTGCTGCTGTAGTATTATTTATGTTTATCTGTTACCTCCCACTTTCGTTTACCCTCCTTGCTGAGACATATACGTGTTTTTTACAATTCATAGGTATTGCAGTATCCTAACATTTCTCTCCATCTTTTGGTTGACTAGTGCATGGTCATGTGTTAGATATCGTAAGATCACTCTTGAAGGATTGTGGGTGAAATCAGATGCGGGCATATTTATGTATAAATTGCACAGATTCCCTTGCGTTATTAAGATCTTCAGAGACTTTAGCACTTAGAGTAAACATAACTGATCAGCATCACAGTCTTACAAAGAGTTTTGCATCCTCTGTTTTGTAGACAGCAGCTGATGGTGTGGAAGTAGAGCTCAAAAGATGACTGCCATCAAACATGCCCTGCAAAGGGATATCTTTACCCCAAATGATGAACGGCTGTTAAGCATTGTGAATGTGTGCAAGGCTGGAAAGAAGAAGAAAAACTGCTTTTTATGTGCCACTGGTAAGTCACAATATTAAAGTACCTCAATGAAATGGTATTTTTCACCCTGCATTGTAAAACATTGCAGTTTTGTAGAAATTGTAATGTTTACACTGCAGGGTTAAACACACCTGTTTCAGGCAGCCACTAGAAGCACTTTGTCTACAACGACTGAGTAAAACTTGGTCACGTGGCATTGCAGCTCATAGGAAAGCATTGGATTCAGTGCTTTCCTATGATAAATATTTAGATATGCATGACGCTCGCTGACCATTGGGAAAGAGCAGGGTGACATCACAGGAGAAGGTGTGGGCGACAGCGCCATGGAAGTCTCAACGCTGGAGAAAAGGTAAGTGAAAACGGGAGTTGGTGAACCTAAAATTTGTCTGGCATTTGGACACTATAGCATTAGGAATAAGATTTGAATGTACTGTTTATTTAAATGTAAGTAGACACCTGCAAATTGAACATCTTGTTTCAAAATAATGGGTATTAATATGGTGTTGGTTTTCACTTTGCTGCTATAATGAAGTGTATTGTTCTGTGGAATCCTTACACTACATGTTGGCATGTTGCTGCATGGCTTCCTTCTATTAAACCACAAGATAATTAGTGAGGTTGGCACCTGATTTTGGCAAATTAGCCTTGGCTCACAGCTGGACTTTTAGTGCATCCAAGGTGTTTCACAGGGTTAAAGTCATGGCTATTTTGTCCATAAACTAACATGGACCCAGTAAATAAATAAATGAATGAAAACTAGAAATTTAAAAACTAAAATTGGTATTTCTGTTATTTTACGTTATAATTTCTTGGCAAAAATATTATGTAAAAAATCAGGAGTAATTTGCTTCATGATTTTTTTTCCTTGAGTGCAACTTAAAGGGACACTATAGGCACCAAAACAGTCCCTACTCTGTTAATGGCCTTCTAGACCATGCAGAAGCCTCCTGTGTGCAAGTTCAATTTAGAGATAAAAATTTCTAAAGAAAGTTTTAAAGATCTGATTGCAAACATTTAACACCTACAGGGTAGGCGTGGCTAGGGCTGCAGAAAAAGAAACAAGTGATCAAGTGATTTCATTCCTAAATGGCAGATAATTGAGCAGTGAGACTGTAGAGGCATGAACTGTACACCAAAACTGCTTCATTTAACTAAAGCTGTGTTGATGACTATAGTAGCTCTTTAAGGCAAACGTGTCAAACTCAAAGTCTAGCACAGGCCACATAAACAAGGTTTAGGTTTATGTTGTCCTAATGTTTCAAACACCCCACCTCCAATAGTCTGTAAGCTCGTTTGAGCAGGGTCCTCTTCAACCTATTGTTCCTGTAAGTTTTCTTGTAATTGTCCTATTTATTGTTACACCCCCCCTCTCAAAATATTGTAAAGCGCTACGGAATCCATTGGCGCTATATAAATGGCAATAATAATAATAATAATAATAATGTAAAAAAAAAAAAAGAACATGCACCTCCAGGTACTCCACTGTCCAGTTGCAGCCAATGCAACACTGACCAACACACACACAGACACTGACAGACACACACATACTCACTGAGAGACACAGACACACACCGACACTGACAGACAGACACAAACTTACAGACACACTCACTAGGACACTCACTGACCGACACACACACACTCTCACAGACACATATTTACACATTCTGTCCCACACATCATTTTCTTTATTGCTTCCTACCTTTGGGAGCTGATGTAGGGCCTCTCCCTGGGGTCCAGTGGGGATCTTCTATCTGCTCCTTACTGCTCCCTCGCGCGCAGTTTAGTGATGCTGGGTGCTGGAATATGACGTTATATTCCGGCGCTCGGCTTCACTATAGACGGCGTGCGTGACGGAGAAGTGAGGAGCAGAAACACTGAGCTCCCTCGCTGGCCCTCCTCCCCAGCCGGGTAAGTTTTAGCAGAGTGGGCACCTGCAATGTGGGGAAAGCAGGTGCCTACTCTGCTATAACACTAAGCATGTACTCGAGGCTTGCCGGGCCGCAAAGATGTCTATTGTTGCCTGCGAGTATGACATGCTTGCTTTAAGGCATCTAAATTACATTTTTGAAGTTGTGATTTCCCCTTGAGTTATTTTACTTTCTCAATGAAAACATTATTAATTAATGTAAGGCTTTGGATTCGCCACATCCTTTGCTAAGTTGTGTATTTGTGATCTTGATCCACGTTTCGTGCCATTAGACACTGTAAAAAATAACATCATTTGTTTGGGTATGGATTCTCACGTCCCATTGCGATGTTCCCAATTAACTTTTTATGAATCGGATTTTTATCAGGTTATTATAACATACATGTTCTCTCTTTACAGTAACAACAGAACGTCCTGTGCGTGTGAACGTGGTGAAAGTGAAAAAATCTGACAAAGGAGATTTCTATAAAACACAGACTGTCTGGTTGCTTAAAGACCTTGCTGTAGTGGATGCCAAAGATGCTGTCAAAGTAAGGTTCATGTTAAATGATTTTATTTATTTTTTTAGGGTAAATGAAACTTAATGTATTACTATGTGGTATGGTAGTATATATAAAGCACATATAGGGCAAGCCTCACGGGAAACTGTGTAGCTTTTAAAATTGAAAATGTGTGGACATTTTTCATTTCTTTAAAGTGTATGTGTCATCCAAAAACAGATTCAAAGTCATATATGTAAAACAATTGTTTAGAGTAAATCAATGGTCCATCATTCAGTCCTCATTGCATACAGCTAGTCTTTGATCTGGACCTGGACTGATGATGTGCTTTGAAGATTGGATTAAAAACGTATCAAATGGTTTCATTTGGTTCGTCCAAGAATGGATGTGCCCTCAATGTCCAGTCACATTTAATATTATGTGCCAAAAGTATAGTAGCACTACCTACAAATATCCAAATATAGAAGTATGATTATATCTATACATTTGTTAGCACAGTGTATAATAATGCATTTTTTTTAATAAAATGATTCAAATGTTTAAATGATGCACAGTGTATAATGTATTTTTTTTATAAAATGATTCAAATGTTTAAATGATGCATATTTTATAATTTGTCATATTTTAATTTCAATTCCCTTGACCACTCCCCTTTGAAACTCCTGCATGTGCTGTATATCCTCAGACAGAATTCAGATGGATTTACCAACCAAATCAGTCCTAACATAGTGTACTATTTACACTGATGTTAAGTAGTAAAGGTTCACCAGAAAATATGCCCTATCATATAATTTCATGACATATATTACATTGCATTGGAGAGGATGCTTTCTATTTTTGCTTAGAAAAACAATATACAATGGGTTTCTGCGACATGTAGTGTTGGTAGCTATTTTATTCTTGTAGAAACATGTGGAACTGCTGCACAAGGTTATGGTATCCATGACTGGATAGCTCAAATCAGCGGAAGCTAAGAGATAGTGTGTCAGTGGACATAGGAGCTGATCATGCCCACACTATACAGGTTCTTGAACGGCAAGGGAAATTTGAGTGTACACCATGTTCATAGATGCAGCGATTTTAGTGCACTCTGTTTTTCAAATGGAGTTATCAATAGTACCTTTATTTTGGTTCTTCCTTGTGGATGTATTGTGGAGGCAATAACTTTTAACGCTTACGAAGTTATTTTGAGAAATGTTTTATTGTTTCTTTTTGTTGCTTTCTGGCTATCTTAACAGGAAAATCCAGATTTTGACTTGCATTTTGACAAAGTGTACAAATGGGTTGCCAGCAGCACAGCAGAGAAGAATACATTCATTTCCTGTATTTGGAAGCTGAACCAAAGATATCTCCGGAAGAAAATTGAGTTTGCCAATGTCAGCTCCCAGCTTTTGGAAGGTATGTCTTCAGAATGTTTGGCGTATCCCCCTGCTGGCCAATTCACATTCTGTAGTTACTAACAATTTTTCTGCTTCTTTGGAAAACACAATCCCATTATTGATCCCGATCCAACTATGGGAACTTTTTACCATAACCACCATTATCTCTTTGAATTTATCTGTGGGTATCTGTGCATATATGTTTGAGCTCTATTTAACATGCTTATTTTTCTCAGTAGATCTTGCTGACTTAGAGGTATATTTGTATAGATTCAAATCCTTGGTCTGATTGAAGATAGTTCTCAGACATAGAAACAGTGCTCTTCTCTCAAGCTGAATTCTGTTAAAATGTATATTGTTTGCTGTTACAGGACAGCTGTTACCCTTTATCCTATCACATGTCTCCCTTAATCATACTTTTTGTCTTTTGTATAATACATAAACCCCTGTATTGCATGCTTGAAAGTGTAATGTATGTGATGTAATTATTTAAATACAGAAGCTTTGAGAAGTGAGTAGAAATACATCTTACATTTTTAGGCCAGTTCAACAATCTTTAGCATAAGGTGCAAGCCATCTTACAGTCATGTAAGCTGCTATTTTGGTAGCTGGTGTATCTATGAATTGCATGACAAGTAACTCCAGTAAAGGCATGCTATTCTGTACAGCTATGTTTCTGTATCTATATGTATACCGTCTTTGCCTTTCTTGCTTTAATACTCTTTTGCTTACTGTCCTCTGCTCTTTTTCCCCTAATTATTACTCTCCAGAACTACCTAAAGTTGCAGAAGGTAGGTAGCATGTTTTTTTTTTTTTTATCATGGTATTTACATAGTCATTATATGTATAGAGAGCAGCACTCGTACCTGGGATCTTTCATTATTTGTCCTCCTTAATTCCCAGAGTCAGCCGTATGGAAACCTTTGGCACTCAATATGTTGTGGACTATATCTCCCTTAATGCTGGCAAAGCACCAGGGGAGATGTAGCCCTCAACATTTGGGCTGCCAGAGGGGCACTAAGGTCTACTCTAAGGGAATAGATAGTCCTGGGCAAGAATTGAGTGTTGTCCCACCCACCTGATCTCATCAATAAAACAGCTACAAGTGAGTGGGAATAAAAGGCAATCCCTATAGTAATTTTATCATAAGGCCAAGCCGTTAGAACTAGAGACTTGATATAACCAAGTGAGTTCCCAGGTACGCATGTGCTAGCAATCAAAATATGGGCATTTAGAAAAGTTCATATGTTAAGCTACCAGGAAATGATAAACATAAATACCTTGAAAAATAATTGTGTTCTGCAGAACCTAGATTTATATTACATTTTTTTCAATGTCATTTTGGTGGCAAATGGCTATGGGAAATTTAAATAAGCCTTCGTTATTAGTGGAGCAAATAGCTGTTGCATTGAGCAGGAAGGGAAAAAAATGCAAAAAATGAATGTTTGCTGAAAACAAGAGCTGTTTATATAAACCCTAACATCTTGTAAAGTATCTCTTTTTAAATAGAGTATGTATGTTTTCTTGTATCTAGTGCTTTCACACAATGTCTAGTAGGAGTCTTTTGGCAAGCTTTCTGTAGAGTAGGTTTAGTTTTCTGCTTTAATTCTATAAAACAAATCATGAAATTGCAAGTGAGAGTTTTCTAGTATCTTTTTTTTTTCTGTCTCTCTTTCTCTTTTTTTGTGTATGCTTCTCTGAGCCACTGTAGAAAGGTCTTGTGTTTTTTATGGTAGGAAATAATATTATTACATTGAAAATAGTACTATTAAGTGATTTCTTTTTGTTCGATTTGTGAAGAATCTGTCCCTAGTGGTGAGAATCAAAATGTAGCTGGAGTGGATGAAGAAGCTGCTGCAGAGTATCAGGAGTTAAATACCAGAGAAAAGCAGGACATTGAAATAATGATGGAGGGATGTGAATATGCCATCTCCAATGCAGAGGCCTTTGCAGAAAAGTTATCACGGGAGCTGCAGGTTTTGGATGGGGTAAGTAGTCCAGAGAATTCTGTCTGACTGTTACACCTTTACATGTGCATTTCCACTTCAAACATAAAAAAAGTAAAATTACATATTTTGTATAGCATAATTGTAATTTTGATGATCAAAAAAAAATTGTATTCATGTAATTTTTTAATACAGATATTTAATGAATCTTGCATATCACATCACAGCAAAGTTTTACAAAGTTTTGAGAGACTGTCATTTGGAATTCTGACACTGTAAATCTGGACTCGTCCAACCTTAGTCCTCAATTATTCTTGGACTGTATTTCTCACAATGATGTAGAAGTCTTAGTTACCACTCGGACTCCTATAGTTCAAGAAAATGATTACTTGCATCGCTTTCCCTTATTAATTGTAAAGAAAGAAAAAACACTACAAAGGTGCCAATTTAGCCATTACAGGAAGTTGTTGTTTTTCTTTTTTTTTTTTTTTTTTAATAGTAGTAAAATATGTTTAAAGTAAACACTTTGCTTAATTTTCAGGCCAATATCCAATCAATCATGGCTTCTGAGAAGCAAGTTAACATCCTTATGCAGCTGCTCGATGAAGCACTGAAGGAAGTGGATCAAATTGAAGGAAAACTGAGTAGTTATGAGGAGATGCTGCAGAGTGTGAAGGAACAAATGGATCATATTTCCGAAAGCAACCACCTTATTGAGCTCAGCAAGACAAATAGTGAGACACTTCTGGGCGAGATTGAGTTCCTAGTAGTAAGTATGCTTAGTGTTTATTTTGCTATG
>OW240917.1:75879660-76303504 GCA_933207985.1 Pelobates cultripes
GCTGTTCATTATCGATACTGTCATCTTGTTCAGTTTGTGTGTGTGTTTTGTTATCTCTAATATTAAACCGGAAAACACCACTCCATGAAATTCATTAGCAGCAGCAAATCATTTTGGCGTACTGCCGTGTCCATATGTGACAGAGCGGTTATGGTGCCAGGAGTGCTCTGGGTCAATCCCACGGTAAGGTGTCAGTTTTACTGCTTACCTAAGTGCTGCCGGGTGTCTGCACTGCATCAGCTGCATTGTCTTCTCCATCAGGAGATGCAAAACGCACAGGACAGCAGCAATTTGCAGAACATATCCACCAAGCACTCTCCTGATAAGACTGGATGCAGCAGATGTGAAGTGTGTACCTGGTAGGATTCAGATAAGTTGTCAAGTTGTGCCAAACATTTTGACATCTTACCCAGGACCAGCACCAGGGCAATCCTGGCACCATAACCATTACAGAAGTTTCAGAAGAGTTTTTCCACAGCTATAAAACAACTGTGTGTGTGTCTGTTTCTGTCTGTCTATCACACTTGTGTTATTGGCAGTGGTAATTCCTGTTTAGTAATTAACAAAGCATGGTTTCATTGTAGCATTTAAAGTTTTTTTCGTTTTTTACTAATATCACAGTGGTCTCTATGAACTGGATTTTTTTAACATGTGCATTTTCTGAAGTGAGATAATGAGTTGTGAGTTGGCTTGTTTGTTATTTTAGAGCGATTTAATGTTGTTTTTTTTTATTGTAAAGTTGCTAATAATAGGGAGGATACCTGCTAGACATTCTTTTGTATTTATTTTAATAAATATAGAGCAATAATGCTAACTCTTGAACAATTGTGGCGTTGCTCCTTTGTTCCCTGTGGTGGAATACAGACTGACATGCATCACTTGTGCATGGCCTAGTGGTAGAACATCTACATCGTTATTAAATGTCTGTATTTCAAGCCCAAGTCCTTCTATACATTTTTTATTGTTTTCTAACACTTAACCAATACACCAAAATAGCACATGAACAAAGCATGATATGTGCAATCATTTTTTACTTACGACTCATATTTGATGAATGAGCCCAGTAACTTCACTAGAACATCAATCTCATGACAATTACATGTGTGCATAATCGCTGGAATGTCTTTAAAGAAACACACATACACACACTGCAAAGTCCATTTGGAATACAAAACGTTAACAACATACCTGTCACTTAGCATCATAAATGCATTTGTGTCTTCAACCTGCAATGGAATTGGAGAGCGCACAAAATCAAAATATAATTTAAAATTGCTTTTTCAGCTGAAAAGGCAAATAGCGTTATCAATTAGTTACTGATGTTGTATAGTAATATGCCACATGTATATTATTGTAAGAACTTACCTTGGATTTTGTGTTGTCATGTCAATAAGATACAGCATTTTTGCACTGATTCCCTCACAAATATTCAAATTGCCTTGGTTTTTCTAACAAGACCACCGATGTCACCCAGATTACATAATCTTAATTAAGTGGTCCGTGTGCAGTAGTCCTGTATGTTTTTAACCCTTCACGGTAAAATATTCCCGTTTTGCAGAAACGCCAATGTTTACCTTGAAACGTTAAACACACCTCTATTGGCTGTCACACTGACTGCATACTTCTGCTGCACTGACAAAGTAAAACATGAGGTCCCCAGTGCTCTTCTATGAGGAGCTTTGGATTGGACCATCTCCGGAGGAAGCCATGCCTCCTCCATGAGTTTGCCGGAGGGGGAGAGGCCAGCAGCACTGAGGGATTCTCGGTGCTGTAAAAGGTAAGTACAAACATTTATTTGTAATATTTTTATGACAAACGGTGATAGGGACGGATACACTGTAGTGTTAGGAATACAGGTTTGTATGCTGAACTATATAAAGTGTTCCTTCAAGCATAAATTAGACTAAATTAGCAGAATTCAAATTAGAGCCATTCTACAACTTTCCAGTTTAGGTATTTTGGTCTAAAATTTTAAGTTTTCCCTCAAATTCCAGATCTAGAGAATAACCCCTAAGTTTTTCCTTCCTCCAGTACATGCAATGCAGCAATGCTACTCTCCAGGCTAAATCGTTTGTATATTTATAGGTAATGACCAGTTTGCGCAACACTAAAAGGATGCATTATTTATGGTGCAGCATAATGTTATTGACAGGTTCTTGTACTTAAACCCATCTGTGAGTAACATGTAAACATCCTCTTAAAGGTTTAATTGATGACAACCATGTTCATAGACCAGCTGTTAGACCAGTGGTTCCCAAACTTTTAAGGTTCAAGGCACCCTTAATATGTCAGTATTCTTCCAAGGCACCCCAAGTCAAAATTTCAAGGTTTTATATCGGTACAGCTCTGCTGCGTTTACTGGTGTCATAGTGTAATGTACAGTGTTGGTGTTTGAAAGTGTGCTTGTATGCATTTATTGTGTCTTAATACAGGGGTGTGTTTGTATGTGATGTTTGCGTTTGATTGCAAGGGTGTATCTGAATGTAATGTTCACTTTTAATTGTGGATGTACATTTTTGTGAAGTATTTGTGTTTGAGTGAAGGGGTATGTTTGTATATTTTTTTTGTTTGAATGCAGGGGTGTGTTTGTATGTAATATTTGTGTTAGATTGCAGGAGTGTGCTTCTATGTTGTGCTGGTGTTTGATTGATTGGATGTATACATACTGTGATAAAATGAAGGCAGATAGGCCTTTTAACCCCAGGGGGAGTATGTGTAGTTTGTGTGTGTTACACAAAGCTCTGTTTAGTTATGGGCCCCTGGGGTGGAGCATTTGGAGAGAAGGGTGGGCCAGTGCTCCACTCCACAGTTTAGTGGTTTTCTGGGGAAACATAGATCCAGGCCAGGGTTTTTTGGACCGTCTCCAACCCACTGCTCAGCTGCAGTTAATGAGCTGTTGCAATTGGAATAAACTCCTCCCTGCTAGGCAGGTAAAGGAGAGGGATTGCTGGCTTCCTCCCAGGAAGCAGGTAGGAGAGAGAGGCTGTTCTCTCCAGATAGTCAAGGAGACTAGGCACTTGGAGTGCAGAAAGGAAGCAGTCAGGGCAAGACTGGCTTGGAGCACTGGGAGTGCAGAAAGGAAAGCAGTCAGGGCAAGACTGGCTTGGAGCACTGGGAGTGCAGAAAGGAAAGCAGTCAGGGCAAGGCTGGCTTGGAGCACTGGGAGTGCAGAAAGCAAAGCAGTCAGGGCAAGGCTGGCTTGGAGCACTGGGAGTGCAGAAAGGAAAGCAACAGGTTAGATAGCAGAGCGTTGCTCTCTAATAAGGTTGGTGCAATATTGTGTTTAGTTTAACCCTGAGAGATAGGGAACTAATGTCAGTTAGTGCTCAGACGAGCTAGGTGTTTGTTTATAGGGTTTTCTGTTACTTTTGTTTTTCATTTACTGCTGTATCCTGTGTGGATTTACAAATAAAGTGCCTGAGTATATGCAATTACAAGGACTGTGCATGTTTTTACCCTAGAGGGCCGTGCTACCTGGTGACAAGGATCACAATACATACATTCATACTTACACAGATATTCATGCACATTAACACACAGATGCATATAAATACACAGACACATACACACACATAGATACACACCGACATATACACAGATGCACCCTGACACACACAAACTTTGATACATATGCCCACACCATGACATAGATACACACTGACATAAAAACACGCACCCTGACACACAGATGCACATACACAGATGTGTGCTCGCACACAGACAAAGAAGCACACTGACACACACACTCATACACATACAAACACTCATACATACACACACTCATACACATACAAACACTCATACATACACACTCATACATACATACACACATTCACACACATACACACACTCACACAATAATTTTTTTTTTAATATCTCCAGCCACCCTGCTGTCAGGTTACCTTATGTGCCAGGAGGGTGGCTTAGAGTCCTGCTGCTGTGGGAGTGAGGTCTGAAGCTCTTCATGCTCCTCTCCCCTCACAATGCGGCTGCCTCCTCTCTCTCCCGTGCTGTCTTCCTGCAGGATGCTGGGAGGAAGTGACAGGTTGTCACTTCCTCCCAGCCAGTCGACATTACAGGGGCCCAGTCACGATCTTAAAGGACTGCGGCAATCGACCGGGTCCCTGTTGAGCAGTAAAGTTTCCCTGGTGTTATAATCATAGTACCGGGGAAATATTCCGTGGCGCCTCGGCACACAGTTTGGGAACCGCTGTGTTAGACTTTACTATTGTCTGCTTTCCAAATGGTAAGGGGAATAACTATTGCATTTTCTAAGGCTTTCATATACTCTTATCTGATGGCATAAATACTACTAGTAATCTCTGCAATAGAGACAATACATAAACTTTAAATGACCATACTTTTCAGGACCTCCTTCCATTGTGTAGACAGCTTTTCAGAATACTATGCACTAAACAGTACCTCTCTGAAAAAGCCCAGCAAGTTTAAGCTGTCACATTTTTTAGGTATCACTGCTGTTGATCCAAAAGAAGCCAACTTGAAGCGATTTTCAAATTTTGCCTCAAGAAGGGGAAAAATTGCTTAGTGACTCTGAAGGGTCAATGAGATTTCTCATTGAAGAAAAGTTGCTTAATAGCAAGACAATTTATATTTCTATGATCATGGAAATTGCAGCAGCTGCTTATTGACTAGAACACAAAATGATAAGCAACAACAATATCCCTGTAAGTGTTATGGTAAATGAAAAGAGAAAACGGTGTGTCAGTGATGGAAATAAACATGGTGAAAGATCTGTAACCGAGGATTCAGGCACAGCCAATTGACCAAAGATAGTTACACAGTACCCACTTTAGGGACTCCGTGCATGTCCATTTTATGAAATAATATCCATTGCAGTGCACTTCTGAATTACAACCCTTTGTGAGCTAGCACCCTATGACCCTGAATTTGACTTCTTAAAGTGCCCCCGTCCGTTCCCTCTGCACGCCCTGAGGATCTTACTTTGTTATGGAGGCAGTTCCCATGTGACATTTAACCTTGGTTAATAAGAATGGAAATCTACCTGCAATGTTTCGCTTATGTGGATAAATTTTCAGCATATTCATATGTGACTGTCATTTGATGGCACCCAGAAGGTAAAGACTGAGGTCCACCATATGTTTTTGCTGATTTACTTTTGCCCAGAATTATTCACAGAACTCATCAAATGCCTGTAAACTTACAGCATGGAGTCAGCGGCTATTTATTTATTGAAATCACAGTGTGTCTGAGTAATGTAATGCCTATCATCCTATATGCCAAAGAAAGCACGAGAGTACGAGAAAGAAGCTGCCTCTCCCACCTGACCTTGCAGATGAGGCCACCGTGATGTCCAGAGCAACACCAATCATGCAACTATTGCTGCTGAAAAATTAGCAAAATGTTCACTTGGTTCACACGGTGATGCCAGTTTTTTATGTCATGTGATTCACCATTTATACACTATGTATGTAACAACAAACATAGTAGGAAACTTATGGGTTCTATTCTGTTTCTACATGTAGTGATCTTTGAGTAGTATTCATCAGATGAAGATAAGAAAGGCTCTAGCCTAAAACTTAAGCACTTTTGTATATTGTATTTACTATTGCCGTAAGGAACATGATAACATTGATTAAATACTTCTCTATGGGGAGCATAAAGCACCTTATTGCACAGTGTGGAGACGCTGAACGAAAGTCCTGCACAGATTACAGGAACTTGTGCAGGTAGTCCATTTATTAGCTGTCCGAGTGAGAGCCACTAGAGGTGGACATAGATAGCAATGTAAACACTGCCTATATTTTGCAACAAAGGCAGGTTTTACAGTGCGCAGACTGCAGAGACAGGCCGTATGCCTCAGAAACATTACATTAAGCTGTAGTGGTATTGGTGGCTTTAGTAAGGCTGTATATTTGCCTATGCAAAATCCCATTATTGTCTAGACTATCTGAAGACTACAGGTTTCATTACCCGAAATAAACCTTCTACAATGGTATTGTCCAAATTGCCAAGCTTCATTATGTATGTTTGGAATTTCAGTACAATGTATGAATCGACAGACTGAACAATCTGAACCTTTTCTTTACTTTCTCTTGTTTTTTGTGTCCCTAAAGGGTCATGATCAGGGTTCTGCTCTAACTGTTGAAATGACATTACCAAACCACCATCCTTTCCACCGAGATTTGCTGCGATATGCCAAGTTAATGGAGTGGCTTAAAACAACAGAATACAATAGATATGAAGGCCTTATGAAGGTTGGTTTTTTGCTTAATGTGATTGAAGTTTGTTGGACCTCCAATTTAACAGAGATATAATAAGATAAGCCTGACATACAGCAGTTTGTTGCTCGTTGTCGTGTGCTGCCCCTTGTGTAATATGAAATGTATTGTCCACAGCAGTTCTATCCTCAAGACCTCTATATAACTATGAAAGATCTGATTATAAACAATCCTTCCTCTAACTTTTAATATATAAAAACAAGGGCTAGAACACTGTGGCAAAGGGGCTTAAATAGTACTATGTGTATAAAAATATACTGTTTTGGAGATGCCCCATCTCAAGTTCTTCGAGTTTCCGTGGGTTCCTGTTCTCCTGGTAAAAAAACAAAAAACGGTACGACTAAAAAAAATACCCACTGCCCAAAACACATTATAAGTTAACCTTACTTGTCGTTAACCCCATAGTTCAACATTTTCAAAGGAGGAATCCTCACGTTAAGACCAAGGTGTATTTTTGTTATAGAAGGGGTCACATGTCAGGAATTGGGGAGTCCAATCTGCTGGTTTTATACAGGGTGCAGTGGAGGCACACGTGCATTATTTTACTATTTTTTTTTTCTTGCTGTTTGTCTTGTATTGTAGAATTACAAGGATTATATTGTGCGCTTGTATGATAGAGAAATCCGAGACTTTTTTGAAGTTGCTAGGAACAAGATGACTGGTGCAACTAAAGAAGGAAAGAAGTTTGGTAAGTTTGTTGAATTAAAATGTTTTGTAACTATGTTTTTCTTAACATTTTTTTTCCCTCTAATAGTTACTGATGTGCTATGGACACAGTGACTCTTCATTCTCTTTTTGGTGTAGTTAGTTATTTTGTTACATAGGTTACCTATAGCCTGGGTTCTGGCTTATTTCTGTAAATATAGCCATGTTATTGTAAGCATAGGGAACATCAGAATAGGAATTAACAAGTTACTGTAAACATAGGGAATCTCCAACCAAGAATCTGCCATATTACTATAACTCTAGCCTAGGATCTTCCATGCTACCATGAGCTAAAGGATAGGCCTTATTACGGGGAGCTCTGGAAACCTCTAGTCCTAGATAGGCCTTTTTACGGTGAGCTCCGGAAACCACTAATACAGGATGGGCATTGTTAAGAAGAGCTCCAGGAAACTCTAGACCAGGATAGACCTTGTTAACGAGAGCTCCAGAATAGGCCTTTTTACGGTGAGCTCTGGAAACCTCTAGTCCTAGATAGGCTTTTATACGGTGAGCTCCAGAAACCTCTAATACAGGATAGGCATTGTTAACGAGAGCTCCAGGATAGGCCATGTTATGTGAAGCTCAATGAACGTCTAGTGCAGGACAAGCTTCAATATGCCGAGTTCTGGGAACATCTAATCCAGGATGGGACTTGTCGATTAGCAGTGCAGAGAGCACTTTTCTTCTAATTCGACTGGGTTTAACAATTAGTTTTTCAACCCTCTGGTCCACTCTGTGTTCACGATTTGCTGAGCTTGCCATATATTATAAATAAAATGCCTCTCTTCCTGCTATTTTATTCTTGTGCCTTAGGAGTGCTGCTTGCACTTACAGATTCCAGTTTAAATACCAACTAACACCTGATGCTTCTGCTTTTTAAAACGTGTCGCTGTCTACATATAAGAAGAACAGCCTTTCTATTCCATGAATAGAAAACGTTCTGTTAGCATGAAGGTTGAAATAGCCAGAAAACACTCTATTTCATCAAGGCCTTTCGACACAGGTGACTACTCTTGGCAGTGCACATATTTGTGAACTACTTAAAAACTTGCTGAATAACATCCAAAACCTAGTTTGCGGACATCTATCTGCATTTCCAAGATTAGACATCACTGGCCTCTGAGAACTACAAATTGTGTGCTTGTGCGGAACAGCTCATTCTGGAAAATACGCTCCAGCACTATATTTGAGATAGTGCTATTAGTGTCCGAGGAAGAGGACTTGCTATGGAGAGGCCATGCTTGGTGTGGGGTGACCTTACTATGCATTTTGTGTGAGTTACATGGCATTGCTCGATTTGTCTCATTACTGGTACTGCTACTTCATTAGAAACAATAAAATACATTAACTATAAGTATAAAACAGTCGGTTGAACTCACTAAACCAGGGCTTGTTGAGGATTTGCAAATTTTAGATCACAATAGGTGTCCTGCAAAAATAGAAGTTAGGGGGAAAATATTTCAGTTCTGCTATTTTAGCCTACAATTTACATTTTCCTTGTCAATTCTCCATAATCCCACCTAAATAAAGATTATATTAAAGTAAATGTGCATTTCTTTTGATATATGCATAATTAACAAATAACTATTGAACAATAAAGTATTAACAATATTTTGTTCTTTCTAAAATGCTCTTATCCAAAACGCCTTACAACATTTAGCCTTTAACATTTACTTAGATGAGGACAGAGGGGTCTATAATTGGTAAATAAAAACAAGTAGAGACCCCTGCCAGCAAAGTAAAAAGACAAAGCATTAATGTAAATATATTGATATATAATGGACAATCATGAAACAATATATCCCATACAGTGAGCTGAGGATAGTTCCCAGTATTTGAGATGAAGCTCACCCTTTATTGTAATCTTCTATATTTATCCATGAGAGATATAATTGCAAAATATGCAAACCAGTAGTTATTCTGCCAAACAAAAACATGCAATTTGTCATAAAAAAACCTAATAAACATGGCCAATCTCCCACTGTAAACAAAAATCGGACACCAATGCAAATATCAAGCTTTCAGTCTTTTCTCCATGAAATTATACATTCACCATATGCAGAATTAATAAGGCTTATCCTTTCATTCTAGAACCATCCACCCATCATTACGTGTTCTAATACAGAATTCCCTCCTTGACATCTCTTACATTCCATTTTTAGTGATATGTTTATCCATGTAACAATGTTCTAGATTACTGTAATTGCTTGGTATATCTTTTTGCATGTTTCTTTTCTGACTAGTGCCTAACTTGCCTCTTGTGCACGGTCCATGCTAAATGCCTGTTTTCTAATGCATCTTTGTCTTTAACGCTTGCCACTTAATCCAAAACCAGCAACGCTGCCTCGAAAAGAAACCGCCATGAAACAGGAGACGGAGAGTGAGTATGACACCACTGTTCCTCCGAATCTCAGACTCTGTCATTTATGAGCAGTGAGTTTCCCACCTGATCTACTCCGGATTACCCCATAACAATCACTTTATTAAAGCATGATTATATATTTCACTCATGTATAATTGAAATCTGACGAAAATCAGGTTGTATGTTAACACTTTATGTAGAATAAAACTCTGGCTTGATTGCCCTGAAATATTTGTTCATTAACATTCCACTGAGCATTGTGGAAGTGGGTTTATGTTTCAGAACGGAACACAAAACAAATAATAAAATAATTGCGGCCAATTAATGGCTATATAGTGTCGCTAATGGTTGCAACTCCCACAATGCTTTTACCCTCTTCAAGCAGTGCATCATGGGAGTTTTGATTCTATAAAAAGGGTTTCCTCTTGAACATCTCTGAAGTGAGCCGGGCTTCAGAGCAAATGGAACAGTAATGTTTATTAAAAGGCTTGTTTAACACAGTTTGTACTGTAGAAAAACTGAGACTGTAATAATATACTTGGTGTATCTTGCCTTGCGTAAATAATCAAGAAAAGAGTGTGATGACAGGAGCTACTAGGTTACTCCAAAAATCCATGTCAGCCCTAAAACAACTGAAAAAGTACACAAAAAGAAAGAACCCAGAACTGTGTTTTTGTAGCAGTCGTTTTAAGTAGCCTGAAATTACACAATCCTTTTTATACCCATTGCTGTTCCTTCTTAATGTTTAAGTTTATTTATGATTAAAACTGAATTTTCTTTTGTCTTCTGTAGTCCGTTTCTGCCTAGAATGATGAGTTATGCCCCACATATGGGAAAAGTGCGCCCTGGAATACACAATGACCTATTACCCTGCTGTCTCATTCCCCTGAGTTTGCACTCTGCTCAGCCACAGCTCCTTTTAACATATGCATGAAATAGTGAGCCAGTTTTACAGTCACTGGGGCACATTTAAGCTAGTGTATTGATTTAAAAAGTTTGGGAAAAAATGTCATTGGGAACGAGTCAACAATGGAATGTGTCTGCTGGTTTCTCAGTTTTTATTTCTTTTATGTGATTGCCCCACTTTTAGTATTTTAGATAACTCCGTAGAACAGAACACTTTGATACATTTTTAAAGCTTAAACATGAGTTGGGATGAGTACAACAGCAGCTTCTGGATATAGAGGTTGTGTGTAGCAGTATGAGTACCAGAAAGCCACATGTTGTCAGTAGCTCTGCATATGTAATATGTATTATAGTGGATGGTTCATTGTGCATTCAGAATACAGTAGTTTTGATGCAAAAAAAATGAGTCGACGGGACAGCATGAAATGGAATAGGGGTGTTACGACCTCTCCCAACAGGCAAATCACAACCATAAACATGCACCGATTATCGTGCAATGCCCCCCCTCCCCTCACCGCGAGAGATAACATAACATGCAACATGAGAGGTCGTGGGGCAGGCTAAAGCACACACACGCCTAGAATAGGGAGCCCCAACCTCACACACAGGTTAGCACCGTCACAAAGTACAACACCGATGTATGCAAATTGAGTCCAAAACAATGTCAGCCCACCTAAAATGGGGAAAGAGATCCTACTTTCCTAGTCATGTCTGCTCTGCCTCCTAAAGTAACAACCGGTGGGTGTCGAGGGGAGGGGGTTCAGGTGGAGCCACGGCTCTTCTGATCTTCTGATTGGGAAAGGTTCTATAACAACGCATGCCTGTATAGCGATCTTTGGTATATTGGTTTCCACTGCATTCATGTGTTACACGGATAACTACATTCCTGTTATGTTCGACTGAATTAAAAAAATAAAGAATGTTAAAAAAAACAACAACAAAAAACAGCCATGATAATTCCATTTACGGATTTCTTTTACATTTGCTGGTTTTTCTAGGTCTTCATGGAAGTTCTGGGAAGCTGACGGGGTCCACATCCAGCCTCAATAAACTCACTGTTCAGGGCCCTGGCAATCGTAGGTCTCAATCATCCTCACTCCTAGACATGGGAAACATGTCTGCCTCAGATCTGGATGTAGCAGACAGAACGAAGTTTGACAAGGTATCTCCCATAAACTTTTTAGTGCTGCTTTACTTTACTCATTTTCTCTCCATTTTAATGGTGTAGGATATTTCAATCTGTATCACAGCTGACTAAATCAGTACACTTGGCAATTTGTAAAAAGCGATCTGGTCTGGTAATTTCCTATTTTGATTCTTGTAGTTGCTCCACTGATTATATTCAGTTTAGTAATGTAAACTGAAATATGTAGTATAAGCAAGTTTAAATTAGAAATCATATTCATGAAGACAATATGCCCTGCCAAATGTAATATGATATAATGTCATGATCAGTCTACGTTGGATGTTTGATATGTTGATGTGCCAAAATCTCTATGGACAGCTCTGTGCATGAAAATAAACATAGTTTTGAGTGCATTAATATTATATATATATATATATATATATATATATATATCTATTGCCCTTTGTGATTTGTGTTACCACAGGACAGAATTTTAAATGCACAGATGTTCTTAAGGCGATAAGAAAGCTCAATATGTTTAATGTTCTTTTCAGATCTTTGCGCAGGTTCTAAGTGAACTGGAGCCTCTTTGTCTGGCCGAGCAAGACTTCATCAGTAAATTCTTTAATCTGTCCCAACATCAGAGCATGTCTAGAACACCCATGGTATGGCGCTTTGCTCAATTATTTAAACTTGAGATTGCTTTATCTTTTCTTTGTTCCGGACAATTAATTTCATGCATTCCTTATATGCTGTTAGTGAATTTCGTTTTCAAATATGTCGTTAAAGATTTAATATAGTCTATTAAACAGATCTGTGCTTACACCAGACACGTCAGTAGCAGACACAGGTATACTGGGAAAACTAGTAACAGATCTTTTATAAAAATATATTTTCTTTACTTTTGTTTTCATTCGTGTAGGTAGCTTAGATCAGTGTTGCATAGGGTTTTTTGTTTTTGTTTTGGTTATACAAATGTTTTTCCTACAAACTAATTATATGACTTCTACCTGCTTTTATATATATTGAAGATATAGCTTGATTTCAACTTGTGCCTTTGATTCTTCTCCTACTTTACTGAGAGCGAAATGAGATTCCTACAAATATCAGTGCAATCAATTTACCCAATGCTTTCTAGTGTTATATAATTAGATCAGATTTAAATAGATTGCCTTTGCTTAGTCATTGGTATTAAATGATTAAAACCTGAGCAAGTTGTAAAAAAAAACATGTTTTAGAAGTTTTATGAAACGGAATTCTTCATTGTTTGTTTGAAATATGTATTTCAAACAATTTAGGATTTGTCTGGCAGGCAGACAGTGAAGTGGTTTGCTTAACCGTAAATAATACCGTGCTGCCAATATCCAGTCAGTAGAAGTGCATTCTTGCCATGCTTTAACAAAGAAATGCAGGGGTGCTAAAACCTGGAAACCAAAGACCACCATCACCCTCTTTGCTCTTCCTTGATGGTGTGTGCGATGGGAATAGTAGACTGATGTAGATTCCCAATATGTTCCATTCTCTCCTGCAACATAGATAATGTATATTTTGGACTAGCACATGTTGCAAAGCTGCATTCTAGAGTGTACTGCAAGACATGCATGCAGGAACGTTAGGGAAACCAACAGGTAGTAAAAGGAAAGGGGCACTAACAACTAAAACATGATACACATGATATGAACAATGAGGAGAGTGGAGAGGAGAAAATGCCCTGACAAGACAGAGTAATGGTATGATGGTAAAGCACGAGGAGGAATAATATGTAAAAGGAGGATAAAACGCTTCTTGTGTCATACACATGGATCTGAAAATTTAGACCAGGAATTAGTCCTAGATACTCAAGTGGAGAGATGTGTGGTTTGGGATTTGCAGTCATAGCTTATAGTCTGTGGGAAAATCACCTCCCATAGTGTAAACTTTAAAGGAGCACTATAGGGTCAGGGACACAAACTTGTATTCCTGACCCTATATGGTTACAACCACCATCTTGCCCCCCTGGTCCCCTCCATAAATATAGTAAACTCTTACTTGTATTCAAGCCTGAAGCTGTAGGTTTGCATGCTGTTAAACTCAGAAAAAAAAGCAGTCTGCTGACATCATCAGAAGTGGTAGCCTGATCCAATCACAGTGCTTCTCCATAGGATTGGCTGAAACTGACAAGGAGGCAGATCAGGGGCAGAGCCAGCATGATTCAAACACAGCCCTGGCCAATCAGCATCTCCTAATAGAGATGAATTGAATCAATGCATCTCTATGAGGAAAGTTCAGTGTCTGCATGCAGAGGGTGGAAGCACTAAATGTTTGGATGCATTTTAGGCAGCCATGACCCTAACAGCCATCTAAAGAGTGGCCAGTGAAGTTATCACTAGGCTGTAATGTAAACACTGCATTTTCTCTGAAAAGACAGTGTTTACTGCAAAGAGCCTGAAGGTAATGATTCTACTCACCAGAACAAATTTAATAAACTGTAGTTGTTCTGGTGACTATAGTGTCCCTTTAACAGCATGGTTGTGAATCCTTTAGACTTAAACAAAGTAACATTTTGATAAACAGGCTTGTGAAGGAGAACTAGGTTGAAAGGGAACCTTGTTATGCCTGGATGAGGAAACTCCTAGATTGAGATTATCTGGAGATGAGGAGATCCTGCAAGGCAGAACCACAATTAATATCACGCCAAACTCCTAGAGGCAGGAATTTCAGGAGGGGGCAAGTTGAAAGTACAAACCCCAACTAGAATATTAGTGTAAGAACCAGGGACACATCTGCCAGAAAATATTACATGGTTAAGTAGGGATACTATGTCAGCTTAAACAGTTGAGTAAACCACAAATATGTAAAACATTTTCAAGGAAGCATGGAAGATTGATTAGGTACCTAAAATAATGATGGCATAAATAATTAAATTCACTCATCTGTTGTGGTTTTGTTAAAGTCAAACTCATATCCCATATTTCGTAAAGATAATGGATTAGAGATGTTGTGAGCTCCTATACTTTTACACAGAACGAGGAACATTTTAATTTAGAAATAAAGACACTTTTCTAGTGATACTTGGATTTTAGTGGATTTTTGTATGCTTTTTGTTTTTTTTAAGTCTCCTCCTTCATTTTTGTTAGATTTCCTAAGGCATTGACCATGAAGGGTTTCTAAAACTTGTACCGTTGCGTGTCTTCATAACCAAATTAGGCTTTGTCAGTAATAATTGACTACAAAGATATGCTTCAGCTGTGTTACTACTATACTATCATACTTTATCCAATGTACTTTGTTGGAAGAACATATACATGGACTATGTCTGAAACGTAATATTATCTTTACAATAAAATGTGGGTCACACCGTAAGTCTGGTTGGAAGGTTAGAGCAAAAAGGAAAAGTAAACACTAAAATATACAAAAACTGTATTGAAATTGTTATGAACAATTCCATGGTAAGTTAGGTAGCTGGATAGATACATAGATTGGGAATCATACTTTTATTTATCGTGGTGGTGATGCAGATACTATTTGTGGAGGTATATAAAATTATATAGGGTGTTTTGTGCTGTGTTGTTTTTTTATTGCTATTCTTTTGTGATAATAAATCCCCTCAGATAAGACATAACAGTAAAGTTGTCAAACTTGAATTAAATTTTTTTTAAAAAGTGAGAAACTCTTACTTTCTCTACATGAAAGCTGTTAAAAAGCTCAAAGTGACATACTTTGTGACGCCTACATTTGATTGGCTGCTAAGCTGTCCCAAATGAGTCATGGGACCTGAAAATCAATTGATCAGAATGACCAATTTGGAAACGTAAATGAGAAAGGACACTTCCCTAATTTGGCCTATAGCTTCTTATATCATGACAATACAAAAATGGAGGGGGCCACTTTGTGGGAGTAGTGGTAATATTCTACAATTAGTTTTTGATTGTATAATAGGTCTTTAATGCCTTGCAATCTCCTTTCTAGGGTGACCAAGATGAGAGCGATGGTGGAACTTTACCTCGACATCTAAATACTGGAGCACAGCAGTCCGTGCCATCAGAGTATGTAGACATGACTCTGGCAAAAAAAATTCTTTGTGTGTATAAATATATATATGTGTATATAGTGTTCAAGTATACAGTTTGTATGTTCTTGTGTATACTTGTACATATGCACTACTTATGTATATGTACATCAGTGTGTACTTCTGTCTGTGCATGCTGGATATAGGCCTTCATGCATATCCTGTAACTCTTTGATGGGAATTCATGCATTCTTAATATTAATACTTTCCCTTCTAGCACCATCTTCTGCACAGTTCGCTTATTTTTATTTTTTTTTCTCTCTCCCCCCTCACTCTGGGATCTTCACATAAGATATTTACAACCCTCTGTAAGAATGGTGTCTATGTTCTATCAAACCTGTCTTATCTGCACTCATGTCCTTTTAACCCCTGTATCACAACTTATGTTTGAATTCCATGTGTCGTCTTGCTCAGAAATACTTCAGACTTGAGAAAGGGAGGTTCTCCTGAAAGCTTGTCATTAAAAAATTCTGTTAGTCCAATAAAAAAAATTTGGGGTCTATAATATGTTTCAGTGTGTGTAATAATTATATATCTGCTGAAACTTCATAAAAATATAATAGCCACTCTTTTCTGAAATTCTAAACTGATTAATTTATTGTCAAATAAGAGTGTTGGACAAACACTTTAAGTGTTCAGTTGAGGAGTGTAAAATCTTTCATTTTGATAGGTTCTTTTGTCTCTTATTTGACAATAATTTAATCAGTTTAGGATTTCAGAAAAGATTGGCTATTCTATTTTTATATAGTAGCCCTGTTATACTATACAAATTCTAATACTTGTTTTCGCAGGAAGGATTTGATCCGTCAGATGATGACTTTCATATTTCGTAGTATTGAGCCAGAACTGAACACTCTTATAGCGCTGGGTGATAAAATTGACAGCTTTAATTCTCTGTACATGCTGGTGAAGATGAGTCACCACGTCTGGACAGCAGAAAATGTAGACTCTGGCTCCTTCTTGAGCACCACATTGGGCAATGTCCTTGTAACCGTGAAGAGAAACTTTGATAAATGCATAGTAAGTGATATGCCATGTATGGTTTTATTCCGTTTTTATGTAGTTCTGCGCAGCAGTGCGCTGTTTTCCTTAGAATGAGACAATGTCTTGTAAAATAAAATAGATCTAATGCTAATTTCTTATTGTTTGTTTGGTTAACCCCATGATTACTTTCAGTATTGTTAAGTTAAAAAATAATGCCAAAGCATAAGTCATTTCTGTCTTTTCTTATGCAGAAACCTTAATAATTTGATGTGCTTATGCTAATGCTTATTCCTATAATATCTTCCAAGACAGAGTTTATAATCCTTAAATATTGCACATTGCTGTGTGACTTCTTATAATCCATCTTTGGGGAGATGTGTGACCCCATCCTTTCTTAGGCTTCTACTTCCTCTTGCTGTGTGTCAGCAGTTATTGATTTCATCAGATATATTTTTATGTTGACTTTCATTTTCCTATCTTATGGTCAAAGGCCTTTTTTTCTCTCTCATCTTATGTGTGCTTGACCTACAGATTAATCAGATAAAGCAGATGGAAGAAGTGAAGATCTCGAAGAAAAGCAAAGTCGGCATCCTCCCATTTGTGTCAGGCTTTGAAGAGTTTGCCGAACTTGCAGAATCAATCTTTCGTGTAGCAGAGAGACGTGGAGATCTGGACAAAGCATACACTAAACTTATCAAAGCTGTGTTCATCAATGGTAGGTTTATAGAAAGAGCCTACAGCCATCGTCTCACTCTGCTTGACAAGCTATCACATATTACTTCGGTCTGTCTGCAAACCATGCAACTTGGTCTAATACAATGTATGCTTCTCTTTGGGTGGAAGTCAACCAATGAATCAATGACTGGGATGGTTTAACAGTAGACATGACTGTGTGTTGGATTCTGTAGACCTATTGTGTTGGTTTTTAAGAGTACAGGTTTGACAACCTGAAATATTTTATAAGTTTAATACTTGCAATTTTAAAATCCTATACATGCGCAGTGTGATCAATAATAAAGCACTCTCATATACAGTGCAGTATATGTAGTCCACGTTATGAAAATGAATGCCAAGACTGTCATTATATAAATTAATCTGCCTAACCTGTGCCAAGAAGCAGTTACCTTCTTAAGCGATAATATATTTCTTATGATAATCACTGTATGGTCCCAAAAACAGTCAGCATGGAAAGTTTTGACTATTTGGCATTTATAGCCCTATACAGCTGATGTCTCTTAATGAATTATTCATTCCATTTTGATTTATGACCTTAGAAGACTAATTATTCTAGTAATTATACAGTAATAGTTTTTTTTTTTAAGCTATTCATATGAACTGATCAATGTATAATTGATGCATGCCAAGTGTGCTTTTTGCAATCTTTATTAATTCTGGGCAATTTACTTCTTGATGTTACCAGTCTTCTGAGTATTTGTTTTAACCGCAGATCTGTACATTAAAGGGACACTATACTTAAGCAGTTTTGGTGTATAGAACATGCCCCTGCAGCCTCACTGCTCAATCCTCTGCCATTTAGGAGTTAAACCCCCTTGTTTATGAACCCTAGTCACACCTCCCTGCATGTGACTTGCACAGCCTTCCGTAAACACTTCCTGTAAAGAGAGCCCTATTTAGGCTTTCTTTATTGCAAGTTCTGTTTAATTAAGATTTTCTAATCCCCTGCTATGTTAATAGCTTGCTAGACCCTGCAAGAGCCTCCTGTATGTGATTAAAGTTCAATTTAGAGATTGAGATACAATTATTTAAGGTAAATTACATCTATTTGAAAGTGAAACCAGTTTTTTTTTTCATGCAGGCTCTGTCAATCATAGCCAGGGGAGGTGTGGCTAGGGCTGCATAAACAGAAACAAAGTGATTTAACTGCTAAATGGCAGTGAATTGAGCAGTGAAATTGCAGGGAAATGCTCTATACACTAAAACTGCTTTATTTAGCTAAAGTAATTTAGGTGACTATAGTGTTCCTTTAACCCCTTAAGGACGCATGACATGTGTGACATGTCATGATTCCCTTTTATTCCAGAAGTTTGGTCCTTAAGGGGTTAAACTAAATGGATTGCTCCCCCTAGTGTTCATTGCCGTAACTGCATTTAAAGCAGGGATTGGAGTACATGCATACAAGATAGAATTTTGACTTTGTTACTGGTATTTTTTGTCTTAGTTGAAAAAGTAGCTAACGAAAGTCAAAAGACACCTAGGGACGTGGTGATGATGGAAAACTTCCACCACATTTTCGCTACTCTTTCCCGCCTAAAGATATCATGTCTAGAAACAGAGAAGAGAGAAGCCAAACAAAAATACGGTGACCATCTGCAGTCTTATGTCATATACTCACTGGGACACCCACTGGAAAAATTAAACGTAAGTTCCATTTTCCTATCTCCTGGTCTAGGACAAAGTTCCATCTTCAATTTAGAAACATTTCTGGCAGCTTTAAAGAGATTTACATTAACAGTACATCCTCTCATTGCGAGTGAATGTTTAAATGAATAATAACAGATTTTATGGTAGTTTTTTTACTATATAATACTACATGTTCTGTCCAGAAAATCTACAATTTCACACCTGATCTTAGGTGACATGCAAAATTGTTCTTTCCCAAAATTATGTCAATCCTCTGCAATCTTGGAGTTGTCTCATAAAAATGTATTAACTTTACTAACTATATTCACTTAGTAACTTTATTAAGGATTTAAAAATGTTGTGAAAGAATTTGTCATGAGCGAAACATTACAGAAGCTTAAAGCAATATAGATTGGTTTTTCATGCTGAAAAGTATTTTCTCTTCCAGCAATAGCCTCATGTTCTTGAGCACGTCTGTAGGTACCCAGAGGACTTTTTATACATATGTAGTTCAATACAGGAAGAATCATGTTCTATATTTGTGAAGGTCAAAACTTTTTGTTTTAGCTGCAATTATGTATCAAAATAAACCATTTGATTTATCTGTCAGAAGTAATAAAATTAATTGAAGATATTAATTTTCATACTTCCCAAAGTTGGGAATTTATAAGATCTGGACAAGAAGAGCTGTGCTTGTGATGCAAATTTTAGATAAATTATTTGGAATATTGTTTTTTTTTTTTAACCACATGAAATTATTTGCAAAACATATTAAATCGAGGGGGGAAATAGATGATGACTCTCTATGATTGGTCTCTACCCTTTCTTCTTGTGGAACTTGCAGGCAGAGAATAATGTAAATATACTAAATGTACTGAGGACTAGGGACTACTCAACCCCTGGCCCAAAAGGAGTTAATAGATCTACTGAGTACAAGTGGATGGCCAATCCCTTGACCCTGAAAGGCCTAAAACTGTTTTTGGAAGTCCAGTGATCTTCACCTTTTTTTTTTTTTTTGGATTGTTTTGTTTATTTGTTATTCCAGTCTGCTCATTCTTTGTGTGCAATGGGACTTTCACAGACCCTACATGTATAGATTTAGCAGTTTTACTTACACTTTCAGTGATAATGGGAGAGGAGAGAGTGTGTGTGTGTACTGGCATACTTGGGTTTCAGACACAAGCTTGTGTGTGTATGTGTGTATATATATATATATATATATATATAATGTGTGTGTGTGTGTGTATGTATATGTGTATTTTACTTTTTTTCTGTATGTAGTATTTGTAGTTGTAAATGATGTGTCACTCTGTAGCTGTCATGCAAAAGCTTGCACCTGTTATTTTCCAGCTTTGTACAAAGGCCTGTTCTTACAATGGGAAACGTGTTGTTTCTAAGTTATGACTTTTTTTCTATCCTGTGGTGTACATGTTATTGAATCTGCATTTATATCAGTGTGTGCCTATTTGTGTTACGTTTCATATTGGGTGTGATGTTATGTTTTTCTGAAGATATTCTTTGAAGGGGTGAAAGCACGCGTTGCCCAGGGAATTGGCTATGATGAAGTCAGCTACCAGCTAGCTTTTAGCAAGCAAGAACTGCGGAAAGTCATAAAGGACTACCCTGGAAAGGAAGTGAAGAAAGGCCTGGATAACCTTTACCGCAAAGTGGACAAACATCTATGTGAGGAGGAGAACTTGTTACAGGTAAATATTATACACTTTAGAAATATAAATATTTTACTGTAAACCTAAAATAGCTAAGCTGTGACTGTAATGAAGTTGGAGATCATTTCACATCTGCAAAGTTAGCCTCAATATTGCCATTCAGATTTAATTTACTAGAATTCCGAGTTAAGTGAATAACGCGGTTTGTATTGCATGTAGTGTTTTAACTTGTGACTTAAACAAACACTTCTAGTCCCATAACCCATAAAGCTCTTTGTAGTGTTTTTAGTGCTCTGAAGCTGTATCTGAAAACCTATCTTTTAAATCCTTTACATTTCAATAATGTTGTTTCATTGTCATCTCCTACAACGTGTATTCTGTGTGCAAGCCAGCATTTGCAGGAGTTGTGCGGTGAGTGGGTGCACACATACAGCAGACTACTGTGCCAATCTGGAAACTAAGCTATGTGTTGCAAAAGCAGGAGTTGACTTGAATGAACAGAATGAACATGTTGGAGCCATACAAGTTTTGCAATGTCTCAGTAACGAAGCTAGACTTCCCTATATGACATGACATCAGTGGGTAGTGTGTAAATGTAAATCACTGAAATGGCACATATTTTAGAGATCTGTTTTCAGGACATTTTATAGGACCCCATAACCTATACAATGAAGTGTAGTGGAAATAGTGCTGGGTGTGTCCCTTTAGCTGGTGAAAACGATAATTTGTGTAATTAAGGTATACTTCTATTTCCAAACGGAGTATAAAGTAGAAGTGACTAAGCTTGGCCCTGCAAAGATTTGTAAACTGCATTTACCACCTTCGTGCAGGTGAGCCATTCACATTGCTATTCAGAGCCAAAATAGTTAACCCTGATCTAGTGAGCAGAGTGATTCTGTTTCAAATAAATCTAAGGTTTATGACCTTATATAATGCAGATTTCATTTAACCTTTCATCTTATGTTTGCTTTGAATGGATGTTATCACAGAATCAACCCAGCAGCTATGTTTTATAGAACGCTAGGGTGAGTCACAAAGGTTCTTTCTCCTCCATTGCTCCTGATTATAAAGGGGATTATTTGAAATAACATCCCTCTTACTTTCAAATGGCCAAAGCTCTCACAGAAATAACCAATTCATTTCATGTTTTGTCCCTTTTAATAAAAGTTTTGGCCACATGAATTCTGACACTTAGTCATGTGAAACAAGGAGAAGGCAGTAATAGTTATGTCACATTACTGTCAAAGCAGCAAAATGTCTATCGATGTAAGAATCATTTTTTTGGATCTGCTTTCTTTTTATTCTTGAATTGTGTTTAAAAGCTTAACACACTCTATACTCTGGGTACATGTGCCATATTTAGCAATACAACATTTCTTCTTATGTGTCCTTTCAATATTTACTATATGACAAGCAGGATTCACCCATTCTGCCTCAGCATTCCAAGGTGTAAGTGTCGGTGCTGATAGATGGCTTATAATGTGTTTTGGGTTTTTTCTTCTCTCCAACAGGTGGTCTGGCACTCCATGCAGGATGAATTCATCCGTCAGTACAAGCACTTTGAGGGTCTCATTGAGAAATGTTACACTGGAGCTGGTATTACCATGGAATTTACAATCCAGGACATTCTGGATTACTTCTCTAGCATTGCCCAGTCGCATTAGTAACCAGCAGCTTAAAAAGGCATAATATGAGCAATACTGCACTTTATGTATTATTTGCATTAACAAGCAGTTCCTACAAAGGGTCACCTTATATTGTGTTTGTGTCATCTATAAAACTACTGAAAGGAATTATAACCTTTGTGTAAACTTGCCAAGGCTAACACTTTGAGTGCATATGGCACACTTCTGGCACTCAAAGGGCTAAATGGAATCATTTACAGGGCAAAACACACCTAGTGAAAGAAGAGAAACTGATGAGAGATATGTTATGAAAGATAACTATGCTAATTTGTTCGCTAATAGCTAACATGAGAATTGAGCAGTACTTTAAAATGTGATGTGTGTCCTATATATTCAGAGCATTCTGAAAAAGTCTTTGTTTTTTTCCGTATTTCTTTTAAAAAACTTTTTAAAGCGAATGGTTTATTTAGTTGATGACCGGCAATATTGATGCCAAACAGGACCGTTGTGGGAAAATAATCAAAACTCTGTCATGATGTATAGAAAATAAACCAACTTGTGCCTGCAAAATCATAATAATTAGCAGCAGGTCCATTTACTAAACCTGTTTAAAATAAGTCCTGAATGTAGTCCACGCTAGCGCATGCAGAGAGGTAAAAACCCCAGGCTTTTTAAAGATACAGGAAAAGAAAATCTAAATGTACTTGGATAAAGCTTTTTACATTTTAAACTGTGCCATCCAATGGTCTTTTGTTTAAACACCGTTTTCCTGTTCATGTTATATAACGCACTGTTAAAGGGAAATCTGTTTAAAAATTCTGTTTTATAGCTAGATTAAACTTTTGTGGTTGTTAATCTGCAGCTTTACATTATCACAATTTAAGTCACGTCAGATAGGAGTTGAACCCTTTTGTTGAATTTAAGAAAAAGGTATAAATTAAAAAAAATACCAACAGTTTACTGCAAATCGGTTTCTGCTGTAACAAATTTAGAGAAAGCAGTTTTATTCATGAAACTCCACAAAATAGCTACGTTCCTATGCAAGAAATATGCTTGTAGTGAACCTTTACATACTACAAAAAGGATTCAATGTCAGGAAATAAATATATTAAGTAAAACTGTTTCATACTTGTTCAGTGCTTTCTGTACCAAAACACTTGCTAGAGATATCCTTAGCCAATCTATGTTGATAATGTTGAATAAACAAATTCAGCAGTCCTACACAGAGTAGTTCTATATTAGTTTGACTGCAATGGACATAAGTAGCTGAAGGTGATCCAATACTACTGTATTGATAGATTGAGATTTGTATAAACGCAGCAGGGATTTAGGAAGCAAGTTGTATTACTTACAAGGAAGAGGTGATTGTTTTCAAAGAGACATGAAAAATGCTGGAAATTGTACAGATTTGTCAGATTAACAACAAAACGAGTTACTATGATCAGTAAAATGATTGTGTGTGTATATATATATATATATATATATATATATATATATATATATATATATATATATATATATATATATATATATACACACACACACACACTTTGCAAGCAAATTCTTTTGCGTATCCTGGTAAGGACTGTCTTGACATATCCTTTCTCACCTAAAATATTCTTTATCAGTCCTATTTACTCCATTTAGATTTACAGTGGCAGAGAGTATTGCTTGATACACTGATACTTTAGGTATTAAAGCTTTTAATAAAAATTAATTGTAAAATTATGGTAAAGTTAAAGATTAATTTTCCTTGTGTAAAACTTTTTAAAGGAATGCAAACAAATCTTACTCCATTTTGCAGTCGCTTCCTTAAAGGTCTTGATTTAGTGGGGTGGATGGTTGAATATTAAAAGGCAGCTACAAACTACTAAAGGACAGGGGTGGAGGATCTTCTCATGTGAAGTACATTGGATTTAATTTAAATTCATTGTGTTTCTTAGAAGATTCCAATGAAGATCCCTCAGACATCGCTTTGAATTGTGTATTTTTCTTTATGTGCTAGAAGTGGTAACATCTCCTGACAAGCAGAATAATTAGGAAAAGCTGGCAAACATGCTTGCAGAGTTCCAAGTTTTCTCTAATTTACCTTCTCTTCGCAAGAAACACTACACCAGACTTTTCAGGATTGATTATAAATGCAGAATAGGCAACAGCCTCAATGGTGAGAGACCCACTCTAATAGGAACCTGATGTTTCCTACCTGTTGATCCCAACCCTTTATTTGATTGTATGTAAGCTTAAATAGGAGCACACTTGTCATGCTAGTCATTTCTAAGCTATTGCTATGAGACACATTGCAATTTCAGATTTGTAACAACAGGGGAAAAAGAACCGAACCTATAATCCTTATTTTGGCTCTGTACCAAGTTCTAAAAGCCTTCTGTACAGTAGGGAGCTGGCATTCCCAAAATATGTGTTGAATTTATGATTTGACACAGTTGCCATTGTACATCCAAGATGATCATTGGAGTGAATATATTGTATGTGCTGCATTCCATAGCTCCATTATTTTGTAACTCATTGGGTGTGTACGATATAAACAGATGCTTATTAACTGTTCTTCATTGTCTATTTAGCTTTGATAAATCTGATGTCCATTAGAACCAATGCAGTGTCACTCTAAGCTTATCTCGGTCACAGTATATCTTTCAACATGCTTAAAGCTTATAAAATAAGTGTTTTTTATGGATGTTATTTAAATGAAGGTTTGGAATATAGATCCTGTCTTTGTATTACACAAATAAAAAAAAACAATGACTACTGTTTGCATGTTTTATTGTTTTGTTCTTAACCTAGTGAGGACTAAGACAATTGTCTAACTTCTTAATGGGACATGCATCCCTTTCAGACAACTGTCTCATTCAAACACTTTAGCTTTGAATGAGAAAGTCACCTCACTCTGGAAGCTAAAAAAGTGTGAATTTTTTTTTATTTTCATATGTATCTGCTTCTTCTCTTCCTATGCTTTTCAAATTTTCACATCCAATCAATGTCCTATCCCTAGGAATGTTGGAAAAGTGCATTGGGCATGCCCGACAGATTTACCCATGTGCAGTTGGAAGATCTCTTTCTTCACCTTGCAACATCCTAACAGGGGAGGAGAGGAGTCTGATCAGTGTAATTAATGCAGAGCAGGCTCTGATATCAGGTTTTCCACTTTTGTTGCTGCACAATGATGCTCCTGTTTGCTGCCATTAGTAGACTGGTCTGAAACTAAGATGGGTGGGGGGCAGGGGGAAAGGCTGAAGAAACTCTACTAGCTGAGAGATGTGCCCAACAATGCAATCTGACCAAGTTTAAAGTAAGTCTGTAACTGTTTATTACATACTTTTCAAAGTTTTTCAAGCTTTATTTTGGTTTATATATTAGTTGAAAAGTGTTTGCTGATGTAAAAAAATAATCTACTTTTGCTATGTGCTTGTTCAACTGCATTTCTTTTCCCTTGTCTTTAAGTGCACCCACATATGCATATATATATATATATATATATATATATATATATATTTATAAAGAGACTTGGCATTATTTAGATACCAATTAGCATAATTACAAATTGCAAATAAATATTTTCAGAAAAATACATAAAAGAAGAAAAAAATGTTCTGTCCTGATTTTGAAAATACTATGTATGCCTAGGTTTTTCATTTATTTTTGGTCCGTTAGAGCCTACATTACAAGAAGTACATTGCTGTTTCAATTATAAAATTTACAGAATGTAATATATAAGTGGTCACTAAACCCTAAACGGATCCATACACACAATGAATAATATTTTCTGTTCTGAAATGTTACAAATGTATGATCCTTTACTTTAAGATTTTTTTATTTTCTGTTTTACAACTTAAAAAGTAATGGAGTTTTTTTCCCCTATCCTGTGGCTTTCTTGGTAGTAGAGGATCCCTGCAGCCTGCACAGTGTGTTGTAAATTGTCAGAGCTAAGCATCAGAGGGCAAAAGCACTATTTTCAATACGTCATCAGAGTAAACTGTATTCCTGTTTAGTTATGTTTTAAACTTTATTAACAGAATTTGCTATGTAAGTAAAGTATTGGTGTAGACTTCATATGTTCTTATACTTGGTGGGGGAGGACAAAAAGTTATTTAGTAAAAATGCACACTTTACACAAGTACACAAAATCTGCTCAAGACTTCGTGTTTAAAGCTCCGTGATAATTTGACACCTCTATTAAATTGTGGTCAGGGTCCCGGAAATACACAGATATGATCTCCCCTACAGCTCCTGTCCGTGGCACTGGCCCTTCTTCGAGTTTGACCCCACAGTCCTGCAACAAACAAATTAAATCGTTTAAGTATAGCTGTACTCAGTGGTGTATTTTAATATGGTACTGCCCTAGGCATGACAGATCTCGGGCACCCCCTAATTTAAATATACCCACCCCTTCCTGTTAACTTACACACATTTTGACTGACAGACACTCACGGACCAACACGCACTCTCAGATACACTGACACACATACACTCACTGATTTGACACAATCTGACACACATACAATCATTTAAACACACGCTGACAGACGTATACAATCATTCAGATACACACATTCACTGATACACTCACTGAAACACACACACACATTCACTGACATTTCCCCACACTCACAATTATTATTATTTTTAATTTAAATCCACCCAGCCTCCAAACATTTGGGATAGCTGGGTGGATTTTACCTGGGGTCCAGTGGGGCTGTTGTGCAGGAAGGCGGACGGGCGGGCAGGCAGGCGCTCAAAGTTTTCAGCGAGGGAGAGCACTTTCCCTCACGCACCGCAGAGTGATATGATATTCCGGCACCCGGCATTACTGCGGGTTGCGCGAGAGAGCTCAGGGGAAAGTGCTCCCTCGCCGCCTGCCCGGGAAACAAGTGGCCACCTGTCCCAGAGAAGCCCAAAGGTGGCCAGCTCATGGGCTCCCATAAAACGAGGCAAACAAGGTATTTGCCTGGGCATTTGGGGGCGGCATGTTTTCCACCCCCTGGAAATTGCCGCCCAAGGCAAATGCCTTGTTTGCCTTGCGGTAGACACATCCCTGGCTGTACTCAACTAGCAGTATGTAAAAAATATATCTTTATACAAAGATGATAATCAGATCATGTGTTAAAGGAACACTATAGAGAGTTTAAAATAGAAAAAAATTTGGTTTATATTATAATTTAATATTTAGTGAATAAAGTGGCTTGTAGTTCAACATCTCACTTTCTGTAAATGTATACGGGGTGATGATGCGAAAACAGAGAATATGAGAATGAGCAAAAGCTGTGACAATGCAATATGTTGCTTTTTGTTTAGTCCCCGCTCAGGTCTCAAAAAAAGTTTTTGCTCACTTGTGCCATTACAGAGAGAACCTATACAATTTGCATATCAGACTGATCTCGCCCACAAGAGCAATCCAGATGCAAAATGTCAGCAACGTTCCTTCTGCTCAAGGAATTGTCAAGCAAGTATATTGGACTGCACATTGATAATTTGGAGGGGTTGTGAAATGCATGGGTTTTAAAACCACAGGTCAAGCCAATAGAGGGAGTGTGGGGCAAGTGCATGGTTTCCTTGGCAAAAATTATTTAAAGTACTTCCACCACAAGTGTACAAGGAGTGTGGTGATAACAAAAATGATAATACTTATCTATAAATAAAACAGCTTCTCTTAGATTACCTCCCAGGTAGTAATCTTAATAGCCAAATTGTATACACATAGGAAGAGGGATACAGCTGGTAGAGCATAGAGAAATCAAAATACACAGAAACAGTATGATACAGTAAAATAAGGTTCTTAGCGCTTAGTAGAATGCACTCACAGAATATAGATGAAAAGCACGCTTCAAAGGTGCTTCCCCGGATGAAGATGGGGGCTCCAAATCTATTCTTGGGTCAGTATGTGTCACCTTCAATTTAGGACTTAGAGTGGTCCCTCTTTTTATGTGTATACAATTTGATATTTAGGTCATTTAGTAAATTGGAAGTTCCCATTCTAAATGAGCACAAGCATCACACTGGGCTTCATTGGTAAAGGGAATATCAATGCACAGAATGTTATATTTATCAAGAATCAAACCCTCTGAACACATTTGAAGGAATCTGTGAATGTTATGATCTGCAACAATAACAATACACATGCTTTATTTAATTACCTATGAGTGAGGTCTTCATACCTAATTTTACACAAATCTATATAGATTTTAGCGTTGGTTAAAAGGAAAAAATATATATAAATAAGTGTGTGTGTGTGTATATATATATATATATATATAATTAGTTACACACACAGTGCGTTCTAGTAGTATGAACATGCTGTAGTGGCCATGATGTTTGGAGTGTTCGTTTAGCCAGTCAAAATACCCTGGTAATCGGGAAAGCAGCACTTGCAATCTATGAAATGATTGTTAAAGGGGATATTGGAAGGTCAGTGATGTACCTGGAGGTGTTTAAGTACTGTGCTTATTGGAGTCTCTGTTATTAAACACAGATCTGCTGAACCTGGAGTAGGAAGGTTAGCCTTGGGCTCAAACTCTTTTCCTGCCTCGTGAAGATTAATCTTCTGTATTCCAAAGCTCAAGGCTTTGCGGTTACCCTGAAACAAAGAGTGCAATAAACACTTTATTTCACCTATACAAAGGAATGATGCATTATGGCTTTAAATTCAATTACATTAACCCTAGAGGAAAACCGTTCATACAGACAATATAATGGTTATAGCCTGTCGTTTTATTAGTTAGGTGAAGCAGTTGGAGGAGAGGAAGCAAAGCGGGTGAGTGTTACAAAAGGCCTTTTGTAACTTTTATTTTATGCGAAAAATTGCCCTGCTTCCCTGTGTTATGGAGAAGCCTAATTGCCAGTCTTCTGCCCCATGACTATGGACCTAGTGTGTATGGCGATTTGACTGTGTTTGTGGGATTTGAGCGCTGTTCGGATATATTGAGCGCTCAGATCCATGCTATCTGGGAATAGGTAGGGGTTCTGTTGAGTATGATAGGAGTTAGGTATTTTTGCTGTTGTGAATAGAGATATTTTCTGTACCTGGAGATAGTTGGCTTACCACACCCAGTTAAGCCAATTATCTCCAGGATAGAGGAGAAGATAGACCGGCTGCACAGCCTAACTCTGTGGAACTGGTTTGGGCTGGAAAGCCATGCTTGCAGTCGATCACAAAGGTCTTCCATATAACTTTTGAACCACTTGACCAATTCGTATGATTTTGACATATGTTTGAATACTACATATGCTGGTTTTATGTGAATTTGATGTATACTTTTAAAGTTATGAATATTGTGCCCTTTGGTGGCCCTCCTCCCCGGCACATAAAGAGTTAGAAAACTCTTAATTTACTTACCTGATGTCCCTCAGCACTAGCTCGTGCTTTGCCTTCTCCGTCATCTCATGGGGAACCTAATCTGCATTAGGCCTTCCCCATAGGAAAGCATTGCCTTATATCCTTATGCAGAGTGTGAGGACTTCCAGCATTGTTTCATGGAGTCAAACTCTGTGAAACTACAGGAGGCGCCTCAAATGGCTGTCTGATAGACAGCCACTAGAGTCAGTCTTAGTACTGCAAAGTAAGCATTGCAGTTTGTCTAAACCTGTAATGATTTACATTGCAGGACTAAGGGGGACATGGACACTGCACCCAGACAACTTCAATGAGATGAAGTAGTCTGGGTGCCTTAAGTGTGCTTTTAACCGCTTTACTGGTATTCATTTTGGAAGAAGTGAATTAATGGAGGATAGCGTAGCTCAAGGAGGGCTACCACACAAAATCTTGGTATTCAGCACTTGTTTAAGAGTGTATGACCCTCCCCACTGATCTCATCCACATGTCCTAAAACTTGTTTCTCTCTTGTCAATGACGATAGTTGGAAGTTAGGGGTGACAAAGAAGATGTTCTTTGTCACCCCTAACTTCCAACTATCGTCATTGGACCCTACTATGTCTGTCTTAGATTTCAACCTGACATTTCACCCACTTTTGTGTTCTCTGCTCCCCCCGTGACATGGCAAAATAACTAGAGTGTCTGATGATTGGCATAACTGAATTGAGAAAGTTCACAGAAATAAGAATTTGTGTGTTTTCAAGGCGCTTTCAGTTAATAATTGAATAGAATGACAGCAGCTACCACACAAATAGGGACTCTCTACCCTATAGATTAGTACAAAAAAGATTAGGTGTACACTCAGTATTGGAAATTAATGATAAGAACCACCACTGGTGTGCATATGGACAAATTTGTAAGCGCTCCATATGCACACCAGTGGTGGTTCTTATCATTAATTTCCAATACTGAGTGTACACCTAATCTTTTTTGAATTGAGAAAGATCTTCACATTCTTTCCCATTGTCCCTCATGCCTGGATGAGTTCCATTTATATCATGCACTTTATCCATGCTGCCATATAGTGGAAGCTTAAGGGCTGAAGCCCTGGCTCATTACAGTTGGTGGAGGTGGCCAGAGGATATGTTTTTTTTGTTTTGTTTTACATCAGGCAACTGTTACTCAAACGACCAGGGTATGAACAAAATGTGGGTTGATTGTTTTATAAGGAAATATACTCTGGGATATGCCCTGGGGAAGCTGTAATTAATACAGTCCTAAAGGGTCAGTGCATTTGATCCACACCTAGCACCGAGGGTGAGGTTGTGGGTTGTTTGTATACACACACACAGTTGTTTTCAAAGCTGCCACCTAGTATAAAAAGAACGATCAGTAGTATTGTGTTTTGCCATTCTTTAAATATGTTGGCTCTGACCTATGTGTCCTCTTATCCGTTCTCCCCCTGTTTGCTTTGCTATATCTGCTTGTACCTTGAAGGTTGTGACTTCCATGCCCAGGACCTCAGTGTAGAACTTGACGGTTTTCTCCAGGCACCGTACAGTCAGCACCAAATGATCCAGATGTTTAATCTGGAAAGGGGGTTGTAAATTGCTTGCATACCGGACAAGTGCAGAGGAGACCTGAAACATGGATTGAAAAAAACAAAGTGATACGTGTCAATATACACGTGTGTGATGTGACAGTAGTGTGGCTGGAAGCCAGGCTCACTTACCTCTCTACATGTTACTTCTGGGAATTAAATCACTGCCCAGGAAACTAGACCATGGTGTATTTTTGCAAAAAAGAGGAATAACTGCATTGCAGATGTGGAAAGTCTCATTTTAGCACATTCTATCTACAGTATAACATCTATACATTATTATATATTTTGTAGGATAATAAAGGGTGCAACCTAAAAAAAATTTACCTGGAGTGTATATTGTATTGCTTATGGACATAAGGAGCTGTAGTAATAACGCACCATGTACTAAATTAGACCAGTGACCTATATTACATGTAATCTACAGGAATAAGAGTTTTTCAGATGAAGTGTGTATATAAATAAATAAAAGAGAAAAACTCATCCCTACCTTTAGTAAATGAGATGATCCTTCAGCCATATAAATACACCTTGGGTCAGACAGAGTTTGAAAACTGACAATAGCAGCGAATTCAAAGTGCATTTCAAATTTAAGGTTAGAATAGTTGAACTGGAAACATGCTCTAATTTAGCAATGCTTCCAGGTTGGCTAATTTGGCCTTAAATTTGAAAATCAGTTTGGATTCTCAGTTTAGTAAATAACACTGTTAGTCTCTGTGGTCTTCCTTAATTCACTCTCTGCACAAAAATTGGGAAGACTATGGAGACTTAGAGAGTTATTCACTAAAGTGAGAATTGAAAATAAAATTTAAATTTAAAGGGGGCGGGGGAAATTTTCTGTGTACAATGCCCTGTAGCGAACGTCCGCCCATCCATTTGCAGTATAGCTTGCAAAAATAGCGTTTTTACTAACCCTGAATCCAGCATCAGGTGTGGCTCCCGACACTGATCTTCCATGCCCCATCCAACGTCACAGGGGCCGGGCACAGTCCAATCTCAGGCTTTGCACAGAGAAGCCTGTGATTGGACCATTTTGTTGGCTCAGAGCGTATGCGCATGCTTTGGGCCAGCAATTGGAGGGATCGTGGGAAATGGGAGGGTTGAAAAAAAAACAAAGCTACGTAGTGGAAGGTTGCGCACAGTGGGTGGGAGTGGGAAGCAATTTTTACGTTTGTCGGCAGCATGCACTAATGACAGGTGTTTTTTTTTTTTATGCACAGAATTGACATCGGCAGCCTGGAACAGAGTTTTGGGCTGCAAATGTTAAGTGTACTTGGGTGCAACTAGCCTGCAGTACACAATTAACATCTGTGTATGTGCAGTATTTCAAGCAGAAACACTGCACATACATACTCAAGCCACCATGACCACTTCAAATCACTGAAGTGGTCATGGTGGTTGGAGTAAACCTTGTAGGCCAGAGTAACTGAACTGAAAGCTGTCTTTGGCTATTTTATTTTTTTCAAAATTAGAAGTTTATTTTTTTAGTACAAAGCAGCATACACAACACAGTCAAAAAAGACTCCCTTAAGTACAGTTGTATGCCATACATTAGGAATTAGCCCTACACACACAATCAATAAGACAAACATAAGTGTATATAGTGAATTTGCTGTTTTGGCAAACAGACAATGTCTAAGAGGGGAAGGATGGGGTTGGGAAAGGGGGAGTACATAGTGTGCTTCAGTGAAGAGACAACAGCAAGAAGTGTTCACTGCCAGTAGTAGTTTTGGTTGTTAGGTGTCTGCCTACACAGATTTAAAACTGACATTTTCGTTTAAGAATGCATCATATATTCAATTCCTTGTAAATTAAAATCCATAGGTGCAGCTGTCCGATCTTTGGATCTCCAAAATGAAATAATGAACCCTATGGAGAAAACTCATTGTGGCTGGCGTTTGGTACCACTTTTAAAAAGCATTCTTCCAGTAGATGCCCAGGGAGCATGCCATTCTGACTGACTGACAGTTCATATCTCCCTGTTTGAGAGATCCATTTGGAGAACTCTTGTATTGTGGGGATCTCTGTAAAGGCCCAGTTTCTAGCCAATAGGGTCAGAGCAGCTATAAGGGTGTGGAAAATTAAGTATTCTACATGTTTAGGATATTTGTCTCGGACTACAAATATAAGGAGACACAGAAAAACAGATTTCATCCTGCCAGTATTAGCGACGTTTGGAACATCCTCACCAGACGTGTAACGTAGTGCCTTTTTCTTGGGTAAACCTCCAACATTTATTTGATTTTGTGTGGCGCATAGAAGCTATTCTTGTAGGAACTAAATACCATCTGTACAGCATTTTCTGAGAGATCTCAACATGGGAAGCACAAAGTGTTATGGCTCCTATGCATACTAATTGCTTGTAGCCAGGAATTTTCAGGTAGAGAGTAGCCAGACTTATTTTATTTTTCCCAGGTGCTTATATACAATAATGTTTGAATCTCTGTAGGGATTTGCAATAAGCTGAAGACAGAACTTCGCAAAGTCGGTCTGCTCTTGCCCGTTCAGAGGTGCTTTTTGTTTTTACATGCTCTGTCATCCACGACTGTATTTGCATACAAGAGAATTTTGCAATATATTGTCATTAACCCTTAAAAGGTACAAGTCCCTTATTTGTCTCAGTATATCTCTTGACAGAGTTGGAATTTCAGTATTATTTTATAAAGATTCTATCTTTATGAAACATGTTTCAGGGAAGGAGTGACTGCAGCTTTAATACTCACAGTAAAGTATGTTTAATTTACATGGTGTGTTTAGAAATCACTTTGCGTAAGTGAGATACATTATTCTAGTTGCATAAATTATTAGTGAGCCATCTAAAATTTCTCCGAACTGCCTTTCCCCTGGCCACACCCCCAGTCACACCGGTCAAATTAGAGGGTTATTTTTTGTCCATTTGAAATATTGGGAGGTATGCTATATCATTTTTATTACATGGCACAAGAGACCCACATTAGTAAACTGGCTCGCAGTGTTGTAATCTTGTGTCTGCAGATAGATTTCATGTTACAATTATTTTTTTTAGTTTCCTAAACTGCATGGATGGTGACATCACCTGTATGATCATTTACCAAAATGAACAAGGAACAATGCACTGATCTGCTTTGCATGGTTTGTGGAAACCTTATCTGTGGCAGAACTGGGACGTACATGGTTCCCTCTTTGCCCAAGATTAGTGCGGGTATCACTCCCAAGTGGCACTTGACACCATTTTAATGGCAGAAGTTGAAATAAGTGGTGGCTGTAACTCCCACTAATCTCAGGCAGTACGGAGATGTGATCAGTAATTCTAGATTCAGTCAGTTTGTGAGTGCATTGTGAGCAGGGATACTCAGTCAAGATGTAGGCTGTGTGTACAAGTCTAGTCTGAACTCCATATGAAAGAGTGTACTTGGAATTCGTACCTTTCTGGGCATTGAGTACAGACATGAGCCTTGGTAATCAGTCTCTATGCTTCGTGTGTGACTAGGACTGGACTGGTTTATTCACTAAACTACAAACTGAGTATTAAAATCAAAAATGCGAAAACATTTCCTACTTAACTATAAATTTGGATTTTCATTTCGTACAATTCACGGTTTTGTGAATACCCTGTGAGTGTGTTAGTTAGGGACTCAACCAGGACCTGGGTTCAGGGTGTGAAAGGTCTGCACCCAGGCAGTTCCAACAGCATAAGCAGGATCTCATTGTATGAAAACGATTTTTTAAAAGGGTGTTTCTTGGCTCAATATGTACAGATGTATGAGTATGGGTCTATGTGCATACCTGGCCTCACTTATATATATATATATATACATACATACATACACACATACACACACACGGTATACCTGGATTTGGGTTGTAAGTAAGGGACTCAGGGTATACCTGGATTTGCGGTGTAAGTAAGGGACTCAGGGTATACCTGGATTTGCGGTGTAAGTAAGGGACTCAGGGTATACCTGGATTTGCGGTGTAAGTAAGGGACTCTGGATATACCTGGATTTGGGGTGTAAGTAAGGGACTCAGGGTATACCTGGATTTGCGGTGTAAGTAAGGGACTCTGGATATACCTGGATTTGGGGTGTAAGTAAGGGGCTGGGGGTATACCTGGATTTGGGGTGTAAGTAAGGGGCTCTGGGTATACCTGGGCTCGGTGTGTAAGGAGACGGCAGATTGAGAGCATGTCTTCACTTCTCAGCAGCAGGAATAATGCTATAAACCTGCTACTTTTCTTGCTGCTGCACTTCCTTATTCAAAGAGCTGGGAGCAGCCCAGAATGGGAGGGCTGTGGGTGTGTTGCTGTTGCCCAAGTTCATTAACCCCTTCCTGCTTGTTGAACAGAGTATTGCTCACAATTCCCACTTTCTAAATATGGGTAGACAATTAAATAGTGTTTATAAACTGCCCATAATTTATTCTGCACAATATAATCTGCATGACAGGCATTGTGAAATTACAAGAGAACACTCCATGAAATAATTCAGCTGTAAGATCGATCCAGTGTTAGGACAGTCACAATGCAACAGCAGCTGTTAGGTCATTCAGTCATGTAAGTAAACCACAACTTTAGCACTGTCAAAGCATCATGGGAGGTGTAATTCTATTACAGCCAGGAAGCTTCCTCTTAGCAATCATTATATTAGGTGATGGTTCACTGAAGCACCAGCCGACACATTTAAAAGCTTCCATGGGCCACGTGACCAGAATCACATGCAGCAATCGTGAAGTTTCCAGGCTGGCAAAGTGATTTATTTTATTCCCCTTAAAGGACCACTATAGGCACCCAGACCACTTCATTTTAATGAAGTGGTCTGGGTGCCAGGTCCCTCTAGGATTAACCCTTTTTTTTTTATAAACATAGCAGTTTCAGAGAAACTGCTATGTTTATAAATGGGTTAATCTAGCCTCTAAAGCCTCTAGTGGCTGTCTCATTGACAGCCGCTAGAGGCGCTTGCGTGCTTCTCACTGTGAAAATCATAGTGAGAAGACGCCAGCGTCCATAGGAAAGCATTATGAATGCTTTCCTATGTGACTGGGTGAATGCGCGCGTAGCTCCTGCCACGCATGCGCATTCAGCCGGAGAGGAGGAGGAGAGCTCTCCGCCCGACGCTGGATAAAAGGTAAGTTTTAACCCTTTCCTCGCCATTCCAGCCCGGCGGGAGGGGGTTCCTGAGGGTGGGGGTACCCTCAGTGCACTGTAGAGTATGTTTTCCTGGCACTATAGTGGTCCTTTAACTACTCCCCAAGATTTTACCTGGTTAGATCTCCCAATGGGGTTGTTTTTACCGGCTAGTCTCTGTGAACACTCAATTCACATTACTGGTCCACTTTGTAGGCTCTCACCTGTTCTTCCTGAAGCACAATCGGGGGTTTTAATCGCACTCGTTATAGTCACCAGATTAATGTAGTGGTTCTGGTGTCTATAGCCTGTCTCTGCAGTCTATTAACACCTCTAGTGCCAGCCGCTTAGATGGCCACGAGAGGTGCTTCCTAGTTCAGTGCTGCAATGTATACATGTGTAATGTTTCCAACGCTCCCCATATAGATGCATTGATTCAATACATCTCTAGGAGGAGATGTTGATTGGTGCAGATGTGCATGCGCAATAGCCTCACAACGCTTTCCTATGGGAAAGCATTGAATTGGCTGGATTAGTTACAAATGTGACCTTTTAACTCCACAGAAAGAGGGGCCGGCGAACTGCAACCTTAAAGATTATAAGCACCCAAACCACTTCAGCTCACTCTAGTGGTCTGGGTGCAGTGTCCCAAGTCGCTTAACCCTGCAAAGGTAATCATTGCAAACATTTGAAGATTAACTCACTAGAGGGACTTCCGGTCGTTATGCGACTTTTGGTTGCCTGACACTGGATGTCCTCACACTATGCATAAGGACATGCAAAGTCATGTAAAATCCCTTAGGAATAAATTATACATGCTTTCCTATGGGGGGGGGAAGTACTAATTAGAGTACGGCTATAACCACGCACGTGCATTTGGTCTCCCCCTCCAGAGGATCCTGAACCTTGTGTATGTATGTCAGTAAGTGTGTGTAGGTATGTCAGTGAGTGTATGTCAGTAAGTGTGTGTTTTTGTCAGTAAATTTATCTGTCAGTGTGTGTGTGTGTGTGTGTGTCAGTAAATGTATGTCAGTGAGTGTGTCTGCCAGTGTGACTCGGTGTGTGTCTGTCAGTAAATGTGTTTGGGTATATGTCAGTGAATGTGTGTCTGTCAAGTGAGTGGTTGTCTGTCAGTGAGTGTGTGTGTCAGGGTTTATGTGTGTGTCATTGAGAGTGAGTGCCAGTGTGTCTGTCAGCAGGACCAGCCTTTGGATGGTTCTGGCGCTTAGTTAGCGAGTCTGAAAACAGGCTCAGAGATTCTCAGCCTGCGCTCTGACAACATAGGAGTGCCGTGAAGGAGTGGGCATTATGATCTGAAACAGGACATGCGCTTCCTGCTATTCACCACCGGACTGCCAGAGAACAGATATAGGATACCACTGGACCACCGGGGTAATGTGAGGGGACATTTGTGACCAAACACTAGAATGAGGGGGGCGCTGCAGGGAAGAGTGTTACAGCTTGGATCAACGTAGGACTCAGGAGAGTGAGTAGCTGCTTTAGAAAGCAGCCTTGAAAACCACCCAACCCTAGAAACTCCCCCCCGTATGTAGCTGGCAAAGGAGCTGCTGAGTGGAGGTTGTGTTACACCAGCAATACTCTGCTGAGTAACTACCTACCTACCCTGTCACATAACACACCTGAACACCAATTCAAATAACCTACCAACCAACCTGCTATACATAAGCCTATGTCTATGTGACTGAGTGTGTAATGTGTCTTTTAATGTATGTGCCTCTGTTTTTTTTATGAATGTTTGTAATTGTGTTAATGCGTGTGTCTGTGACTGTGTTTTGGTGTGTCTGTGTCCATGTTGATGTGTGTCTGATTGTGAGGTTTTTCACTAAAATAATTGTCAGGAATACAATGCTTCCAGTTTGACTATTGTGTCATCCATTGTGAAATCCACTTTGAATTCCTGACAATTCTCATTTTTATAAATAACCCGGTATGTATGTATGTGACTGTGTATATTGATATATGCCTCTGTATGTGACAGTGTGTGTCTGTATGTGAATGTGCACGTCTATGTATGAGATATGATCTGTGGATTTATATGTATGTGTATTAATGTGTGTATGGGGTGCATACATCACTGTACATACAGCAAACTGAAATAAGGAAAAAACTATTTTACATAGAAGCTTTGCATTATATAATTATTTATAAAAATGAGTTTATATAGATAATTGTTTAAGAGGGCGTCACCAAGTCAATCCCTTCGTTCATGATGCACCCGGCCCCTGCCTCTCTCCCCTCCCTTTTTTTCCTGTCTCTTTTACACTCACTCCCTTTCTGCTAGTCTCGGGGTTTCTCCTCCCCCCAGGTTGCTGACCTTTTCTTTGCTATCTTCTACGGGTAACACTAGGTATGCAGGCCAACGAAGCCCCAAGTAAGAATCTGAGAACTTGAGACACGGTGTGCCCACATGGGACGCCAGGTGCAGCACCCCATATCCTTGATTGCATCATTAGCCCATCGTAGTGTGCCATGTCCAAGCGTGCCTTGTCCTGGTTTTGACAATTTACATATACTTTAGGTCTAAAAGTTAAAATATATTGGCAAACAACCAAAGGTGATGAATGGGGTAGACTACTCAGTTATACAAGATGTACCAAATGTACACATATTAAAACAACATGTATGCACTTGAATTGTTTACTGTAAACTACACGCGTTCTGCGACACCTGATGTTATATATTTCTGTACTACCTATTCATCTTGTCCATGCCCTAGCACATTTTGTTATCGCATCTAATTTTGCCAATTTGAAAATACTGGGGGGGGGGGGGGGGGAAATGTATATAAAAAAATAAAAAATAATAAACTGGAGGAATTCTAAAATCCACTGCCTATGCCTGTTATTCACCTTGGATCCTAAAAGGATGAGCAGAAAAAAAGCAAACTCTCACGTTCAATGGCAAGCATCTCCTTTACTAGGAAACACTAGCCAGTAGGTAACCTGGTAGTCTGGAATTTGATTTCATAAGAGGAAATCAGGTCTGAGGACAGAATGTTACAAAATGGAGAAGAGGGCAAGATGACATTATGTCCAAGTGTGACTAGGGGCAAAGTCAGGAGCATTTATACAGGTCGGTTACCTTAACTGGAGCTTTAGATCACTTGCAATAGTGGTGACTTCACAGATGAACGAATTGTAAATGTAGTCTCCCAGCCTCTGACAAATCACACATTTCAAACAGAAATTAAAGGGTAAAATAATAAGAGACCAAGAGACAACTTTTTTTTCCTTCAATTATTAAAAGTGAAAAGGACATTTCAGAAACTCTGCATTGAACAAGGGATGGCAAATTCCTGGAGTTCATAAAAAACCAACAACCTTGAGTTTGAATGGATGTTATGTGAATCCTTTATACAGCCAGAATTACGTATATAAATAAGTGGTCATGCCAGGGACATTTCTAATAATCTATAATACTACAGATTTGCAACAAAATAACCCTAACATTTTCCCTATGGGTGCACAAATCTGTTTCATAATTAGGCAGCTAACAAGGATTATGGGTGGTTACATGCAAACCAGTGTAGTGGGTATCAATTGGCATTGTGTTTCGACCTTTATCAAAACATTCCCAAGTACCGTGCGGACAATTGCAAGGAGAAAAGTCTTCTTGAGGAAGTAGGCAAAATCAGCCATAGCTTTTAATGTTCCAAGCATGATGGAGGTGTCTCCTGATTATTGGACAACTGTTATCGGATATTTTTTTTTTTCTTTCTTTCTAAAAGGATAACAAACGCTGGCACATGTGGAGCAATGTGAAATCATTTCAACTTATTACACGTCCGTCATCTCATCCTCAAGTTCAGCATCATCAGTCTCTCCATCCAGGTCCGCGTCGTCTTCCTCCTCCTCAGATGTCAAGTCTGGGTCTTCTGCTTGTGACAGGCACTTTGGGCAGGAGCAGACGAACAAGTAATTTTCCCTACAAAAGGAAACCGTAGAAAGTTTTTACTAAAAGGCCTCTCATGAACAAGTATAAGGATCATGGGACCATCCATAGACCAACTCTAAATGACTGTTTCCCTCAACCATGTCTGGCAATGGTTTTGGGAACTGACAAAACTTGTCATCATAAGCTCGGCTTTTTTTCCAACTTCAGGTTTGTACATAAGACAAAGTAGTCCCTTACTTTGGTATATCATTTAATTGCATTGGAATTTCAATTTAAGGCATTTTATCTCAATTAAATATTCTCCCTTATACTATTTTGTATCGTACTATTACATTAGATCTATACAATACTATAACTATTACACTATTTTATTATCCGTATATTATTTTATTTTAACTTTTCAGTTTTTAGCATGCATTATATAATCATAAAATATTATAAAAATTTCCACTAGCCTTTGGAGAGCTAGAAGAAATCCACCCGAGGAGTCCGCCATGAATCCTCTAGCCTCAAATGTAACTTTTAAGGCCTGGCTAACAGCACAGTGCTGGAAATTTCAGTCCTTGATATTACTATTATATTACACACCAATGTGTTTGTACACATTCCCATAAGTGCTAGTTTACCTGAGTATCTTGTGTCGACTGTGGCGGCTTCGATCCCTCTGGCAGCAGTCAAGGTAACTAATGCAAATTTCCTGGGAGAACAAAAAGGTATTTATGGAATGTGTGCTAACTCCCACCGAGCTGCAGCCAAATGCCTTGTATGTATCATGTATGTAAAAATAGAAAAAGGTTGTACCAATGGCAATGACAAACAGGTTATTTTATTATAGATGAAGTTTTTGGATGTGTAAACTTGTAAAGTGCAGGAATTTGTTTCTGGAATAAGTTATAGAGTATAATATCATATATTTTAAGGAAGTTCGTTCCTCTCCGTGGTACCTACCTCCCCAGGCTTGATGTCCTCCAATGCATTGAGGTGAAGGAGAAAATTATTGTCTGGGAAAGAAGCCTCAGCATTTGGCAAACAGCTGTGGTTACCTATGGAAGCACATAAATAAACAAAACTTACTGGCATAAAAAAACAAAAAAAAAAACAAACACACACCGAAAGGAACATGACTAATACAGCTAATCAGTAACGAGCCAAACAGAGAAGAACAAAACAGATTATTGTTATGAATTAATGGAGTTAGACACAGGATAGTGATTTTAACGTATGTGGGTTGGCAGCATGAAGTTTAGGATTAGAGATTCAGAGCAAGAGAACGTATCTGTATGGACAGACATTGGGTACGGCATTAGGATAAAGTTTTGAATTAAAGATAAAAGAATGTTGGATCCAGACAAAATAGCAATCGGTTTATAAACTGATGGATATTTTTCTTTTTGCTATTTGAAAGCTATAAAAATCTAAATCTTAAGGCACACTATTTGATTTGGATGTTCTCTTTTTTTCCCCTTTGGTTTAACTTAATTACATACTGAAATTCTGGATGTGAGTGCTACTCATGAGAAGCATTGCAGGCACAGTGTGGCAGTTGCCACACACGTGTCCAGCTTCTAGGAAGGCTTCTCTGTGGTAAGTGTTTTAAGGGCCCATGCAGGTAGAGTGAAGCTACAACCTGGAGATATTTTAGCTGCTGCATTACAGGAAACACTAATCTAATTTGCCAATAAAGCACTTCATGATTGTACATAAACGCTACAATTTATTCATTTCTATTTTCTCCCATTCATGCACATCTTTGAAGAGATAATACTCTTAGAGGGTTATTCTAGGAACCAAAACAATTTTAGTTTAATGAAGCAGTTTTAGTGTATAGATAATGGCTCAAGTCTCACTGCTCAATTCTCTGCAATTTAGGAGTCCCATCTAGGCCCCTACGCTCTGCCGGTGAACCAACGTTTAACCTCTGTTCGTACTCCTACCCCCTGATGCATGCCTTAAAGGCTTCTCTAGGGCTGCACCGTTCATAGAAAACGCCCTTCCCCTCTGTTAGATGTTCACCCATACTTTTTTCTTTCCCTCCCCGCCCCCTGATTCCTCTCCTGCAACTGTAATCAAAACACTAAGCCCTCAGTGAACACTATCCTAGCAACCTACTTTTCTACCCTACCCTTATCTTTTGTGTCACTATACCCCACGCCCTCTAGCACATAAGCTCATTGACCAGAGCCCTCAATCCCTCTGTTCCTGTGCGTCCAACTCGTCTGGTTACAAATACATGTCTGTTAGTCCACCCATTGTACAGTGCTACAGAACTTGTTCACGCTTTATAAATAATAATTCAAAACAAATTCTGCAGTTTATGCAGCCCTAGCCACATCTCCCCCGGCTGTGACTTACACTGCCAACTTGAAGTTATTATTTTTTTCATTTTAAAGCAGATCTGACAGCACAGTGTGTTCACTTTAGTTTTATTATTCCACTATGTTAAACTTTTAACTAACACACACACACACACACACACATACACCTCCTGCAGGTTATTAAATAAGTTTTGATGCTTAGACTGTTATTTAATTGACCATTAATTAATGGTTTGTCAGTTCAACTGCTTTATAAATAAAACTGCTAAAATATAAATAGTTTCAACTAAAAAGGGCACTCCAAACACAATTTACAAAAATGGCAGATTAGTGCAGTGATTAGTACAATACAAATGGTATTGTGAATTATCTTCATGTGGCAGACCCGGTCCTATTCGCCTACTTTTTCCCTGAATTAACTATAATAACCCTGGCTCCGTACCTTCCCAACTACCGAATGCTCTAACCTGGTAGTCATCCGGCCACAAATCAGCAAAATGGTCCTCAGTTGCACTTAGCTGCCAACTGCCTGGAACTATTTTTGAACACTTCACCCTCGAGTTTCCGGTCACTTTTAACCCCTCTTTTTTCCCCACTTCCAAACCTTCCAGGAGAGAGCTATTTGGAGGGAAGGTACTATAGACTAATGTGACCAATCACTCCCTGAGAGCCAGGGGGAGCCCTCTTTCATGTGCCTGCAGGAGCTTCCGACATTTGACTGGCTGCAAGTACATTTCCCCTGGAACAATTTTCTGACTGAACTTTGGTAGTGGCAGGTCAAAACCTTACCCCGGTGGTCTACACACCATGGATCTGAGCACTATTTTACCATCTTGGGTACTCTGATCAGCGCTATCTGGGGATATGTAGCATGTTGGGGTTTCTGCTTGTTTTTAATTGTGTTTTGGGATAATTTGTATGCAACACCTTCTGTGTTCAGGAGAGAATTAGTTTAACCGCTATCTGGCTGAACTATCTCCCAGACACAGAGGCGCCTGAACGGGCTTATCGGTGTGTGAATGGACACCACATGCTGGGGGTCTGTGTATAAAAGATCACGCCTGTGGAAAATAAAATTAGTTATACTCCCAGAACTATCTGTCATCTAGTTACTGGATGGAATAGAGTTATTCACTAACAGCGCTTGTTCCAGCTTCAAGAGGATTCGGCGGAGATACCGATGGCCGGTATTGCAGTTCCCCTACACTTCATATCTCATTAATCTCTTTGTTTCTGCAAAAGCTTGTATATGTATGAAAAATTACTGATATAGACACAATTAGCAGCATATTATAATCATCGTAATTTATTTTCATATATACCCCTTTCATCATAAGGAACTGTAACAATTAAGATGATCAGATAAAAGTGTTTGTTGTATATTACACCACACCACATAGCACCGACTTACAGCAACTTTGCAGCATGTACAGTCCAGATCCTTCGCAATTTAGAAATTCACCCGTCTCTACAAAGGAAAGACATGAACCTATGGTAAATAAAACTCAGCAAAGGCAACAGCAGGACATTTTAGTTATTGTGGTTCACAAGACTGCAGCAGGCACATGGCATTTACCTAGAAACTGGCTATGTGTCTAGACAAGATCCATCCTCTCCATCCTCTCCTTTGGCTCCAAAGTGTAAATGTGTAGTGGCAGGTATTTCAAGGATATGTATGTACATTGTACAGGTTTGTCAATTATATATACTACAATATAATTGTATATACTACTTTTAATAACATCAATCATTAGGAATCCTGCATAGGAAGTAAACATGCAATTTGTTTCTTCAAATACAATACAGATTTTGGAACTGCAATTCCAGAGCTCATAGTGTTTTTGTAAGACAAGATAGTGGGTCAGTCCAATTTTGTAGAGACAATCTTGAAGAATGTATTGGTGCGAACTGTGCAGAGCAGTCAAAGACCCACTTAACCCCTCAGCACTCTTGTGCCAGAGGTGATATAGTCACTCCATGATGCTCTGGGTGCACAGAAATGCATTCTCTAAATGTGTAGCATGCCCACATGTGTGGGTTAAATATATTTGCTTGGCAAGCTTTGACTATACCAAGAACTCCTGGCATAAAATGTAAAGATAAAAATACATTCACATTGTTTTTTGTAGCTGCAAAATGTCTTTACTTAAAAAAATTCTGAGTGAATTGCGTAGAGTGCTTTTTTTGTTTTGTTAGTTTTTTTAAGCTAGCTGTCCTGACTATCTATTCTAGTGCACCAGCACTGACCTTTTTCAATATCTTTGTAGAGTTGGTCTATAACGGTGTCCAGCTGTTCCCTCTCCTTAGCTGGTAGGTCGAGCGCATCACAGGCATGAACCCACTGACTCAAGGAACTGCAAGGAAGTATATGGTCTGATCATCCAGAGCCAACAGAAAAAGTACCAAGAGTATTAAAGAAAAGGGGGCAGAATACAAGAAGTTACTCAAACATGTGGCCAAAACCTTGAGAAATATAGGAGACATTCTATGCATATGGGATGGGAGTTTGGGCTGTTTCCACTACATGATACATTTAGTGTGAAGCATCATTTAGGTACCTTTTACTATTGTAATTCTAAAATTATGATCTAGCATTTCTTGTGGCTACAGTTATCCAGTTAGTGTTCAGCATTATCAAAAATATTGAAAGGGGATAGAATGGCAAGGGCCCAGGACTCTAAGTTAACATGCGTTTACATGGTAACAGGCAAAATAGTTAACAATCTTCCAAAATGTCTGCAATTTGTTTGCAAGACCAACCAAACTTGTGTATGTGTATCACATACAGCATAGCATTTGAAAGGGACAATCTACTGTCAAAATACAAAATAAAAATCACTGATTAGTAGATATACCCATAATGAAAACAAAACTGCATTATTAAATTTTCCCTTAAGGGTATATCAAAACATAGCTTGCAAGAGCTTAAGATTTCATTTCTGCAGCATTTGCAAGCCCTCCCCTTCTTCCTCAGTCCAGACTTTCTGTGGCTGTCCAATCACAGGCTTAATAATGCAGCTCAATGAAAAGTCTTTGCAAGGCAGGTACTGCCTCTTGAGTTTAGCTGCACTAAGCTCACCAAACCAGGAAGTAACAGGACCTGTTGTGTGATGCAAATTGAAACAGATGTAATTCACTTCCTAAATGGCAATGAATTCAGCAGTGAGACTGCAGGGGCATGAGCTATACACCAAAACTGCTTTATTAAGCTAAAGTTGTTTAGGTGCGTAGATTATTCCTTTAATGCTGAATATGAACATTATACTAAACAAAACAAAATATATTGTACACTGGCAACAGGAAACAAATTTAGTTATGATTAAAAAACACACAAGTGAGTGTATTCAATGAAACCAATTATGTTATGTTATATCATCATTATGAAAGTATTGCATTGTCTACAAAAGATCTGTGTTTTCTTGCCTTGTGCCTATTCCCTGTCCATTGGTTCCAACCAAAGCAAACAAAGACCGGAAGCCTTCAGGGGTGAACCACTGTGTAAGAAACAGGAAGAGTGAATGCCATGTTAAATACCATCATATTCTCAGTTACCAGCTGTAAAAGTAAACAAACCGGTTATTGCAAACGGATAAAGGTTTCAATTCACCACATTTCACCATTTAGTAAATAAACCACACAATAAGTGCCTGAACAGGTGAACTCCAATTTATGTTAGTAGGCCAGATAATTGTAAGCCATATTGCCACATAGCACGATTCCTCTGCTCTCAGACTGCCATGCTGGACTTACCCGGCTCACTCGCTCATCATACAGGGCTTCCATAAATAACTTCCTGAGCTGTTCCAGCTGACCCTGAGAGGTAGAAAAAGATTATACAAACTCATTTAGTTACCAGGAAGGTTCCACATACCAAAGGATGTGCCACAAACAGAGTTGTCATTAGTTCCAGTCACATTAAAATAGAGAGTCTTATTAAAGCATTAAAAAGTAATGAAAAATAAATAAATTTTGGAAACATGCATAACTTTAAATTATTCTTCAGAAACACTGCTTACTGGGTCTCTCTGTAGCTGCGTGCAGAACCATCACTCACCAGGAAGAGAAACCAATCAGGCGTGTCTCATTCTTGTCTATGGGGTCTCTATCTAGACTGTAAGCTTGTTTCAGCAGGGTCCTCATCTACCTATTGTTTCTGTATCACTGTGTAATTGTCTCATGTACTGTAAATTCCTCCCCCCTTTTCATAATTTTGTAAAGCTCTGCAGAATTAGTTGGCGCTATATATAATAATAATAAATAATAATAATACTCCTATCCACGTTAACTTCTGACCAGCAAAGGTTTATAGGAAAAGTTTTAGATTATAGACAGCCCAGTTCATTATGTAAATGCATGTAGTGAGGCTCAGTTCTCTCCTGGCAATAAAGGTGTTTACAAACTAATCATCATGGCTGACTTACTGACAACTAAGAGAGCTGTCTTAGAGCTGCAATGATTTTTTACAAAATGCTGCAGTTCCAAGCCATTCTTAAGCAAAGAGTAGCCCCAGTCTACATTGTGCAACATTAGCTTTGCAATTTTGTAATGGTGATTGGAGTGACCCTTTAATGCTCCAATATACACATGATATTAAGATGTTCTCTTTCCAAAAAAAAAAAAAAAAAAAGCACATTTATAACTGGGGATTGGGTTTTGATATAATGAAGTATTTGTTTTTAGGAAAATTACCTTAAACTTGTCCCCAAGTAACTTATGGACAATTTCCTCCTCTTCATTGGCTGTCTTGTTGCAGAACTGAGAGAAAAGGTGCAGCCACCAATCTTTGTCCTTAGCCTGTTATTTTAACGAAAATATAGCTGTACATAATTAATTGTTAATGCTCAGTGTCTGTATTTTCTTTTAACTATTTATGTCATTCCAAACTTCTTAGTGAATGCTGCTCCACTTAGTTACTATTTTCATTTAGCTTTACAGATGCATGTTTGGATGTAAATCTGAACAGGCTCTGTATTGTCCTTAAATGTTCCTTTGTCCTGTCCCTAAAGCACAGCTCTGAACATTTCTGGACAGCGAATCACATCTTATTTTAAAAGAAACGGATCAACATTCTAACATCGCTACATAACCATTAACCACAAATATGTCTTTCCATCTAGACTCACACAGAAAGAAAATCAACAAACCATGCACATGATCAGAGGAGAAGGACATACCTGCTTGATGGTGGCCACCATCCGAGCCATCAGCATGATACTGGCAGTCTCAGGAGGATAATGTATATTTCTAGGGGAGAATGAGAAGAAATCAATAACGAAATATTCTTGCTTGAATACTGTGCTAAATGCTAAAAGATGTACAATGCCATCATAAGTGAGCATAAACCTAGATACAGATCAGGTACAGAATGATTGGCCATGATCCAGAAACTCCATATAGGGATATTGTAACTGAAAGATGACACGTGTCATGATAAAACAGAATCTTGTCACTTTATTCCCAGTTGTGCTTACACTTTTTGGCACTCAGAAATAGAGATTTGGGGTTTAGTGCTAAGGAAACAGAGACTGCAACCTACCGCCAGGCCTCTTCAAGCTTGTTCAGAGGGTGTGAAGGGTTATCTCTAGAAGGCCCAAGACACAGAACCTGGTGATAATGCTCTGCTGCAGCTTTAAGGCATTCAGCACTACAGTATGAGACCTGTGCAGGAAGAAAGCAAGTGTTAAACCGGAGGCATAGCTAGTTCCTCAGCTCTAATGGCACTTAACTAAATAAACTCCAATATCATCCGTAAACTGTACAGCTAGTAAAATAGTGCACTCTGAAAGGTTTGGCCTAATTGTGCTTAAAAATATATTTATGAGGCATAAGGATATATGATGGCAGTTACTTATTTTTTTTTTACAAATTAACACCACTTAAAAAAAAAGGTATGGAAAAAATGTATTTCCCCTTTAAAGGAACGCTCTAACATACGTAAAGCACTGCAATTTGCTGACGCTCTAACATACGTAAAGCACTGCAATTTGCAATGTGCTTTGTGTGTCTGGGGTCTGCCACTTTTTCAACTGTTTATAAGATTGCCAATTTAAATAGAAAACAGCACTTTTATAACTGGGGGCAGAAACACCTCCCTGGATGTCACTAAGAAAGCCAGAGAGGTTTTTTTCTTCTTCTGCAAGTACCACAAAGTTAATGAAGTTGGCAGGTGTACTGGGCTAGAACGATCCTGCCTCTCCCTCCCCTACCCCCATTCTAAATTAGCTGTAATACAGATTGAGAAGCACGGGAAAGCTGTGCAGCTCCAGAACAGATGCATCTCAATATAAAGCCTCTGATTGGTGTATTTGACAGCACAAACTAAAAGTCTAAGTGGGGGAAAGAGCGGATGGCTTGCAAAGGCTGCAGACAGCAAGTCTGCAGCTTTGCAAGCTTTTTCATATACCTCCAAAAGATACATGCAAGTTTTATTTTGGGGGTATATCTAGTAAACATGAAAACAAAATAATAAAAAAAAGAAATTCAAAATAGTGTTCCATTAAAGTTCTATATAAACTGCATATAATACACGTAATCCTGACCCGGCATCGTGGACATTGCTGGTGCAGTCCATTCTGAATAGTGCAGAGTTCAGGGTATGGGAGGATTATATTGACGTTTCCAGAAAGTCTTTGCGCATTTTCCTCTGCCGTCTCCAGTGAACGCAAACAGTGATCACAAGCTGTGAATACATTTTTTACAAAATTCTTTAAAAACCAAGGGAGTTATCCTGCTAAAAAAGCTCACTCAGGAACTTTTCCCGTATATACAGCAACCCAGTAAAAGCAATCATCAAGCACATACCATATATTTTACTGGGCAACATACAGGCCAAAACATCATTAAAACATTTATTAAAGCTCCAAGATTGGCATGGAGCTCTGCAGGTAATACAAGTGATCTCCTGCCAAACTACGTATATGCACTGGAGTCAGATGCTTCAAATCACCCTTTACCCATTAGCATATGTATGGAAAGAGTTGGAGATCTTACCTCTATACCTGTACAGGGCATTCCATTGGAACTGAGAGGAGACTAGTGGTTTCTCACGGAATATAGTTTCCCCTTTCCTTATAGACCGGGTGGCAAACAGACCCTTTCCCTGGATAAGAAAAATGACAGCGTCCAGCTATGTATTTTGCAAAAACTTGTTTGTTTGTGGCACACAGCTCGAGATGGCAGCAAATCATATGTTAATGGAACACTCTTAAGGTAAAAATAAATATGTTAACTGTAACGTTAGAGTGTTCCTGTCAATGTTCAAATTACGGTCACCTGTTTTTGTTTTTAATGATACCAAGAACATTGTAAAATGCAAAATATAGACAAGATGATTACTTGGCAAATAAACCAATACAAGCTCTTGGCATAATATGCACAGGTCTCATACATAAACAGTGAGAGAGATAACATTTCCAAAAGCCCTGGAGGTTAGGTGGATGTAGAGGCTATGCCCTTTTCTCCACCCAAAAGGAAACATCAACAGGGAGAAATACTGTATTTTAGCTAGACAATTTGGGAATTTATTTGCTAAAAGTGGAATCTTGGAGAATTGAAAAGGGAATTGCAAATGTTTAGCCAAAATAGAGCTTGAAACAGGATTAAAGGCATGTAGCAATGCCTAACATTTTGAATGATCTTGTCAACATGATACAATTTCTTGCTCAGTAAAAACGTCACTTGTGTGACAGTGGATGTATTTCTTCAGACCTTACCAGATACAGAATGGGAGGAATTCTTTAAAATGGCACACATCTATAACTATTTTATATGTTTCCTGCAAAATAAGATTTCTCTTTTTTTCAAGTACGGTATGTACTGAGATGTAACAACTACACTAATTTTACACTGTATATAATATTTGCAAAAAAAAAAAAAAAAAAGAATGGGTTGAATTAGTAAGGGAATTCATTTTAGGTCACACTAGAGCAAAATGTAATAATACCCAACTTTTTGGTTATTTTAAATCTAAAGCGTGCAATTTGCTTTTGTAATAAAAACGTCAAAAAAAAAAAAAAGAACAGGCACGAAAAGAGATTGGCAAAACCATGCACACAGTAGGAGCTCATATAATTTGCTGACAATGACAGCTCAGCACAATTTCAGGGGAAACCTCCCTTTTAAAGTATGTCATACAATTGTCCTACATTCGTGAGTGGGGATTTTTATTTTATTTTTCTGTCACTATCACATTTGCACACAATCAGATGTCGTTTATTTAATAGTTTAAGCAGTAACAGTATAATTGACATGGATAAACTTGCAGGAAAGCAGTGGCCTAGAGTAGCAATCCTGGTTAGAAAGTCCACATGTCCCCTTACGTGTATGTGTTAATATATAACCAGCCTGTCACCACAGACAGCATGCACACAGGGTGGGCTGGATCCCTTTGTTCGCAGACTGTATATGCACAGACATGTGTCTGTGTGTGTCTGCAGAGCCCCTATTCCAAATTACAAAATGAATTTCTCTCCCCAGATCTGTCCTCTCCCTGCCTGGCTTCACACCAGTACCTTGCCACTGTTGATGAAGCGGATCTCAGCCACCCTCCGGGCTTCTTCTGGCATGAGACAAAAGGCGAACACGTCGCACATGGAGGCTGCCATGATGGGAGGTAGCGTGACCTGTGACCCGGAAACAGCTGACTGGCCTGTGCAGTGGGTATCTATCCACGTGGAGTTGGGGAGCAGCAGGAGGAACTGAGATCAGCAGACCATGTGACTGGATCTGCATGGGAAGTGGGCGGTAGATTTAAAAATAAAGGAGATGTTGCTGTCAGGCTCTGCAAACTGGGACAGTGATTATTAGGAAATCAGTTTACACATTGCTTTCATTATTTGTTGCCCAAAGCTCTGGAGGTGGAGGGGCAGTTAAAAGGTAGGCTAAATTAAATATGTTTTAATGTCTGTTTAAAGTATGTATTGAAGAGAAGTGCTAAGCATCATAATAACATATGCTCACTTCATTGGTCAAAAATAATTTGAGTTCCTCTTTTGCTGTCCAAGTTATGTGTGTAAGATGGGCTAGCACAGTAATGCATATCTCTCCCACCTCAAATTCTGGAGAGAGACTGAGCTGTATGCATGCACATCAGTTGCTTGGGTGAACGTTGTAAATACTCTGTTCACAACCATATGAACAAAAGAATAGCTGGGGGTGGGTTTATGGTAGAGATCTCAAACTCAGCTCACACCACCTGAGTTATTTCAATGATGCTGTAGCTTGCAAGAGTATTATGGGAATTGTAGTTCAGCAACATTGGGGGTCACAGTTTTATATGCCTGGACTACGGGTTAAATCAAACTCTGCATACCATGATAAAACTCCTAGCTCCTAATGAGTGCGATCTTCTGTGGCCCTGTAGCACTAACCAGATTCTCCTCGAAGCAGGGGCTGCAGGCGTCCAGTGAGACCAGGTAAGATGTCAATCCATGGTTTGACTATATACCATTGGATGTACCAGGGTACTCTTGGCAACATAATCACTAAGCCATCTGCAGTTGTTATGGTGCTTGGATTGTTCCTCCAAGAAGTACAAGTACACAATTATAGCAGCTAAAATAGATATCCCAGTTTGTGTTGAGCTGCATGTCTTGAGAGACAGTTGCTATATGGATACATTCTTCCTGGTTTTGGATAATGTAAACTGCTTGTGATAAAATTAAAGGGACACTATAGTCACCAGAACAACTACAGCTTATTTAATTTTTTTCTGGTGAGTAGAATCATTACCTTCAGGCTTTTTGCTGTAGTCACTGTCTTTTCAGAGAAAATGCAGTGTTTACATTACAGCCTAGAGATAACTTCACTGACCACTCCTCAGATGGCTGTTAGAGATCTTTCCTGGGTCATGGCTGCCTAAAATGCATCCAAACATTCAGTATCTCCTCCATGCAGACACTGAACTTTCCTCATAGAGATTCATTGATTCAATTCATCTCTATGAGGAGATGCTGATTGGCTGTGTTTGAATTGTGCTGGCTCTGCCCCTGATCTGCCTCTTTGTCAGTCTTAGCCAATCCTATGGGGAAGCATTGTGATTGGATCAGACCACCACTTCTGATGTCAGAGGAAGTTCAGAGGCAGCAGCTTCAGACTTGAATACAAGTAATATTTTACTATCTTTAGGGAGGCCAAGGGGGCTAGATAGTGGTTTTAACACTATAGGGTCAGGAATACATGTTTGTGTTCCTGACCCTATAGTGCTCCTTTAAGCCCAATCTCCTTCCCCTTTAATGTACCCTACTGTATTTCAAATGGCACAATTCAATAATTTTCAAGAAGCTATTCATGTTAATTAGTATGTGAAATGTAAATACAACTTACTTTTTTATGATTGCTCCTTTTCTCATTTTTTTTTCTAAATGGTTAACAGATATAAAATATTTGATGTGCCTGTAAGAAGAACAAGTTAATGTGTTTTGGTTTTTGCCAGTGCTTTCTATTTACATGGCAGAATCTCAACTAATGTTGTGCTTACAAAATGTATACAGATACCGAACCCACAATAAGTCTTCATCAGTAGCCAGGGGTTTGCTTTTTAGTGTTAAATAGGACAGGTTAAAAAAGTGGCTTCTACCGCAGTAACAAATAGATATTCAGTATGCAGTGGAGTCTGGCTTGGAAAAATGTGCAATGTATTATGCACTTGCACGTGTCCAATAAGAATTTATTTATTTTGTACTGGAAATAGCCAAGGATGGTGGTATGAGAGAGTGTTTACATCAAATGTTTTCTTTTTTTTTTTAGCAAAATGTATAATGCCTCATTGCTCTGCACCAGGGGTAGGCTACCTTTGGCACTCCAGATGTTATGAGCTACATTTTCCTGATGCTTTTCCATTATGGCTGTAGAACTATTCTGTAGTCCTCAACATCAGGTGTGCCGAAGGTTGCTTACACCTGCTCTACATCATTCATCATGACAGAAGATTCATATCTTCTGGAAGACAAAAGCATGAAAGGGGGACATTACTATTTCAATGTCTCTTCCATATAGGATAAAGTGACGTCAATAAATGTTTATGATAAAATGGTACTTACCAACTGAATGAAACGTGTACCCAATGACTATTTGTTTAAATATTAAAACCTGAGATGAAATAGTTTCCTTTTTAAATCTTGTAATTTACTTCCAGATAATAAGTCTAAGGGTATGAACTTGGTTATATTTGCTTATATGTTCTGAGACAAGTCATGTAATTTTACCATTTGTTGTTTGTTTTTGTTATTTGTTAGATTAATGATTTTAAATTTTATTTATTTTTTTATTTAAATAAAGATCAATAAACAATTTCACATTTTAACAACTAATCCTGTCTGGGGTAGCTAAAAGTACCAATTTTCTAATTCAGTAAGGATCTGCATAGACGTTTTCATAGTATCAATCTTTGAATTGTACTGGGGTGTCTTCGCTTATGTAGCTCAAAGGCATGATAATATTTTTAAGGTGAATCAATTACTTCACAATATATCTGTATACATTCCAAAAATGCTCATAGGGATGGTTATTCACAAAACTGAGGGATTGCTAAGCAAAATGTGTCACTTCTCCACAGCTGCTCCTGGTTTATTTACTAAAGTGTGATTTGTGAGGAGAAAATCATGAATGTTAGAGCAAAGCAGCCAAGCTGAAAAGAAAAAAAAAACTAAACTGAAGTTTTCAACTTCTGCTAATTTTGCCTAGAAATTCCCTTCACAGACATCCATGGATCCTAGTTTTGAGTTGGGTCTCAACAAGGTACATTTTTTAGGCCTATCCTAAATGGTATTAGTGTGCAGCCATTAAAGGACCACTATAGTGCCAGGAAAACACTCGTTTTCCTGACACTATAGTGCCCTGAGGGTGCCCCCACCCGCTGGGCTCTAGGGAAGGAAGGGGTTAAACTTACCTCTTTCTCCAGCGTCGGACGGGGAGCTCTCCTCCGCCTCGGCTGAATGTGCGGCAAGAGCCACACGCATTCAGCCAGTCCATAGGAAAGCATTCTCAATGCTTTCCTATGGATGCTGGCGTCTTCTCACTGTGTCAATGAGACAGCCACTAGAGGCTGGATTAACCCTAATGTAAACATAGCAGTTTCTCTGAAATTGCTATGTTTATAGAAAAAAGGGGTTAACCCTAGCTGGACCTGGCACCCAGACCACTTCATTAAGCTGAAGTGGTCTGGGTGCCTACAGTGGTCCTTTGATAAAAGGGACAGTCTAGGCACCATAATAATAACATAACAATTGTTATGGTGCCAGGAGGCCCCCGGCGAACTATTATTATTATTGCCATTTATATAGCACCAACAGATTCCGTAGCGCTTTACAATATTATGAGGGGGGGGGGATTTAACTATAAATAGGACAATTACAAAAAAACTTACGGAAACGATAGGTTGAAGAGGACCCTGCTCAATTGAGCTTACATTCTATAACTGTGATGAAGGGCTGGGGACACTTTACTGTGAATATCATTGCTGTGGAGCTCTGTTACACCCTCTGTGGGAGCTCTGTTACACCCTCTGTGGGAGCTCTGTTACACCCTCTGTGAAGCTCTGTTAGTTATACCCTCCTGTGGAGCTCTGTTACACCCTCTGTGGAGCTCTGCTATACCCTCCTGTGGAGCTCCGTTAGTTACACCCTATGTGGAGCTCTGCTATACCCTCCTGTGGAGCTCTGTTAGTTACACCCTATGTGGAGCTCTGCTATACCCTCCTGTGGAGCTCTGTTAGTTACACCATGAGACACACCAAGAACTCTTAGCTCCTATAGAAAGGAGGCAGCAGTATAGAAGAGCAGCCCAGAGGGAGCTGGGGCCAGCATGGGGACAGTTGTGAGTTATGTCACTGTCCTGACAGAGGCATTAGCCAGCTTGACCAGCTTTCACTTTCCAAAGTTCTGAAAACCGGTATGGATTAGGACTCGCGTGTTTAGAACTCGGCGCTTCGGTTTCCCTGATCGAATGGGAAGCGTTGCTATGGGGATCCAGCTCTGCTTCGCAGCCGGGCTGCCCGCGCGCCTTTTTCAAACCGCTTCTCTAACCGCCGTGGAGTCAGTCAGTCCGCCGAGCTCGGACACCGCAGGGTCTCTCCGCCCTCCAGCCGTGCGGGCCAGCAATGACCGTGTGTGTGTGAGAGACTGACTGACTGAGAGAGAGAGCGGGCGGAAGGCCTGGTGGATGCTGTCACGGTAAGTCACACTGTCATCTCTCCTGCCATAATAACTGGAAGAGCGAGAGCAGCCTGAAAACTACAACTCCCTTCATGCTTCTCTTCTTGTACTGCTAGCAGTTAGCCTTGCTCTGCTTGGTAACATGTGATTTATATTGTAATGTGTGCTAAATCAGGGCTGGATAAATGGCAGGACCACAGCTACTGCTAACCGTGTATCCAGACACCCTGTGCTGCTGGCTGTAAGACTGGCTAGGAGGCATGGGAGTTGGAGTCCAGCAGAACCTGGGATGGTTTTATTGATCACCTCTGGGTTAGAGATAAGATATTGGAAAAACAAAAACTTGGGGGGAAAAAATAAAAGATGTATCAGTGATATTTAAAGGAGCATCCTAATCCTTGTATCCCTGGACTATGTCTAGTAAATCCCTTTCAGAGGATTTTCAGGGGTCAGCGACATGTTGCCAAATGCTTGATAAAGAAAATAAGTCAATTAAGGGCAGACAATTAAAGAGAGAGTTCTTCTTCTTTCTGGTCTCTCAATAATGAATTTCCCTGTAAATATGTGTCCCCAAACAGAGCTCGGCATGCTGTGCAGTATCCATTCATTTATTGCTAATTTGTTTGAATGGGATTCTGAGGGGACAGGATGCGTGTGTATTTTTTATTTATTTGAGGGATTATTGAGTATGCGTGTGATTTGGTAGAGATGCGGATGCTCAATAATTCACTCAGAGAAATTAAATACCAGGATTGTCTGAGCCGAGGGAATTTTTGGTGCGAAGGATACACCTTTGCAAGGTTGATCACTAAAGTGGAAATAGTTGAGAATTCAAAGTTTAGACTAAAATGTCTCTGACTGGGATTATTTTTCCAATTTGCTCAAAATTCACGGTTCTTTCCTGACCAGTCACATTAATGAATAATAATCACTACATGTTACTGCAGTGCTTTAGAGTATAGATGCTACCCCTTTTGAGGCGTCAAATATTGCTATTTCTATTTACATTTGGCCATAAACACTCCACTATGGGCTGTCAGAAATAAATACACTTCCTCCTTATATCTTTTGATTTTTCTAAGGACTTAAAGGATTACTATAGTGTCAGTAACACAAATATGTATTGCTGACACTATAGTGGTAAAATAATTATTTGGATTCCTGGCCTCCCTTTGAAAAGGGGATAACACTCCCCTTTTTTACGACACCACGCCAGTCTCACTGCAGTTGGCTTCGTCTCCTTGGCTGAGATAATCAAACTTGTTGATCTCAGCCAATCCAATGCTTTCCCATAGGAAATCATTGGAAGGCTATTATGCATGCAAGACAAAACCCTGTGTTGCTCCAAACAGAATACCCGCATAGAGATGCATCAATGTGTCTATGGGGAATGTTCAGCGTCTTCATCCAGAGCGTTGGAATGTTTATCGTTGCAGTCTTGCTACTGGAATTAATGTAAGTTTTATAAATAGGGGTGCAGTATTATAACTGTAAACAAACCTCATGAAAAGCATAAAATAATTTTAGCATAGTGTTTTTTTAAAAGAACATGGTAGCATTAGGAATACAAACATTTTCCAAACACTATAATGTCCTGCTTATTAGTTAGGGAACCAAACCCTCACCTTATGTGAAGAAGACAAAGTGAGTTAACTCCTAAATGGCAAAGAATTAATCAGTGATACTGCAGGTGCATGATCTGTACACTTAAACCACTTCATTAAGCTAAATTTGTTTTAGTTCTAGGTATACTCTTTTTAATAAGGCTATAATGTCACCCAAAAGGTACACTGTAGACAAATAAACCGCTTTATTTCATTGAAGTGGTTATAGTGTGTGTGGAGTCCCCTGGCGCCATTCTTCCATTCAATGCTAAACTGTTTTTAATGCTATGCGAGAGTTCTCATCTCGGGTTAATAAGGAAGCAATTCCCTGATCAGCAATGGGCAGCTATGACTGGCTAAGGGTGTCAGTGACTGCTTTCATCCTATCACAGAGTCCATTGGAGGTATGAATCTAGATTGTTAGAAGGAAGTTTTTAATCTCTGCCTTAGCCACATCTTCAGTAGGTGCAGGCTGAGGATGGTTAGGGACCCTTATTCTGTGTTAAATTGCTTGAAAACCGTTTACTTCTGAATGCAGGGACCACACAAGTTGACTCCAGGCATTAATTCATTTAGATAAAATGGGAATAGTGTCCCCAGTATTTTAAGTGGCATAAGAACCCACCTTGTATTTGTCGACCCGCAATAGAGGCAATTGGCTGACCGTGTAGAACTAATTCATCTCCAGGGCAAAATTTATCCATCAGGTTTGACCGATTCTCTCAGTCCAGGTGTTTTGGAAATACATTTTCACATAGAATCTCCAAAACTGATTGAATCAGATTCCAAAGTCTCCATTGAATTCACACACCCTAACCAGCGTAGCTCATTGTTGTGAATTTGGTAGAAACCGTCAACATTAAGGTGCTATTCCACTGGTTAGTATTAAACATTTGTTATGGTTTGACAAAGGCCAACGGCACTCCTGACTCCTGCCACTCAAGGAATGAGGGAAGTAAGTTTCCACATTAGCCCATCTAGCTTAGTGTGGCAATGATATGCAGAGAATACTAGGGTAAAAGCCCTTAGTGATCTGAACATATCCTTGGTGTCCAAAATTGGATGGCAAATGTATCATGGATTAGCTCAGTCATGTCCAGCCCGCGGGCCAATTGCGGCCCGCGTTCCGGTTTTATCCGGCCTCACAGGTAACTTGTTAAATCTATATGATGTGGCCCCCAGTGAATTCCCAAGCACCGCTGAGGACGTGCAGGCCCGCGGCACTCAGAGATTCTCTGTATCTTTTGAACGCTGCGGGACTGCATGTCCCTTAATCTGTGTTCTCGCAATCTCTTGAATATCGTGGGATCCTATCGACGTCACAGGATTTGGCGCGTTTCTTCTCAGAGAGAGAAGAGACGGAATAAAGAAAGAAGGGACAGAATAAAGAGGGAAGAGACAGCATTCTGAGATTCTGAGACAGAATAAAGAGAGAAGAGACAGAATACTGAGATTTGAGATGGAATAAAGCGAGAAAGGACAGAATAAAGAGATCTGTATGGTGAAAAAGTAAAGAGATTTGAGACCGAATATGAAAAGTGTGCCGTTTGCAATATTTTGCATTTAATTTTAATGGTTTAAAGAATGTCAGGCAAAATGGTTGGCCCTCACGCATGTTCACTTCATCAAATCTGGCCCTCTTTGGAAAAAGTTCGGACACCCCTGATTAGCTGTATAGCAGGCGTGGGAACAGGCTGTAGGTGCCAGGAGAACTATCCTCTTTTGACACAAACTGGGAATGTATCTCGAAAATTGAATAAAATTGCACAAATACTTTGCCATATCACAAAGATGACTGTTTAGAAAGATTTGCAGTGATTAAAATGGTATTTCACCCAGTTTGCTCTAATATTATAACTCACTCCAACAGACTAGCAGAGTCAGGTGATTTAGAGCCGCTCATGTGGCTTGCCGTTATGTTCATCACGTGTGGAAGTGCTGCTTACACAGGGTACAGTAGCCACTATCTTACTACATATGCTTGTTTAATCCTTTAACCTATGACTAACCAGGGCCACTTCCTTTAGGAATTAATTACTGCTACATCTGGCACTTGTGACTAGGTTAAATTAGCAGGAAAGTTTCATGGTGTTGGACAATAACTCGTGGTTCATACAAACATGTCTACACTTCTATATCTGGGGTGAGCAGCACCACTTTCAATGTGTGTGTAACAGTCACCAGGGGACTTATGGTACAGTTTACCAGGAATTGGAGCCCAGTTGCAGGAGATGGCACAGGAAGCAGGCAAAATCCAAAACACAGTACAGATCAAGGGAAAATCCAAAGGCAGGGTCAGGCGAGAAGCAGAAGTCAGGGCTGGCAGCGGAGTAACAAAGTCAGTAAAACAGGCAGAGGTCAGAGTCCAGGAAATCCATCAGTAGCAAATCAAAGATCCGGCAGAAAACGCCAAACAGGCCAAATAACCAGATCATAGGTTTCAGGCTGGGCTGGCTTTTACAGCCTGCTAAATAGGTGCAGCTGACCCTAATTGGATCAGCACTGCTTAATCCAGGCAAGGGGTCAGAAAGCAGAAGAATGCAAACAAAAACTGAAGCCCCCTGATGGATGTCATGGCAGAGAACCTGACTGGGATGCTGAAGCAGGGAGTTCAAACCCAGCCAGGTCTCTTAAAGGGGCAGTCACTCGCTGTCTGCAGGGTTCGGGCTGAGCCGTGACAGAGCCCCCCCACAAGGAGCGACCTCCTGGGGCGAACAGACATGGCGTTAACTAGTCCAGTTCAGGTTTAGACAGGAAATCCAGGTCTGCATAGGCATCAGGATCTGAGAAGGTTGGAACATTTTGCAGATTGTTATTCTTCGAGAAGGGGATGCAGCTCTGACCTTAAGAGCCTGCTCAAAGACCTTTAGATCTTGCCTGCGGACCACGGTTCCATTGGAGGCAATTACACAGTCTGGGGACAGATCCACTGTGTTAGAGCAGGAAACTTTAGGGGAGACAGAAGCTGAGGATTGGAAGGTAGCCACAGCAACCTCCTTTTGAGGCTCTGGAGCAGGGTTAGCCAGGGCTGTGATGGTGCCATTTGTCTGGTTAGGTGGTCCTTGCGGTTCAGTCGCATGCAGAGTTGAACAAAAAACAGGCCATGACGGACTTGTAGGATGGTGACACAGAGTCCCCACATGGCTATGTTTAGGGCGAGGAGGATGTATCGTGCAATAGCTAGTGTAGTGGCCTCACTTGCCACATTAGACTTAAAGGCCTTTGGCTCTCCTTCTGGCTTTTTCATTTATCGTGAGCATGGTATTCAATGTTCCAATTTGCATGGGTTCCTCTGTGTCCATGGTGGGGATAGGGGTATAGGTCTCACCAGCAGATTTGGAACGTTGATGGGGCAAAAGGCTGATTTCAAATTGCTCCTGTTTTCTTTCTCTGAACCGGCGATCTAGCTGGGTGACCAGAAGGAACATAACTTCCAATGAAGTGGGTACCCCAACTCTGGCTAGTTCATCTTTTAATGCCTCAAACAGACCCAATCTGTATTGCTCTATTAGACCAGTCTCATTATAACCGGTGTCAGCAGCTAGCTCCCGAAAATCTGTAGTATAATCCTCCACTGGTCTTCTCCCTTGCCGGAGTGAACGGAGAGCAGTGCGTGCAGCAGAGGGTCTCAGGGTGTCATGGTATAATATACGCATTGCTGCAGCAAAGGAGTCCCATGAGTCCAGTATTGGACTGTTGGAGTGCAGGAGTTGGTGTGCCCAGGTTTGGGGTTTACCCGACAGCAGGGCAATTGTATTGCGAACCTTCACATAATCATTGGGGTATGTGCATGGTTTTAAATTGAAGAGCAGTTCACAGGCTGTGATAAATGATTGAAGTTCAGTCTTTTTCCCAGTGAACTTGTCAGGTAATGCAATATCAGGTTCAGGAGCATGGTGTGTGTTCCCCTTTAACTCAGCAAACCCACGCTGCAATTCACTTACAGTTTGGGACAGGAGAGTCACTTGCTGTGTGAGGGTAGTCCTAACATTCAACATCTCCGCGGGCTCCATGGTAATGATCTGGTCATTATGGAACAGTTTTTACCAGGAGTTGGAGCCCAGTTGCAGGAGATGGCACAGGAAGCAGGCTAACTCCAAAACACTGTACAGATTAAAGGAAAATCCAAAGGCAGGGTCAGGCGAGAAGCAGAAGTCAGGGCTGGCAGCGGAGTAACAAAGTCGGTAAATCAGGCAGAGGTCAGAGTCCAGGAAATCAGTCAGTAGGAAATCAAAGCTCCGACAGGAAACACCAAACAGGCCAAATAACAAGATCATAGTGATACCGGAGAAACTGACGGAAGCAAAGCACAGAGAGATGGACACAGGTTTCTTCAGGAAGGAAGAGATTCTTTATTGGATCACCGATCGGGACTCAGAGGGACTAATGTCACCAAAAATACAGCAAGTTCTGAGCCCTGAACAATAGTGCAGGCTCCCTATATAGGCACATAACTCCTCCCATATTAAGCTCCACCCGCACATTCTCTTGACCAATCATTACAAATAAGAATTAACTTCCTGCTTGACCGCATGGCTTGTCCAGCACAATGGAGGAGGGGAATACTACATCCTGTATTCTTGCACATGCTCCGTACACTACTGATCGTATCTTGCCTCGTGCAACCAACTGATCGATACGTCAGCATATGCACGTACACATGCCACGTGGTAATCTCGGCCTACTAAATTTATTTTTACCGAGATTCCACCACAATAGGTTTCAGGCTGGGCTGGCTTTTACAGCCTGCTAATTGGGTGCAGCTAACCCTTATTGGATCAGCACTGCTTAATCCAGACTAGGGGTCAGAAAGCGGAAGAATGCAAACAAAAACTGAAGCCCCCTGGTGGATATCATGGCAGAGAACCTAACTGGGATGCTGGAGCAGTGAGTTCACCCAGCCAGGTCTCTTAAAGGGCAGTCACGCCTTGCTGTCTGCAGGGCTCGGGCTGAGCCATGACAGAGTGTGACCTTGCAACGGCTGCCACATTTATTTTTTCCGTCTGTCTTAGAGGTGGATGTAGCTATATTCAGAGAATTGCATTAATATTTTGTAATAAGGTTGCCCCCCCACCTACCCCAATATACTGTTACATCTTGTATAGTTCACCATTTTATGATGTTTATTTTCCACAGTTTAAAGAGTTGCAGCCTGGTTTTCAAGTTTGAAAGTGAAAGATGCATGCTGAGTGTGCAAAGAATTAATGAGGAGGTGTATTTAATGTGAAAATGGCAGCTAGCAGCATAGTGCACTTCCTGTAAAAGGACTTCCTATTACTCAGTTATGTGATTTTACATTTAAATCAGAGAGAACAGAACACTCTTCTGCTTCATTCCAAAGTAAGCCCATAGCTATAATAGGCTGCCTTGTGTATATCAGCCTCTCTGTGTGATACAATAAACTGTAGGTTTTTGTGTATGGACCGATATTTAGCTAAGTGTTAGTAATCTTGAAGTCTGAGACCAGATTATGACTGTGCTACACATGGGAACCATTTCAGCATTTATAAGGAAATTTGTCATTTTTGACCAAAGAGCAGATTTAAAAAAAAAAAAAACTATTGAAGGAAAATACAGCTCACTGATTGCTTTAAAGGTGTAATCTAAAGTAGATTTTTTTTTTTTCTTTATATGTAGAATGCATACATTCAAAAGAATTGAAGCAATGTAAACACTTGCTGAGACTGCAAGGACAATGTCTTTGCATCAAGCCACCAAATTAAAGGACCACTATAGTGCCAGGAAAACATGCTCGTTTTCCTGGCACTATAGTGCCCTGTGGGTGCCCCCACCCTCAGTGACCCCCTCCCGCCGGGCTCTGGGGAGAGGCAGGGGTTAAACACTCACCTTTCTCCAGCGCCGGGTGGGGAGCTCTCCTCCTCCTCTTCGGCTGAATGCGCATGCGCGGCAGGAGCCGCGCGCGCATTCAGCCAGTCTCATAGGAAAGTATTCATAATGCTTTCCTATGGACGCTTGCTCTTCTCACTGTGATTTTCACAGTGAGAAGCACGCAAACGTCTCTAGCGGCTGTCAATGAGACAGCCACTAGAGGCTTTAGAGGCTGGATTAACCTATTTATAAACATAGCAGTTTCTCTGAAACTGCTATGTTTATAAAAAAGGGGGGGGGGGTTAACCCTAGCTGGACCAGGCACCCAGACCACTTCATTAAGCTGAAGTGGTCTGGGTGCCTATAGTGGTCTTTTAAGCTGTGGTTGTTCTAATGCTTAAATTATCCCTCTAAGGTACAAAAAAAAAAATTTTTCCTGCTTACATAAATATGTTTGCATGTATTGATCACTAGTATGTCTCAAATGTCCCTTTACATTTCTGCTGCTTGATGATGCAAAATACTGGTATTTGTGATTGGCTAAACAAGAACTAATGTTATCTGTTCATTATGTGGCAGGCAAAGGAAAGCACCCGATGTACTGATTTATTGGATGTTGTGTAATCTGTCACTAACTAATGCACTCTTTTTAAATGTAGACCCTGCATCTAGATTACTCATTTTGATTTGGAAAATCAGTAACAATGAGTACAGCAGCAGAAAGGAAGTTTATCAATCTTCGGAAGCGCCTTGACCAGCTGGGATACAAGCAGACACTCGGTATTGAGTCTCTACCTTTAGTGGAAAAGCTTTTCAGGTACTTTTTTATTTTTTATAATGGGGGTGAGGCAGATATTTACTTTGTCCTTTTATGTATTTTAGATGTTGAATACTGGGCTTTGGCACAGTACTTAACACCTATATATCCATAATGTAGATATAATCATGATTTTTTTTTTATGTTAAATCTTTATCAGCTTGATGATAAAAAAATGTACGTAAATCCTCTTAGGGAGAACCTCTTTGAAGACCACAATAAGTGAAAATAGGGGATCTCCTTCCTGGGCCCTCAATACCATTCTGAGACTAATGTAAGCCGTTTTGAAAGGATGAAGATACCATTTAGATCATTGGATTCCATCTGTTTTTGTTTTTTTGGACCAAGACACATTTCAATTAGTAAATTTCCGAAGGTACACCTTATTTAGATTACATATTTAGTTGAGGCCTCATTTGAAAGATTTGCATATTTCTAGCTAAATTTACTTTTTTTTTCCTTTTAATTAATTGTACAAAACGGAAATCCGTTTTTAATCCCGTAACATAGTAATAATAAATTGAGAATAACAATAAACATATTAAAGCAGGGTTTCCCAAACTTTTATGGGCCGAGACCCACTTTTAAAAACGGTAACACCGTGGCAATCCGCTTTAGAGGCATACAATTGGCACACCATAGCAATCCGCTTTAGATGCACACAATTGGCACACCATGAAAATTACTTTTAGAGGCATAAAACTGGCACGCCATGGCAAACCTCTTTAGATGCATACAATTGGCACACTATAGCAATTCGCTTTAGATGCATACAATTGGCACACTATAGCAATTCGCTTTAGATGCATACAATTGGCACACTATAGCAATTCGCTTTAGATGCATACAATCGGCACACCGTTGCAATCGGTTTTAGAGGCATAAAATTGGCGCACCATGGCAATCAACTTTACAGGCATATAATTGGCATACCATGGCAATCAGCTTTAGATGCATAAAATTGGTACATCATGGCAATCGGTTTTAGATGTATAAAGTTGGCACATCATGGCAACTTTAGGTGCATACAATTGGCACACCATGGCAATCAGTTTTAGAGGCTTACAATTGGCACACAATGGCAACCAGCTTTAGAGGCATAAATTCAGAACATCATGTCAATCAGTTTTAGAGGCATAAAATTGGAACATCATGGCAGCTTTAAATACATAAACTTGGCACACCATGGCAATAAGCTTTAGATGCATAAACTTGGCATATCATGGTAATCACTTTTAGATGCATAAACTTGGCACATCATGATAATCAGCTTCAGAGGCATACAATTGGCACACCATGGCAATCAGTTTTAGATGCATAACATGGCAGTTTTAGAGGCATAATTCTGGGATATCATGGCAGTTTTAGAGGCAGAAACTTTGCACATCATGGCAATCAGTTTTAGAGACATACCACTGCTTACTCACAGACTCAGAATCAGAAGTGCTGTGTCCTGCTCTTTCATCCAGGCACATCACATTGATTATCCCAGTGGTGGAACTAATGTAGCGTTAGCCCTGGTGCAAGAATGTTTTCAGCCCCTCCCCTCTAGTGCAAGTGTGGCCAAAAGGTAGATCTCCATCTGTCGGAGAACTTAAACAATGCTATACCAGAGGGGGATCTACCATTTTCTTATCATTGCAGGGTTATGTTTGTGAGCAGTGTTTGAGCATTTGAATGTAAGCATGTTTTTGTATTGAGTATTTGTGTGCATGTATGGGTGTATTTGTATGTACTGTTGCCATTGGAATATAGTGGTGTACTTGTTTGTAATGTTTGCGTCTGAATGCATGGGTGTTTGTATGTAGTGTCGGACTTGAAATGCAGGTGTGCTTTTTGTGTGTAGTGTTGGTGTTTGAATGAAGGGGTGTTTGTAGATAATTTTAGTGTTTTAATGCCGGGGTGTGTTTGAAAGTAATGTTTGCGATTGCAGTACGTGTGTAGTGGATGCAGTGTGTGTGTAGTGGATGCAGTGTGTGTATTTATAAAATATACATATACACAACGTGTGTTTGAATGTAAGCATGTTTTTTGTATGGAGTATGTGTGAAGAGTATACACATATATATATATATATATATACACACACACACACAAATGCACACAATGACACAGCAATACACACAGACACACAATGACACCTAGTTTCCCACTCACAGATACACAGATACACACACACTGACACAAAAGGACACACAGATACACAAACACGCAGAGACCGGAGGTGAGGGTGAGGGTGACAGTGTGGGAGGGAGTGTGTGTGCTGGTAACAGTGTGGAGGGCAAGGTGAGAAAGGGTTACAGTGTAAGGGGCAGCGGGAGAAAGGGTTACAGTGTAAGGGGCAGGGGGAGAAAAGGCTATGGGGCGGCAGGGAGTGAATGGGGAGGGGGGCCGGGAGTGAAGAGGTTACAGTGTGGGGAGGAGGGCAGGGAGTGAAGGTTACATTGGGGGAGGGAGGAAGTGAGTGAAGGGGTTACATTGGGGGTGGGCAGGGAGTGAAGGGGTTACATGGGGTGGGGATGTCTGGGGGCTGTGTCCTACCTTTCATAAATTCAATGGTGGTCCAGTGTCTCCCTGGTGGTCTAGTGGGGTAACTCTCCGGTCTGCAGTGGCCATGGTAACGCTCTGGGTGCTCGCAAGACTTCTACCACACGGTCTGCAGCTCTGCACCTGGCGGAGCTGCAGACCGGAGCTGCTGGGCAGACTGATTGGAGGGAGCCCAGCGGCATACAGGGCAAGCCGCCGTGCTCACTCCTGGTGTCGGGCCCAAGGTCATGGACCGAGAGCCCATCTAATCAGTCTGCCTGCCTGACTCCCCGACGGCCCTGGATGTGTGGGTCAGCACGACCCACTGGGAATCACTCTGCGACCCACACTTTGGGAACCGCTGTATTAAAGCCCTGAAATAAATGTGTCTATAGTAGCTTATTTTAAGTTGTATTTAGACACACCACTTATCTAAACATCATTTGTCTTGATCAGTGTACATGAAGTGATGTGCCTTGTATTATCAGAAGTATCTGTTTAGTCTGATGTAAAGAGTCTCCCAAGCTGGTATCCCACCTCCAGGCAAAATCTAGAATATTGGGATTGGTCTTAGTAATTAAATGAACAGCAAAGGCATAATCCAGACTGGGCATTTATAGTAATCTGAAAGTGGTGATATCATCCAGATATTTTCGCATACAGAAGCAAAATGTAGAAATTGCATACATGTATAAAATTCGGTCCAGAACTGATTTTTCTTCCAAGAAGACTCTCGTCAACAGCTTTCTTCATATCAGTAAATGCCTAACTTTGGTGATATCCACCCTCTATTAGGCCACAGACAAATACCCCTGAGGGAACATTGTATAGTGGAATAAGGTGGACAATACAATGGGGGGTAACCACATAAACATATATAGCTATCGACCTGGCTTAGTAAGCCATCATGCTTATTTGAGACAACATCAAGAGATGGACAGCCTTATAATATCTGAAGATATGGGGAACACAGAGGACCGTCCTTCTTTAATTCATATAGTGATTGCCATAAGAACCTATTTTTCTGTTCTCTCAGATGTGTATATATCCTGTTGCAATGTGTTGTGTAATCTCATTGATAAATAGAAATCAATCTGAACCCATAGTTTCAGGAGAATAGTTGTTTTGACTGCATATGTTAATAGAGTAGTGTATTTCTTATTGACCTGATCTTCCTTCCATTTCAGCCCCAATGCCAAGTTCTCCCCGCAGTCCCATCTTCCACCGCTGACGTCATTTCAGCGAGGACAGACTGAGGGAAGGACTTGGAGGCAGTGGCTGTGTCGCCATTAGCTGTGCATGCTGATGACAGACACCAACTATGCACAGTGTTGACATTAGCCAGCCTGGAACGCTTGTTCCATTTCTCCAGTACTTGCTTCTGTTGTGAGATCATGATCCCATAGTTACCTTCCCAACTGTAAATTATGTTTATGCCCAGTGCAGTCTGACTGCTGTTTGAAGTGCTAAGACAGTTCAAAGCTTTGTATTTGTTTTAGTAATAATTTTCTAATCTTTTGCTGATGCCATATGCTACATTTGTACTACAGAAACATCATCCGTATCTCATAATTTGCATCAAAATGTGCAATATTGAATAATATTTGCTGCAGAAGACATTTAATTAGTCCATTGATGTTATTGAGTAAACAGGGTTTTTCTTCTATTGACCTTTTTATTACTGTTGCACAAAGTACATAGAATATATATATTCTTGTTTTTTTACTTTGAGCAATGAGGTTTAGTGTTTTAATTAATCCAGAATATCATGGTGCCGTTTACTATGCTTTCACTGATATATTGTGATATTGCCATTTGTGTACACTTTTCAGCGATCTTGTTCACACAACTGAAAGTCTTCGTAATGTTAAGTTATCAGCTGGTAAGACAGAACAAGAGAGGAAAAACTTTGACTCTGTAATAGAACCGTACAAAACTGAAAATGCCAGACTAGTCCGGGAGAACAATCAGCTGCACCTAGAACTCTTGAAACTGAAAGAAGACTCTGATCGGCATATCAAAGGTTTGAATGAGCAATTTGTTCAAATGTCTGGAAACCTACTGGCATGTGTCCCTGAGATACATTAAATATAGATTTGTTTATGTGCAATGAATTGTATGTTCTTGATATCCATATTGTCCAGAGACTCCACTAGCTGATTAACTTTTGCTAGTGGGGGTCATTTATAAAAACTTATCACATCTGCAAAATGTGGTGTATTCCAGCTTCATTTACTTCAGTATGGCTCTCCCTAAGCATTACTGCCCAGAGATCAAGCACTGTAACATCATATATAAATTTTGTTTATTGTTCCCTGCAAGTTTTACAACAGTCTGTTTTGTGCAGATATACTTTTATACATAAATACTAACTTTTTAAAAGTTATTTTAATAATGATTATTATTGTAGAATATAGTGTAATTATGTGCAGCGGTGTTCTGCCAGTGTCCCTTAAGCCATTTCAATGTGTGCCACATAAACATTGACTTCAATGCTATAAGTTGAATGTGAAGTATATATGTTTTTTTCAGAAGTGTCATTAAATAATATTTTATATCTAGTAGTAATTAAAACTAGTATGAATCACTATAGCTGATGCATTTGTCTTTTGCAAGGCTGCAAGAAAATGTAATGAGTAAGCTAAAAAGAATTGGTGAGCCTCAGTAATATTTCTCTTGTTGAAGTATGTCTTGCCCCCAAAAAGGCTGACACAACCTGATCTAGTGCATAGTTGGCCACTGTAAATACCCACCTATCTTTCCTGATTCTTGTCAGATATATGGCATGATCCTCCAGTTGTATGTGATCCTCACTAACTATTCACCTCCTACCTAAAGAGCTCTCTCCCTTCTTACTCTAACCATAATTTTGAATTTCTCCCTCCCTTGTTTTGTTTATATTGTAAGCTCACGGGCTGCTTTGCATAGCACTTTTTTAAAAAGTGAATGTTAGACTTAAAGCTTCTGGCAGGCCTCTAATCGTTTTGCATTGGTACAGTATATCATAATTAGATATCTTTCATGTGACATTACTCATAAATTGTTAAATGGGCTCTGGACAATATATGAAATCTAAATAAAATTCATAAATAATGCTTTAAATAAAATATGCCAGGGTTTGCAGCACTGACAGAAAGACATACTGTTTCCCCCAGCCTAGATCTTTCCATTTTTCAATTCACTAATCTTATTATGTTGTGATTTGTTTTTAAAATGTTTTTTTTTTTTTTTTACATTACGTTTTAGAAATTTTAGAGTAAAATGTATTTGACAGATATACTAAATATGTTTCTTTTTAAAGATTTAAAAGCTTCCCTAAGGAAATTTGAACACCAGACAGCTGACCTAAAATTCTTGAATAATCAATATGTCCACAAGATTCGCTCCATGGAAAAAGACAGTAAAGCAAAGTTAGGGAAAATTCAGGAGTTGCAAGAAAAGAATCTGCAGGCGGTTGTACAAACACCAGGTGAGATATATCGACACAAGTGAAGGGAATTTTGCAAAATTAATAAACTGTCTGTTTTTTTTGTGGTTTTTTTTTTAAATTTTTTTTTAAATTTTTTTATTTATTGTTTTGTAGAAAAAATGAAAATTGTGTTTTGATTACCTGGTAGAAGTGATCAGTATGTACTGGCAGAAATTTGGGTCTTACCATCAATATTAATTTCTGTATGTTTTAAGATGGTCTTTTATTTGAGTGAGGCATTGTTCATATTTTTATTTTTTTATTTTAGTTTAGTTATTTTGTAGTTGTTTAGGGGAAGTTACTTATTTTTATTTTCTTATTATCTTGTAGGTGGCAAGAAAAGAAACATACCTTTCAGACGGCAGCGCATGCAGATTGATCAGCCATTGCCATATGAAACCGCTAGTCGCCCTGTTCCACAGTCTGAGGACCCTTACGTTGCAGATCTGCTGCAAGTGGCTGATGACAGGTATTATACATTTTTTATATGTTACATGTTCAAGGAATACTAGGTATTTGTGGTGTATAAATACATTTTATACATTTATGTTCTTGATTTATCCTTTTTAGGGTCCGAGGGTTACAAAAAGACATGTCAATGTTAAGGGATAAGCTGGATATAGCAGAAAGAACTGTTAAAAATCTTAACCAGCAGGTATGATATTCTCCACGTTTCTGCTTTCTTTGTAGAAATGATTATGCCTTTTTACTTTTTGTTTTCTTTAAAGTAATCAAATGCATTTGTAGATAATGTGGCATTAAGATTTAATTGGAGCTATGTTCTGTCAGCACCTCTATTTAACCCCGTAAGGGTTAATGACGCTATGCAGTTGTAATATTCTGTAAGAATCTTTTCCCAAAATGGCCTTTTCAATTTTTCTATAGCTACCAATGCTAAATAAACAAGATGCATTTCATCCTTTTAGAGTTAAAGATGAAATGCACATATCGTGTTGGTTATGGGGTTTGTGGCAGAAAAGTCATTGAGTCCATGGTTCTGCTAAACTGCTATGTTTACATCTGAGGGGTTAAAACCTGAGGGACCTGGCACCCAGACCACTTCATTGAGCCGAAGTGGTCTGGGTGACTATAGTGTCCCTTTAAGTGTTCTTTTATCTTGCAGTTACCCAAAGCTGTCACTCTTCTCCCTGACCAGGTTACAGCAAACATTACCTGTACTAGTCAGCAGTCCAATCGGATTACATTTGTATTCCTGCTCTAATGCCGAATTACAGTGCCTTGGAAAAGTATTCACCCCCTTGACTTTTTACCTATTTTGTTACATTACAGCCTTAAGTTCAATGTTTTGTTAATCTGATTTTATGTGATGGATCAGAACACAATAGTCTAAGTTGGTGAAGTGCAAAGAGAAAAATATATACATAAAACTATTTTTTTAGAAATAGAAAACAGAAAATTGGCATGTGCGTATGTATTCACCCCCTTTGTTATGAAGCCCATAAAAAGCTCTGGTGCAAACAATTACCTTCAGAAGTAACATAATTAGTGAAATGATGTCCACCTGTGGGCAATCTAAGTGTCACATGATCTGTCATTACATATACACACCTTTTTTGAAAGGCCCCAGAGGCTGCAACACCTAAGCAAGAGGCACCACTAACCAAACACTGCCATGAAGACCAAAGAACTCTCCAAACAAGTAAGGGACAATGTTGTTGAGAAGTCAGGGTTAGGTTAAAAAAAATAAATATCCAAATCTTTGATGATCCCCGGGAGCACCATCAAATCTATCATAACCAAATGGAAAGAACATGGCACAACAGCAAACCTGCCAAGCATGGAGGTTCACCTTCCAGCAGGGCAATGACCCCAAACACACTGCTGAAGCAACACTTGAGTGTTTTAAGGGGAAACATATAAATGTGTTGGAGTGGCCTAGTCAAAGCCCAGACCTGAATCCAATAGAAAATCTGTGGTCAGACTTAAAGTTTGCTGTTCACAACCGCAAACCATCCAACTTGATGGAGCTGGAGCAGTTTTGCAAGGAGGAATGGGCAAAAATCCCAGTGGTAAGATGTGGCAAGCTCATAGAGACTTATCCAAAGCGACTTGGCGCTGTGATTGCTGCAAAAGGTGGCTCTACAAAGTATTGACTTTAGGGGGGTGAATAGTTATGCACATTGACTTTTTCTGTTATTTTGTCCTATTTGTTGTTTGCTTCACAAATAAAAAAAATCTTCAAAGTTTTGGGCATGTTCTGTAAATTAAATTATGCAAATCCTCAAACAATCCATGTTAATTCCAGGTTGTGAGAAACATAGAATGTGACGGCAGATAAGAACCATTCGGCCCATCTAGTCTGCTCAATTTTCTAAATACTTTCATTAGTCCCTAGTCTTATCTTATAGTTAGGATAGCCTTATGCCTAATATAGCAAGTGTGTTAAAAAATAAGCCTAATATAGCTTGGTGCTACTTCTAAGTGCTGTTTCTAAGTGTGTAGTTGGAGATATTCTGGAGAGGCAACAAAACATGAAAAAAAAGCCAAGGGGGGTGAATACATTTGCAAGGCACTGTATAAATGTATTACTACAGTGTCCATCACTATGGTCTAGTTCATAGGTAGGCAACTTTCAGCACTCCACATGTTGTGGACTACATCTTCCACGATACTTTGCCTGCATTATAGATGTAGGAGCATTATGGGAGAAGTAGTCCACAACATCTGGAGTGCCAAAGATTGCCTACTCCTGTAGTTACTAATCCGCAAAGTAACCATTCTGCAATTAAAGGAATTTACCCTCAAATTTGCTTGTAGTATTACCACTCTAATAGCATAGTGAAGGGGGAGGAGACTTTTGTTGATTGCATACAACTACCTGGTAGAACCACATTTGGCAGCAGTTACCGCTGTCGTTGTTCAGTCTTTACCAGCAATACATGCATATTTTGATCCTTCAGTTTTTCACAATTATTTATGTAAAATTGCACAGCTTCTGTCAAGTTTGGTGCTTGAACTCCAATTTCCAAGTCTCCCTACAGGTTCCTAAAGGAAAACTATAATCACTCTGACCACTTCATCTAAATGACCTGGTGTGTGTGCAGTGGCCTGTCCTTTCAACCAGTTTTGTTTTGTTGTTTTGGTTTTTAAACTGCAATGTTTATATCTGCCTCTAGTGGCTGTCATAAAAACTGCTTGAAAAATGTACATTTTTAGAAAGGCGAAATAGAGTAGAACACTGCAAGATCACAGACTTTGTGGTTAAGCTGTTCGTGAACTGTTTACATTTTGATGTAAAACTGTTGCCTCTTTAAATTATTAGATATGTTACAAATGCTAACAATGCCAATAAAGGCAAGCTACTGTATACCTAAACATCAGCAGTCTTATCTGTGGAGGTTCAAACAAGGGTTATGATACTTAACACCATAGCATTGTGGATTGCATCAATATACGTGATATACTAAAGTAATTGTAAAGCTTATTTTGTACTTTTTTTAGAGCATCACCTTTTACTGAGTTTGTTGCATTGCTTTTTCAAGGTTGAATCACGAGACAGAGAAATAGAGCGTTTGGCACTGGCCTTGGATGGTGGGCGTTCGCATGATGTTATTTCTCTAGAAGCCAGATACAGAAGTAATGAGAAGCTTGTTGCCCATTTAAATCTTCAAGTGAGTTGGTTTTATTCTTGTTGCCAAGTCAAAACCACAGTCTGGCTGTAATGATGCATTTTTATTGTATATATTTGATACATTTTTATTTTACTGTAATCTGTGCAATTTCACACTTTATCAAATCAAAGAAACAGTAAAACCCATTTCTAGTGGTTTGGTTGTATAAATACCAATGGATTATGGTTATTGCATGACATTTCTGATTTGAAAAACCATACTGTTATAAGATCTTCCCTTTTCTGTCACTGTAGCCTGTCTTATGATCCTTTTTTGGAATTGAGTAGTTTAATGCTTAACGCTTAACCCAGAGATCATAGATGGTTCATAGGGAGAGAAGATGGGTGCACTACTGCCCCTTTAATCTAGTGCATTGTCTTCAAAATGGAGAAAATATATATCTACCATCATTACTTGTTCTACAGTGTGCAGAACTTTACCATGAATCTTGTGTACTCAGTGCATATTTTATCCCCACAGTTGTATTCATGCACAGCAGTTCCAAGTGCAACAGTTATGTTTAAGATCCCATTACACCTCCCCTTTTCAAGGTTCTTTGGGTTTGCCCCTAAAAAATTTGAAATACTTTTTTATATTTAATGTATAATATCCTTTTATTATCTTCTCCCAGATGGTAAAGGCATTTAAGATCTTTAAAAGAACACTTTTGGGGGGGCGGGGCTCTAGCTGAGCGGTCACACAGGACTGGGGCTCCAATACATTGCTTTAAAGCCCGCTAACCGTCCAATATTGAAGTGCATCCGTCTTCCACCCATACCGAGTGCTACCGGGAACGCAGCGGGCACCAGCTGGTGCAAACCTGAGTCAAAATGGAGGCCTAGCGTGGTCCCGGCTGGGAGTGGCGGCCGACCCTCACAGCAGGGCCAGCGGGCTAAATCACGGCCGAATCCTGTACCTCCCAGGACCGGTGGGGGTCATGACGGTCCACAAAACCCACTGTTGCCGCCTCTTATCTGCGTATTTCAAGCTACACTGGTCTCAAAACAAGCTTGCACAGAGGGAACCAAGTCACTGCACAAGATTGCGGATGCACTCATCAAGGAGACACGAGGCCTAGCACCATGTCAGGCTGACCTCCCTGCGTCTCACAGTAACATCAAAGACCGACTAGAAGCAATATATGACCGATTCTTGGCGTCACTGGAGGAAAAGGATGACGCTGAATGCGATGGCCACTGTACCCCAGGCTGAAAAATCGCAACACTATGAGGTGAGCTCTCTGGTGCCTCACACAGGCAAAATAACCCCAAAAGCACCAAGCTCCACTAATCTAAGCCTCCCCAAGCCTTGGGACAAACTGGGGACAACCCCAAGGCACCGGCCATGCCGGCGGAAGAGCGCAACACTTAGAGCCCTAAGCACCAACCAGGATGGAAAGAACTTGGCCTTCAGCAGTCACCAAGTTCGTGGCAGCGAAGTACTGGTCCCATCGCAGGCCGGGGTCAGGAGTGTCGCCTCACACAGCCTATGCAAGGTCACCCACCCTCATGAACTGTACCCACATGGAAGTTCTGAACCCAGCCGGGGTATTGGATGACTGCCTTCCTAGCGGATCGGATCAGCCAGCGAGTTATCAAAGCATGCCTTACCAGAACACTCATGATGCAGAATTAGATATGACAGTGTTTCTTATGTTTATTAACTATGATTTCCTGTAGCGCAGCACAAACAGAGTTAAGGCAACAGTGGCTATCCATACCTAGCATGTCTCTAACTACTCATTGCTTACTATGTCTTATATGCTTGACAGAATTTAATTCAAGCCAAGTAAATAGATGTGTCTAGCTAGCAAGGTTATATTATCATGCCTCTATCTACAAACCTGTTCTTTAACATTGTTTACTCTTGCACACTTAAGACTCACTTCATGTATAATGTCTCAAGCTTGACAAAACCAACGTGAACCAGAACATTAGACCTATTTTGTTAGCATGTTTTATTCATTTTATTTTTTTAAATACCTCGATCAACATGCCTAGGACTTTGCATAGCTGAGTATTTCTCTCTCAATAGTTAATCTAGACATGTTCTGCTTAGCCTGTATTCTACACTACATTGAAAATTGTGCAGTATACTCAAATGCCTTGTACCTATTATGCTTTGTCCCATTCACTGTTTTGCCAATGCTGTTGGGGCATTTTCAGATTGTTTGTTAAACATATGCACACAAAAAAAACTCTTAACACTAAACTTAAACATATTTATTTTTAATGTTCGAGTAATCATTAGTAGATGTTGGATCGTAGGAGACCCAAATTTAAAACAAAACCAATATTCTTTTCACCTTATATTTAGCGCTATACAGTTTCTATCAGGCAACTGCTCCTTTTCTGAGATCAGTTGTCTAGATGATCTGTTGGCAAACCATTGCTCCTGAAAGAGAAGCATTGTGGACTTAATTGGCATCTTGGCACTTGCCTCAGCCAGTTGGATTTTTTTCATATAGAAGAATTCACAGCATTCAATGGCATCATGCTGTGGTGATGACTCCAAACTTCAGGGATTTTAAAGTTATTTAAAGTCTTTTTTCTAAGAAGGGTCTCTAGTGGTTGTCACTTTGACAATTACTAGAGGAGTGGTTATGACAAAATGTAATAATTGCTAGACAGAGACCAGGACTTGGCAATAAAAACCACTTAATTGAGATTAATTGTAGTGCGTAGAGCAGGCTTCCCCAAACTCTGGCCCTCCAGATGTTGCCTGAACTCCTACTCCCATGATTCTATCAATGAAATAGGCTGAAAATCATAGGAGTTGTAGTTCATCAACATCTGGAGGGCCCGAGTTGGGGGTAGCCTGGCATGGAGTTTCCCTTTAAGATTCTGTATTTTTTTTTTATTTTTTATTTTTTGACTTGTGACTTGTGACTATTGTTATTTATTATTGGTTTTACTTGAGTGTCTTTAAACAAAACTGCTGTCATGGTTTTCTCACTATCCTTTAGATTGAATGCCTCCAGCAAGCAAACAGAGATCTTGAGAAACGCATTGAGAACCTCTTGGAAACACGGCAGAATGTGACCTCCGAGGTGGTAAATCTTAGTACCAAGAATGATGAACTATGTAAAGAGCTCACAGAAATAGATCAATTAGCTCAACAGCTGGAGCGAGACAAGGAGATTGTTCTAGAAACAGCAGATGCTGAAATTCAAGAGGCAAAGGTAGGAGTCTATATCTGACCAAGAAAATAATCTGACATATCATGAAAAGTGAAAGTACACTCAGTGGTAAATACATAAAATATTTTAGATTATAGATCTAGTTCTTTAAAATGCACTAGTTTTGCATTCATAGTTATATGCTTGTTTAATGGTCCTGGTTCTTAAAGGACCATTATAGTGCCAGGAAAACATACTCGTTTTCCTGGCATTATAGTGCCCTGAGGGTGCCCCCACCCTCAGGGACCCCCTCCCGCCCGGCTCTGGAAGGGGGAAAGGGGTTTAAACTTACCTTTCTCCAGCGCTGGGCGGAGAGCTCTCCTCCTCCGTTCCGCCTCGTCGGCTGAGCTGCGCGTACATTCAGCCGGTCGCATAGGAAAGCATTTACAATGCTTTCTTATGGACGCTTGCGTGCTCTCACTGTGAAAATCACAGTGAGAAGCACGCAAGCGCCTCTAGTGGCTGTCAATGAGACCGCCACTAGAGGCTTTGGGGGAAGGCTTAACCCATTAATAAACATAGCAGTTTCTCTGAAACTGCTATGTTTATAAAAAAAATAAAAAATGGGTTAACCCTAGAAGGACCTGGCACCCAGACCACTTCATTAAGCTGAAGTGGTCTGGGTGCCTAGAGTGGTCCTTTAAATGACTTTTAGTGGTAAAATGGACACATGCAGCATTTAATGTACTGCTTTGTGTTTCTTTATTTTTTCAGAAATCATGCATCTAGAATTGTGGGGGGGGGGGGAATCTGGATTTATTTATTTTTTATTATTATTTTTTATACACACTTTTCATCTTTTACATTTATAGTGCCATTTTCATAGGCACAACATGAAACACAGACATTTCATCAGCCTGAAATAAAGCTTCGATAAAATGCAATATTTTCACATCTTTCAGGATGAAATCAAAACTCTGCAAGTTGAGGTCCACAAACTTGAAAATGTGATATCAAATTTGAAGTGTGTAAGTAAACCTGTTCTAGTATACAAATGTTTTTGGAAAATTTTTATTTGATTCAACACTATACACTGGTCAGCCACAACATTAACACCACTGACAGGTAACGTGAATAACATTGATTACATCGTTACAATGGCACCTGTCAACAGGTGGGATATATTAGGCAGCAAGTGAACAGTCAGTTTCTGAATTTCATGTGTTGGAAGCAGGAATAATGGACAAGTGAAAAGATCTGAGTGATTTTCACAAGTGCCAAATAGTGATGGCTAGACGACTCGGTCAGAGCATCTCCGAATCTGCAAGTCTTGTGTGGGGATCTGGTAGCAGTGGCTAGTACCTACTAAAAGTGATGCAAAGGAGATCAAATAGTGAACCAGGGTCACGGGGATCCTAGGCTTATTCATTGCACGTTGTGAACAAAGCCTAGCTGATTCTATCACATAGAAAAGCCACTATAGCTCAAATTGCTGAAAAATGTAATGTTGGCCATGATCGAAAGGTGTCAGAACACACAGTCCATTGTAATTTGCTACCTTTGGGGAAATGTTCTGCTGGGAAACCTTACATCCTGGCATTTATGTGATTGTTACTTTTGACACATACCACCTACCTAGAGTTAGTTGCAGACCACATACACCCATTCATGGCAATGCTATTTCCTGATGACAGTGGCTTCCTTCTGCAGGATAATACATTATGCCAGAGTGCAAAAATTGTTCAGGAATGGTTTAAGGAAAATGACAAAGATTTCAAGGTGCTGCCTTGGCTTCCAAATTCCCCAGATCTCACTTTTCCTAATAAAGACATATTTACATGCTAATGTGCAAGCACATACGATCTTTATGTGGGCCGGGTTTCTGCTACTATGGGGAGGTCTGGCAGTGACTTTGCTTTGCAATTCAAATGCTTGAAAATCTGGAGACTAATTGGCAGAAAACCAAAATCTATAATGTAGTCGGCTCCCAATACCTGTGTAAAAAGAACTTGTTACCTGAACAAGGTGCCACTGCCATAAATGAAGTGGACAAGACTAGACCTTCCCACCTTCACCCGTGTTCATGAGTGGAGTTGATGATAATATTGAATGTTAGTTTCCAAGGCCACTTGACGCAAAGGGGCTCCTTTAATAGCATCCTCTAGAAGAGGCATGAAGCAGCTCTTGTCAGAACTCTGGTACAAAGGGGAGTGGGTGTGCAGGACACTCCTGGCACCATAACCACTTCAGTTCACTGTAGTTGTTGTGGTCCTTGAAATGTTCCTTTAAAAGGACATTCCACTGCCCAAATACAAACTAAATCGCTATTTAGTAGATATTTCCACACTGAAAACATGCATACATTTAACTATGCATTTTTTTTTTTTTCATTTTGGTTATATCTAAAAACAGCTTGTTAAAGCTGTATATCTCTTGCTTTGCAAACCCCTCCCCTTCTACCGCAGCCCAGACTTTCTGTGGCTGTCCAATCACTGACTTCCAGTGTAGCTCAGTGAGAAGTTTTTGCAAGGCTGATGCTATGGACAATAGCCTGCCTCTTGAGGTTAGCTAAACTGAGCTAACCTACCAGGAAGTAACAGGAACACTGTCCAATTGACAGCCAGCGGGTGATAAAGGTAAATTTACAAAATTGCCCATTTCTAATGAAATCTGCACCTTTTTGTAAAATGGGGAAAAAAGAGCACACTTTTCAAACATGAATCACTTCAGCTAGTTAAAGTGGTTTTGGTGTTTGGAGTGTTTGTTTAATACATATAACAGTGCACCCTTGACCACTGTCACATATCTGTGGTTTGATAAACATAAGGGGCATGGGGTTTCCCTTTCCCTGGTCTGTGCATTTTCTTTGGGGTTTATCCTATTCCCTCAGATCTTCGTCTCCTCTTGCTCTGCCTCCCACAAAAATTTTCAATCTCTCCCTCTCATCTGGCACATTTCCTCTACCCTTCAAACATGCAACCGTTACCCCCATTCAAAAAAGAAAAGAAAAAAGCCAAACCTTGACCTTAATTCCCCATCCAACTACCGCCCAATCTCACTACTGCCATTTGCCTTCAAGATCCTTGAGAGAGTATGCGAGATTGACGGACTTCCTCTCTGCTTGGCCCACTTGTCGCGGTTCTCACCGCGACATCCAGACGGCCAGTCGAGGTCGCTCCAGAAGTGCCCGGTGACGGACTTGAACCTGGGTACTTTGCAATCCTGGACCTGCTTTTTTGCCTCTGAGCCACTATACAACTCTAGGATTGCCTTGTACCCAGCACTGGGGGCTGGACATTATTCTGTGGCTGCTCCAACAATCTTAACACACCTGTGGCTGATCACCAATTAGCCAGGTATAAGACACTGCCTCTCCCTGAGGGCAGTGTCAGTTCATTGACTCTGGGTCCCTTGTTTGGTTCCTGTCATGCCATATCAACGTTCCAGTATTTCCTGTCTGATTCTGGCTTCTGACCTTGGCTTTCCTCCTGGACTACTCTGATCTCTGGCTTCCCCTGACTTTGGCTTTCCTTGACTACGCTTCTGCTAATCCCTGCTGTACTGCTACTTGGAGCACTATTCCTGGAAAGCCCCCGTGCACAGACTCACAGATCAGGTGGCGTCTTACCTGGTCACCCTGGTCTGTGTCTACTTTGCAAGGGTGAGCGTATAACTCTGCGAGCCGGACTCCCCATCAGGTAAGACTCCTGACACCACTTCAATCTGGATTCCGCGCTCGTCACTCTGTTGAAACAGCTGTGACCAAAGTATCCAATGATCTTATCACTGCAAAATCCCATGGCATCTACTCTATCCTAATTCTCCTCTACCTTCTGCTGCTTTTGACACTGTTGATAACAGCTTCTTCTCATCCTCCGTAATCTCGGTCTTCGAGATACCGCTCTCTCCTGGTGCTCTTCCTACCTCTCCCAACATTCTTTCAGTGTTTCTTTCTCTGACTCTGCTTCTTCTCTCCAATCCCTCTCTGTTGATGTTCCCCAAGGGTCTGTCCTTGGTCCCCTATTGTTCTCATCTACTCCTTCAGCTTTCAGTATCATTTCTATGCGGTTGACACGCAAATTTATCTGTCCTCCCCTGATTTCTCACCACCCCTCATGACTCATGTCTCTGCCTCTACTATTTCCAACTGGATGGCTACTCATTTCCTTAAATTTAACCTGTACAAAACAGAACTTCTGATCTTCCCTCCTTTAAGTGTTGCTTATCTGTTTCCCTCCAAGTCAATGGCACTACTATCCGCTCTGGCTCGCTGCCTATGTGTTCTCTTTGACTCCGACCACTCCTTCACCCCTCATGTCCAATCAATTGCTAAATCCTGCCGCTTCCATCGCAAAAACATAGCGCGCATCCGACCCTATTTAACGCCTAATAAGGTGCTTGTCCATGCCGCTGTTCTCTTTTGCCTTGATTACTGTAATCCGCTTCTCAGTGGTCTTAAGTGTTCCCAACTTGCCCTATTACAGTCTATAATGTATGCGGCGGCGAGGCTTATCTTCCTGCCCTCCCACAACTCCCCCTTTGTCAGTCCCTACATTGGCTTCCCGTAAGATACAGGACTCAGTTTAAGATCCTGATACTTGCTTACAAATCTGTAATCTTACACCAAGCTGCTCCTACCTATTTATCCTCACTAATACACAAATATGTCCCATCTAGGCCCCTACGCTCTGCTGGAGACCTACATCTAACCTCTGTTCGTACTCCTATCTCTGACGCTTGCCTTAAAGACTTCTCTAGGGCTGCATCATTCCTTTGGAACGCCCTTCCTCTCTCTCTTAAACTTTCACCCAGTCTCCAATCCTTCAAAAAATATTTGAAAACTTACTTCTTTAGGAAAGCATATCATTTAACCTGTAATTAGCTTTCTCTCCCCGCACACTGATTCCTCTCCTGCAACTGTCATCAAAACAACACCTAGCCCTCAGTGAACACTATCCTAGCAACATGTTTTTCTACCATACCCTTACCTTTTGTGTCATTATACCCCACTCCCTCTAGCATGGAAGATCATTGAGCCGGGCCCTCAATCTCTCTGTTCCTGTGTGTCCAACTTGTCTGGTTACAAATACACGTGTCTGTTAGTCCACCCATTGTATAGTGCTGCGGAACTTGTTTGCGCTTTATAAATATTAATAATAGTTGACTAAACATCAAATTGTATTGAACTGAAAATGTAGGCAACATCTGCTGGTTCCTTCTGACGATATATTACTGTCATAACTGCTTTTCTTTATTCTGTAATTTATGATTCAATCCCCTCAAGAAAGATTGACAAAAAAAATCTGCTGAATTCTCTACAGTTTGTTGCTTAGCTTAACCCATATGATTTGAACTCAATTAGAAAATATGCCAAACTTTGCTGAAGTGTCTTGTATTATGATTGGCTTAAAAGCCAGCCTATTAATACTCAGGGTGGAGATTTCAGATATCACTGTGTTTCCTCTCTTTTTCCATTACAGGTCATGGGGGTTTACGCATTTTTTTTTCTGTGTTTGTGGGTTCTAATTTGTTTTGGAAAATGTTGGTATGTTTTGGGCTTTGTTTATACTTATCGATTTTCTTTCTTTGGTTTCTTGTTACATTTATGCAACACTTTTACAAATCTTAACGTACTATTATAGTGTGTGTGTGTGTGTGTGTGTGTGTGTATGTGTGTATATATAATATATTAATTTAAAACATAACTTCATGTGTAAATATAATGCAATGTTAAAAAAATATCTTGACTTAAAATATAAATCGTTTTAACTGGTTTTAGGACTTAAATACATGTGAATTTGAGAAGAATAAGCTTACTGATGAACTGGAAAAAAGAAAAGATGAATACCGCAAGTTAGAGTCCCTTGTGAACCACATAGAGCATGAAAAAAGGAGACTTTCAAATAAAGTGGAGAAGCAGATGATGACTGGTATGTCTCCTAAATCATTGTGATGTAGATAAATAAGTGTGTATGTATCTATATATGTATGTATGTGTGTGTATGTATGTATGTATGTGTATATATGTATATGTATGTATGTATATATATATATATATATATATTATACTGTCAGTTCATCATGTCCTGGTAATTTTTTTGTGTGCCCTAAACTCTGATACGTGATAACAGGAGGAGTTGGGACATTTAACCAGGAACCTATTGGTTGGTGAACTGTGCATTTTGAAGGTCATTAATGTTTCATATATTATTAATGGAATGTTAAACGGTCATCAGGTTCTTTTGTGGAAAAATCTTCCAAGGATTTAACCCCTTAACGACGTTGGGACATGTCATTCCGTGGGACATGTCATTCCGTGCTACAAGGCATTGGTTTTAATATCTAATGTCACATACTAGCATTCTGGTATGAGGTCGATTTACATTTCTGCTCACACCAGGGAGACCTAGGTTTCAATGAATGCCTGTTGTTCCCCTCTGTCAGGTGGGTTGAGATTTAGTGGCCCCAGTCTGGTCAATGAGCTGTATGCATTGTTCTAAGTGGGTGATGCATACAGCTCTTAAATATCTTTTGAAACCTCACAGCTGAGCAGATCACACTCATACACATGGATTCTCTAACTTACAGATGCTCAAGGGAGACCCCGAGGGCATGGCCTGCCTATATGCCTCTCTGCAGATTGTGGTTAGTGCTGATCTTTTCCAGTGTGATTAGCAGGGAAAATATGCTGGAGGCTCAGCACTACAGGGACATCTCCCTGTCATGCTTAAAATAGCCAGTAGATGGGGGGGTAACCAGATCACTTCCTCCTTTTTTTTTTTTTTTTTTTTTAGCCAGGAGATCCATTTGCTGATATTAGATACACTGTCACCAGTGGGGTACCTCAGGGATCTGTACTTGGACCCATTCTCTTTAATATGTTTTAGTGATATTGCAGAAGGTCTTGATGGTAAGGTATGTCTTTTTGCTGATGATACTAAGATATGTAACAGGGTTGATGTTCCAGGAGGGATAAGCCAAATGACAAATGATTTAGGTAAACTAGAAAAATGGTCAGAATTGTGGCAACTGACATTTAATGTGGATAAGTGCAAGATAATGCATCTTGGACGTAAAAACCCAAGGGCAGAGTACAGAATATTTGATAGAGTCCTAACCTCAACATATGAGGAAAGGGATTTAGGGGTGATTATTTCTGATGACTTAAAGGTAGGCAGACAATGTAATAGAGCAGCAGGAAATGCTAGCAGAATGCTTGGTTGTATAGGGAGAGGTATTAGCAGTAGAAAGAGGGAAGTGCTCATGCCATTGTACAGACACTGGTGAGACCTCACTTGGAGTATTGTACACAGTACTGGAGACCGTATCTTCAGAAGGATATTGATACCTTAGAGAGGGTTCAGAGAAGGGCTACTAAACTGGTTCATGGATTGGGGATAAAACTTACCAGGAAAGGTTAAAGGATCTTAACATGTATAGCTTGGAGGAAAGACGAGACGGGGGGATATGATAGAAACATTTAAATATATAAAGGGAATCAACACAGTAAAGGAGGAGACTATATTTAAAAGAAGAAAAACTACCACAACAAGAGGACATAGTCTTAAATTAGAGGGACAAAGGTTTAAAAATAATATCCGGAAGTATTACTTTACTGAGAGGGTAGTGGATGCATGGAATAGCCTTCCAGCTGAAGTGGTAGAGGTTAACACAGTAAAGGAGTTTAAGCATGCGTGGGATAGGCATAAGGCTATCCTAACTATAAGATAAGGCTAGGGACTAATAAAAGTATTTAGAAAATTGGGCAGACTAGATGGGCCGAATGGTTCTTATCTGCCGTCACATTCTGTGTTTCTATGTTAGTACTGCTATTTAGGGTAAGGTAAGGTTAGGCTTAATGCTGTTTAGGAAAAGTATACTGTTTATAGTTGGTTTAAGCTTAGGGGTAGGGTTGGTATAGTGATGGGGAGGCTGGTATAGGTCTAGTGTTGACTACCTACCAAAAATTGATTTAAATCTTAGACATTAGGCTTTTAATAATCAGGATTTATACATAACTCTAGTTATGTATTAACAAAAGAAAACATTTGAAAAAAATGCATTTTTAACATTTTATTAAAGGACCACTATAGTGCCCTGAGGGTGCCCCCACCCTCAGGGTCCCCCTCCCGCCCGGCTCTGGAAAGGGGTTAAAACTTACCTTTTTCCAGTGCTGGGCGGGGAGCTCTCCTCCGATCCTCCTCTTCTCCTCCCCGTCGGCTGAATGCGCACGTGCAGCATTCATAATGCTTTCCTATGGACGCTGGCGTGCTCTCACTGTGAAAATCAGAGTGAGAAGCACGCAAGCGCCTCTAGCGGCAGTCAATAAGACAGCCGCTAGAGGATTAGGGGGAAGGCTTAACCCATTCATAAACATAGCAGTTTCTCTGAAACTGCTATGTTTATGAAAAAATGGGTTAACCCTAGCTGGACCTGGCACCCAGACCACCCCATTAAGCTGAAGTGGTCTGGGTGCCTAGAGTGGTCCTTTAATACTTAAAGCACATTTGTCACGTTTCAGTATTTCATAAAGATATTACTTCTTATGAAATAATGATTATGACTGCATTAGAATTTCATTAAAATTCCAGCACAATCCAGAGATACCATTAGACAAAGTTGGGACTACTTTGTGTTATGGTAAAGCCTTAGGTTGAAAAACAGAGGAGCTCCTTTGTCAACATTTGTCCAATCCCAGTAGCCATCACAAATGACGGCTGTCGTAATCCGGGTTTGTCTATGTAGGTTCCTCCGAGGATTCTCAACTTCAGTCGAATTCAGCACTGACATGATTCCTGGCAATTGAAGTGCAAGAAGCCAAAGAGAATCTGCATCGTAAAGATGGCAGCAGTCGCGAGGGACATCTTGAGTTAAGTAAAACTCACCTCCCTAGCGTCCTGTGGCCACCTGACCCACACCAGATCTGTCAGTTTCAGGGGGTTGCAAAATATTTTTAAAAAGTAATTTTGTTCTTTGAAAAACAAAATATAATATATTCACTTAAAGAAAAACCCTTAAATTACAGCACTAATTCTAGATTTTGTTTTGGTTCCAAATTGCCTCCATCCTAAAGGGGTTGCCATGTTCTTTCATCTTATTGAATTGGTTATAGTGCCTGGAGTCCCGTGGAACTCCCTCCATTCAGTGTTGAACAATTATTGAGCAGTTTAACACTGAATGAGAGTCTGTGGTTTCCTACAGCCGTGCTTCCATTTGAGATATGGCTAAAGAAATTTCTACACACTTCCTTGTAGACATACCGATTTATATCTGCAATGGCACTGTTATAGGTTGAAAGAGGTCAGCTGACATTCTCTTCTCAGTCAATCACAGCCACTCATTGCTGCTAAGGCTCATTTGCCCAAGCAACACACAGGGGATGCGTTGTTGTTGACTCAGTTTAATGCCGAATGGACTATAACCACTTTAACAAGCTTAAACTGCTATGGTGCCAACAGTGTCCATTTAAGGGATGTTTCACCATTAAAGGACCACTATAGGGTCAGGAACACAAACATGTATTCCTGACCACCTAGTGTTAAAACCACCATCTTGCCTCCTTAAATATAGTAAAAATCATATTTTAATTCAAGTCTGCAGCTGCTGGCTCTGCCTCTGACCTGCCTGCTGACATCAATAGGAAGTGGTTGTCTGAGCCAGTCTCAATGCTTCCCCATAGAATTGGCTGAGACTGTCATGGAGGCAGATCAGGGACAGAGCCAACACAGGTCAAACACAGCCCTGGCCAATCAGCATCTTCTCATAGATTAATTGAATCCATGCATGTCTATGAGGAAAGTTCAGTGCCTGCATGCAAAAGGTGGAGACACTGAATGGCAGTCCTGCTCACTGTGCAGCACTGCCTCAGGAAGCACCTCTAGTAGCCATCAATGGAGTTATCACTAGGCTGTAATGTAAACACTGCATTTTCTCTGAAAAGACCGTGTTTACAGCAAAAAAAACAGAAGGGAATGATTCTGCTCACCAGAACAAATACAATAAGCTGTAGTTTTTTCTGGTGACTATAATGTCCCTTTAACAAGTCAGTGTAGTTTTAGAATAGTGTTTGAGGTTTTGGTAAGAGTCCGTTCTTTTCATAAAACTAAACTGAACTGAAGGTTAACCTTTGAAAACCAGGCATAACATGTCAAAGCTTAATTTATTTATACCTGTATTTATTGACCAATGTTTCAGAACGGGAACTGGTTTTAGAAGTGGAGCGAATGCGGACACAGTATGGCATTTTGCGTACTGATCGCTCACCTTCTCGACTAGACTCCTTTGTAAAGACCTTGGAGGATGAAAGGGATTACTATAAAACCGAAATGGAGAAACTGGAGCGCGTGGTTAATCTGAAATCCAGTGTTCTTGGACATTCAAGGTTGGAAAGCAGCAGGTCTCCATCTTCACCAGACAAGGTAATACCACTTGATCACACAGTATCTACAGGTTGGCTGTAAAATGTTGTCAATGATGTTGAATTCCTTTTTAAGTTATTTACTTATACTTGCTGCCAGAACATGGTATGTAGGAAACTAATCCTATTGAGGCAGAGTTTGCTTGTGAAGCTCACACATTCTTCATCTTGTTACTAATCACAAAAACAATACCTCCACTCCTCAATAAACTTAAACAGACTGTTGAGGTTAAAAAAAAAAAAAACCTTGAAAAAGGCAATTAAGATTCAATCTAAAACTTGAATTTATTAGTTATTCACAAATATATTCCCATATAAGTCCCAAGAATCCTAGCTCTTTTGCAACGTCTACAGCTAGGCTGATCCATCACCTTGTTGCCCAGCACTAATGTTTTCATGCTGGGCAGTGTCCAATCAAATGGTTCTCACAGCCCAATTGTATCATGTATCTCTTTTATATATGTATATGTTTCATTAATTCTAAGAATTTCCATGTGCTTTTACCATGGACCATTTTTCAAACGTGGCATCTTCTTACCTTTTTAAAGTGACGTTAAACTTCTAGCCATATTTAATAGAAGTATGAAATAGTTTTTGGATACGTTCATAATAGTGTGCTACAGCAATGAGTCTTGCATGGAGTTTATCATCAACATGATAAGCCCATGCTGCCAGGTACTCTGCAACAACATGGTGTACTTGACTTGTGAGCAGCAAGTTTTTCTCTCCTGCTGGAGTGGAAGATATTAATTTCCCCCTATAATTAGCAGGGCAGCCCACTGAGGGCCCCCTTGTTAATTACTTTAATAGTAATTCAACCCTAATTCATCTGAATTTAGAAGGAATCCAATGTTCCATTTGGCTTATTTTTATTATTATTATTTATTTTTTTTTTTAAACAATCTTTTTATTAAAAAGTTTTAGGTTTTTAACAGAGATGTAGGTACATAATCAGAAAAGGAAAGGTAGCAAACAGTGTGTTGTGTTCCAGTTCGGTTGGAGACAAGAAGTTCTATGAGGAGGTTTCCGTAGTATTGTAGCCCTCCAAAATATAATACCATCCATTACCGTAGATGACAAATGCCTAACCTGTATGTATAATATTAGTGACAAATATCACACCTTTTGCACATGCTTCCTAGCGTGCTACAGGAGGCGTTTGCAAAGGGTGTGATATTTGTCACTAATATTGTTGTGGTAGTAGTTTGTTTTATAAGGTCTTTGCTAAGGACACTTTTTAACAACAACAAAAAAAGGATGATTTAAATGAAGGGGGCCATTTACCATCTTTACTACATTTTGTGTGTTGCCATTTTGAGTAAAAATTAATTTTTTGTTTTTTTTCTTATCTCCATTAATGTTAGGGTGCTGGCTTTAATTCAGAACTAAGGCGGATAACTAGAGAGCGAGATGATCTACAGAACATGCTTGATCGGTTTGAGAAACATATGGCGGAAATTCAGCTTAACGTCAAGTCGCTGACAGCAGAAAGAGATAAGCTCCGTCTGCTTTATGACCAGGTATGGTCTATATGTTTGTACATGGGCTACATGTAGACAATTAATATCTTGTATATGTGTGATATCACTGACGTTTTAAAGGAATATCATTTTACATCTATCATGTCACGAATGATAACTCTACCAGAAAATGCAGTTACATGTTATTGTTGCATAGCCTACTTCAAATAATTAGAGGATCTATGACATCCGCCAAGGTACTCACTTTGTAGAGATTGAATTATCTGTTAAATATGGACTCTGTCCTAAACTGCAATTTTATAATGTCCAGTAATATACATAAAGGAAAACTATCGTCATTTTGTTATATAAAATAAAAAAACAAACACATTACATATAACCAAAACCATTAGATTATGGTGTTAAGTCCGATATGTGGTGCTTTGACGAAAGAGGACTTAAAGGTAGACTCCTCCAGGAATCGTGTGATTTTGAAAAAGGAACTGAAATCAAGTATTTTTATTTCTTAGTCTCAGAAGGAGTCGATTGTGCTAAGAGATGCACCACATAAAGAATATCAAGATGAGCTGCTTCATGTTGAAGAAGAAAAAAATCTTGTTGTTTCAGACTTGCGGAGAGTCGCAGCAGAAAACGAATGTTTAAAGGACGAGCTTACGGTAATATCAGTTAGAATTTCTTTGGATTTTGTGCTGTTGAAATACATCGCTACTGATGACACCTAAAGTTCAATGGAAATTAGTTACTCGTTTATATTATTTTTTCGATTTTTAACACTGAATGAGGGGTCCCACGGTGCACGCAGCCCAGCACTTGGTGCATCAACCTGAGCAGCGATGGTTGGCATGGATAGCCTGAGAGCATCAGATAATCACACTTAACCTTTCACTGCCACCCGTCACTGGTAGTTGTATAGTTAATGCAGAGTTGCAAAATGATTTAGCCCTTAACCATTGGATGGTGCCAAGGAAACAGCACTTCAAAACAGTCCTATATGTACTACATCTACCTTGAATCTTTGTGCTATGCGTCACTTCAGGTTCACGCATACAGCAGCAATACTATAAGAAGAACTATACAGCACAAGGTTCATAGCGATATATTAGCCGCGATACGTCACTTCCGGGTGTGACACTATATTTCTACCTCAAATAGTTTAACGGTTACATATTGCACTATTTTTTTGTCAGTTTCTGTTTCCTTCAAGGTTACAAAAACCATCCTACCTCAGCATATGTAGATTGAACCAACTGATGTAATTATATTTTTTTATGTTCTAAATTTCTGCTATACCTTATTGCATTTGGGGCACGGTCTCTCACCTTGCTTGTTGTTATCTATTTTGTCAGTGAGCACCTACTCCTATCTCTATCTGGAAAAAGACTTGACTGCCAGAAAGAAAGAAAAATATACTAGAATAAGAGAGGGGGAAAAACCTTAGTCCCCTAGTAATATGTTTGTGGGAAAATAAAGAGTAGTCACACATTAGATTTTCTTACTCTGCCCGAAACCTTGGATACATTTCTATATAATTCTATAATTATACTGTCTCCTATTGCAGGTTCAGCAAGAATCGTATACTTCTGAAAAATCGAAATTTTTCCAAAGAATTGTTGAACTTGAAAGCAACATTCGAGATGTAAGTGATCATTTTACACTTGTGAGAGAAACATGCTTTAATCTAGTTAACCCACCATAATTCATCCCAACTTCTGGATTACTACAGCACGCTAAGCAACTTGGCATGTAGTAAATGCATGGAAATAGCAATTCAGCTGCTCATTTTATTTTGGATCATTTTTGAGTATCAAAACTATTAGATTTAAGATAAATATAAAGAACATAACAGACAAACAACCATGTACACCAAAAACTGAATTGAACAATGTACGCATCACTAAAAGAAAATGGAATCCTGCAGCAATCCTATATTCCTCAGATAAAAATAGAAAAAAGGGAATTAAAGTGAAAGAAGGTGAAGAGAAAAAAAGATTCATCCAGTCAGTAATAATTATATAGGCCTATGCTCTAGTAAACTAGACCAGTTGTTTACAGAAAGGTGCCACAGGTCATTCGTTTTGAAAAAGACGAACAATTGTAGTTGTATGCCGCAGTAATGTATTGTTTAAGATTTATACCCTTGAAGCATAAATCTTCAGAATTAAATTATCCCAATAATACCTAACTATGACCCACCATCTGCTAATCTTACTTCTGATGCACATATTGGCTATTTATATTACTTCCCAAAAAGTGTATTGAAAAGCATTTTGAAAAAAGGTTAAACATCTCCCCTGTACTGAGTTGATATTATCTCCCCTCTCCACTGTCCTGGCACTGTTCGCTTTTAATCATTTTAATGTTTTAACTTGCCTCCAAAAGCATAAGTCATATTGTATCAATATTCTGAAAATGTTCATAGAACAGCAATTATATTAGGCAGTAATCTGTTTTTTCACTGTAAAGCATGACTATATTCCAAATTCAGACATGTCAGGCTTGATAAATTATATACAATTCTTAATAATTCCTTGTCCTGAATACTGCATATATACATAAAGTCAAAATAATAATTTGAGACCTTTTAGACTAGGGTGGACAGGAATTAAATCAACAGTCACTTCAGAACTAAAACTCGAATGATGTATAACTACTTAAAAGCACCATGGGACTTGTAGGTCTGCAAAACATGGGTATCTACCATATATTTTATTGTATTTTTGCTATGCATTCTCTATAATGCATTAAAAATGGAAACCACTACCAGCATGGAGTGCCCCTCCAGGGCTGATACGGTAGTATTTTGTCGAAAATATACGAACGGCAATTTAAATTAACTTGCCCTTAAGAAATTAAAGATATATGCTAATGAGAAATTGTCTATAATGATTTCTCAGAACAAATGCCTCAGCTTAACAACCCAGAAAATTTACAATTATTCTGCTGTAAAAGTTGCTTCAGTCTGTAACACTAAGATAATATCCAAAGCCCATGTCCTGCTTCATGGGAATGGGTGAAGCATCCTTTTAAAATAAAAATTTGAAGAAAACAAAAGTTCTTTAAAAAAAAAAAAAAAATGTTAAAAGGACCACTATAGGCACCCAGACCACTTCAGCTTAATGAAGTGGTCTGGGTGCCAGGTCCAGCTAGGGTTTTTTTTTTTTTAACAAACATAGCAGTTTCTGAGAAACTGCTGTGTTTATGTTAGGGTTAATCCAGCCTCTAGTGGCTGTTTCTTGACAGCTGCTAGAGGCGCTTGCGTGCTTCTCCCTGTGAATACGCCAGCGTCCATAGGAAAGCATTGTGAATGCTTTCCTATGGATTGGCTGAATGCGCGCGCAGCTCCTGCCGCGCATGCGCATTCAGCCGAAGAGGAGGAGAGCTCCCTGCCCGGCGCTGGAGAAAGAGGTAAGTTTAACCCCTTCCTCCCCCCTCAGCGCCACGGGAGTGTGACTTTAAGCCCTTTGCTTTCCCAGCTGAAAACCAATGTTATGGGACGATGATTAACTGTAACAGTATGGCTAGCTTACAGTAAATTCACTGAATTAAAGCCACATATTCATTTTTTGCTATAGCAATGGTCCGATTCTTCTGTTCTATAAATTAAATCTACAAATTGCTTCTATTCTTATCACTGCCAGAAATGCAGATGTCTTCATTGCTCTTAGAAAGATAGTGCTGTTCCAGTAATTTATTGTGGATTGTTACCTGGGGCCTGATAATTAGGAAGAGTCTGTCACAGCTATTGGTATTGGAGTTGTAGGATTTCTTTTTCTCCTACACAAAAGTAATGTCACATTCTGAATGTATTTTTTAAAATGTTGACATTAACCCCTTAAGACCGGAAGGCGTACTATTACGCCCTATTTTAGGCGGCTCTAAACGCCGCCGGGCATAATAGTACGCCCTCCGGTCTTTCTGTTCTTACCCGGTCGCCGGCGATCGCGGTTGGGGGGACTCCCAGGGAGCCCCCCGCGGCACGTCCGACCCCCTGGAAGCCCCCCCGGCCATGTGAGAGTGAGGTCCTTGTGAGAACCTCACAATCACATGGCCGGGTAGGCTGCCTCCTGCATTGCCAACAGGGGGGCTGCCTGTAATGACAGGTGGTCCCCCTGCTGGCTGAAAATAAAATAAAAGTTAATCAGTGTTAAAAAAAAATAATAATATATACTTAGATCATATATATATGATCTAAGTATGTATGTGTGTGTGTGTATATGTATGTATGTGTATATATATACACACACGTACACTGTATAGGTGTATTTTACTATTTATATATATATATATATTAATTATCAAATTACACGTAGACTGATACTGATTATATATTTGTGCTCGGAATTTAAATACGTAATGGATAGTATCTGTGAGCAAAGTTGGTTGTGGTGTGCCGAAACCAACGTACAAGTGGGCCTGTAAATAAAAGAGGGCCCACCAAGGATAATGTAGTTAAAACAGGGTGTAGGTGGGTGGGGACAATCAGCTGAGCGGCAGCGGTGAGTAGGGGCTGGGAGTTTAAGTAGAGGACTTACTCCTCCCACAAATTCAGGCCTAATGGCCTTTCTACTTGTGCTCGGAATTTAAATACGTAATGGATAGTATCTGTGAGCAAAGTTGGTTGTGGTGTGCCGAAACCAACGTACGAGTGGGCCTGTAAATAAAAGAGGGCAAAAGATAAATTCGAGAAAATACACACTTTATTGCATTTTACAAGACCAAGTTCCTGAAAGCTTGGCGAAGCTCTCTCTCTGGTTGCGGAATATATGCGTTATATATGTTATATAATATAAGAAAAATGTAAATACGTTAAATTAAATAAAAAAAAAAATTAAATATATAGATGTGTGTTATTTCGTTATAACTGTATTGTGATATATATCTATATATCTCTATCTCAAAATACACGTAGAATGAAATAATATATAGACGTATATATATTTTGGTACAATGCCATTATGCTTGATCTGAAGTTCGGTGGGAATCCCATTTTGGTAAGGGTGAGCAACATATACCTCCAGTGTAGGCGATCAAACGCCTTCTCAGCGTCAAGCGCTAGCAAGAGTCCCGCTTGATGCAAGGCGTTTGCCCATTCTATCAGGTTCAAGAAATGTCTAGTGTTGTCCCCTACTTGACGCCCCTGGACGAAGCCCGCTTGCTTTTCCGATACGAGGTCTGGGAGGATTGGTTTGAGTCTAGAAGCAAGGAGTTTGGCATACAGTTTGGTGTCTGCGTTCAAGAGGGAGATTGGACGTAGGTTTGCACAGTGTGTGGGGGGTTTGTTGGGTTTGGGTAACGTCACTATGTGTGCCTCCAGCATTTCTGTGGGCATGATCCCTGCATTTTTTATGTGATTAAATAGGTTGGTGAGAGGCGTAAGTAGTTGTTTGGCCAATTTTATGTAGTAATAGTTGGACATCCCGTCTGGTCCGGGGGCCTTATGTTTGGGGAGGGATCTGATTGCTGTTCCTACTTCGTCCTCCGTGAAAGGGTTCTCTAGTTGAGTGCGTTGTGCTTGTGTTAGACTGGCTAGGGGTGCTCTATCCAGAAAACGGGCTATCTCGTCTTCCGTCGGTTGGTGTGTGGAGGGATCTTTTCCTAATTGGTACAATGAGGCATAGTACTTCGCTAGTTCGTTCACTATGTCTTGGGGGTTGTATAGTTTATCCCCTGTTGTGGAGGTCATGTACGGGATTTTAGATTGCAATTTTATTTGTTTTGCTTTATTGGCCAACATTCTCCCAGCTTTATTGCCCATGACATAGTGTGATTGCTTCAAAAACCTCAAGTGTTGTTCTGTTGCTGCGAGGTTGAGGCTGTGTAGCGTTGTATGAAGTGACATCAGTCGCTTATGTGTTGCAATTGTGGGGTTTGTTTTATGAGTGGATTCTACTTTGGCCAGGTCTTGCTCTACCTCGTTCAATGTTGTGTTGTGCAGCCTCTTTGTTCTAGCCCCTATTTGGATTAATTCTCCCCTCATGACTGCCTTATGGGCCAGCCATTTTGTAGCGTCGGGTGACGAGCAGTTAACATGGTCTGCGAAAAATTCCTCTGCCCGGGCCCGTAGTCGTTGGAGATGTGCCGGCACATCTAACAGACCTTCATTCAGGCGCCACGTGCCTCGACCCCTAGCTGGGTACGGAATTCGCATGGTGACAACATATGGGGCATGGTCAGACCACGTGATCGGCCCAATGTGTGCCTTAATGGCAAAGGGCAACGTTTTGGTGTCCAGTAGGCAGAGATCAATTCTCGTGTAGGTCCTATGGACCGTTGAGTAGTACGTGTAGTCCCTCCCGCTCGGGTTCAGGCCTCTCCAAGTGTCATAGAAGTCATGCCCGTGCAATAATTTCCTAAAGTGTTGGCCTAGTGAGATTGAATGTTGTTGTGGTATATCGACATCGGGATCTGGAGTGCAATTGAAATCCCCGCATATAATTGTATGGCCCACTCTGAGCTTGTCAACTTTCCTAAATACTTTGCTGAGGAAGGTTTTTTGCTTATCGTTCGGCGCATATATGGAAGCTATAGTCACCGATAAACCATTTAGGGAACCCACTAGTATTAGTATTCTCCCGTCTCGACTGGCAAATTGGTTGGATGGTGTGAATGCCCAATTCCTATGGAAATAGATAGCAACTCCTTTAGCTTTAGTGTCGGACATGGCATGGTAACCTTGGGGATAGTGTTTGATAGTGAATTTTGGGTGTTTTCTAATGCAGAAGTGCGTCTCTTGGAGACCTATAATTGCTGCCTTGGATTTGTTCATTTCCTGTACCGCTAGTCTCCTTTTATGTGGGCTGTTGAGACCCTTAACGTTTAAGGTGAGGATTGTCAGAGAGTCATCCATGATCCTGGTGTAGTGTTTTGTTGTACTGGGGCCTTGGGGTGTCATTCGCTTCTTGCAACATGTGGTATGCTACTGGTCCGGGACCTAAAGGAGGGAATGTAGGGGTAGTGGACAGGAATACGGAAAGGGAGAAATAATAACCAAAGTATATACAAAGCGCCTTGGAGAGAACTAGCGCTCTACGTGGGTGAGGTGTGAGCGGGCAAACTCTACCCGGCTCACTTCTCATCCTGGGGTCGCACCTGGGTGATTCGGCCGAGTGCGTGACAGCCTTTCTCTAGGTAGACTTGTTCCTACCTCACAACCATATCTGAGATGTCCAACAAAGACCCACTATTTAGACACAGACGGTACCCTCTCCTCCAACTCGCCACCTTGTATACGCCATGCTGGCACAGAGCCTATATAATACACATTGTCTGAGACATGACTACCGTACCCTATAACCTCCTTCTTGCTGTAGTACTTATAGAGTTTGCGTTACTACCGTCCCCTTTGTACCTGCCCTGAGTCATCCCCGCTACTTGAGGCCTTACTTCTTGGGCATTAGGGACTTGCATATATTGTGTTACACTAATAGGGTACAGTATGTCATACTCACAATCCAGTTACGTTAGCATGTCATAGAGCGAAGGCTAGCATTGGGTTAGAGTGTCTCTTAGTGTCCAATTTTGCAGTGGGTTAGTGGTATGTCCTTGTTGGGTCCCGTCCTGGAGCCCTATTCTTTCCTTTGTGGCGAGCCCGCCATCTGCCAGTCAGCATGCGGTCGTTTCGGGGATGCTGCAGTCGAAGCGTCCCTCGTTGGTAGCGGGAATAGGCCCCATTCTTTCAGTAAGCGCATTCCCACCTCCGGTTCGTTGACGGTATGCGTTTTGGCGTTCCTCCATATAAGTAGTTTTGTAGGATAGCCCCATCTGTATTGTCGTTTCTCAGGGACTTTGTTACGTTGATGAACTCTCTGCGTCTGCTCATTGTCATAGCTGACAGGTCTGCTTATAGTTGAACACCTGTATATGGTTCAGGCATCACTGTAATTTTTCTCGCCGCCTGCAGTAGATGGTCCTTCGTCTTATAGTAGTGGAAACGAGCGACCACGTCACGTGGCGTATCTTGATGCAGATTTTGCGGTTTTGGTAGCCTGTGGGCTCTGTCTATGAGCCATTCCGGGTCCGTTATCTCCGGCGCCAGGGACTTACACAGGGAAGTAAGGTATTGAGGCAGTTGACCTCTAGTGACGCTTTCTGGGATACCACGAAAGCGTATATTGTTTCTGCGTGAGCGATCTTCCATGTCCGCTATTTTCCTTTTCAGGAACTGCTGTTCACTCACCAATTGTTGCACCGTGTCTGCCAGGGCGTCTTGCGCTGCGCATATGTCATCCGTTCGGGTTTCCAGGTTGTTTGTTCTTTCCCCTAGATCTTTCTTAATGTCATTTGTGGCTTTTTTCAAGTCAGACTGCAGGATGAGCCTGAAATCTTTCAGCATTGCATATAACTTCTTTTCTGTGACCGGGGCATCAGTGTAGCCTTGCTCCTCATAATCTGTGGGAGGATTTGAGGCCTGTGAGGATTCCAGCTCCTCGCCGCCGCCATCTTGCGCCGGCAGTGACCGGTCTTTTTTCGCATGGCGGATCGGATCTGTCAGCTTTGTTTGTTTTGCCGGGGCCATGGGAGGTAAGGGAGAGGTACCTCGCCTGTTTCTCGCCGTCAGCCGGGGGTAGGAGCTGCTATTAATCACGCTGTTGCCGTCTCGGACCGGGAGCTCTCACTCCATGCGTCCGTTCCTCTCGGCTGTTGGACACCCCCCCGTTTTTTGCATTTTTCATGCACAAACAGCACTTACACGGACGATATTATTGCTGCGATACTTTTTACTGTTTTGAAACACAAATATTTGTGTTCAGCGAAGTCTCCCGAGTACAACAGTACCCCTCATGTACAGGTTTTATGGTGTTTTCAAAAGTTACAGCGTCAAATATAAGGCTTGCGTTTCATTTTTTTCACATTAAAATTCGCCAGATTGGTTACGTTGCCTTTGAGACCCTATGGTAGCCCAAGAATGAAAATTACCCCTATGATGGCATACCATTTGCAATAGTAGACAACCCAAGGTATTGCAAACTGGGTATGTCCAGTCTTTTTTAGTAGCCACTTAGTCACAAACACTGGCCAAAATTGGCGTTTTTTGCATTTTTCACACACAAACAAATATTAACACTAACTTTTGCCAGTGTTTGTGACCAAATGGCTACTAAAAAAGACTGGACATACCCCATTTGCAATACCTTGGGTTGTCTACTATTGCAAATGGTATGCCATTATGGGTGTAAATTTAATTCCTGGGCTACTATACAATCTCAAAGGCAACGTAACCAATCTGGCGAATTTAAATTTCAAATGTAATGTGCAATATTTGACCCTGTAACTTCCCAAAACGCCATAAAACCTGTACATAGGGGGTACTGTTTTACACAGTATTATGACATTGACTGTTAAAATGTCATGTAGAACTAAAAAAAATAATCTTCTCTTCTCCCATTTTTTTCATATTAAATTATGTTTCATAGCAAAATATTTGATATTAAATGAAAGCCATGTTTCCCCTGAATAAAATGATATATAATAAGGGTGGGTATATTTAATATGAAAGAGGTGTATTACGGTTGGACAGACATGTAACGCAAATGCCAGGTTTTGTCTACATTTTGTTTCGTTCACAATGTGTATATTTGGCTCCGTCCTTAAGGGGTTAAAGTCTATAGGTATTTATGAAGATAAATCTTTTGAAAACAAATTGTAATCATGGGAAAAGCTAATCTAAAATAATTAAATCAAGACCTTTGTTGGTTCCTTATTGGGCTGATTCTGGACTATTTCTCATCTAATTGTTTACTTTTTCCTATTTTTCCTTTTAGCTTGAATCTGAACGGTGTGAATTAAAATCTACAGTGTCAGACCTAAAAGAACAAATTGCTTTACTAGAGAAAGATGCAAGGTTGCAGTCTGATAATTTGGCTCAAACACTGGATGACTCCTCTCAATATAAAGCAGAATTGAGCTCACTGAGGTTTGTATATATAACTTTGAGAGATAGATCTACTGTAGTTTTATGCAAGTTATTTTATCGTAAGGTGAATGATGTGTTTTATGGTCTAGATTACTGAATGCACAGTTGCAAACATCGCTGGAAGATCTGCAACATCGCCTCACAGTTAAATCCAATGAAGTACAGTTATCCCGTGAACAAGTTGTAACTTTAGAAGAAAGAATAGGTAAGTCTATTTTAATATGGATTTTTATTTGTTCCACAGTGTGAAGAAGGTATGGTTACTCATTTTTGTTTTTAAAAGTAGTTCCCAAACTTATTTGAGCTGTGGAACATTTAATAAGAAATTCCACAGTTAGAATGGCACTCATGAGCAAGTTCAGTGTGCAGATACTATGGAGAAATCTCCAACGAATAATACACAACACAAATTTACACTTTATTAAAAGTTACAGTTCCAAAGTACATTTGTTTTCATTTTTAACTTAAAGGGACACTATAGTCACCCAGACCACTTCAGCTCAATGAAGTGGTCTGGGTGTCAGGTCCCTCTAGGGTTAACTCTGCCTGATGTAAACATAGCAGTTTCTGAGAAACTGCTATGTTTACATCTGGGGTTAAGCCAGCCTCTAGTGGCTGTCTTCCGGACAGCCACTAGAGGCGCATCGGCAATGATTGAGGCATATTATGCCTCAATCAGGCAGCGCGTCCATACGGACATTTTGAATGCGTGCGCGGCAATGCCACGCATGCGCATTCGGCACCGGTGATGTCAGACAAGGATGCTGACCTCGGCGGGGGAGGAGAGGTAAGGGAGCCTGGTGGGGGAAAAGGGCGAGTAGGGGTTTTAACCCCTTCAGCGCCGCGGGAGGGGGACCCTGAGGTTGGGGGCACCCTCAGGGTACTATAGTGTCCCTTTAATCAGCACGTTATAAATGATGCATGAGCTTGAATCATCCTTAGTAGAGAGATCCATGCTTCTAACCAAACTGACTTATTATTTTTTTATTAATTCCAGCTCTTATGGGAGACCCAATTATAATCCTAAAACTTATTAAAAAGCACTTTTAAGGACTCGGTTAAACCTATTACAGCCCTTAATTCAAGGTGTTTGCAGCACATTTTGAGGTGGCCTGATGCAAACGGTGTTCCATTCCACACTGGTGGATAACCACAGTTCTTAAATATCGTTGTTAACCGCTCCTTAACAAAACCTTCACTGTAGTTTGTGTACTAAACTTTCCATCTCAGAAAAGCCTACCCCTGAAAGACAAAGTTTAGGAAAGGGAAATGACCATCCAATTTATTTTTTTACTATACTCTATTCTCTCTGCAAAGTCTCTTTTTTGTTCTAAAGATCTGTTGTGTTTCCTAGCTGAACCCAATAAAACATTGAAAGTAATTTTCCTTTTAGCCATTTAATCAGAGGTCTTAGAGCTTTATCCTGCAATTTGCCATTCTCACCATTAGGTTGTGCTGGAAGATCCTATTATAAGTGGTCATCTTTCAGGAAATCATAATTTACTCTAGTTTTTCTACTTGGATGTGATGCAGGTTCTTAAGGGCAGTGGGCACTAAAAATTATTATAAAACTATTTAACCATGAAAGACTCTTTCATCTTGTTGCTAATTTCCAAGTACGTTTTTGGATCTAGATGTTATTACCCAATTTAATGGTTTTTAAAAACCTACCTATTGTTTGTTTATTTTTCACCTTTCTTTCAAAATGTTACGATCCTCACACATTCTTAAGTAATGGTAGAGGTCTGCTCTGTATGTCCCACATTTTAAATAGTTGGCTGAATCTCTGAGTTTTAGGAAAAATTATTTTCGAAAGGATTGCAATCTTCAGATGGATTTGCTGGTAGGAAGCCGGTTGGAGTAGTTTAAGCAACTTGACAGCCGTTGCTATGAGTATGTAATTTGTTAATGCTGGAAAGTGTGTTATCCACCTTGATAAACCCTATTGCATGGTTGTGTAGTCTGGGTTGGTTCTGATTTGGGAGTAAAGTGAACTCATTGAGTAGGATGAAGTGGTTGATTGTGTGAGTGGATAATCTATGAAGTGGTTCCAGTCTTCCGAGATGTGGAAAAATCGTACCTATCGGGGTGCTAGTCTGTAAGTATGCAAAAAGGTGGATTTGAAGGTCAGCAAATTTGAGTTTGATTTTCTCTAGCTTAAGCATCAATTTTTGTTTTCATCTAGAAAACTATGTATGTTGTTAGGGCCTGCAGTTTCCCAAAAGCATTGTGGGTATTGGGCTTCCCCATTTTGAAAACACGGTTTACATAGAAAGGGTATAAATTTTGTGTATTGCCATTGAACCCCCAGGAGCTGTTATTTTCATGTTTTTAATAGTGGATGCTAATAAACAGTTTTCCTGTGCTTCCTCTGGGAGGGAGGCATACAGGGTTTAGTAGTTGAGGGAGTGTTACATAAGGGCAGAGTTGTGTTTATATGTGTACTACTGCAAATTGTCCTGATCTTTTTATCCAGTCTTGGGTGTATAATTTAAGGTTTGGGATATTTAAATCTCACATTAAATCTGGATTGAGATAGTTTGTACATTGCTATTCTTGTTTCCAAAGAAATTTTAGAAAAGATTTGATTTAGAGTTTTCAAATCTGATCGTGAGCGTAGTATTGGTAAGGCTTCCAGAGGATATTGGAGTTTTGGAATTTTACAGTGATTTTTAGGAGAGTGCCTCTCTGCTAAAAGAGTCAAAGGGAGATGCTCCCATGAGGAGAGAAAATCTTTTACCTCTGCCAGAAGTGGTGTCCTAATAATTTTGTTTATAGTGGACATTTTTAGTGGGATATACACCCCTAGATATTTCAAATTTGAGGTTATCCATGTTAGGGTAGTTAGAGTTTGTAAGCTTATTGCTGGCCATGGGTTCAATCTTGTTGCTGTTGATTTAGACCAATTGATTTGAAAGCCTGTTATCGAAACATATCTTCCAAAAAGGGTACCCATATTCGATAGGTATGTTGCTGGATTCGAGGGAGAAAAGAAAAGCTCATCTGCAAAGCCAGTGGGTATCTTGGTGCGGGGTCCCATATGTATGACTTTTATGTCCATAGAGGAATAGATAAACCAGTAATTGGATCCAATGCTAGGTTAAAAAGAATTGACGATAATGGGCAGCCTTATGTTGCTGATTACAAGGTAATTTGAGTCTAGATCGGATGTGTTTTTATTTTTGTAGATTGTTGAGTATATGGAGCTTTCATGAAATTGTAGAACAGAATTCCAAAAAAAGCTGTGTTTTGGATTTCTAAAAAGATGGGGTAGGCAGCTTGGTCAAAAGCTCTCTGAACATCTAGACTGAGTAAAACTTGCCTGATCTTTATTGAAGTGATTGTTGTATATACAAGAGCTGCAGCTATTGTCATTCTAATTCCTTGGATGGATTTTCTGCCTCTAGTAAACCTCAGTTTTTGAGGGTGTAAAATAAAGGGTAGATACTGTGTTGGGGTCGGTTAGCCAGTATTTTAGTAAGAGATTTAGGCCAGAGCAAAGCAGTTATATATCCACTAGAGAGGCAGCATTGTTATTTGGAGGTCTGGTATAAACAGAGCGCCAGATGTGGCTGGACTTGGAGGTGATGAAGAGGTTTCCTCTGAAAGAAATATCACTGTTTATTAGATATACCCCAAATGACAACAGGCATGCATTTAATTATGTATTTTTCATTGGTGGTATATCTAAAAACAGCTTTCAAAACTGGCAGTTCTGTTGTCTGTTGACTTTGCAAGTCCTCCCCTTTTAACCCCACCCATACTTTCTGGGGCTGTTCAATCAGATACTTTCCAATGCAGCTAAAAAGAGAGGTCTTTGCAAGGCATGTGCTCTAGGCAATTGCTGCCTCTTGAGTTTAGCTCCACTGAGCTAACCAAACCAGAAAGCAATGTGACAGGTTATTTGATTGACAGACAGGCGGTGTAACCAGGTTAATTTATAAAACTGCAAAAATTGCAGATTCCAAAAGAAATTGACAAAATGAAAAATATAGGCATGTACTTTCAGAATGCTACAGTGCTTTAGAGGCCTGGACTGTCCCCTTAAGGCTGGAGTAGCCAAACTGAAAGCATTGCTGGCTTGGACTATTGTTCCAGTTTGGTTATTTAGACCTTCATTTTGAATTCCAACTTTAGTGAATAAAACAGTTTGTTTGTCTTTCCTGCCTTTTCTACAGGAAAGGACTTGGTATTCAAGAAGGTGATTTTCCATATGTTCTCTTTCTGCAAATTATTTTTTTATGCAAGTGTAAATCAGTTTTTGCTTGTTTGTCTTTCTCTTTTGCCAAATACATGTAAACTTTGACAACTTAAACTAAAACATTATTAAATTCTTATTTTCAGATGAATTAAATAAAAAGACCTCTTTGCACGCCGATGAAATGAATATGATGAGAAACACTATTTCTGTTTTGGACAAAGAAAAAGATAATCTTCAGGAAACTGTTGATGAAAAAACAGAAAGAATTGCATGTTTAGAAGACAACCTTACTAATAAAGTATGTGACCGGGTGACCTTTACTTTTGTATCATGACTAAAGTAGTATTTTTTTATTTGACCTATAAAAGTAGGTAAAATAATTAAAGCAGCTGTCACCCTTAAAGGGACACTGTAGGAATCCAGACCACTTCAGCTCATTGAAGTGGTCTGGGTACAGTGTCCTATGTCCCTTAACCCTGCAATGATAATTATTGCAGTTTTTGATAATAAACTGCAATAATTGCTTTGGAGCAAGCATGTCAAACTCAAAAGCTAACATGAGCCAAATAAACAAGGTTTAAGTTTATGTGGGTCACAAAAAAAAAAAAAAAGAGTTCGACCTAGACAAACACAAATTAAAATTACTTGTGTCATTCTCATGTAATCCTGAGTACATATATATATAATTTACTCGAAAGCCTCACCTCAAGTTACTTACGGTCTCTGTAGTAATTCCACCGTCTGGAGTGTCCGCTCCCTCAGTCCCTTTGCAAACTGAAATCTCAGTCCGCTCCACTCGCTTCCTAGTCCCTCTGCAATCTCCAGGCAGAGTAACGTGTGGCTGCACACTCTGCTCACTTCTCCCCACCTTCCATCCATGTCTCTGTTCCCCTCCCCATAGAAACATCTCTCTCTCTCTCCCCTCCCATCCATTATTCTCTCCCTCTTCCATGTCTCCCTCTTTCCATTTCCATTCATGTCTCTCCCCCCCATATCTTGTATTCATATTCCCTCCCTACTTCCCTGTTTTCAGTCAGTTGTTCCCTCACAGAGCTGGCGCCCAAGGTTAAGGTAGTGCCGTCTCTGCTCTGCCCTATAGCTAGATGGTCGCTTCTCACTCTCATGGGGCGCACTGACAGACTGAACATCAGTTAGACACATGAAACCCGGCGGGAGGGGGAGGCGCTCCCCCTCCTAATGTACTGTGCATGCAGTTCCCCTATGGAGCCACACGCTGCCTGGGAGTGCAGGCCAAACACTTCTGCGGATGGAGCATTATAGGGAACTATAGTGCTAGGAGTACAAGTCTGTATTCTTAGCCTGTAGTTTCCCTTTAAAGTGGCATCCAGCTTGACATTGGTGCAATAGGTTAACATATCTTCTAGTAGATCATTGATAGCTTCCAATTCAACAATCCTTGTGGAAGCTACATTTGTTAGCTTTGCATATATTTGCACTTTACTACTTTATCTAACTTCCTTGTTTTTCTTTCCTTTTTAAGGAAAAGACTATTACAAATTTAAGACTGACTCTTTCAGACTTGGAGGCCAACATGGAGTAAGTCATCACTGAATTATTTATTAGTGTAAAGACACATGACTATAAATAAAAATTGTGATAGGTTACTTTAATTTTCCATTAGCAATAAAGAATTATATAGGACTTTAAATAATGTTAAAATCTGTTTGGTATAATTCACATTTATAACTACATGCTCTACAGTTAGAGCTTTCATTTTTAGGTTTGTTTTTTCCCCATGATTTTATGACTCAAAACAGAAATAATTGCTTTCCTGAGTTTTAATTGACTATATGGCTATTCTCTTAGGGTTTCTCTTTTAAATTCTTCTACTGCTCTTTATAATCATGCATTGTCTTGTTTGTTTATTTTTTGGGCAGCCATTTAAAAGATTCTCTCAGTAATAAAGATCGTGAGATGTCAAGTCTTCGTCGGCAGCTTGATTCCTTCCAGTCAGAGCTTGGGGCAAATGTGAGACAGACCGAAGTTACTCTTAAAGAAAACAGAAGATTACAAGATGATTTAGCGACTATGGCCAGAGAGAATCAGGTGGATAACACAGCCCTTACTAAGATGTATAGTGTTACAAATTAAATATTTATATAAAATTTATTTTCTTCAAATTTATGAAGCTTAGAATTATGTATGATGCTCCAAGGCTTGTATGTTGATGGTTTGACACCCATTACCCTGGAGCCTTTGATGTTGGTGCACTTTTGGTGCTTCCATAGGCAGGTTGGTACGTCTTAATAAATGTTTGTTTTTCCTGCTTAGCTGCTCACCACCTTAGTCTCATTCTGTGAGCTTGTGTAGCATACAATTTCACAGTCCAGCTTTATCCAATATGTATTTCCTCTTTAATAGCAAATATAGTTGGCACTGACAGATTTAGCAGAGGATACAATGGGAGTTGATGAAATGTAACATCATATGACTATAACATGTTAAGAGAATGCTTGACCGTCTGCTTGATGTTCTGCTCCTGTGATGGCTGAAATAACCAAAACAAAAGCTATATCCACGTCCATCTAGCAGTCTATTGCAGACTAAAACTCATAACTCTTCATTTCATAGCTGTATAAAATTTATAACATTTTACATATAAGTACTTTTTTGTCTTTTACCCAGACCGTTTCCTTGGAGTTAGAAAATGCACTACATCAAATAGAAGACTTAAAACTGCGAGTTCATGGATACATTTCTGAAATTTCTAGGGTTGAGACATTACTTGCAGCAAAGGTAAGCATGTTCTTTTTTTTAAATTAACACAAGATAATTAAAAGGTGCTCTAAGCAGTCCTAACCATTACTGATCATTTAGTGATTATAGTACCATCTTCAATTGCTGTGACAAGATCAGTCTCTTCCTGGCATGCAAAGTCCAGCCACTATGTTTCTTGTTTTGTAATGCTTGTAAATATGTGATCTTTATTGACTTTCTTCCTTGTTATTTAACTACTGAGTTTTTCTGTATGTGCTTGATTTTCAGGAGCAGGAGAACCGTGAGCTTCTAGACCAGTTCAAGATGATCCACAGCCAAGCTGAAGAATGGGAAGTCAAAGCACAAAATGCAGAGGGGGAGAACAGCTCAGTTAGGCTGGAATTGCTTTCTGTGGATACCGATCGAAGACACCTGAGAGAGCAAGTTCACCATTTGGAAAATGAGATCCAAGAGGTTAGAATGCTGATGCTAGCTGGCTGATAAGATGTGCCTGTTTCATTGTTACAATGAAAGGAAACCAGATTCTGAAGCAACAAAATGTTCAACACAAAAGTGCAAATGAGCACTGACAAAAGGAGAACCACAAAGGATTCTGAGAGTTATAAGAAACAGGCTAAAAATGGCGCAATCAGCATAGATGTTTCCCAAAACAGCTGTTTTATATTTTTGTATACATTATACCAAACTAAAATATGATCTCAAGATACTTCTTTTCCATTTCTTTGCTGTCTGGAGTGTTAAGAGTGTACTGTTCTTTTTTTCAGCACATGAATGCTCATCAAGCGTATGAATCTCAGATCTCATCAATGGCAAAATCCATGTCTAGGCTAGAAGATAAGCTTAAGCATGAGCAAAATGAAAAGGATACGATTTTATCAGATCTATCTTCTGTCAGGGAGCTCTGTGTGAAGCTGGATTCTAACAAAGAGCATTTGTCAAGGCAGCTAACTGGCAGAAACATGGAATATGAAAGGGTAAGTATCAGAAGTACAATCTTTAATATGCCCCCCACCCCCCAAATAAAACTGGAAATATCAGATTATTTATTCCTTCATTTTGAAATAAAATGGATAAAACTACGACTAGGATTACCAGAAAATAGACATTCCAATTCATAGATCTTAATCAAGATGTTGTATGCAGAGTAGAATATCAGTGTTCCTTTCCTTATTTTTTTATGTTGATTTTTCATTTTATTTAAAAAAATGTAATTTTGGCAATGTCATTTCTCTCTTTCATCCTAGTTGTAACAGAGCACCTGTGTTCTACCCTACAGATGCATTGTAATAAAGTTTCTTTTAAAAAAAAACTCACTTTGTTCAATTTCAGCCTTTCATACATCTGTTTTTACATTTCAGTCTATTTTATTAAGTGACTGACAATTCGAGCTTACAAGATAACGGTCATAGTACAAGGTACAAAAGGGGGAGCAGTAACTTGTCAGCTTTTCAGGGAAAAATCAATCAATCTGTGAAAAGCAAAAATGTAACAAAACAAAGCTTCATTGTCTCAATCACATCTTTTTTTATTTTGTTTCTGTTTATCAAAGTATATAAGAAAAAAACTGTTTAAAATAATTTCCAATTCTCACTAAAAAAGGTGAATTTCTTTTTTTTTTTTTTTGACATGTTGACATAATACTGTATTGGATCTGTTTATGATACATTGATAGTAACTTAACTTGACACGCTGCATAGTTAAATAAGTGGGTATCCAATTCATTTAGATGATTTTGTGGGACTTTTCTTAATCATTTTTCCCTTGTACTTAGACCTTGGCTTAGTCTTGTTTTTAAGTTTTCTTTGATGTATTTTCTCACCTTTCATTGTGTGTGTATTCTTGCTTGAACTGCTGTAATAGACTTCTCGATTAAGTCAGGCAGTCATAGCTAGGGTGTATGTGTTTTTGGTTTGACAATAAAGTATCTTCGTGATTTTTATTTTTGTTTTTCCACTATGTCATATTAGATAGTGTTGGAACAGATTTTCGCCTCTTTTTTGTTATATCCATAATGCTGATGGATGATAAAACAGGCTCTTTCTGGCTCCTCTCCCAGATCATATCTCTAATAATAATTAGTGTGGTAGTTTTAATTGTCCCACCTAGGTTGTAGAAGTCTGGACCTACCGCCCTGTGAGATACAACCTTTCTCTATCTTTCAATCATACAGTCCTCTGTGTTCATCACTCAGAAAGCAACTAAATGTTGTGTAGAAAGTTTACAGAAAACCTGATAATTCCAAAGAAAAAATAGTAATACAGCCTGTATAGCTGTATTTATGAGGGTCCATATTGCATTGGAAGCAGGGGACAGAGTAAGATGATGTTGTGTATGGCACATTTATGAAAACAAAAAGTTTTTCATTTTGATGCATTGTAACCGGTGGCAGTTTGTGGTTCTCTACAAATCATGCAGTATAATGTATTTTACTCATTAGGCCTTGGAAGCAATGGAAGATATGAAGTCTGAAGTGGAGCTTCTGAAGAAGCAACTTTCCAGTGAACGACTCACAATTCGAAACCTGGAAACATTGCTGTCCACTAATCGGGAGAAGGAGTTTCAGAGTCACTTAACCACCCATGAGAAAGACTCAGAAATTCAACTGCTTAAAGACAAACTAACGCTTTCCGAAAGTAAACTGTGAGTTTCAGTCATTTGCTTCATGTATCTTTTTTATTTTAGTTCGCAAGGTCTGTTTTTTTTTTTTTGTTTTGTTTTGTTTTTTTTTAATATTGGAGATTTTTCCATTTACTAACTGTTAATCACCTATGCATTTAAAGGAACAGTCATTCTCGAGAAGTACTCATGCTTCGAAATAAGCTAACACAGCTGCAATCAGATTATGATGTTGCAAAAAGGCAGCTCACTACAGAGCGGTTTGAAAGGTAGGACTATTTACTCTTTTGCTATTGGGTTTGTTATGTATTTTGTTCTCAAACCCTCCCTCAAACTACGTGTGTTCTTATAATTTCATTATATGACCATATGTTCTTGAAGATGTCTAAGTGTGCGTGCCTGTATTCAAGTTTAGAGTGTGAAACATGCTTTGGAAGCAGTTGGCAGAAAATATGTTATAGTATGCAGAATTTTGTGGAATCTTGCAAATAAGAGACAAGTATTTTAATTTTATTACATACAGAGGTGGTTAGCTCAAGCCTTGGTAATGTCTAAAGAGATACTCTAAATATTATTTCAACCTATACTTATTGCAGTTGCGGTTTTCCTGCTGACCATTTTTTAACTGCAGAAATTTTAATAAATTATTGTACCTATAAGTCTGCTGTATTCGATTCAAATGAGGAACATTTATCTCCTAATCAAGAGCAAATATTGTAGAGCAAGCATAAACAACAGAAACTGCATACGTGTGGGATATTAACCCCATAAAAAGGTAGTGGGTGCCGCAGACAGAAGCGGTCTCTTCCAATAGCAGACATGGATTTATTTATTAAAATACAAAAAAGAAATTCAAGATAAAACAGCCAAGCTTTCACTATATTTGAGTTGGGAGACGTAATATTTCAGTTAAGAATTTGGTGTTTGGCAAATAAACATTTGCTAGCATGCCTGCTAGAACAATGTATGTATTATTTTTTTCTGAAGCTAAACTCGTGTTTACCAAAACAAGCACATGTTATTAAACCTAAAACTGCCTACAACTGCTAGCTAAAAAGTATTAACCAAAAAAAATGCCATTACACAGGGCTACAGTACCACATGTGGCTTTCCTCTGTGATCTAGAAGAGCCTTTTTTTTACATTGTTGTTCCACATAAGTTCTGCACATTCGTTGATCTGTGTTAATATGAGATTGTCTTATACTTACAACAAGATAAGGATTGCCACTAATAAAACCGCAAGTCAAATCTGCTTATAAATACTTTATTAAATCCACCAAAATAAAATCACAAACCTACAATGTATAAAGCAACCAAACAAAAAGGCACGTGTATAAATTCAATCACCATCAGTAATAAAGCCTAAAGGGTGCCTTTGGAGACTTGTGTTTTGTCCTATTTAGGCTTGATTACTGATGGTGATTGTATTTGTACATGTGCCTTTTTGTGTGGTCGCTTTATACATTGTATGTTTGTTATTGTATTGTTTGGTGGATTTAATAAAGCATTTATAAGCAGATTTGACTTGCTGTTATATTGGTGTGCAAAAAAGAAGAAAGGATGAGAACTCTGAGAACGGACAAAAGCTTAGAGAGACTCTATAGCTTGCCCTTCGATACATGCCCGCTCAGGTCTCAAAATAGTTTTTGCTCACTTGTGCCATTACAGAGAAAACATATCTGAATCATATCAGACTGGTCCCACCCGTACAGGCAGTCCAGATCCGAAATGTCAGAAAGTTCTGTCTGCACGAGAGATACAGCAACCCCAGACTATCGTTTCGGCCTTATTTTGGGCATCGTCAGTGAGGTGTAGCTGATATCCATCTAGGCACAGTGAGCACGGGGTCCATGTCTGGATTACCCTTTATATTAGTATGCATCCTTATCTTGTAAATATATGTTGTTTGGGGGCAATTGAGGGAATGCTTTGAGGTTTTACACCTAAGCATATAAATATTTTCATATTTTAACTCCGTGCGATTATGGTAATATGAGATTGACTGCCTGCAAGAAGTAGAGACTTCCATGTAGCCTTACTCTGTGTGTCTCTTCTCTGGCAAATCCTTTCTTAATTACATCACATTTACAGAGAGAGAGCAGTTCAGGAGTTGCGTCGACATGGTCTTAACACATCGACTGTGCGTACATCATCACCACTAACCTCAACAATGAAATCACCAGCAGTGTCCCCTGAGCGATCTATTTTGAGATCTGTTGATAAAGGAGCTGACAAGTCAGCTGAGAAGTAAGCCGTTTGTCTGTCTGTCTGTCTATCTATCTATCAACCGGAAATGGGTAATATACAATTAGTTTCTCACCATATCTTTAGAATCCTTAGAAGTGTAACAACTGTTGTAAAAGTAATGTAAGCTCTAGGGCAGGGGTAGGCAACCTATGGCACTAGTGCCATGCACTGCACTCGAGGTGCCTTTGCACGGCACTCAAGGCTACAAGAGCCAAACAGGCTCTGGCCTGTCAGAGTAAGTGATCTCAGATCACTTCCTCCCAGCACTTGTGAATGGGAATCCACACTGGAGTAGAGCAGCCCACAGATTCCTGTTGCAGCTTCTGTCCTTGAGCTGTACCTGGCCAGCCTGGTCCCCACTAAAACCCAGGGAAGCCTCAGAGCTGCAGATTAACCCTCCCCTCATACAAATAATACAAACACACACACACACACTCCGCACAAATACAACACCACCAACAGTCCATATACATGCACACAACCCCACATGCAATACCCCAAACAGCCCCACATCCATCCACACACTATTCCACAAGCAGCCCAAATTCATATGTATTATATATGATACCACAAACTATTAAAGAACATATACCACATAATATCTCATATATGCACAAATACAATGATACAAAGCAAATGCAGTATAAATAACAAGAAGAATATGGCAACATGCACACCTCAATTTAAAGAAATAGGACAGACACACTACGGGACATTACAATCATATTTTGGCACAGTGCTGCTAAAAGGTTGCCTACCGCTGCTCTAGGGAATAGACTGATATCTGCAAGCTATAAACAGAAAACAGTATTAATGTTGGTGACAGAACGTTCAGTACAGAAAAGAGAATACATATAAATTGATATTGCCCTAATTTTCCTATACAAACTGTAGATGCATTTTTTTTTATATATTAGATTCACAGCTGAAGTGTTGGTGAAAAGTAACATTTAAATCTTCAGTATAATAATAGTCCAGCTTAAAAGGAACACTATTGACACCCAGACCACTTCATCTCTTTGAAGTGGTGTTGGTGCCATGTCCCTGTTCCCTTAACCCTGCAATGTAAAACACTGTAGTTTTAGAGAAACTCCAATGTTTACATTGCTGTGTTAAGACTGCCTATAGTGGCTATCTAAGAGATATAGGATATTCCTATATCTACAGTGTAGTGAAAAGTGAATACATAAAAGGGGGGGTGGATAACTTACCCGTCTAGATATAAGTTATACGGAAGATAATGTCTGGTGCATACAGAACAGAATGAACAAAATATAGTGCAGATGGTATTGGATCACAATAATGTAAAGTACTTTGAGATTGGGTCACTCACATGTAATGGAGCCTATATAAATTGGCTCCGTATATAGGGCGGCACCACACCACTTCCTTGAGGATATTCCCTCCCTCAGAGGGACACTATAGTGGTAAGAATAAGCTTTGTATTCCTTACACTATAGTGTTCCTTTAAAGCAGTGGTTCCCAACCCAGTCCTCTAGTACCCCCTAACAGTCCAGGATTTGGGGATTACCCAGTTGTGTCAAAGGTGTTTGTAGAAGGAAAAAAACACTTTAGACACAGCAGTGTAATCCTTAAATCCAGGACTGGTAGGGGTACTTGAGGACTGGGTTCGGAACCCCCGCTTTAAAGGGACAATCTAAGCATCAAAATATCATCTTAACGCGGCTCTGTCATTTTCAAAGATTCTTAACTATGATGTCGCTGCTTAAAGGACCACTATAGGCACCCAGACTACTTCAGCTTAATGAAGTGGTCTAGGTGCCAGGTCCAGCTAGGGTTTTTTTTTTATAAACATAGTAGTTTCAGAGAAACTGCTATGTTTATGTTAGGGTTAATCCAGCCTCCAGTGGCTGTCTCTTGACAGCCGCTAGAGGCGCTTGCGTGCTTCTCACTGTGAAAATAACATTGTGAATGTTTTCCTATGGACTGGCTGAATGCGCGCGCAGCTCCTGCTATGCATGCGCATTCAGCCTAGGAGGAGGAGAGCTTCCCTGCCCGGCGCTGGAAATAGAGGTGAGTTTAACCCCTTCCTGTCCTCCGAGCCCGGCGGGAGGGGGTCCCTGAGGGTGGGGGCAACCTCAGGGCACTATAGTGCCAGGAAAACAAGCGTTTTCCTGGCACTATAGTGGTCCTTTAAGGAGCAGTGACCTTGGGGTGCAGCAGAGGTGAGTATTACTTGCTTAATGCAGTCCCCCTTGGGCAGCCTGCCATTTTTAGTGATTACTGATGTATGTCTCCAGAGGATCCCGTGGGAGTCTCCATAGATATTGTCTAGCAGCAAAAGTTGGCTGCAGTAGCTCCTACTTAGGCAAACGCCCAAAAAAAACAAAACAAAGTAGTCCCTAATTTGTCTTATGATGCATTTTGACTGCAGTGGAATGGAAGTAAAATTCCAAACGTATTTATGAGCATTTCGTGAAGTATGTATGTGTGTGTGTGTATATGTATATATATGTATATGTATATATATGTATATGTGTATATATATATATATATATATATATATATATATATATATATATATATATATATATATATATATATATATATTTTAGTAGGTGGAAAAGCCTACACGTACTAGGAGATATCTTACCAGATGCTACAAACTGTTGAGAATAATCATATAAAAGATAATCTAAACAGAGCGTTAAAAACTCTAAAATATACAATAGGAACCGCTTATAAACACATAAATTGATAGAATAATAAAATACAAAAACAGTGATTGCGATATAAATAAATTCACTAGGTGGCAGCTTGTATAAAAAAATCTTTGGTATAGAGGGAATTTTCCACTAAACAACAAAAAATCTTAATATATTAAAAATGGGGGGAAAAACCTTAGGATTAGTAGGTATTATCACAGTGACTGCAATTATAAAAATATAAAAGTAGATTGTCCAAAACATCTTGATAGTCCAAAAAAAATGCAGAACGATGGAAAAGTAAATTATTGTCCAATAGTGTCTTTAACAGACAAAATTCTTATAGTGCAAAAGTACCAATATCACATCCCACACAGTGTGCTTCTGCTCAATAGAAATAACAGTAGAAGTAAAGTGTCAAGTTGTGGATATAATGTAACCAGTGTTGGTATATATCAGTAAAATATCGGATAGCAGCAAAAAATAAGTTACTCAGTCTCTTTTCTTTTCAAGTTACAATTTAATTTACTTTTGTTTGATAGGCCTTTACTCTAAACACCATGCCCAGTTCTGCTTTTTGATGTAGTAGGAGTCTTGCTGTGCAGTGTTTCAGCTTGCACATCCAGAGTTATTGGCAATTGTGTACCGGGGACTAGTTGCACCACCCAATAGGACATTATTCAAACGGGGAAAACGGTTAGAGTAACCCTTTATAGGGACACTCCAGGCACCCAGACCACTTCTGCTCATTGGAGTGGTCTGGGTGCCAACTCCCACTACTCCTAACCATGCAAGTGTAATTATTGCAGTTTTTTATAAACTGCAATAATTAGGGATTATTCTAGCCCTAGTGACTGAATAATTTAAATTTTATTAACGACAGGAGGCTTCGTATTTGCTTATCTTTCTTTACTGAACCTCCCAGCAGCAAATAAATAGTTAACAATAGTGTAAAACAATTCAACCAATCAGAGTGTATAACAGTATTATATGATGTCATCAAGCTCCTCCCAAATCCTCTTTCTTGCTGTAGCCGACGATATCGGAGTATCAACCATGTAAACTATAACTATGAACTGTGCACTAATCAGAGGTCCTGATGTAGTCAACCATGTAAACTTTCAACGGGATTGATGGATCCATATATCACAAGTGTTGGGGTTCTTCACACTAAAGGGAAGTAGAGAAAAACCATGAGAGTATAGGTTCTCATACTAGTTGAATGCAAGTATATGGCATGCATACTAGGAACAACAATTTCAATACATTTCATGTAAAATGATGTTAAGTATATCAAACTCCTGGTTAGAGTGTTGTGGTGTAAACCTATGACAGATGATGTGTGAATGTGTCTGAAACACACTAGGAAAAAATATACAGTAACTTACCTTAGGGCGGGTAGAAATGATAATGAAAACAAAGAAGGGAGGGAAAATATTCGCCTCCTGTCGTTAATAAAATTTAGATTATTCAGTCACTAGGGCTAGAATAATCCCTATTTATGGCAAGACAGGAAGCTTCATATTTGCTGTTTTAATGCTCCTATATGATAGAAGATGCAGCATGTGGCATAGGTTTGAAGTAGAATATACGAAAGGTAGACTCCCTCGACCAATCCGCAGACGACAAAATGTCTGAGAGGGAGCTACCCGCACGAAAGGCTGAGGATGCGACTGCTCCTCTGACCCAATGCGCACCAAAAGAGGAATCAATGTCTGCTTGGGCTAGTATCCATCTGATCCACCGCGCGACGGTGGGAGCGGACACCGGTTTGTGTGGTTTGACATAGGACACGAGAAGGGGTCCTGTAGGGGGACGCAGAGTGGTTGACATCTATATAGTGCCTTACGCAGAGCGCCACACAGAGTGACTGTCTATTCGGAAAGTAATGGTAGAATACAGCAGAGGAATTAGTCTTTGTTCGCCTAGTGATGTGAAATTTAACGCCTTCCAGTGAGAAAACTACAGCGTGGAAATCAAATGCTTGAATGTCGGAGACCCTACGGAAGGATACCAGACATAGGAGTAAGGCCAGTTTGGCAGAGAGTTGACGTAACGTCAAATTCTCATTAGAGGGCCAGGATTCTAAAAAAGGGAAAAAACCTGAGTGACATCCCAGAAATTTGAATATTTAGGAAGAGGGGGTCTGGCTAGCCTGATCCCTCGTAAAAGTCTACAAACTGAAGGGTGTTTTCCTATTGATGCATTGTCAATAGGGTTGTGGGCCGCAGGAGTCCCATAGGAGAGCCTGAGCTGTCTCCGAAAGTCCCGAGACATTCCAGGATCCCCTGAAACGGTCCAAGCTACAAGCTGGAGCCGCCCTTGAAGGGTGAATGGGTGACACTGCCCTGCTGGATTCCTGAGGATGTCGGGGAATCGAGGTAGTAGAATTGGACAATTCACTGACCGTTGTAGCAGGGTTGGAAACCAAGTCTCAGCTCTCCATAGCGGAGTGACAATAACTATCGTCACTACTAGGGCTTTGACCCGGTAAAAGGTGCGCTGGATCATGGAGAAAGGCGGGAACGCATAAGCTCCTGTCTCCGGCCAAGGGTGTAGAAAGGCATCGACTGCGCAGGACTGGGGATCTGGAAGCCAGCTGATAAAGGCCTCCGTCTGGTGATTCAGCCGAGATGCAAACAGGTCCAGTGTGAGGGGCCCGTGAAGACAATGAATTTGATAGAACAAGCGGGGATCCAATTGCCAGTCGGTTACATCCCTCCAATGGCGAGAGAACCAATCTGCGACTAGGTTGTCCGTGCCCGGTAGATATTCCGCTCTGATGGATTAATTCCGCTCTAGGCAGAATTGGTAGAGTTCCTTGGTAAGGTCGGACAGTAGTTTGGATCGGGAACCTCCTAACCGATTCACATAACGCACTGCAGAGACATTGTCCATGCGCAGTACTAGTGAACAATTGAAACAATCTTTTGCTAAACTGCGAATCGCATAAGATCCTGCAATCAGTTCTAGGCAATTGATGTGCAGTGCTTGATCGGAGGGGGACCATGGTCCCCCGGTGGACCTTTTGGCGCCCCTTCCCAGGAGACTGGCATCGGATTCCAGAATGAAGTCTGGTTGCGATCCGAAAATGGCTTTGCCATTCCAGGCTTCCATGTTGTGAAGCCACCAGTGAAGTTCTATCCGAACTTCGTCTGTTAGATAGATGTTCTGATTGTAGGAGGTGGAACGGTGTAGGTAGTATGTCTTGAGCCGTTGCATGGCTCGGTAATGTAAAGGTCCCAGGTAAATGGCTTGGATAGAGGCAGACAGTAGGCTTATGGTATGGGCCAGATCGCGTAGGCGAATCTGGTGGGCTGATAGCAATTTGCGAATGTCTTTTTTTTTTTTTTTTTTTATAGTTTTGAATTTTGCGGAGGGTAGTTGCAAAATCGCCTATACAGAATCTATCCGAAATCTGAGAAACTTAACCTTCTGAGAAGGTTTCAGGGCCTATTTCTGAAAATTGATTACAAAACCTAGGTTTTGTAGCAAGGTCTACAATGCTTTCCTATGGACGCTTGCGTGTTCTCACTGTGATTTTCACAGTGAGAATCACGCAAACGCCTCTAGCGGCTGTCAATGAGAGGGACCTGGCACCCAGACCACTTCATTAAGCTGAAGTGGTCTGGGTGCCTAGAGTGGTCCTTTAAAGGCAAAACCATATAGCAATATAATTGGAATAGACTCACCTGGGAGGCAAGCAGCAAAGAAAGAGGATTTGGGAGGAGCTTGATGACATCATATAATACTGGTTGAATTGTTTTACACTATTGTTAAAGGACCACTCTAGGCACCCAGACCACTTCAGCTTAATGAAGTGGTCTGGGTGCCAGGTCCCTCCAGGATTAACCCTTTTTTTTTTTTTTTTATATATACAACATAGCAGTTTCAGAGAAACTGCTGTAACTCTTCAGTTAATCAGCCTCTAAGAAGCCTCTGGTAGCTGTCTCGTACGACAGCAGCTAGAAGCATTCAACGTCTTTCTCACTGTGAAAATCACAGTGAGAAGGCATCTCCAGCATCCAGAAAGCATTATGAATGCTCCTATGGGGCTAACTGAATGTGCGCATAGCTCCTGCACATGCGCATTCAGCTGAAGAGGAGGAGAGCTCCCCGTCCGGCGCTGGAAAAAAGGTAAGATTTAACCCTTTCCTCGCCATCCAGCCCGGCGGGAAGGGGTCCCTGAGGGTGGGGGCACCCTCTGGGCACTATAGTGCCAGGAAAACGAGTATGTTTTCCTGGCACTATAGTGGTCCTTTAACTATTTCTTTGCTACTGGGAGGTTTAGTAAAGAAAGAAAGATATAGATATAGATATAGATATATATATCTCTATATCCTCCTGTCCTGCCATAAAATTACCTTGCAGGGTTAACTCCACCTCTAGTGGATGTCTAGTAGACAGCCACTTGAGGGCACTTCCTGGATCATAGCACAGGAAACCTGTGCTAGAGCGTCGCTGGACGTCCTCACGCTGTGTGAGGACATCCAGCGTCGCTCATTTCCCCATAGGAAAGCATTGAAATGCATTCTCAATGCTTTCCTATGGGGAGCACTAATGCGCATGCACGGCATTGCCACGCATGCACATTAGGTCTCCCCGGCCGGTGGAGGAGGAGCGGCGGCGGAGGGAGAAGCAGCGACGTGGGACATGTCGCTGCCTCAGGTAAGTTACTGAAGGGGTTTTCACCCCTTCAGCAACTGGGGATTAGCGGGTGGGAGGGAGAGGGGACCTGCAGTGCCAGGAAAACAGATTGTTTTCCTGGCACTGTAGTTTCCCTTTAAGGATTACCGTATCCATTTTAATTCCTAAATTAACAGACTTTTGCCTGTTGCTATTGCGGTCATGATCACTAATAAGCAGTATTCCACTGAAGAGTTTTTGTGTGTTGTTGTGCTGTTTGTTTTTTGTAGAGAAGCTTAAAAGCTTACTGGAATCACCAACTTATCTATCAAATATAACATCTTGATAGAGTTTAGAAATAAATGTGCCAATTGGCAAAAAGTTGAATCAACCTTTTGATTCCTTCTCTATCTTTCATACTGTCCCATAGAATTTTTTTTTTGAATGCAAAATTGATGTTATCTTTCAATAAAATATCAGCACTTAGGGATTAGTACCATCCAATCTTCACTACATATGCGTGGATTTCAATCTATTCATTTGTTTTCTACTGCTGATGTATTGTGTATGATAACAATGTGTTTCCTTTTTAAATAGGAGTGTGAGCTTCAAGGAGTGACATATATGAAGTATCTAAATGTACTAAGGAGGAAGCAACTTGTTAAGCTTGGCATCATGCATATACATCTTGATGGGGTTTGCAGGAGATATACCACGGTTAGCTCTAAAAACACCCTCTGGAAACAAATTTTTTTTGTAAAATATCTAGGAATATCATTTTCTGTGTTCTGATTAAATTATAAGCCATATGTGTAAAATCTATTTTTGTACATTAAATATTGTTACATGGAAGATTCCTTTTATATTTGTATTAATAATGTTTACTATATTTAAAGTTTATACTTGTCATGCTGTACTTCAACAGGGAGAATCTCACAAAAGCACTGGGCTCTTCCTTTACTATGCATTGGAAACAACTATGCAGTTGTAGCAAAATTCGTTTAGAGTATGCATCTTTTGTTTAAATGGTTTTTAATTAATGACTGTGAATAACTACACTTAACGTGAGAATAGATAAATTTTTATTACTTCCCTGCTGCAGTGCCTATTACATATTAGTTATTTAAATATGTAATGACTATAAAACATATGTTTCTTACATTTTGCCTTTTTAATTAGCTGTTCAATTCCTGTTATAGTATGTAATCTGCCTACATGTGTAGGCTTTCCCTATTTACATATTCTCTTCAAACTATGTGGCTTGTTTTTTTTATTTTTTTTTTACAACTTTCTTGGGTCCAAATACTGTTGTTTCTGGTGGCTTTTCTTAAGGTTACCATAAAACTTCTTTTGATCCCCGACTCATTCACCACACCAGTATTTCAGAACTGGTTTTCTAGCCCACACTCTTAGACAAAACTAACTACTCATATTTTTGGTTTTCGCTGAATGGAAAGACACAGACTTGAACTACGTTTTCATTTAATGCTTTACCCTCTTTCTCAGCTTCACGTCTTGTATTATTTGCATTGTCTGTTGCCTTCGGACTGTTGGAATTTGTATTCTTTTGTGTTTTTGTTGAACCGATTTTGAAGTCTTTGCTGATCATTCTTCTACATTCAAACTGGCTAAATGTACTGGTTACAAAGTATAAGACATGGCATCCACTTAATCTGGATGTATTTTATTCCTGGTTTGTTCTCTAGCTGCACACTAGACGATAGTGGCTTCCGTACTTGGAAAGCTACACCACCTCACAGCCTTGCTATCCACATATTGGCTACTCCAGTCCTATAGTCATAGATACTATAATTTAGCTTCTGCTGTGTTATATGTTAAAGTCTGTCAAATCCTTACGTGTGTGCAAGCTTGACAATTCACAAGTAGTTAAATTGCAGCCAAACCACTTTTTGTTTAATTCAAAAAGTTCCCTCATATGTTGGAACAAGTAAATAAAATGTGCAATGGTGCAAACTGTTACAAAGTTCACTTTTGCTAGGTACAAAATATGAACCAGTGTGTTTTGGCATCATTATCTGTGCAATATAGTGATAACTTAAAGAACAACTGTCACCTCAAAACCATTTTTTAATATAATACGTTCATCAAGTTTTGAAAGGAAATATATATTTTTTTTTAATGAAATATATGTAATAACAAGTTAGAAAAACTCATCCATGCCTTTAGTTTCTGACCGCATCCTTCAGCCATATACATACACCTTGGGTCAGACAGCTTTTGAAAACTGACAGTCTCCATGATCTTTTCTGCTTCACTTCCTGCACAGCCAACATCACAGCCTCACTTGCCATGGTCCAATCAAACGATTCCCATGAGCTGTGAGGGAGGTTTAAATCCACTAAATGTTACTGGGGAGGGCTGCTGCTTGCAAGAGAGAATCGCATTACATCCATTGATAGTGCAATGATGACAGACATATATTTTTTTGCACAGTATTCACATTTGGCAGCCTGGAACAGCTGGTTGTGGTGGTTTGAGTAACCCTTTAAAATACTAGTAACACAGAATGGTACAACTTAAAATTAACATAATTACTAATTAATGCATCAATGCTAATATATCTAATTTATAACTCAAACCATTTTGTTCTGTGGTTTTAAATCTGTTACCTCCTCTCCACTGTGGTTTAACCGGTTACTCCAAGCACCATGGTGCTTGGAATATGTACGTTCAGCATTCAAATAGAGTTGTGGGCTGGCTAATGCCAAGTTTGTGCATATTCGGCGTCTGTCATAAACATGCACAGCATTCCAGTGGCGGCATAGTGAGGGGGAGTGACAGCACCAGAGGAAGAATGATCTGCACAGTGTGTTTATTTATTTATTTTTTTGTTTGTTTTTCTCTGTGTGTTCTATAACAATTGCACTTTTTGACGGTTTGCATTGTAATTTTTACTTATGGTTTTGTTTTTCTGTTTGGGGAGTTAACGGAGCTGATACTTTACAGTTGGCGGCAAAGTTTTCTTTAATAGAACTATTAACTAGCAGTGATTCACAATACTGTATTTATTTATAAAAATAAAACACAATTGTTTTGTTATTCAAATACAAAGAAGTACAGCCTTGACCCTAAGGCACTGTAACGTGACCTCCACCCCTCCCAAACCATTCTGTTATTGTGGCATAATGTTTATGTAAATGGTAGCATTGGCATGGGCTGAGACATAACGTATAAACTATAAAATTGTTAGCAATCTGCATACTACAATGGTAAGAGTTACATTTTATTAACTACTTGTCATCAACACAATTATGGAACAAAAGTATTCTTTGAAAGTATGTTTGTCTAACAGTATCATGATCTCTGTTTAGAATTTGACAACCACGTGAAGGAAGAACAATTCCTGGATGCAGTTTACAAATGTTCATTTTCCAAATCTGGTTGTTTTGGAACAGTATAGGTGCTGTTTTTTTATCCTGTGTTTTTATACAGTTAATTTAATATATTGACATTTTAATAGACAAATGTGTTTTTTGGGGGGGAAATCCACACCACTTAGAGTGTTTTTATACAGATTTATTTGTATATACATTTCTATTTATTCAAAATAAATATTTTTGATCATTCTTTTGTATTTTTTTATCCTTATCTGACGCTTCTGTAGTGTAGTAGGTGCATTTGAGGCAATGTAAATGCCTTGCATTTCAACATTCGCATTTATATTCATTCTGGGACGATCCTCCACAGTCAAACACAAGATGCTGATATTGCATCTAAGCCTATATGTGTATTAGAAGTCCCCCCCAAAAGAATTAGTGTTGTATAACTGTAGTAGCAAATTAAGGTACAAGCACCTTGAAAAATGACAGATTTGCAATTTTATTCCAAGTAAGGTGGGGGGGGGAGAAGGAGGGAGAGCTTTGTATAAAGGAGAGTAGTAAGTATATTAAACCCATCATCACATGCCTACACTTTGATTCTCTCCACTCGAACCCAGATTAACTACCTAGGAAAGTCAGCCACGGACCCTAGTGTATTCAGATATTTATCTGTCATGTCTCTAATAGCTGTTCTTCTATCTGCCTTATCTCCTCAACTCTATCCCATCCAGTTTTGGTATGTGGATGTGATTTGCTGCCTCCAGTGGACTACAGGGATGCAGTAAGTCGGTGTTTGGACATATTAGAGAGAGAGAGAGAGACAGATACGTACGGCCGGGTAGAAACCAACTCCTTCGTCTATAAAGTACAAAGCCTCAAACGACTCTCATTGGGTATTCCCAGAGAATATGGAACAACAGACCAACCATTCCACAATCCTGCTAGCATTGATCAGAAACTTGAGGGGATATTTTATGTAATTTCTGAGGCTTTTCATACCAATTCTAGCATTTTTTGGAATCTGGTATGAGAGTATCATCATCTCTGACCATTCTTAGTTCATGTACGTGTGTTGTAGGGCATACTCCCAGTATGAAATGAATTGTAGTAGGGAAGGACTCTGCTCTTGTTTAAGAAGTTGATAAAGGATCGAGATGCTCCTGTTCAGTGGAGGAGAGTGGGCACATAGCTCTTCATACATTGTTAATGGTCTGTGTAAATTGGCATGCAGTGTTATCAACTTATAAATATGCTTTAACTAGTAGAACAAGAAGGATTCTAGGTAGGTCAGTTGTTGGTTTTGAGGGATATTTGGCAAGGACATTAAGACCTTCCTAGAACTGACAGCGTACAGCGGGACATAGACCACTTTGCCAAAACTTCTTAGGGATCTGCTATCCAGCCCTGATGGAAAGGTCGGATTGTGCTTTAACTGGTTCATGGGGCCAAGGCATGTGTACAGGAACCTACAGTTACCAACTGTGTACCACACCTTCAGAGTAACACCAATAAAAGGGTGCACACGAGTCTCCTTAGCCAGCTTCTTTTGGTTTAGCCACATGCCTGCAGGGACTACATAGCCCACCACCCTCTGCTCTAGATTAGCCCACTGTTTGGCACGTTCAGCATGGTGCCATTCAACAATGCCAGACAGATGTGCAGCCTGATAATTATTTTTTTAAAGGAAGGGCGGTCCAGACCTCCCATTTGTTTTGGCAGGGTCAAGGGCACCACCTTAAAGGAAAACTCCAGTGCCAGGAAAACAATCCCTCCCATCCCAGGTAGCTGAAGGGGTGAAAACCCCTTCAGGTCACTTACCTGAGGCCCCGCCGTTGTCCCTTGGCGGTGGTTTCGGGTCGGCGTTGCTCCTCCCAGTAATCACGTCAGCCGGTGAGCGAGACTGATCCCGCCCGCCGGCTGAGGAAACCTAATGCGCATGAACGGCAAGGCCGCGCACGCGCATTAGGTCTCCCCATAGTTAAGCATTGAAAAGATTTTCAATGCTTTCCTATGGGGAATTGAGCGACGCTGGAGGTCCTCACACAGCGTGAGGACGTCCAGCGACGCTCTAGCAAAGAAAATCTTTGCTATGAATCAGGAAGTGCCCTCTAGTGGCTGTCTAGTAGACAGCCACTAGAGGTGGAGTTAATCCTGCAATGTAATTATTGCAGTTTGTAAAAAAACTGCAATAATTACAGTTGCAGGGTTAAGAGTAGTGGGAGTTGGCACCCAGACCACTCCAATGGGCAGAAGTGGTTTGGGTGCCTGGAGTGTCCCTTTAATCTGGGTCTGTAGCCCTTCAATAAATATTGGAGGAAAGCAGAGTTGAGGGAAGAACAGAAATGTATCAGGCCAGTAAAACTTGAGCACTTAGCTGGCACAGAAAAAGAAAGCGGTAGAAGTGCTCCAGTGTGAAGAAAGACTAGTGGCCTTTTAGACAAATCCCAATTTCTGAATTGCACCCTACGCTTCCCTTAATATGTGCCAACTTGTGCACTAGTTGAATGCCAAATTAAGTGTAAAAAAAAAAAATATTTGCACACAAATGTGGAACAATATTTGAAATTTTTTCTGGGAAGAGGAAGTATGTGGAAACTGGTTAACTGGTTCATGCCACCACTCTTGTATACAGGGGACAATGATAACCTAAACTGTGAGCAAGCCACTATAGTGTTAGGAATGCATGTTTGTGTACCTAATGCTATACTGTTCCTTTAAATAATGCGCTATCTATGCATACTGAAACTAAAAATTACATTTAAACATTACTTTCCATGACACCCAAAATAGACTCCAAAATACTACACTGGGAGAGGGTTTGGGTTTTTTTTTTTTTGTTGTGTGTAAGATTACAGACAAGCTCGCAACGCCACAACAGCAGAAGCAAGCTATTTAGTAACAATCTTTGTGCCCAAGCATGCAGGGAATGTAAGTGGTTCTTCCACAGGATAGCATTTCGGCTCTCAGCCAGGCGTTGTTTCCAACAGCCGGAATTCCCACGCAGCTGGTAAATTGAGTAATAGGCCACCGAGGCCTACAGGGTTTTGCGTGGTTGGGCAAAGGTGAGTGCTTGGGTGATGAGGGTACTAACTGTGAAGAAAATAGTCTGGGTTTCGGCATCCTACCACCCTCCTGGCTCATTAACTTCAAAGAGAACCGTTTATTAAGTGCTCTTGGGACTTGGTCGTCAAGTGTCTGGAACTAAAATTGGACACTCCACTTCCCAAACCACTGCTGAAACATACAAATGCCTGCTTCCTCTAGTTGCCGAACAGCCAGGAGAGCGCCATTCGGTAGTTTGGTTCATACGAACAAGGGGAACAATCGCTCCTATGAGCAAGGAGGATCCATTCGGGACTTTATTAGTTTTTATGCCATTTTCTGAATTAACCGACCGCACACACTGAATTCGTGGAACTGTTTTGGGCAGGAGCCTTGTGTGTGGTCAGTAACTTATGACTACCATACTTTTTGAGAACCCCTGAACCAATCTGGGTGAAATTTGAATGTTGGTCCCCCAGATCGGGGCTATCAGGGGATAATTTGTGGGGATACCTGTTGTATAAAGGGGTGTTCTAATTTTTGCTAAAATTGTGTGCCCTCTGCCTGGAGATAATTGGGTTATTCCTTAACTTATCTCAATATCTCCCAGGCAGAGAGAGGGAGGGTGTTACTGTAAATCTGTGTGCTGATTGGTTATTGTCTTTGTTTACTGTGGGAGGTCCTCTTGCAGGAGGATTCTCATAAAAGCCAGTGTGGCATCAATAAGTTATTCCTGTTACACCCTTCATGAAGTCTAGGCTCATGCTTGGGGAATATTCTACTTGCTGGGGAGAATCGTCTTGGAAGCTGCATTCATCTACACTATTCCTCTACATCCTATAATCACATATGCTCAGCTATTGGGAAAGGAATAGAGGACCGCAGTACCATAACCGCTGCAGGTCTTACAAAATACACCATCACTTAAGGCTCCTTTTGTATAACAGATTCATATTTAATTTTGCTTTGGCTATTTTGTTAGGTTCCTGAACTAAGACCACCCCAGAACCCTTGGAATGTTGAGTATCTTGTTTGAAAACCGCAAAGAAAATAATTAATAGAATGCTCCACTGGGTTGCCGTCATTTCGTGAATGCGAACGCACGTGGTTGGGACAATGGACGGTGGCCTCCCGAACGCTGTGTAGGTTGGCACTTTTTTTAAACAGCGCTCCGGTCGGCCCCCATGAAGCAGCTGTCCTGCAATCTTAGTTTATAGATTATCAAGCTTGGAGCTCGTGGGAAGTGAGACCAGTCGTCATGATGTTTAGGCCCCGCCCCCCTTGTTTTGTTTTTATAAACTTTTTGATAGTGAAGGGGTTAAAATATGTATGCAGAGGCATTTTGGGGGACAGGAACTGCATAATAGGTGGAGGTGCATCATTTGACCCCCAGTAATCACATCAGGTTAGCAAATACAAATAGCCATATTGTGCATGTATACAAATTTTCTATGTTGAACATTCAGACCTTTACCAATAACATTCTCAAAACAAGAGTACTAATAGTAAAGGATTTCAATCAGAATTATGCTATTGGAGGTAGATCCTGTTCCATTCACTTTTACAATTATTTGTATGGTAATTTATTATCGCTTTTTAATTTTCAGCATTCAGTTAACATGGCTTTGACAAAGTTCCTTACACAGTATGTGAAATGAAACCCTAAGCCATCAGCTGCCCCTCTTTTCTAGAACGCTGCAGGCAGGCTACCTTGCAATTCTTGCCATCTCTATTTCTGACTAATTGGCATCTTTGTGAATGAAAATGTCAAACTTATTCGGACTCATGTCTCTGTGAAATCTTATGCACCACTGGGAACTAATTGCTGCTCCTTTAGTTATGATTTTCCTTTACCGTGTGTTACTTTTTCAAAACTATCTCTTAACTGCCTTGCCTGGTCACATTTCACAGATTAGATGTACTTTCATCCAAATACAGAATAGGAAACCACTGATCCTACAGAAGGAGAAAAAAAGCTATACGTCTGAAAATAAATACCATCATTTACAAAAAGTCACTCAGGGTTCTTCTCTAAAGTGAGAATTCAAAGTGAATGTCAAAATAGTCAAATTGGGAAACTTCTATCACCTATGCTTCCTGTTTAGCTCCTCTGGCTTTAAATTTAAAATTCACTTTGGATTCTTACTTTATTACAGTGTTTCCCAACCCAGTCCTCAAGGCACGCCTACCAGTCCAGGATTTAGGGATTACCCAGTTGTGTCTAAGGTGTTTTTTACAAAGAAGAAAAAAAACACCTTAGACACAACTGGGTAATCCCTAAATCCTGGACTGGTAGGTGTGCCTTGAGGACTGGGTTGGGAAACACTGCTTTAGTAAATAATCATGACTGCTCTGATTCCCACTTTATGATAGAAAACAAAAACTGTCATAGTATTTGATTGTAGCACTTCAAAGGACCATTATAGGCACCCAGACCACTTCAGCTCAATGAAGTGGTCTGGGTGCCAGGTCCATTTAGGATTAACCCTGCCTGCTGTAAACATAGCAGTTTCAGAGAAACTGCTATGTTTACATATGCGTTAATCCAGCCTCTAGTGGCTGTCTCATTGACAGCCGCTAGAGGCGCTTGCAGTGAGAAGACTCCAGCGGCCATAGGAAAGCAAGGAAAACGAGTTTGTTTACCTGGCACTATAGTGGCCCTTTAATGATTGAATGAAAAAGATTGTATGATTGAAAGTGCCCTGCCCTGGCGCTTCCCTGTTGGTAGTCAAACTGGTTTGGAACAGTGTGGCTCCTTACCTGTGGTCCACCAGGCACTGTCCCCCATCTCCACTACTGACCGAGATCTGGAAGCACCTAAGCTACAGCTTCCACTGGTTCTCCTGAGCTAAGCCCTGCATGCAGTGATTGATTGCTCTTGGCCAATGAGCAAAGTCCTGTTGGACTTCTTTTAAAGTGCTTCCTGCACTCTGTCTGAAGTAGAGGAAGTGGGGAGTAGCAACACTGAATCCCAGGGAAGTGGTCATTATGAAAAAAATTGGATTCCTTACAATAAGGGGGCACTAGTACATTCCTGGCACCATCACCACTACAGCGCTCCTGGAGTGTTTCTTTAAGGAGAAAGTATACAACTGCACAGTAAGCAAGTACTTCACTTGACATACAAACACAATAGGTGGAGCAAATACACTAAACTCTCTTCTCAATTGGTCCAGCAATGCTGTAAAGACAGAGAGGTATGCAATAGTGCAGATAACTCTAAACTGTATTAGTAATTGTGGCTTTATACAGAAATGCACTCACAAGAGTAGAGCCATAAAAATAACCTGGCTCTGGTGTGGATGACTTTAGTACTTAAGTACTTCACTTGACACAGAATTATATATTTTAGAATAGGTCTGTTCTATAGCATCTATGCAGTTGTACAGCATTTCTCTATAGAAGCCCTCACTGGAGGCATAATGGGGAAGTGAAGTTACTCAGAATCAGAAGTGCAGCAGAGGTAAGTGGGTTTATTTTTTTCTTTTTGTACTGTTGCTTCAATAGTGTTTACTGGGGTGAGGGAACACAAGGAATTGCCATTGTTAGAAAAGGAACAGTTCTGCTTATGATATATTCACAATTTAGATATTTTGGCCAAATAGCAGTCCAGGCAACAAAAGAACTGGTGCATTTTGTTACCTAAATATTTAGCTTTATTTTCTGTATGCCATATTTGCAAATATGTTTCAGCATTCTGCATAATAGCTGTGCCTTCTGTCCCATCTCATCCTTTTTAAAAATACTTCCTATTTGCTGATATCTGTGCCTGTATTCAGAAGGTCCATTCCGTCCCTTTCTCTTATCTTACCGTATCCGATAACACAGTTTTACAGGTCATCGGGAAAGGGACAGAGCTTTGTAGGAGTTGTAGGTCAACCATGAGTTTTAATGAATAGAAAGCTGATTAATGAGCTGAATTGAGGTTGTGTACAAAGAGCATTGATCTCCGCTAATCAGCACCCTGCCTTTGCAATACTGCCAAGCTAGTTTCTGGAGTCTAGAGATCAAGCCTGATTTGTAATGTGTTGGGATTCACACAATATTAAGGAAATGGAAAGACTGCATATCTTGTTTTATACTGGTTGTTTCTGCATATTTTACTGGTTGTTTCTGCATATTTTAATGCATTATCATCTCAATACAATGCATTCATAAAAGAATGGGCTGACTCCAGCCAACAGTGCCTATTTAAATTAACGAGTTCACTTTGGAACCCACATGAAATAGAACAGATTTTTGTTGGTCCATTTGGACAAACTGTCCATAGATACAGGAAGAGGCCCCCTTCAGAATGCCAGCACCATTTACCATGCCAAAAACAGAAGGAAATGAACCGGGCAGAGCAAGTGTCCATAAATGTTCAAATGTTGACGTACACACACAAATTGTCATGGTTACCTCTCAATTTTCAATAGTCCAATCACTGTTGTGGCGCTATATTGGCAGCTGTGAAGCAGAAAATAAGTGGACTTCAGAAAGTCCAACAAGAGCCCCATTATCAGTTCTTTCTGATTTATTCATCTGTATTTTCTCTTCAGTTTATTGAATTATTTTCCATAAAAACTTAATGACAGCACAAAAAGCCTGTTGGCCAATAACCTCAAGGATCACACTTTGTTTTTGGTCTTAAAGTGACACTGTAGCCAATCTAATTTTTTCACCTAATTGAATTGGTTATAGCGCCTGGATTCCCCTATTTTGTCTCTACATTCACTGTTAAACAATTTTTGTAAATAGTTTCACATTGAATGAGGCTCCCTAATCATCCTGAGCATGGCCCCTACTTGGAGGTATGAGACAGAGATTACACACTTTTTTCTAGCCATACCAATTCATACCAGCAATAGGCTCTTTGATAAAAGAGGTAAGCTAATACACTCAGTCTATCATGGCCACCACTGCCTCATAGGCTAGTGCTTCCTCATTAGCCCAAGTACCACAGGGGATGGACTGCTAGAACTCTCTTTTTGCATTAAAAACAGTTTAATGCAGAATGGAAGGATGGCGCCAGGAGACTCCAGACACTATAACCACTTCAACGAGATGAAGCCATTACGAACCTACAATTTCCAATTAATCTGGTAATTTTAGCATTTCCAGCATTAGGGCACTGCTTTAACCTAGATGCTTCTCCTAGAAGCAACCCTCCGTCATAGTTGTTGCCGGAGTTCTTTGTGTACATGAGCTTTGGGGATTTTTCTCCAGTTCTCCTTTCACAGCCTTTTACCAATAAATGTCCATTCTTTGTATAGAAGATGGTTTCTTCTACCAAATATCATGAGATTGTTGATCAATCTCCTTGGTCACATCCTAAGATCATGGAGGCCAAGGTCGCTACTAACAACCGGTTGTTGTTAATAGCAACAGCTCACAAGCAGGTTTTTACTAACAAGGTTGAAAAAAGTCCATCAGGGTTATTCACGAAAGTGAGAATTCAAGGTGAATTTCTAAAATAAAGGGATAAATAGCTGAAATGGAAAAATTCTGTCAGCTATGCTTCCATTTCAGCTACTCTGGGCTTGATTTGTAATTCACTTTGAATTCTCACTTTAGGAAACAATCCTGCATGACTACTGCAACCATCCAGAAGTCTTTATTGGATTACAGTTTTGGCCATAATGTACATTAAGGACCAGAACTGTTTTAAAACTTTTATGGTGTTTGTGTTTAGCTGTAATTTTCTTCTTTCTCATTTACTGTTCCCATACAAAAATATATATTGTTTTTTTTTTCAGGACAAGAAGGGCTTTCTTTAGATACCATTATTTGAATCATGTCATATAATTTACTTTAAAAAATAAAATATGGTGAAAAGTTTTTTTACTTTTACTTGAAAACTCTTTTGCTGATATATAAAAGCTAATGAAAAAAAAAACTGCTAAATAGATTCAAATGTGTGTCCTGAGTTTAAAAACACCCAGTGTATACATGCTCTTTTGCTTTTTTTTTTGCAAGTTTTAGGGCTATAAGTACAAGTAGGACATTGCTGTTTCAGAATATATATTTTAAAAATGTATCACTAGTGACATTGTAACACTGTTATCTGACATAAATCTCTGAATCACACCTCACATGTACATATTATTTTAAAGTAGACAACCCAGACAACCCAGGGTATTCAATATGGGGCATGTCCAGTCCAAACACTGGCCAAAGTTACCATTTATGTTTATTTGATAAAAATGCAAAAAACAATTATGAATGCTAACTTTGGCCAGTGTTTGTGACTAAGTGGCTACTAAAAAGACTGACCATACCCCATTTGCAATACCTTGGGTTGTCTTCTTTTGCAAATGGTATGCCATCACGGAGGTAATTCTCATTCCTGGTCTACCATACACTCTCAAAGGCAACATAACCAAGCTGGCAATTTTCAATGTAAAAAAGTTTGACCCTTATATTTGACCCTGTAACTTTTTAAAAATAACAAAACTATAAAATCTGTACATGGGGGTTACTGTCATACTCAGAAGACTTTGCTTAACACAAATATTAGTGTTTCAAAACAGTAAAACGTATCACAACAATTATATCATCAGTGAAAGTGCCAAAAAAAATGGGAAAAATGAAAAAAACTTCACTTTCACTGTCAATATCATCGCTGTGATATGTTTTACTGTTTTGAAACACTAATATTTGTGTTCAGCAAAATTTCCAGAGTAAAACAGTACCCCCCATGTACAGGTTTTAGGGTGTCATAGAAAGTTAAATACAGTGCTAGCAAATTAAATTCTCTGGCCTTTCTGGGTTGTCAGGCAGGTCCCTCAAATTGCAATCAATGAAATTACTTAATTATGTAAAAATATTACATAAATATGCATGTAGAATTTAAATATATATATACATATTTATATATTTGAAGTCTACGTGTCTATTTATGAAAATATTCATGTAATTTTGTATATGGTATTTTTATTTATATATATTTAATTCTAAGTGTATATTTATATAAATATATCAAAATACAGTTAGAATAAAATTACATATATATAATTTTTTTATTTTTAAATTTTTTATATATATTTACTTATTATTTTTATATATATATATATATACACACACACACACACATGTATTTCTATATTAATATACGTATATAGTAATATAAAAATACAGTTAGTATGACATATATATATATATATATATATATATATATATATATATATAGAGAGAGAGAGAGAGAGAGAGAGAGAGAGAGAGAGACATATTATATTTATCTAATATATGTCTATATATCATATATTTTTTATTATTATTATTTTAACAGAAGCAGGGAGGCAGCATGTCAGTTCAGGCAGATTCACGGATGCCTATTGCAACCATGTGATTGCTCTATTATAGCGATCACATGGCCGCGAGGGCCTAATTCGCCGAGGAGGGCCTGTCTGGGCTTTTAGACAGTCCCCCCAGACCGGGAGCAATGCCGATCGCCGGCGGGGGAGTGGCGGCGATCAGGTAAGTAAATATTACCATTATGACTGCAACGGCAGACTGGCATTACATACTGTTGACTAGTTTGTGAACTATATTTGTTCCCAAGTCCTTTTCATTTACTTTTATCCATAACCTTGCCATTAAATGTATATGTGGCTTCCTTTTTCCAAAATGCATGATTTTGCATTTATCTATATTGACTCTCATCTGCCACTTACCTGCCCAGTTCCTCAATTTATCCAAATCCCTAAGTAGAGAAGTTATATCATATTCAGGCTGTATTTTCTTACCTAGCTTTGTGTCTTTTGCAAACACTAACAAATGACTTTTAATGTTCACTTCAAGATCATTTATAAACAAATTAAAGAGAAGTATACCCAAGACAGAACATTAGGGCACTCCACAAAAACTTTTTGTCCAATTTAAACATTTTCCATTTACAACAACTGTCTGCACTCTCTGCACAGTCTTTAAGCCAGTGTTCTACCCAAACCAACTAATTTTGTTGTTTTACTAGTAACATTTTGTATAGATCATATCTACTGGATCACCCTGATCTGTATTTCTACTAACTTCGTCATAGAATGCAATTCAGTTAGATTACACTGTTTTCATTTTGCAATTTAAAATATAATCATTTTGTGAGTGGTGATTGCATCACTCCGTGTAATGTGCTGGAAATTATACATTTATTAAAGGACACAAACTCATATTATGCTTATCGCTTTCTTTATTCCTCATCAGCAGCAAAGAAAGGATACTGTCATTTTCATAGAATTTTTTAAAAAAAATATACCCTCAAAGGGTTAACACATAATACATCCAATAAGAATTTTCTCTCTATCATAACCCTCCATGTGACCTAAGCCACTCCTCTTTCTTTGCTGCTGCCCCCTCAGCTAAGTACATTTTAATTTCTTCCCCCTCGTCCTTCTACCCACAGTCGGGTTGTTTATAACCCACGTTTCCATGCGGTTCCTCTCCGTCTGGTTTCTTCTCACTGACCGAGATTTACACTCGTTCCTGCCATATCACATGTGCGTATCACGGTGGCCATGTTGGGATTTGCGATTTTGCAGCAGTTTATTTTCCTAGGCTTTCTCGCCGGTTCAGGAGGAGTGTGTGCTGGGCAGCTCACCAGTGCTCCCTGGGAACCATTCCTGAGGGAACACTTGGTGAGTTTGCCTTTTTCATATTGCCTCAATTGTATATGTGTTAAACTGAACAAGTGGTCCCCTGCTTATCACAGAATTATTAACTACCCTGTTTTCTGTGCCTGGCACTTTGGGATCTTTAAGGAGTGTTCTTTAATAATCCATTTGCCATTTTGATTTCGAGCAAGTTTCCTGTGCACTCCTTCATTATTATGCAGTCACAGAAGGACTTGGGAGCTGCCACTAATGGTGCTTCTGGTAGTGCCACTAGGCACCTTACGCCCCAGGTTGTACCCAGACCCCCTAGCCTGCCTAATACTGATGAAGCCTCACAGGAGCAATTGAACTCGGAAGAACTTCATTCCCTCCTGAATGCTACAATGGCTAAGTCAGTGAAGCTATTTATTCACAACTTGTCCCTAAAAGGGCAAAAGCCCTAATAGAATCATCCAAATCAGAGTCTGATCAAGAGGAGGCTTGCAGCGAGTCCAACAACTGGGACTCTTACTATTCAGGTAATTTTTTTCAGTGTATGAGAATGATCCTAAGGATGGTGTGGATGACTCCACCCTCTTTGATCCCCAGGATGAACCACTTTTTGATCAGGATACCTTGCAGCATCCGAGATCTTCCACTGGACCACATGGCGAAGTATATCGCTGCGCGTATCAGGAAACAACTTGATAAAATAGCACGGAACAAACTATGGGCGGAATGCCCATGATTCCAGACTTGGCATGCGTCACACCAGACGTGAACCCTAAGATTGCCCAATTTTTGGGCAAGTCTGAGTGGAAGGCTGTCAGGGCTTACCTGAGTTGGGAGTCTGGCAGGCAGAGATATATGCTCACCCTTGCAAGAAAACACAGGCCGAGGTGGTCAGGTGAGAATTCACCTTGCCTGTGAGTCGGTGCACGGGGGCTGTGCAGGGTAAACTCCAAGTCGTGGTACAGGAACAGATAAAGCAGAAGAATAGTCGTGGGAAGCCAGAAGTCAGAATAAACAAAATAACAAGCCGGGGTCAAAAGATACACTGGAAAACAGGAAACAGCAAACCGATCACCAGAGTCAAGGAACTGACACTGCCTTCTGGGAGAGGCAGTGTTTTATACCTGGCTAACGAGACCATCAACATCAGGTGTACCATGAGAGACAGGAGAAACTTCAATGCATGTCCAGCCCCCAGTACTGGGTACAACATAGAGCTGGATATTGCCATTACTAAAGCTGAATGGTGGTTCAGAGGTAACAAAGCAGCCCCAGGACTGCAAAATACCCAGGTTCAAATACACTACTGGGCACTCCTGGGGCAACCTTGTTTAACACTCTGGAAATTATGGTGGGAACTCCTCAAAGCCGCCTTTAGGAGAAAATAAAAGCAACTACGGCCGAAGAGGTCACTTTTTAGTTTTTTTGGTCCTGGCATTGCCAGCAGGAGCAGAGGACATAACTTGAGCGGTCTTGATGGCTAGCAGTGCCCTTTCAAAGTCATGCAAATGTTCCGAAACCACTAGAGTCTCATCAGATGCACAAGTGTAGCCAGGAGGAGGATCTTTCTTCACAGGGTAAACTCCAAGTCGTGGGACAGGAACGGATAAAGCAGAAGAATAGTCGTGGGAAGCCAAAGGTCAGAGGTAACATTGCAGCCCCAGGACTGCAAAGTACCCAGGTTCAAATCCGCTACTGGGCACTCCTGGGGCAACCTCGTTTACCTTCTCTCAGCCTCAATCTAGGCCCACTTCACTACAGAGCCTGTTTAAAGGACCACTCTAGGCACCCAGACCACTTCAGCTTAATGAAGTGGTCTGGGTGCCAGGTCTAGCTAGGCTTAACCCATTCTTTTATAAACATAGCAGTTTCAGAGAAACTGCTATGTTTATGAATGGGTTAAGCCTTCCCCCAATTCCTCTAGTGGCTGTCTCATTGACAGCCGCTAGAGGCACTTGCGTGCTTCTGACTGTGAAAATTACAGTGAGAGCACGCAAGCGTCCATAGGAAAGCATTGATAATGCTTTCCTATGTGACCGGCTGAATGCGCTCGCAGCTCTTGCCGCGCGTGCGCATTCAGCCGCATGGGAGGAGAAGAGGATCGGAGGAGGAGAGCTCCCCGCCCAGCGCTGGAAAAAGGTAAGTTTTTACCCCTTTCCCCCTTCCAGAGCCGGGCGGAAGGGGGACCCTGAGGGTGGGGGCACCCTCAGGGCACTATAGTGGTCCTTTAAGGCACTCTTATTAAGACTCTGTTCCCGCTCGACTGCGCAGCCAAAGAAGAACTTACTTGGTTGCTGCGGCACATGGAAGCATGGAATGGAAGAGCAATCTTCAGGACCACCCCGGACTTTGTAGTTGAGTCGGATGCAAGTATGCTTGGTTGGGGCGCACGCTGCGGTCATATCTCCACAGGAGGAAAATGGTCCCCAGACGAACAGGAGTTACACATCAATTGCCTCGAACTACTGGCAGGCTCGTTTGCAGTTTGGAGTCTTGTAGGGATTTCAATAAACTGCTCCATCCTTTTGCACATGGACAATGTGTCAGCAGTCTGCTACATAAATCATCTCGCGGGTATTGGCGGAACTAGCAAAGGATTTCTGGCAATTCTGCCTAGATCTCAACATCTCAGTTCAGGCAGAATACATTCCTGGGATGTCCAACAGGGTGGCGGACTGGAATTTCAGATACCTGCAGGATACCAGCGATTGGCAACTGAATCGTGCCATTTTCCCCCGACTACGGTCACTTTGGGGTCCACTGGTGATCGACCTCTTTGCATCACGGTTGAACTCCTAACTACTGAAATTCTTTAGTTGGAGACCGTATCCAGAAGCTTTGGCATCAGACGCTTTCTGTCAGCCGTGGCTGAACACTCAGAACTATGCTTTCCCTCCATTCTCCCTGATAGCTCAGACGATCCTTCATCTCAGATGCTACCACACCTCCTTAATCCTCATATCCCGTTCTGGACGGTGCAACCATGGTTCCCCCACACTCATGGAAATGTCCATAGACTATGCAAGATTACTTCCTACCACACCAGACCTCCTGTTTGATCCCAACGGGAATGCACATTCCCTAGTATTGCAAGGACATCTCAGGTTACTGGCTTGGCTCCTTTCCAGGGACTCTGTTTCGTCCCAGATGTTCCACAGTCAACTCTTGACCTTCTGGCGGGAGCTTGGGCTCCAAAAAAATCCTACCTTCATGCCTGGAATTCATGGAGTAGTAGGTGCATGGAACAACACATGGAATCCATATCTGCACCTGTGAGCCATGTGTTGATGTTCCTTACTTCACTTTCTTACCATGGCCTAGCCTAGCATACAATAAATGTGCGGGACATCAATGGGTTGATGGCTTCCCAGCTGGAAAACACCTATTGGTGTGCCGGCTCCTTCGGGGCATCAGATTCGCATGTCCACCCCAACCTAGGTACTCCTCACTTTGGGATGTGGATCTTATCCTCTGGCTTTTTGAAAATTGGCCAACAAATTAAGACCTCTCACTCAAACAACTCACGGCGAAGCTGGTGATGCTGTTTTGCCTGATCTCATGTAAACGTGTGTCGGGTGTGCATGCCTTAGATAGTTCTGCACGTGCCTTTACCCCTCAGTCTTCTAACCAGCTTTCCTTCAGAATATAAAACTATGTCCGGTGAACTGTCTCAAAGAATACAAAGCAATGACGTCTCTAAATCGTGAACCAGCATGTCAGGAATTATTCTTGACACTTCGACAACCTCATCATCCTGTTTCTACAGTCATTTTATCTCGTTGGGTCAAATAGATTATGATGTCGGCTGGCATCAACACTTCAGTGTATTGGGCACATTCTGCCAGGGGAACAATGGCATCTAAAGCTTTCACCAAGGGATGCAGATTAGAAGATCTCCTCCGGGCTGCTGATTGGTCCAGTGAATCCACTTTTCGAGAATTTTCTTTTCAGCCAGTTTCTCATTTTTCTGATGTGGTGGTTTCACAGCTTTGAACTAGCATAATATGAGCCTCCATGTCCTTTAAAAAAAATTACCAGATTTTACTAATTTCATGACGTAAAGTCATGATTTTATTAAGGACACGGAGGTGAGTATTATCCTTCCCGATGCAGGTATGTTGGTGCCCTACCTTGTATGTTTTTTGTTTTTTTTATTTGCTAATGGAATTATGATACTACGGGGTATGCACTTATTGAAAGTTCTTGTAAGTTACGATTCTGCTTACTTTGGATATATTACTCTATTTAATAACGTATTATAGATCTATTTTGTTGTCCAGAAACATATTTTACCATTTGTTTCTCTGTTCCTTTCAGCCTCATAATTGGATTTGGCACCATTGTGCATTGGTTCTTTTCATGTTTTAACGGAGGACCCATCTCCCTCAGAGTTCCAGTTCATCTACCCAAGGAGTTGCTGTTTCGGTTCCACATTGACCATAGGTTTTCTTGAACAGAGTTTTTCGTCAGCATCACCAAGAAAAAGGAGTGGCTTAGGTCACATGGGGGTTTATCATACAGAGAGCATTCTTATTGGATGTATTATGTGTTAACCCTTTAAAGGGTATATGCTTAAAGTTTTTTCTATGAATATGACAGTATTCTTTCTTTGCTGCTGATAAGAAATAAAGAAAGAGATAAGCATAATACTCGCCTCTGTGTCCTTAATAAAATCATAACTTTACATCATGAAATTAGTAAAATAAAATCTGGTAATTATACAATTTATACTTGAGGCATGAGCCCAGAGGAAAACTACTAATTATAAACACATGGCTAAACTCTGATACATACTGTATCTTGCAGCTCAATATTACAAATGTTCAATGTCAGAAGCAACATTTTGTGAGGCTATTCTTCCTGTTACTCTGTTGCAAATGTAAAATATGTTACATAACAAAATCTATATCGGAGTTCTCAGACCTTAAAAATTTGAGAATTTAGGCCTTCTTTTGGATAAATGTTTAGAAATGTAATATTTAAATTTATTTGGCACTTGAAAATGAATAAAAAACCAAAGATAGTGCAGATGGAACAAAAACAATAATTTACTATAAAAAATGCAGTTACAAAATCTGAGTAAAAAACAGCATGTAAACCACAAAAATGTGAAGATAGCAATAGAGAGTGGAGATAGCAATAAGGGACTCTCTATTGCTATCTCCACTTTTTAGTGGTTTACATGCTGTTTTTTACTCGGATTTTGTAAGTGCATTTTTTATAGTAAATTATTGTATTTGTTCCATCTGCACTATCTTTGGTTTTTTATTCATTTTCAAGTGCCAAAGAAGATCTATTCTATATCTCTCTGAAGACCATTTCTGATTGAGGATGATGGGCCTGATATTCACTCAGATTTTGTGAGTTCTATATACTCTCCTTGCTTGTTCACATTATTATACGTTTATTGCTCTATGTGTATTTTATATATTTTATAGATATTTGTCATCACGCTACCCATATCATCAGGTTGTATAATTTATCTACACCCTAGATGTGATTATTGTCACTATATTTGCATTCCTACTGTTTGTCTTTTGTTTTACTATTATATTGGTGTTTTAGAGGGCACACTTTCTTCCAGTAGGTTTGCCTATTTAAATTTATTTTTATATTTATTTCATTGTATTTTTAGTGATTTGGTATACTTTTTTTTTTGGTGTATTTATATTTTAATGTTTGGAAAAAAAAGAATGTTAAAAGTATACACAAAAATATTAAATTGAGGCCTTCATCTTGTTAATATTTAGGCAAACGTTTCATACCCTACGCTCAAAAAAAGAGATGTTTTTAAATTAAGTAATATAGACCTGAATGTTGATTTTTAAAGAAATATTTTAAAAAAAATCAGTGCCTCATGTATTGAATAAAGAGGACTGTTGAAAAATTGTAGCAGATTTTTTTTTTTTTTTATTGTACACTACATGAATTCATTGCCCTGTTCCAGATCCACCCACATATTGTATGAATGGATACTATGCCATTGTCATCAAATCATATGAATGTGGGTGGCACAGAAAAATACCATTCATAAAATACTTTATATGAAATACACTATTCAGTACTATTTAAAGTGCATTTGCATATGTAATCATGTTTTCAAATTCCACATGGTGAAAATCATACTGTACAATTTTGTTCAGTATGGTACTTATAATCTCAGGGCAACACATTTGGGATGTACCTGTTCAATTAAAGGAGCCATAAACGTAATTAAAAGTTAAATAGCAGTTGGCGCATTTCTTTAGTGCCAACATATTAGGCGGCTCTTTACAAACTTTATATGGTTAAAATAAAACAAGTATTGACATATAAAGTATTGTTGACAGTGGTGAAGAGGGTCCATCCCAAATGAGCTCACGATCTAAGACCATTTCATCTTTAATTTGTGAATTCCCTATAAAGGTGTTTGATGCAATGGAGAGTTAATGGTTTATTTATTAAACACTGAATTTGTCCAGATAGATATCATGTAGGATGCACATTCGCAAATTATCAGTCACTTGCTGTTTGCTTAAAGGACAACTGTCATTTCAAAACTATATTTTAATATAACAATCCTTTCATCAAGTTTTGAAAGTAAATAGATTTTTTTTTAATCTAGTATATGTAAAAACGAATTAGAAAATACCATCCCTATCTTTAGTATATGATCAGATTATTCAGCCATATACATACACCTTGGGTCTAGGAGTTTAAGTAATGCAGGTAGAGTGGCACTGGGGCCCACCAGTGTTCACTCCAGAGTTTAGAGGCCAATTTATGGCCACCCTTAGGGAAGGGAGAGCAGTGGGGGGCCCAGCAGAGGTGAATTTTTTTTTTTATTATTTATTACTGACTGGATGGATTGTGAGTCAGTCTCCATCTATCCCCTCTTACTCTCACTCCAGAATGCATGCTGCCTCCCTTGTGGATGATGTATGAAGCAACTGCTTCAGCCTGCACTGAGTGTTGCCTCAGGTTGGAGCACTGGTATGGGACCTCCCAAGCGGTGACTGAGTGAGTCAGCCTGTCTGTCAGAAGAAAGGGACGAGGACTGGGGGCTTGGTTCCTTGATGAAAGGGGAGGTATGGACAGATGTCTACCTTGGTAATATGATTTATCAATTTAATTGTCTGTGTATTTCATGGTGTGTGTGTACTTTATGGAGTGTATCTCTGTACTTCATGGAGTGTCTGTGTATTTCATGGTGTGTGTATGTGTACTTTATGGAGTGTGTCTGTGTACTTCATGGAGTGTCTGTGTATTTCATGGTGTGTGTGTGTGTGTGTCTGTGTACTTCATGGTGTCTGTAGACTATAGAGTTAGTTATGTGGCAGTGGCAACTGTGGACATTTTGGGGAATTGGAGGCTAATTATCTAGACAGGGCCGGTGCAAGGATTTTTGCCACCCTAGGCAAACAAAAATTTGCCGCCTCCCCATTTGCTCTGCCCACCATGTGACATCACAATGCCTCACCTATATGATCTGCCATATGAGTCAATGCCAGTGCTGCACACAGTGTCTTTTCTCTGAAAAGGCAGTGTGTTTACATTAAAAGGCCTGCAGGCACAGGCTATTGACACTAGAACCACTACATTAAGCTCTAGATGGTTCTGGTGACTATAGTGTCCATTTAATGTGAGGTAAATTAGAGATTAGTGCCACTAATAATATACTGGATTGCCTACTTACCACCAGTTGAGGACAAGATTATGAGGATGCGCTCAGGCTGCAGTCTGGCTCTACTGGTCTGGTGTTAAAACAAGCTCTCTGGAGGCAGTGCTCACAAATATCAGCGAACAGGAACCAGCTCCATTTTTTTGGGGCCACTTACACAGATAACGGTCTGGGCCCCTAGGGCCTGACCATGAGTATGCCTACAAGGCCCGCCCATAAGCCTTATGCTACAAGGCCCACCCATGATTTTGCTCACTGGGAGTGGAGTGTATGTGTGTAGGGGATATGTTATTAGGATATGTAGAGGATGAAATGTGTGTGTGTTCTTATGGAATGTAGTATATAGGGATACCCGTTTGTGTAAGGAATGTAGTGTGTGTGTAAGGGATGCATTGTGTGAATCTTTGTTTGTATGTGTAAGGGATGCAAGGTGTGTTTCTGTGTATGTAATGAAGTGTGTGTGTCTGTAATGGGTGCATTGAGTGTGTGTGTAAGAGATGTATTAAGAGAAGCCGTGTATGTGTGTGTAAGGGATGCATTGTGTGTGTGTGTTTGTGAGGTATGCATTGTGTGTATGTAAGGGAAGCATGGTGTTTTTCTGTGTGTGTAGGATTCACTGTATGTTATGGTGTGTGAATAGGGATGCATTGTAGGTTTATGTGTGTGTAGGGATGAATTCTGTGTTTCTGTGTATGTGTATGGATGCATTGTGTATGTGTGTAGTGTGAAAGAGAGGGTTTGTGGCCCCTCTGTGTGTCTTTCCACTCCCACCCCCAGGTCCCTCTGTGCGTCTCCCTCCTAAACCCCTCAGTGTGTCCCTTAGTAATCTTCCCTCCCCTCCTGTCCCTTAGTGCTGTCTCATACTCACTGAGAGAGCACTTCCATTCAGTCCGGCCGGGTACAGGAAACAGAACTCCTGTACCGCGTTTTGTGACGCCCGACCACGCTACACTGAGTGACAGATAGGAGGGAGGACTGTGCGCTTTCCTCCTACTGGGTCACTTAAATTTGGCGCCCCCCGTGCCGGTGTGCCTAGGTCGCCTATAGTACAAACCGGCTCTGTATCTAGAGCAGTGGGGACCCAGAAAAAAAAACAAAAAAAACATCTTGGACGAGGGACCTTTGTTCATTATTTCCACTACTGCTTGGGTCAGACAGTGTTTGACAGTTAGTCTCTATGGTCTTCCCATGTTCGGATCAGTGAAAACCATAGAGACTAACTGTTATTTTTCAAACACTGGCCGGACAAAGCTGGAGATATATACGGCTGAGGATCCTGTCCTATCATGAAGGTAGGGTGGCATTTTTCAATTTTTTTTTTTTTTTACTTCATTTGATGAATTAATTCTTATATTAAAATATAGTTTTGAAGTGACAGCAATCCTTTAAAGGAACACTATAGTCACGAAAACAACTTTAGCTTAATAAAGCAATTTTGGTGTATAGAAAAAGCCCCTGCAGTCTCACTGCTCAATTTGCCGCCATTTAGGAGTTAAATCACGTTTATGCAGCTCTTGTCACACCTCCCTGCATGTGACATACACAGCCTTCCAACACTTTCTGCAAAGAGTCATTTAATGTTTACACTTCCTGTATTGAAAATACTTTTTAATTTATCATTTTATATCTCCTGCACTTGTATGTAATTAGAGTTCAATTTACAGAACAGGAAATAAAAACATTTAAAGTAAGTTACATCTGATTGAAAGTGAAACCATTTCTTTCCATGCAGGCTGTGTGAGTAACAGTCAGTGGAGGTGTGGCTACGACTGCATAAACAGAAACAAAAGTGATTTAACTCCTAAATGATGGAGAATTGATCCGTGAGACTTCAGGGGCATGATCTATACACCAACACTGCTTCATTAAACTAAAGTTGTTTTGATGACTATAGTGTCCCTTTAACTGTAACCACTCACACACCCCCGGGAAATGATCCACCAGTGGTTACACTGTCACACTGTATGTCATTAGCGTATTGGGTAATAAAAAACAGCTGCAATATAAGACTAAAACTAGACAATGTAAGATACCCTGAGGTTATTACATTTGTAAACAGTGTACATCTGCGCTGTACCTTATTTAGTCTGAGAAAATGCTCTGAAATGTGACATGAACCCAGCATCAGTCACAAAGAGTTGATAAAGTAATATATATGGGGCTATTGTATTTAGAAGACAAAGATTTTTGTAAGACATTGGTGCAGACAGTATGTTTTTTGCATTATTTTTTAAATTATTTAAACCAGCTCTGTCACTGTCTGGGGTCTTTGCTTTAATTGCAAAGACCCCTGATGGTTGACATCGATCGGTGCTTGGTGTCTGATGGCTAGAGGGGGAGGAGTATAGAGAGGGGAGATTTACTTATTTGAACCCGCCCATTGTGGGCACCACCATCCTCTTCCTGATGCTTCTTCTGCCAGGATCCCATGTCAGCACTGTACTCTCACAGCATTGAGATCTATGAAGGATCCGGCACGACCGTGGGATCCTCCATAGAAAGAGCTTAATTTCCCTACAGCAGTCACTGGGGATGGCTGGTGGAAACAACAAGGCTTGATGGCAAGCTTTGTCAGGTATAGGAAAAATACTGACACAAAATAGTCCCTACTTTGTCTCAGTATATCTTTTGAGTTTCTATATCTGACTATTTCATAAAAATGTATCTCTAAAAAATACTAATTTTGAAGAGATGGGACAGGTGCTGCTTTGATATTTTTACATTTCAAATGATTTCTTTTCAATCAATAATTTTTTTTTAAAACTAAATATTACAAAATTTTAATATGTTTCTTATTAAATAATTTCAAAGGTTTATCCAAAAATATTAAATCATTTGAAAAGCTTATCCAATAATATTAAAAAAAAGGCATAACGTCTTAAAACCGAGTTTAAAAACCAAAATGCCTTGGGGATATCCCTGTGCGTATCAGACACAATTAATGTGATTTTCTATTGCCACAGCACTCAACATGTTTATGAAATATATATTATAAAAACAATATTGTCTGTCTGTATGTGTGACACAAAATGACTACAAATTTCAGCAGATAGTGGTAATGTGGCCACATGAAGTGTCACAAATACCAATACATAAATACCATAGGATGATTACTATATAAAAATGATGTACTTTCGTCTAGTAATATTGTGTTCTGTGACCTTTTAGTTTTTAAACAGTATTGCGCTCTTAGCTTGTATTTTGTAATTTCCAACAACAGATTCAAAGTACATGTGATACATACTCCATACATCAGGTCAAATAGTCAAACTTATTTTGAAGCACTTTTCATAGCTACACGAATTATATTCACAGTTTTATTAGCAAAACTTGGCAGTATGTATGTGTGTGTGTGGGTGGGGTGGTGATTTTTTTTTTTTCTTCATAATTTAGCATTTTTTTTCTCCATCAATATATGTTTCAGATGAAATCCCAAACTGTCCTTTAAATTCAAATATTTAAGATGTGTGTGATCTAAACGAGAATGAAGGCAGACATTATGGCTGATCAAACCCATAGCACCATATGTAAAAATTCCATTGGACATTAACTACAGACCAGCTAGATCAGGTTGTGACAGATTATGAGTCTGTATTTATTTTGTAATATCTGTTACATTGTATCGGTAGTACCTGCTCCATATACAGTGCTGTATGGATGCATGGATCTGACAGTACAAACAGCTGGGTGTCTGAAGGTGGGTCCCTAATTCTGGAGAAAGAGGGAGGGAGGGAGGCAGTGTGTGTGTATTGGTGCTCATGCTGCCGGTTGGATGGATGTGTAGGAGCATGTGACTGATCTTACATTGCCATGGTGTGGCTCTAAGGAGAGCAATGGAGGCAGCTTGACAGACAGTCCTGGGAGGCACAGTCAGACATTCCCCAGCAGCACCAGTCAGGTACTCTCCATCCCCAGTCTACTGCTCTGCTCTGATGTAGGATAATTAACCCTGTGAGAGACTGTGATGTGCTGATAGCTAACCAGCCCCACTCTGCTTTCACTGATCATCTTTTATTGAGATCCTTGTTTGCTGGTTGCTGCTCCTGTTGGCATTGAAAGGGTGAGTTGATTGTCCAGCACTTCTCATTGATGGCAAAATTGTATGAAGAATAATTCCCCCAAATCATCTATGTCCCTTACTCAGCACCTCTTTCCATGGTTTGTGTATAAACCCATCCTTCATACTGCATGTAGATTGTGATCACCCCATGGCACTGAGTGGGTTAATCCCAGCCTGCCAGAGTAAGGTTATACAGTACAATGTGAGACGGCTGGGTTAAATGCAATGATCAGTGTGTGTATTATGGCATACTGTGTGTGTGCATCCAGCTGCTGTGTGGGATTTCTCCAGGTACCAGCAGCCTGTAAATGGCAGCAGGGGATGCTTTCCTGGAGAGCTGGGCATTAATATTCAGTCAGCCTGTCTGTCCTGTCCAGCAGCCTCACTAACCTTGGAACTGTCTGTATGGCTTCCCTTCCACTGTTATGGCTTTATTGGACAATGTAGTGGGGGAGCTGGCTGTGTGCATGGCTGTTCTGTCTCAGGCTGTGTGGCAGTATCCTTCCAATGTTCCTACAGGAGCAGCCAACCTTCCACACTCCATATGTTTTGTACCACATCTCCCATAATGCTTTCACTGCCATAATGCTGGCAAAACATCATGGGAGGTGTAGTCCACAACATCTGGAGTGCCCAAGACTGCCTGCCCCTCTTCTACTATCCAAATGACTACATTGTGTATCTAGACTGGCAGCTAGTATATACACATTGAATGTGCATTGAAGGAGAACAGTATAAAATGTATGGAATCAGCAACATAAAGTCTGTGTGCATTGACAGCTAGCATTATATAATGTACATACATTGATTTACAGACAGCGTTGTATGTGGTTTATGCACTGGTAACCATATATTGTACAAGTATTGCTAATTAGCATTTAGCCATATATAGTATAGACACAGAATATTACTAGCTATTCATTAACAAGCAGTATGACAGAGTGTTTTAATAGGCAGTCAGTTGTATAATGTGTATATTTTACTAGCCAGCTGTATATGCAGTGTAATAAGCACAGCACCATATAGTGTATATATAGATATTGTAAATCTGTCCACCTTTCTAAGGAAATATGAATGATTACTTTTTTGTTTTTCCTTATTATTCGAGATTGTTATATAATGGTTCCACTGGAATATATTTACACTATAGATATTTATGCAAATGGTGTGAACTTTGTACATTGACGCAAAAGGGAGAAGCACTGGCTGTTGTGTTAAGTACAATTGTCTGACACTTTGTCTGTCTAAGAGAAGGGGTTCATTTTTGTAAAAATAATTTTTACTGTACTGTCTTTTACCTCTTCTACCGATAAAGAGAAAACAAGGGTAACTTAAGTCCCCGGCATCTATTTAAAGAGTTAATAGAAACCCAGTAGCAACATCAATGCTTTGTGAAAATTTAATGCCTTCTCAATAATGCTGGGGAATCTGATCTCTCAGTGCTAGTGTAAGGGGGTGGGCTCACAAAGACTAAGTGCTGTTTATGGCTGCAAGGCCTCCAGTAAATATACCTCAGCTAATTTTCTATTAATTAACTTGTCCGCTAGATCTGAGTGCCTTCATATACCACAATGAAGAACATTTCTATGCACATACCCTCAATAAACCACAATGAATAGAGGCTCTAAGTGATATCAAAACCATCCTTTATTGTCTCAGAATTCTACAACCAGTATCTTCAGGATGCTCTGAGACAAGGGGTTGTCCATATATTCTGCCCTCTAGACTGTAAGCTTGTTTGAGCATGATTCTCATCCATATGTTTCCAATAGCATTTTGTAATTGTCTCATTTATTGTTAAATGTCCCCCTTTTATAATATTGTAAAGTGCTGTGGAAAAGGTTGTCACTATATAAATGCCAAAAAATAATAATACAAGTCCAAGCTATTATTAATAGTATTTATAAAGCACCAACAGATTCTGCAGCGCTGTACAATTGGATTAGCTGCACATAGTTCATTCTTACTCCATGTTTTTTGCTACAACCACAATTTATCTTATTCCGGTTCTACTCTCTTACATGCTTAGGGAAAGTGTTGATAAATGTATGGATTTTATTAGACGACTGTATTTTGTTGTTGTTTTTTTTCAATGGTCCTAATTTAGAAACGTGACCATTTACATGTAAAAAAAAAAAAAAAAAGTTATTTAGTGCTCAGTGAACAATTTGCTACAATAAAGTGCAACGCATACCTATTTCCATTGTACAGCGCTACAGAGTCTGATGGCGCTATATAAATAATAATAATAATATACAGTACATACCTGTCAAATTACATACCAAAGTTCACTATGTTACATAAAAAAAAAAAAAAAGAAACAGAAAATACATATCGTAGAACCATAATTACAATGTGTTGATGATGTCAGAAATGGCACACTTACACAGTATAAAGTGAAAGGTATTCATCTGTGCTAATAGAGTAGTATGACCCTCTCCACAGTAACCACTTGCAGGATCTGCTGTTTGGTATGGTCCTCCCGCATGTGGTGGCTGTGTATAGGGCCATAAGAAGCCATACTGCTCTAATTGTGCAAATTAATACCTTGCACTTAACTGTGTGAGTTTTCTATTTTAAGATCACTTACACATTAAATTCATGGTTTTTTTAATTCTATGTATTTTCTGGGGGGGGGTTTTTTTTTTTTTTTGGTATTGTATAAACCTGGATAATTTCCAAAAAAATAATACAGTGTATAGTATGTAAATTGAGAGGTATATACATGTGTTGTACATTATTGCAGTAAATTGCTCACTGAGCACTATATAATTTTTAGGTGGTCTGTTTGTCTAGCACTCTCATTTTATGTTGAATTAGGCTGTGGGAGTATTTTATGAGTGACAGTCTGAGTGGCAGTACTTTATCTTCAATTCTCTCACTGTGACAGTTTATTGATTCTATTTTATTCTCTATCTACTGTTTCCCCAAAGTCTGAGGCGTAACTAGAAACCACCCAGCCCAACTCCTCTATCTGTCTCATTCTCCCCCAGACCCTCCATGTGTTTCATGCCCTCTAACCCCTCCATTCCTCTCCTCATGTGTCTCTTTCTCCCCTTCCACGTGTCTCAATCCCCCCCAGTCCCTCCATTTGTCTCATTCTCCCCATAAGCATCTCATGCCCCCTTCCATGTATCTGAATCCCAGCAGTCCCTTTCATGTGTCAAATTCTCCCCAGTCCCTTCCATGTGGCTCCTCCATGTGTCTCATTCTCCCCTAGACCCTCCATGTGTGTCAACCCCCCCAGCCCCTCAATGTGTCTCAATCCCCCCCAACCCCTCCAGGTGTCTCAATCCCCCCCAGGTGTCTAATTCTTCCCCAGTCCCTTCCATGAATCTTAATTTCTCACTGTCCTTCCTCACAGTTCCTTCCATGTGTCTCAATTCCCCCCTCAGCCTCTTCCATGTGTCTCAATTCCCCTCAAGTCTCTTCCATGTGTCTTAACCCCCCAATCACCAGTCTCAATTTATTCCCCAGTCCCTCCCTTGAGCCTCAACCCCTCCAGTCTTTTCTAGGTGTCTCAGTTTATCCCAGTCTCTTCAATGTGTCTCTCCCCCCAGTCCATTCCATGTGTCTTAATTTCATCCCCAAATCCTTTTGATGTGTCTCAATTTCTTCCCCAGTCCCTTTCATGTGTCTCAATTTCTTCACCAGTCCCTTCAAAGTGTCTCAACCTCCCCAGTCTCTTCCATGTGTCTCAAATCCCCCAGTCCTTTCTAATGTGTCTCAATCCCCCCCAGTCCCTTCAATGCGACTCAATTCCCCCCAGTTTCTTCCACGTGTCTCAGTTACCCCCCAGTCCCTTCCATGTGTCTTAACCCCCCAGTCCCTTCCATGTGTCTTAAATCCCCCCAGTCTTTTCTAATGTGTCTCAATCCCCCAGTCCCTTCCATGTGTCTGTTCCTCCCAGTCCCTTACATGTGTCTGTTCCTCCCAGTCCCTTCCATGTGTCTGTTCCTCCCAGTCCCTTCCATGTGTCTCTTCCCCCAGTCCCATCCATGTGTCTTAAATCCCCCCAGTCCTTTCTAATGTGTCTCAATCCCCCAGTCCCTTCCATGTGTCTGTTCCCCCCAGTCCCTTCCATGTGTCTCAATCCCCCCAGTCTCTTCCATGTGTCTCAATCCCCCCAGTATCTTCCATGTGTCTCAATTCCCCCAAGTCTCTTCCATGTGTCTCAATCCCCCACAGTTCCTTTCATGCATCTCAATTTATTCCCCAGTCCCGTACATGTCTTAATACCCCTAATTCCTTCCATGTATCTCAGTTCCTCCGAATCCATTCCATGTGTTTCAATCCCCTCACAGTACATTTTATGTGTCTCAGTTCCCCCCAGTCTCTTCTTCCATGTGTCTCAATCTCCCCCAGTCTCTTTCATGTGTCTCAAATTCCTCCCAGTCTATTCAATGTGTCTCAAATATCCCCGACCTTTCTAATGTGCCTCAATCCCCTCAAAATCCATTCCATGTATCTCAATTCCCCCACCAGTCCCTTCCTTGTGTCTCAACTCCCAGATACATGACGGTTGGGAGTTATGGTTGTTTTAGTGTTTTTGGTCGATAAGATTCTGTAATTAGGCCCCATCATAATTGTCAGCTCCAGGCCCACTGGGCTCTTAATCTGGCCCTGATTCCTCCCCCTTAATCCCCGCCATGTGTTTCAATTTTCCCCCAGTCCCCTCAATGTGTCTCTTCCCACCTGCTCTGCATGCTCTCCGCTGTCCATGTACTGTGGCCGAGCGAACAGCGGTACCCAGGGCCAGATTAAGAGCCCAGTGGGCCTGGAGCTGACAGTTATGATGGGGCCTAATTACAGAATTTTATCGACCAAAAACACTAAAACAACCATACCTCCCAAGCGTCATGTATCTGATGGAGATGGTGTTGGAGGGAAATTCAAAGGATGCAGCTATATGAAAACACATACTCTATGCTAATCTATCTCTAATTTATGCTTTCATCTTTCAAGTAAATCCAAAACCCCTAACAGCAGTGTCCAGTGAAGCAGGAAGTCAAAGGGAAGGGTTAAAGGGTGTGCCACTGACACAAATCACATGACCAGACCTGCCAAAAGGGGTGAACATGCCCAAAAAGGGGGCATGTCTGTCCAAAGAATTGAAAGGCCAGCCTGGCATGAATGCTGTCCAACTAAGGGCATACTATGCAGGCAGCACCCAGAGCTTGACAAAAATACATCAAATGATGCGCCTACTCTACGCTTTCTATGGACTGTCCCCTAGCACTCACTAAAAAGGGGGACAGACATGTGGACACTGAGAGACATGGGGACAGAGACACTGGGAGACTTGTGGACACTGGGAGACATGGGGACACTGGGAGACATAGGGACTCTGAGTCACTAGGGACACTGAGAGACATGGGAACACAGACACTGGGAGACTAGGGGAAACTGAGAGCCATGGGGACACTGAGCCACTAGGGACACTGGCTGGGGGACATGGGGACGTGTCTCAGTTTCTCCCAATGTCCCTATGTCTCACAGCGTCCCCATGTCTCACAGCGTCCCCATGTCTCACAATGTCCCCATGTCTCACAGTGTACCCTAGTGTCTCACAATGTCCCCATGTCTCACAGTGTATCCTAGTGTCTAACAGTGTCCCCTAGTGTCTCAGTGTCCCCATGTTTTCCAGTGTCCCCAAGTATCTCAGTGTCTCCTAGTGTCCCCATGTGTCCCCTAGTGTCTCAGTGTCCCCATGTCTCCCTGCAGCCTTTCACCCCATCCCTCACTTACCTGATCTGTAGAGCTGCTGTCTGGACTCTCTGTGCTGTGTAGCTGCTCCCCAATGGAACAGTGAGTGGTAGAGAGAGGCAGGGATATGCTGTAACTTCCTATACCTTCCTCTCTCCACACACAGTGACCCCTACTGGCCGGTGCTGGTATTACAGAGTAATGTCCATTTATACTGAGAAAATTACCTGCATTTGTATTGCCGGTATTACTGCAATACCGGCATGGCCAGGAGGCCTCAAATACCAGCTGTGCCAGTAAAATACCAGTCAGGTGGCAAACCTAAGAGTAGTGTGTTTTAAAAAAAGGAATTTTTTTTTTTTTAAATGGGCCTATTCCATGGGCCTGGGCCTGGGCCTGCAGCTCCATCAGCCCCTATGTTAATCCGGCCCTGGCGGTACCCAATCTGAAAAGAAGTACTCTCAGTGAACACTTCCTGTCAGAGCTGGTAGAGGGAAACCCGTGCAAACCCATGGTCGCATGGGTCGAGAAGGCAGCCTGGCCCCCCTGGAATGAAGGGCCTGCTTGTAGCTGTGATCCCTGTGAACATGGTAGTTACACCACTGCCAACAGGGACCGGGGACAAATTTTTTCCCCCAACCAGTAAGCCTCAAAAAAATCATTAAAATACAGGGTGCAAACTAAAAAAGATGAATAATACTATAGTACCAAGACTGACCATAAATCTGCGAAGACTGTTTCTAGCTTGGATAAAGTGCTAGATTTCACACTTTAGTAGTCAGAGAGATGAGTAGTCAGAGTGCATGTGGCTCATTTTGAGTGAGGCTATTTAATCTTATGGCAACACCTCGTAGTTCTGGTGAGAAGGAATGGTTTGGGTGCATAAACAGTCTCTTTAAACTTCTTTATCATAACATCATAAAATCAAAACGGACCCGGAATCCTTTGTTTACTCCATTTTTTAATAGTATGTTTGTTTATCATTATATTTAACAGATAAGTATTTGTGAGGTGAGAAAAATAAAATGAAATGTAGAAATCCATACCTCTATATCCAGCTTTGCACACCTCATTTTTATAAGATCTGCCCCTTGCACTCAGTGGCATACCAACCACAGTCGCAGGAGTCGTCGCTGTGACTGGGCCTTTCACTCCAGGGGTCTGTCTGCAGTGGCTATCCCTGTGACCGTGGGCTGCCAGCATACCTTCAGGGCTGGTGCACAGCTACACCAGCCTGGCGGTGGCATAGCTAGGGAGGGTGGTGTGCAGCCTGGGAGATCCCCAGGCAAGCACCCTAAAGGTAGGAAACAGGAGAGAGGTTGCTAAAACATTTACATTTTGCATGTGTGTCTGTTTGTGTGTATCTGATTGTCTATTTGTGTGTTTGTATGTTATGACATACATGACATACATGGAGGGGCTTTAGGTAAGAGGAATTGAGACACGTGGATGGGCTTTGGGTTGAGGAAATGACACATGGAGGGGCTTTGTGGTAAAATGAGATGCATGGAGGGGCTTTGGGGGGAAATGAGACGGATGGAGGGGCTGGGAGGAGAATGATGCACAAGGAGGGGCCGGGGGAGGGAATAAGACACTTGGAGGGTCTTTGGGGCTGGTGGAAATTAAGTGACCTACCTGGAGGGACTTGGGAGAGTGGAAGTGACATACATGGAGGGGCTTTGGGTGAGAGGAATTGAGACACATAGATGGGCTTTGGGTGGAGGAAATAACAATATGAAGGGGCTTTGGGGGAAAATGAGACGCATGGCGGGGCTTTGAGGGGAGGAAGTGAGACACATGAAAGAACTTTAGGTGGGAGGAAGTGAGACACATGGGTGGGAAATGGGACACATGGAGGGGGTTTGAGGGGAAATGTGATGCATGGAGGGGCTGGGGGAGGGAATGAGACATATGGATGGGTTGGGGGAAAGTGAATGAGATGCATGGAGGGGCCAGGGGAGGGTGAATGGGACACATGGATGGGCCGAGGGGGGAGGGATGTGACACATGGGGATCTGGGGGGATGAGACACATGAAGGGTTTTAGGGTGAAGGAATGAGATACATGTAGGTGTTGGGGGGAAGGAATGAGACACATGGGGATCTGGGGGGGAGGATGAGACACATGGAGGCGTTTGGGGGCGGAGGGAATGAGACACATTGGGGATGACCCCAGGGCAATTTTTGCACCAAGGCCAAGTGGTTTCTAGTTAAGCCTCTGCTTGCACTTGGCAGTCATACAGAGAATAGGAGTAATGAAATAATATTTCTACTTCTTCTGTTCTGATGTGTTTGCCATGACTTTGCCTTGTCTGAACTGGATTATGACGTGTCAAATCATTAACATGAATTTAAAAGCAAACAGAGCATCTCATAAAAAATGTTACCACAAGTTATAGGTTGTTTTTAAAGATTTTATTCAATGTTGTTAATTTCAGAAAATGAGAATCCCCCATTAATTGTCATAGCAATCTAACTGTGTGTATTTAATGTCTTCATATAAATGTGTAAGTTATATAATGTCCCCATGTTATGCTCGTAGGTTTTACCTGTCTATGAATGCATTCTGATAATTTAAGGTTAAGTACTCCCTTGCCTTTCTTTTGTGTATAAACACATGTGAAATCACTATACAGATAAGACATTCCTTGTTTCATTGTGTTGACTTGGAAATCTTATAAAACACCTGCCTTCAAATAACTGCACATACAGCATATTATGCTATCCTTATTACAGATTCACAAAGCTGTCTTGTCCTTGAACGACTTTGAGACAAGCATGTACTGCTTTACTGTACTATCAGGCATCTAGATTTGGATTTCTCATTCCCCTCCAGTTACACCATGTAAACATATGCTAATTTAATATAATTTCTACTTATGTTTGTAGAAAGCTTGGATACATCAAACTTAGCTTAGATATATAAAGAAATTACTTTGTACACATTGACCTTTTTTCTTTATCTATAGTGAATCCTTTCCCGAGAGAGCATGGCTTGCAGCTAATGTTCTGCTGACCCCTACATTTCTAAACAAGTAAGCATTTAAAGTGACACTACTGTTTTCCGCAAAGGAAAATGATTTTTTTTCACTAAACATTTTTGGCTACTCCAGAATCAGGGGCTAGTGTGTCCCATTTTCTGTGCGCAGCACAATTCATTGTTTAGTAACTCCGCATCAAATCTCAAATTGACCCACAATGTGATTATCATGTTTTACTCCCGGAAAATATTACCTTGTGTATTCACTGCAATCACCTTCCAACTCAGAGGCTAAACTTGCATGGATAACTTGTCACCTTGGATCCTACCAAGGTCATTATAACATTTACAGTACCATAGAATTGCTCAGCTTGCAGACGAATGACCCACGTCTCAGACAGAGGACTGTTACATAAAATCTGTTTTTTTCTTAGATATAATTACTACAGATAAGGTAATTTTTGACTAAGAGATTTATGTCTATACTATAACAAAGAAATGTTTTTAAATATGTAATAATGCCTAAAACATTTTATGAATGGCTATGGATAGCAAAAACAGAACAATGCCATATGCATAATGTGAAATTGTTTATATGCTGAGTAACCAGAAAGGATAGATCACTGTCATTGTGAGGCTAAATAGCAGACCATAGAGTGGACTTAAAGAAAATGCCTTCAGAGACATGCACATTCCCAAGTGTGCACACATGTTCATACACCAACACATTCACAGACACATAAAGATACATGATAAATAAAAGTAACAATAAAAAAAGGGCTGCGCCACGTAAAATCCACAAAAAAAAAAAAAAGGTAAATAAAAACCAATATAAAAAGTCCAAATAGTGAGTCCTTACAGATAGTCTTTATGGAAGGCTGGTAAGATGGTTGGTTCTTCAAATACAATTGTGGGTCATCTTATGCGAAAGAGAAAAAAGACGGACAACCAATGGTGCAGTATATCAGACTCAAATTAAAGCGAAATAAGAGATAATGATGGAAAACTCACATTTACAAGAGCTTTTGTCCAGCTCTGAGATAAAGCGCACACAGCGGTATAATCCCCGCTTATGGGATATATGATGGGATATCTCTCCGTCAGGGGTGACCAATTCTCGGAAGGAAGAAGAGACAACCAATAGTGCTCACTGTATAGCGGTGATGGTATAAATTAAATAAAAACGTACTTACAAATAGAGAGCAGACGGACTGCTCTATGATGTCAGCGTAAGTGGATTGATCCCCACTTAAGGATTTCTTGGGGTACTGGAGTTTTCCAATTTGTTGGTGCAACCAATAAATGGTTAAAAAATAGTAAAATAATGTAATAAATGATAATAGTTAAAAAACCAGGGTAAAAATAAAATAAAAGAAATGTGTATAAAAGAGATAATTGGCACAAATAAGTAACCAAATTAACTTTAATATTAATACACAATATAAATATCCATAACGCGTTTCGTCACAAAAGACTTTATCAAATGGAATAACATTTTCTACCTGGCATATAGGGGTTATATAAGACACAATTAGTTAGAATATGGGTGCCAAAAATTGATGCAGCCAATCAGAATTCATAATTTGTAGGCAAACTCAAAACTTTAAAATGAATACATCATTTTGTTTTCTAAAGGGTACTGTCCTATTTAAAATCAGTTAAAATGAAAAACGAAGGGGAGAAAGTGTATAAATCCGTTTTTGAAAACGGTCACGTGATTATCTGCACTTCCGCGAACCGGACGTGCCGAACGGCCTCATGGGAAATGTAGTTTATGGCCGAAAATGGCGGCCGTGTAGCCAAATGGGAGGGAAATGTGTATATAAAAATAAATGAGGTTCGGACATCTTGGGAAAGGAAAAATAGTGTAGCAGCAGCCATATTAGGGATGGCACATAGGAGATATGCTATTTTAAACAAATAGAACAGTATTACATTTAAATAATATATAAAAATACACTTAAAATAGCAAGAAATAAATAAAAATAGAAATAGAGTGGCAATAAAAATAACTGTAAACAATAAAAACGATTTGAATAATGGCAATATTTGATAAAATAGCAAGGTTAAGACCAATTAAAGGCATATACACAGAAATTCATAAAAAATTATGTAGGTCAAAATCTGCATTTAGACCATGGGGTATAAGGGTCTTAAGGTTATACACCCACTCCATTTCAGTTTTTCCAAGTACTTTTTTTATATCTCCTCCACTCCAAACAATATTTGGGTGGGTTGGTAGAATTGGGTCAAGTATCTCATCATGTTTAAGTATATGCCAATGCTTTTTTATTATTCTTTTTACATCTTTGCTTTTATTGTTGAAATTAAAAATCACAGGAAGAGATATTGCTTCATTTTGTTCTTAATTTTATAAGTTAAAAGATCTTTACGTTCTTTTTGTTGCACTATATTGATTGTATTAATTAGATCTGATTCTGAATAATTTTTTTCTATAAATTATTTTTTTTAAATTTCCGCTTGTTGGTTAAAATCTGTAATTTTTGAGAAATTTCTGAGGAGTCGTAGGAATTGACTCTTAGGGGCACTCTCAAGCCAGGGCTTATAATGGCAGCTTGATCTGTCAATTGCTGTATTTACACAGACTTTTTAAAAAAAAGTTTTTGTTTGGAGTTGGCCTTTATCAATAAAAATATTAAGATCTAAAAAGTTGATGGATTCCTTGCTGTACTCGTGCGTGTGAGGATAATACCTCTATCATTGATATTCAAATTGTTAATGAAAGCAATAAGGTTTTCTTCTGTTCCTTCCCAAATAAAAAACAAATCATCTATATATCTAAAATATGACACTAGGTTTGCTCGCCATGCGTGGCTACTCCAGATAGCTTGTGTTTCCCAATCTGCCATAAATAGATTCGCATAGCTAGGAGCAAACCTAGTGCCCATAGTAGTACCCCTTTTTTGTAAGTATAATGAGTCTAAAAACCAAAAATAATTATTTTTTTAAAATAATATTTATACCTTCTATTATAAAATCTATTTGAGTGGCAGGGGTTTTAGCTTCTAAAGTTAAAATCTTTTTAATAGCCTGACATCCTATATCATGAGGAATGATAGTATAAAGAGATTGGACATCACAGGTGACTAATATAAAATTGGGTTTCCAAGTAAAAGTGTTTAAAATTTTTAAAAGTGACATTGAGTCTTATAAATAAGATTTCATAAGTTTAACAGAGGGCTGTAAAAGGGTATCAATGTATTGAGAGAGGTAGCACAAAAAGGACCCTATCCCAGAGACAATTGGCCTTCCTGGTGGATTCTGTTCATTTTTATGAATTTTGGGAAGAAAACAAATAACAGGGGTAATAGGGAATTCTTTATTTAAAATGTTAAATTCATGTTTATTTAAAATTTTAAGATCCAAACCTTTTTAAAAAAAATCAGATAAAATGATTTGTATAATTCTTGTGGGATCGAATGCTAATTTTTCGTAAACATTTATATCCCTGAGTTGGCTATGGGCTTCATCTATATACATTTTGCTGGATTGTATAACTACTCCACCGCCCTTGTCTGCTGGTTTAATAACAATATCTTTATCTTTTTGAAGTTCTTTAATTGCACTTCTTTCGGCATTAGTAAGGTTGTTAGGATCATATTTATTATATTTCATTTTTTCAAGATCTTTATGAACAAGTTTTTCAAATAGTGTTAGAGGTGCCGATTTGCAATATGATGGATAAAACTTTGATTTTTCTCTAAGATGGGTATTTATAAAAGATCCTTCATCTGTCTGTAGGGGAGGAGATGGAATTGATGTTTCGTTATTTTTACTAATTTAAAATTTTTTTTTTGGGTTGCTTTCCTTACGAATTTGTTTACATCAAGGAATGCTTGGAACGAGTTGAATGAAGAAGTAGGAGCAAATTTTAAACCTTTGTTTAAAACAGACATTTGTGCAGCTGATAACACTTTTTGAGAGAGATTAAAAATACCATTAGAAGGAGCTTTTGGGGGTGTTGTCGAAGTCATTGTCGAAGTCTGAATCCACTGATAATTACTGGTATCTGTTTGGATGATTAGGGATGGTAGGTGATCACGTGACCATTTTCAAAAACGGATTTATACACTTTCTCCCCTTCGTTTTTCATTTTAATTGATTTTAAATAGGACAGTACCCTTTAGAAAACAAAATGATGTATTCATTTTAAAGTTTTGAGTTTGCCTAAAAATTATGAATTCTGATTGGCTGCATCAATTTTTGGCGCCCGTATTCTAACTAATTGTGTCTTATATAACCCCTATATGCCAGGTGGAAAATGTTATTCCATTTGATAAAGTCTTTTGTGACGAAACGCATTATGGATATTTATATTGTGTATTAATATTAAAGTTAATTTGGTTACTTATTTGTGCCAATTATCTCTTTTATACACATTTCTTTTATTTTATTTTTACCCTGGCTTTTTAACTATTATCATTTATTACATTATTTTACTATTTTTAAACCATTTATTGGTTGCACCAACAAATTGGAAAACTCCAGTACCCCAAGAAATCCTTAAGTGGGGATCAATCCACTTACACTGACATCATAGAGCAGTCCGTCTGCTCTCTATTTGTAAGTACGTTTTTATTTAATTTATACCATCACCGCTATACAGTGAGCACTATTGGTTGTCTCTTCTTCCTTCCGAGAATTGGTCACCCCTGATGGAGAGATATCCCACCATATATCCCATAAGCGGGGATTATACCGCTGTGTGCGCTTTATCTCAGAGCTGGACAAAAGCTCTTGTAAATGTGAGTTTTCCATCATTATCTCTTATTTCGCTTTAATTTGAGTCTGATATACTGCACCATTGGTTGTCCGTCTTTTTTCTCTTTCATATAAGAGGACCCACAATTGTATTTGAAGAACCAACCATCTTACCAGCCTTCCATAAAGACTATCTGTAAGGACTCACTATTTGGACTTTTTATATTGGTTTTTATTTACCTGTTTTTATTTTTATTTGAATTTTACGTGGCGCAGCCCTTTTTTTTATTGTTACTTTTATTTATCTTGTTCTAAGGGTATCTTGAGGGACTCCCCTTTAAGAGTTGCTGCCTTAAGTTGTTTAGCGCTGTCTCATCCACTTACCACTAACATAAAGATACATACTGCATATGATATACACACTAAAGTACCCACTCCCGGACACACAGATTCCGAAAATACATATCCTCATTCATATGTATTCTGTAATGTAAGCACATTTCGCGATGCATTCCAGTAGTGGTGACCATGGACAATGCAATTTTATTGGCATGGTGCCAAAATCTGCATCAGTGGGACTTAGGTTGCTATTTAAACCTTATTCCAGTCATTATTACTAACTTTAAACAGCAGAAGGCAGATGGGTAGAAGAGCGGTTGATTTGTGATTTAGGTAGCATGTAATTGTTCTTAGAGTGTCTCTTTATATTTTCTGTTGTGCACATACCGAGAGCAAGGATTTTTGGCTACGCTGGCAAAGGTGCATTTGGACGCCCCTCAAAAATATGTATTCTCCTGTGTATTTCTCCCACCATCCTTTTTTGTTTCTTTTTCCTTTTTGCAAATTGCAAAACCCTTTTGTAGTTTCTTACCCCCTCCTGTGTTTCTAATTCCCATTCTGAATGCTTTAACCCCCCATTTTGTATCGCCTCTTTTAAATGTTTTGCTTATCGCCCCTTTTGTGTGTCTTATACATTATTGTATCTGCCTCCCTTGTGTGTCCCTCACTCCCCTTGTGTAACTTGCTGTCCCCCCTCCTTCTTTTGTGGGTATTACCTGCTCCGGAAGCGTGGGCTTGCAGACCGTGGTAAAGGGGGATCTTATTTATCCTCTACCCAATCTGACAGGAGGCTGCAATCTGCCACACACACACACAAACACCATATACTCCTTGAAAATATATACATTGTGTGTATGTATATATATATAAAATCCGTTATTCTTTTTTTTCTTTCATTTTAATCTTTGAAATGTAATGACACAAAATAATGACTTTCATAGGTTTGTGCATGATCTTGTGCTGTCCTTAAAGCCCCATATGTGATATGATTTGTGTCCAAAAGTAGCAAGAATCGTGTTTGTACAAATGTCTTTTATGAATGCCCAGAGGGAGTTATGGAAACAAATTATATAACATTCTAATTAAATGTCACATTTGTTCCAGGGCTAACTGTATTCCTTTGTTTATAGCAAATTAAAATGAATATTCAGAGACACACTGTTATTAAAATTAATGTTAGGGGACAGATATAAAATTAAAATTGAATTTTGAAAATGTAAATTTTGAAAATGAAAATTAAATACCTGTCTGTAGTCTACCTATTCTATAGCACAGCGGAATTCTTGGCACTTTATAAATAACAATAATCAGTATTAATAGCCTTAAAATTACATGTTGTAAAGAAATAGCATTGCTCTGTTTGAACTGGAGGGCTTAAAGGCCCCCATTTATTTATTTGTTTTTTTATAAATTTGTTTTATAATTTTTGTTTTTAACACTCTGACCACTGACTGTCTCTTAAGCCAGCATGCTAATTTATTTTAAAGGAACACTATGGTCACCCAGACCACTTCATCTCTAGCTTTTGAGAAACTGGAATGTTTACATTACAGGGTTAACTCCTTCTGTAGTGGCTGTCATAGTAGAGGCACTTCTGTGTCTCAGACCAAGTAAAAATCAAACTCATGATGCAGAAACCCCATAGGAAAGCATTGACATTATTATCGCCATTGCTTCCTATGTGGTATTTTAAATGCACTACACGCATGAGCATTAGGTCCCCAATGATCTTCTATGAGGTGGAGGCAGGGCCTCCTCTATGACATCGTTGAGGGAGGAAAGGTCAGCACACCCAGTGGAGCCTTGGTGCGGAAATAAGGTAAGTAAAATGTAACATAACGTAAGTTTAAAAAAATAATGATAATATTGCTTGGGGTGGGGGGTTTAATAATTGTTCATGAACTTATTACACAGCTATTTTTTTGCACTTTTGTTTTATTTTTTATGACAACAGATATGGAACGAACTGAGAATTATATTAAGGTTTTTGTTTTTTCTTTTAACATTTTTAGAGATGTTTTTTATAATATTTTTTTTTTGAAATGCTGAGAATTAAAATCATAAACTTTTTTCCCTGGTATATATATATATATATCAGCGTGGCAATTTGTTTTCCTGCTGAGTATTGATTGGAGACTGAGGTTAGCTAACAGTTAAAGGCACACTCTAGCTTTAAGTAAACACAATTTAGATTAATGGGCACTCCTTGCTGACCTTCATTATGGTTAACTTACCTCTGACCCAGTGGCAAGAGGGTCTGCTTAGCCTTCAGGAGATCATCACTATTGATGGGCTCCTGGCTAATCCACTGATGCTCAAGGTGAAGCATCAGAGAAGCAATGGGACACAAGGTACACACCCGGCAATGCACAAAGTAGTGAGGGAATGCACCCTCCTGGCTGTCTGATTGGAAACTGGGAGAATGCAATACTTTATAAAAGTGCTAGTTTATTTTGAAATCTGCACTTTCACAAAGAAGAAGGGACACTGTTAATCCCTAAATCATTTCAGCAAGCTTTTAAAGCACGAAGTGTTCCTTTAATATAATTTCTATAAGAGTTTACACTATAGCACCAGTATATGTTGCAGCGCTGTACAAATATACAACCTAGAAATATTGGCTTGGGGCGCCGCAGAAAAATATTGAAATATTAAGGGCGCCTTGAACCTAAAAAGTTTTGGAACCACTGGATTGGCGTATCTCTGGTAATTGAATTTGCATTTTCCCACAGATAGCAATGGGAGAACTATTATTCAATCAGAGTTACATTTTTCTCTACTCTAGTCAATTGTATCCAATTTGTATTTTGTATATTTTTAAGTGTTCTTGCATAGCAAGACCACTTAATGTTATCTCACATATATATTATTATTATTAAGTGATCTTGCATAGCAAGACCACTTAATGTTATCTCACATATATATTATTATTATTATTATTATAGCCAAATTTACCACCCTAACTCCTCCCACAGTTTTTACACTACATAGACAGAAATATACCGAAATGTGCGGATTGTTCCCGATTAGATTGCTATTACTTTGTGGAACGTTTCGCCGAATGGTTCACGGAATATCGGCGTTCTTGTGGCGAAATTGGTCCCATAGGAATGAATGGCAAAATGTTCAAAACTAGAGTGGAAGCTGGCAAAAGCTAAAAAATCACGACATGATTTCTAAACTGCCACCACTCCCTCATTTTCAAGCCCACCTACACAAATCTTATATCAAAACATTCAGCTATCCCTGCTGAAACTAAAGCCATAGTCCTGATAGTTTTCACAATATGACCATTTGTTTGCAACTCACGCCGTCCATTGACATTCATTGAAACTCCACTCTAGCCAGCTCAAACTTGAATGTCAATTTCTAAACTGCGATTGTGCCTTCATTTCTAATATTTCAGAGACATACTTCAGAGACATACTGTGCCTTCATTTCTAATATTTCAGAGACATGCATCAAAATGTAGGTCTGGGTCTTGTGATTCTCACAATATAAAACTCTTCGCTGTCGGATTTATAGTTTTTAAAATACGACCGAAAAATGGCAACCGCCAAAATACTCTGACCTGTGCCAGGCTGGAGCAGCAAGTGATGTCATAGACAGGGCCTTTTGTACACCTGCTAATGTTTTTATAAATGTATGTTTTAATGTAACTGTGAAGCACTTTGGGCAACAATGTTGCAATTAAATGTGCTATATAAATAAATAACAGTTGAAATGCATTTCTCACTCTATCAAGCTTGCCATTTGCACTTTTTAAATTTGATCAATCAATTGGTTAGTGTAATATTTACTATCTTTACTCACTCCAAACACTCCACACAGTTACTCTGCCCAGTCCAACCTTTTCACAGTTACTCCAGCCACTCCAACTACACAACAGTTACTCAAGCCACTCCACCCAGTTACTCCGCCCACTCTAGTTGTAGACTACTGGTGGAGGCAAGAACACTTCACACAATTTCCCCAGAAATTGTACTTTTTCTAGTTATTAAAATATGTTATTATAACATGCACAATATTAGCAAGGATTTCAAAATAGTGCAGTATGGAAAATGTGGAAAGGTATGCAGTATGATCTCACATCGATATCTTTAAACATAAAGATGCTATATGTCTTACTCATATATATATATATTATATATAATCGTAATTTCTACAGTATTCTATGTAACGTTTGATCAAAATAGAATTCCTAAGAATTTCCAGCACAACATATAAGAAGCTTTTAATAAACCACTCAAATTGGAAAAACTCAGTAGTAACTGCTTTGATTTAAATTGTACCAAAGTATGCCACGCCATAATAACAAATTTACTAACTAATAAAATCAAGTTATAAAAAGATAACACAAACCGCAATTAAATAAACATTCCAGAACATATCAAAAGGATTGGAAAAATAGTATTATGCCGAAAGAAATATAAAAATGACAAACTAAATTTAATCTTGGGAAATACTGCCTTGGGTAGAGATAACATTCAGTTAAAATGACCGAGGTGTGTGGTATAATATTGCTAACTTGTTCTGGGCAAAGTTTTAAGTGCAATTGCTGAAGAAACAGTTTAAATTATTCTGGGCCAAGTACAAAATGTCAGAAAGACAAATAGTCGCAATTCACAATTCAGTTTTATGCGTTTACTATATCTCATACATTTATTGATGGTATTGTGCGTCATAAACTATACTTAATCAGTCTCAACTACATCATCACCATCCTTGTGGACTCATTCCAATAGATAAAAGGGATAAATAGGTCTTTGTTTTAATTTTTTACATATAATATTTGGTTGACATTAATGTAAAGTAAAACAAACAAATGGACCAGGATCTTAAGCATTTGATTGCTTTGATAATATTTACGAAGGACTAGACATTCTTGTTAAAAAATACTGTTCTTTTATAACTACATGTATTCCTGACCCTATACTGTTAACACGACCATCTAGCCCCCCTGGGCCCTTTATGCCTCCATAAATATAGTAAAAATCTTACTGTATTCAAGCCAGAAGCTGTAAATCTGCATGCTGTTAGACTCAAGAAAAACAAGCAGTCTGCTGACATGTGATAGCCTGATCCAATCACAGTGTTTCCCCATAGGATTGGCTGAGACTGACAAGGAGGCAGATCGGGGCAGAGCCAGCATGATTCAAACACAGCCCTGGCCAATCAGCATCTCCTCATAGAGATGAATTGAATCAATGAATCTCTATGAGGAAAGTTCAGTGTCTGCATGCAGTGGGAGGAGATACTGAATCACAGGATGCTCGTGCACAGCAGATCTGAGTGGATAGAGGCATATTATGCCTCCATCAACTCAGAAGTCCATTTGGTTTACTCTGAGTGACTGCAACTGGAGGTGTTCCTAGCTTTCAATGTAAACACTGTATTTTCTTAGAAAATACAGTGTTTACATGAGAAAGGCTGCAGGGAACTATAGTTCTCACCTGAACAACCTCATTAAGCTGAAGTTGTTCCTTTAATACTTATACTTATCAAAAATGACATAAGGAGGGGAATATCCCAATAAAAACACCTCCAAGGCAGAAGTCTACAATAATAGGATATATAGATATTTTCCTAAATTGTTGTGATTTATGGATGTTCATGTAACTGAGTAATATAGTTTAATTTAAACCACATTTATTGTTGATGATTCTGAAAGGCATTTTAATCAATCCGTCCTTACTGACAAGCAAAAGAATAGGTCTGATATTTAATAGCAGCTCCAAAATAGGCCAGCTGTAAAATTAGACTTCTGATGAGCATAATTGTGTTTCGAAGAACAGCCAACCCACTTCCATTAACTCCTGGAGAGATTTTATTCTATGCAGTTATTCTAAAATTCTAATTTTTAGGTTAATGAACATCCTGACAATTAGTAGAGATTAACATTTAACCATGGTTATAAATGCAGCATTACAATTCAGTTTACAATTCAGTTTTATGCTGCCCTCTACAATACATATAAATATCCCACACTCATAATCCGTAGTACTTTTATACCAGGCAACAAATAGGAATACTAGTGTATGGATTGCACAGTGGAATACTAGTGTATGGATTGCACAGTGGAATACTAGTGTACGGATTGCACAGTGGAAAATCACACCTGGACTATGATAAACACCCATCACAAATGGTAGTGATTTCATCCTGTGCAACAAATATTTATTTTATCATCACTGAGTACTGATTTCCTTAATACAATCAATATAAATACCCTATCACAATCAGTAGTGAATTTACCATATGCATTAAGCATATATATGCTATCATCATTGGGTATTAACAACTGTGTGATTAATACAAAGAGGTCTTCGAAATCACTTCAAATTCTATGCAGTCCACAAAATATATAAAAACAGAAATAATTCAGCACTTGTACAATACTGATATAGTCCAAAGGCAGCTCACTCACCAAAAACGGAGTGTCTCTTGTCTGATAGAGGGTAGGACAAAACAGGAAAAGAAGGTGTAGCACCTGAAATGTCCTTTAGGGGCTGTATGTAATGACAAAAGAAAGGAAAAACAAAAAGGAGTGATAGTGTAGTAAGTTAAAAATGTATTGATAGGGGGCGGGGCTAACTGCTGAAACGACTGGTCGCATCTTCTGAGAGCTCTGAGAATTAACGGAGAAAAAGCAAGAAAAACAACTATTTTACCCCCTCAAAAGCAACCAAGACTGTCCTACTGCAGTGGACTACCAATGGGCAGGAGAAAAAAAAAAAGCCAAAACAAGAACTGCCCCGGCCGGGCACCAGCATAGGGGACCTATGGCGGCGAGCACATGGCGCCTCGGAACCCAACATGGACGCCTACCTCGACGACTTCGACGACTCCGATGAGCGACTCTCGGAGCACGAAGTCACACACTTACCCGTAACACAGGAGGCAGTGCAACCAAGAATGCAGCCGGACACGGCCCCGGTCACAAAGGCCGAAATGAGGGAGCTGCTGGCGGAGCTCCGCCGGAATATCCAAGCGGATGTAGCCGACATGAGGAAAGACATACAGGGTCTAACAAACCGCATGGTAAGCGTGGAACAAGATTCCCTTAACCACTCGAGGACTGTAACTAGGCTCCAGCAGGAGGTAAAAACGCTGCAACAGCAGCACCTGAGAGTGGAACAGAAACTGGCGGTACTGGAAGACTCGCGCAGGGCCCAAAACATAAAGATTCGAGGCATAGCAGAGTCGGTCCCAGATTCAGAACTTCCTCACTTCATGAGGCGCCTAGTAGGTAACATACTCCAGCCGAAGCAAGCTAAAGGGGTAGGCCTGGATGGCATATTCAGAATCCCCAAACCGCCAACGGCTCCTCCCGCGGCACCCAGGGACGTAATTGTTCAATTTCAAAAGCAGCAGGACAAAGCTGCGGTTATGACCGCCATTAGGGGAAATACACCATACCCCTTCGAGGACATGGCCCTCTCACTATACACAGATTTATCCAGAGGAACTATGGCCTGGCGCTCAACCATGAGACCCTTCACCACCCTACTCCGCGCCCATAATATTAAATATCAATGGCGCTCACCACACAAGCTCCAGGTGTTGCAGGGAGACAACACACACCTTATAGCGGACATGCAGGAGGCGAAGACACAACTCGCTACCTTGGGCCTCCCACCAGATGCTCTGCAGCAACCAAACATCCCCTCCAGACCACATGTATGGAACCCAGCTAACTCTGAGACTTTCGTTCCCAGGAGTTCACGGACAGTGGCCCGACCTGAGTGCCCTTAGCGGGCCGACTGAGCCGCACCACGTACACTGTTGCGGGACATATGTAAATAAGGTTTAACTATACGGTTATATTTTTGCCCACACTATTAGTCCACACCCTAGCCGCGGACACCCCGCATTATTTTGTACCTCTTCACCCTGCTCAGTTGTCCACCTTAAGTTGAGTTACAACCTGATTAAGCACAAGCTCTAGAGGGCAGGTCGGGACCGTTACCAGAAAGCACCTTTTGTGACCCAGCACCTACACGGTTCCCCTGGCAAAATTCAACCTTACTTGGCCCATCAAAATTCACACCACAGGGGCCGATATGCCCACGGCATGTATTTGTATTGCTCTGTTCAGTTTTGTTAATGTTTTAGTTTTTATTTTGCGCCATATAAACGATAGTACTTAACTCTTAATATTACACGGCAATGTTTTTAATGGGACAGAAGGGTTTAGACAAGAGAGCGATGACACTTGACATAACAATTGGTATCGACCCTAAGCTACTGTTCCTACTCATTTAAGCAGTTCATTATGACAGATGGAGTTACAGCATGTACCTAGCTTGAACAGTTAAATAAAAATGTGCGTTAACGCTGAATGCCCAGTAAAGCAACTGTTTTAGCACTTACTAAACTCTGACGTTTGACCTAATCAGCGTATGAACAACTCTGGCTTGAGGCTGATATACAAGACAATATAGCTCTCACTACTCTATACGATGAACATTGTATAGAGCCCTAACGCGTTACTGAACCGGACCCTGTGTATAGCACACTGTCTGAATCCAATAACATACCCAGTGGGTAGGCATGTCTTGTATTTGAACACTAACCTATCGCAACCTACTAATTTCCCTAAAAATTTGTGCTGTTTTACGAATGCCATAATGATGTCTTTCTCTACTGTTATTATTGTACTTGCCCATGCTGTCGTGGCTGTGCAAGTCCTTTTGTTATAACATGCACAACAAAAATAAAGAATTAAAAAAAAAAAAAATGTATTGATAGAGTGAAGAAAATTCAAAATTGGTCACTCACTTTCAGGGAGCTTAAATATAGCTCCGACTTGCACGCCTGTGAGGAGTGATCCTTATAGAGATGGGTATCCTCATAACAAATATAAGAGACAAAATAAAAATATATATTAGTATGTTGAGCTAATAATCAGGGATAGATATGTAGATAGGTGTGCACTCACATATTATGGAGCCTAAGCATTGGCTCCAGAAATAATGTGTGAAATGGTATGATCCCCACTCTAGGATATAGGTGATGTGGATATTCCTCAGTAAATATATATAAAAATGAAATAAAAAACCTCAATAGTGTGTACCATAAAATTAGAGTGTGACGCACATTAAAAGTAATAAAAACCTACTCACATTCTTCAGAGCAAAATTGGGTTTTCTCAATTCAACTGGTTTGAGTGGTATTATCCCAACCAAGGCTATATAGCTCAAGATATAGCAGCAGCAGGTCAGGTTCAATAAGAAAGTACTTTTATTTATTTTTTTAAAAACAATAAAATCAAAGATAAAAGGTAAAATAATTATATAGAACAGAATAGCAGTACACTTAATGTGTTTCTCCTTGGACAGGCTTTCTCAAAATGTTTTACATTGCAGGATTAAGGGGACATCGACTGTACCCAGACCACTTCAATGAGATGACAGGGTCTTGGTGACTATATTGTTCCTTTAACCCCACTTAGCTAAACTACAGGAAGTAACAGGACCAGCTGTCTGAATGACAGCAATGTGGTGTAACAAGGTTAATATATAAAAGTGCCAATTTATATTGATACCTTCACTTTTGTAAAATGCCCATAAAGCCCATCAGCAATATACATTGCTTTAGGTATTTGGAGTGTTCATTTAGTTATGTTCACACCAGAAGGATATAATACCCTATTTACCCCTATCCTCATTAATTTCCTAAATTAGGAAACCTAGTGATCTAGCAGTATATATGAGGTGTACTTACAGTTGCAAGAAAAAGTATGTGAACCCTTTGGAATGATATGGATTTCTGCACACATTGGTCATAAAACGTGATCTGATCATCATCTAAGTCACAACAATAGACAATCACAGTCTGCTTAAACTAATAACACACAAAGAATGAAATGTTGCCATGTTTTTATTGAACACACCATGTAAACATTCACAGTGCAGGTGGAAAAAGTATGTGAACCCTTGGATTTAATAACTGGTTGAACCTCCTTTGGCAGCAGTAACTTCAACCAAACATTTCCTAGTTGCAGATCAGACGTGCACAACGGTCAGGAGTAATTCTTGACCATTCCTCTTTACAGAACTGTTTCAGTTCAGCAATATTCGTGGGATGTCTGGTGTGAATCGCTTTCTTGAGGTCATGCCACAGCATCTCAATCAGGTTGAGGTCAGGACTCTCACTGGGCCACTTCAGAAGGCGTATTTTCTTCTGTTTAAGCCATTCTGTTGTTGATTTACTTCTATGCTTTGGGTCAATGTCCTGTTGCAACACCCATCTTCTGTTGAGCTTCAGCTGGTAGACAGATGGCTTTAAGTTCTCCTGAAAAATGTCTTGATAAACTTGGGAATTAATTTTTCCTTCGATGATAGCAATCCGTGCAGTCCCTGACGCAGCATAGCAGCCCCAAACCATGATGCCCCCACCACCATACTTCACAGTTGGGATGAGGTTTTGATGTTGGTGTGCTGTGCCTTTTTTTCGCCACACATAGTGTTGTGTGTTTCTTCCAAACAACTCAACTTTGGTTTCATCTGTCCACAGAATATTTTGCCAGTACTGCTGTGGAACATCCAGGTGCTCTTGTGCAAACTGTAAATGTGCAGCAATGTTTTGTTTGGACAGCAGTGGCTTCCTCTGTAGTATCCTCCCATGAAATCCATTCTTGTTTAGTGTTTTACTATTGTAGATTCGCTAACAGGGATGTTAGCATTTGCCAGTAACTTTAGTAAGTCTTTAGCTGACACTCTAGGATTCTTCTTCACCTCATTGAGCAGTCTGTGCTGTGCTCTTGTAGTCATCTTTACAGGACAGCCACTCCTATGGAGAGTAGCAGCAGTGCTGAACTTTCTCCATTTATAGACAATTTGTCTTACCGTGGACTGATGAACAGCAAGGCTTTTGGAGATACTTTTATAACCCTTCCCACCTTTATGCAAGTCAACAATTCTTAATCGTAGGTCTTCTGAGAGCTCTTATGTGCGAGGCATCATTCACATCAGGCAATGCTTCTTGTGAAAAGCAAACCCAGAACTGGTGTGTGTTTTTTATAGGGCAGGGCAGCTGTAACCAACACCTCCAATCTCATCTCATTGATTGGACTCCAGTTGGCTGACATCTCACTCCAATTAGCTCTTGGAGATGTCATTAGTCTAGGGGTTCACATACTTTTTCCACCTGCACTGTGAATGTTTACATGGTGTGTTCAATAAAAACATGGCAACATTTCATTCTTTGTGTGTTATTAGTTTAAGCAGACTGTGATTGTCTATTGTTGTGACTTAGATGATGATCAGATCACATTTTATGACCAATTTGTGCAGAAATCCATATCATTCCAAAGGGTTCACATACTTTTTCTTGCAACTGTATATCACATTCATTGATATTAGTGCACCTCAAACATTCTGGCCCCGTATGAATGTTGGTGCCTATAAATATAACTTTTTGGTTTCCACGTTTGAATGTATACTGGACTAACCGCAATACAGCTGTATCACACAGGTTATTTAAACAACTTCTTTAAATTATAACATACTTTCTAATTAGACCGACACTAGACAAATCCCATAGGATTATAGCTTGAACAGAAATATAACAGAACTATTTTACCGAATACAAAATGCAAGCATCATGGAAATTATAATCACAGCATTGTTTTTTTTGTTTTGTTTTTTAATGCCATTCATTTGCAGCATGTCTCAACCAGAACAGGAGTTCCGATCTCCCCAATAAATGCCAAAATGCATGGTTTCTTTAATAATGACATTTCAAGCTCAAGGAATCTTTCTATGTTTTTACATGTTTTTTTTTTTTTTTTGCTTGTTCTATTGGATATTGAAGATTTGGAAGAATTTTTTTTCTACAGTTGTACCAGTATAAAGGGGTAATTATCCCCATCTTTTATTGTACTCTCACTGATGTTATTAAGGTGCTCGGTTGGACCTTTTATGTTTATGTGCAGTGTGATCAGGGAAATCTGTCTGCATTTTGGGCTCTGCCCTCATTCCCATCATGTCCCTATTTGAGTGTAAGCTTTATGGAATATTGTTTCCTCCTTTAAAAAGTATTTGATATGATGGAGATTGTCTGTTTTTATTTCATTGTACAATTCATGCTTACATCGTATATAGACATTTTATGTTAAATTCATATAGTCTATCAACAAGCCTTAGATTTTGTAGATCCAGCTAGGATGGAGCATCTGTTATACATTTTCAGCCATTGTTCTTCTTTTAAAGTACATTCTGTATTACCCAGTGAGTGCATGGAGGGGATGACTTGATGCCATGTTTCACTTCTGTTTGTCTGAGCCCCCTAACTCATACATTCATTGCATCAGTATTTATAGCTTTCTGTACAAACATGTCTACATAGTATTGAGTTGACAGCATTCTCTATAAACATGGCTTATTAAATCACATGTTGATAAACGAGTGTATCTTTTTAACAAGGGGCCTGTGTGACTTCCTGAATTGCTGTGGCCTACTTTAGTTTGGTTGAATAGGTCAACACTTTACATGAGACAATCCTAAATAATACATGAAGAGCTGAATGCAGTCATACAGCATGACTTTTTCTCTAGTTTCCCTGAGTGAATTGGTGGTAGGTAGTGATGTCGCGAACATAAAATTTTCGGTTGGCGAATGCGAACTTCCGCAAATGTTTGCGAACGGGCGAACCGGGTGAGCCGCCATAGACTTCAATAGGCAGTCGAATTTTAAAACCCACAATGACTCTTTCTGGCCACAATAGTGATGGAAAAGTTGTTTCAAGGGGACTAACACCTGGACTGTGGCATGCCGGAGGGGGATCCATGGCAAAACTCCCATGGAAAATTACATAGTTGATGAAGAGTCTGGTTTTAATACATAGAGGGCATAAATCACCTAACATTCCTAAATTCTTTGGAATAACGTGCTTTAAAACATCAGGTATGATGTTGTATCGATCAGGTAGTGTAAGGGTTCCGCCCGCTTCACAATGACAGACCAAACTCCCCGTTTAACGCACCGCAAACAACCGCAAACAGAGGCGGCTCTCTAATTAGGCGGTTTAGGCAGCCGCCTAAGGCCTCGCGCAGGCTGGGGCCTCGCGGCCGCCTAAACCACCTTATGGCAGACTGTCAGGTCCTCGGTCAGTGACCGAGGACCTGACACCAGGAGGGGGCCCGGCGGCTTGCCTGGTATGCCGCCGGGTGCGAGGCCCCTCTTGGCTGCCCGGCAACCATCGCAGACCATCACTCCCCCACCAGCCTCACCACCCTCAGCCTCCCCCCCACCAGTCTCACCACCCTCAGCCTCCCCCCACCAGCCTCCCCACCCCCCCACCAGCCTCAGCCTTCCCACCCCCACAAGCCTCACCACCCTCAGCCTCCCCACCAGCCTCTCAGCCTCCCCCACCAGCCTCACCCCTCAGCCTTCCCACCCCCACCCCAGCCTCCTCAGCCTTCCCACCCCCCCACCAGCCTCACCACCACCCTCAGCCTCCCCACCCGAAGCTAAGCTGGAGGAGGATGGTGCGTCAAGGTTCCAAGCGGAAGCTGTAGAAGATTGGGTGTACTGTGTTAGCCAGTCAACTATGTCCTCAGAACTTTTCGAGTTCAGGGTACGTGGCCTCTGAACACTGGGCATTATTCTAGGGCCAAAGGGAATCACAGCACCACGATCACAACGGCCCCTGCGGGGTGGCCTGCCTCTGCCTGTCATTTTTTTACCGATTAATGGTACTATGCGTGCAAGCTACTGTGAGACCAGATATGAGTGGCACTGTGCAGTGGCAGAAGTTGGCAGAGTAGACACTGTAGGCCTGACACACAGACAACTTGCAGACAACTAACTGCTATTCAATCTATTACAGTCAAATTTTTTTTTTTTTTTAAATGTACACTACTGTTACACCAGATATGAGTTGCACTGGTGTGACACTGTGCCCTGGCAGGCCCTGAAACGCACACGCGTGAAGGAAGCTGACTGCTATTATATTACAGTCCAAAAAGTTTTGGTTTTTTTTTAAATGCAAGCTATTGGGACACCAGTGAGTGAGTTGTGGCACTGGGCAGGCCCTGAAACGCACACTCGTGAAGGAAACTGACTGCTATTATATTACAGTCCAAAAAGTTTAGTTTTTTTTAAATGCAAGCTATTGGGACACCCAGAGGCGGCTCTAGACTTTATGAGGCCTTAGGCGAAACTCAAACATGAGGCCCCACTAACAAAAAAGTGTCACATTATACACATTGATGCACAGTTTACCTGTGTATGTGCCTGAGAGTGTGTCTGACAGAGAGTATCCTTGTGTGTGAATGTATGTCTCTGTGAGCATGTTTGCGTTTTTGTCTGAAACCCTATGTGTATGGGGTAGCTGCATGAAGTGTGTTGTGTGTATGGGGGTGGTGATGGTGAGAAGGAGAGGCGGGTGATGGTGACAGGGAGGTGATGCTGAGGGTGGTGGTGGATGAGGCTGAGGGTGGTGGTGGGAGGCTGAGGGAGGTGGGGGGGTAGTGATGCTGAGGGTGGTGTGGGGGTGGTGATGCTGAGGGTGGGGGGTAGTGAGGCTGAGGGTGGTGTGGGGAGTGATGCTGAGGTGGTGTGGGGGTAGTGAGGCTGGGGTGGTGAGGCTGAGGGTGGTGTGGGGGGTAGTAGGCTGGGGGTGCTGAGGCTGAGGGTGGTGTGGTGGGTAGTGAGGCTGGGGGTGGTGTGTGGGGTAGTGAGGTCAGAGAGATCACATGAGTCCTTCAGGACTCTAGTGGATACTGAATACACTAGCCTAGCTATCAATTTCCCTATCAAATCAGCAGCAGCTACACTGCCCCTCCTCTCACTAAGAATGCAGCTTCACAATGAATGTAAAATGGATGCTGTCCAGTAGGTGGGAGGGTCTGGGAGTGAGGGTCTGCTGCTGATTGGCTGGAATGTGTCTGCTGACTGTGAGGTACAGGGTCAAAGTTTACTCAATGATGACAAATAGGGGGCAGACCGAACAGCGCATATGTTCGCCATCCGTGGCGAACACGCACAAGCGATGTTCACCAGGAACTATTTGCCGGCGAACCGTTCGGGACATCACTAGTGGTAGGTCTACTTGCTAGGTTGTCCATGGAGAGCACACAAAGCCTCTGTTGGCTTTTCTGCCCTCACGCTAGTTGAAGTTCACAGGGGGATATTTGTAATGGGGATCCTGAAGGCCTCAAAATTTACATTTATTTTGTTTAGGGCAGTCTGAATTTATCCCTAATTCATGCCAAATTGCCATAAACAGTCATTTTAATTTCTGCAGGAAACAGATAAACAAAAATAAAACCATTTGACTGGGACAGTATTATGTCATGTGCTTCTTACATATATAACAAAACACATCATAAGTATTGGGCATCAGTATTCAGATTTCAGGTAGACAGCTTATTTAATATTAAAAAAATCCTTTTAGACTGACTGTGCAGTCACTGGAATTGATAATTCATATGACAACAGGATATATAAATACACTTTGTAACACATTATGCTGTTTACACTGATCCTATTAACCATAAAGGAAAATAATTAGCCCATGTCAAGTGCATTACCTTAATATAATATTGCCAGAAAAACAAAGCCATTTTCCTGGCACTATAGGGCTAATAGGCCCCCCTCCCTCGCGCCCCCTCCAGCCCAACCCCTTCAGCCACTTGCCTGAATCCAGGGCCAATATCCCTTGGCACTGGGTCAGGCTCTGCCCACGCTCCTCCCCCGCCGATGTCAGCCGGCGGGGAGACCTAATGCACATGCGCAACAATGACCGCGTGCGCATTAGACCTCCTTATTCAATGCTTTCCTATGGTGAAAATCTGATGCTGGAGGTCCGTGAGGACATCCAGCGTCAGATAACAGACCAAAATTCCGTTTGGATTCTGGAAGCCCTCTAGTGGCTGTCTGTTAGACAGCAACTGAGGGCAGACTTAGAGCTGCAATGTAAACATTGTAGTTATCTGGAACAGCAATGTTTTACATTGCAGCACTAAGTGCATAAGGGTCACAGCACCCAGACCACTTCAATTAGCTGAAGTGGTCTGGGTGCCTACCTAAAATGTGCCAAATTGGACTGTTATCATTAACTGAACTTGGTCACTGGTTGACGTGGTCTTTTTTTCAAATTGAGAGACAAACCATGTTTTTTTCAAATAACATTGTGCATCAATATTCTTTCAATGATTTGGTTTTAATGCATTTAAAGTTGCTGTCATTTTATATTTTTCATACATGGTCAGTATAAGCATGATACACTGATCAGCCACAACATTAAAACCACCTGCCAAATATCATGCAGGTACACCTCGTGCTGCCAAAACAGCTCTGATACATCGATGCATGGACTCCGCAAGACCTCTGTACATGTCCTGTGGTATTTGGCACCAAGACATTAGCAACAGATTCTTTAAATCCTGCAAGTTGCAAGGTGGGTCCCCGGGATTAGAGTTTTTGCTGGAGGCCAAGGCAACACCAAACCAATCATGAACAATTTTTGCAGTGTGGCAGGTTGCATTATCCTGCTGAAAGAGGACTCTGCTTTCAGGGAACGACCTTGCCATGAAGTGGTGTCTGCACTTGGTCTGCAGCTATCTAGGAAGGTGGTACGTGTCAAAGTAACTTCCACATGAATGTCAGGACGCAAGCTTTCTCAGCAGAATATTGCCTAGAGCCTAATACTTCCTCCGTCGGCTTCCCTTCTTCCCAAAGTTCATCCTGCTGCCATCTTTTCCCCAGGTAAATGACGCACATCAACCTAATAAAAAATAATCGTGATTCATCAGACCAGGCGATCTTCTTCCATTGAAAATGATTAACAAGATATGGTCTCGTAATCCATGAATGGAGCGCTAGATGATAGATAATCGTATAATCGCTTACCCCTTACTACATGGATATAGAGATCTACAGATCTTAATGCGGGGTGGCATGAAAAGGAAAAATAAAATAAAACAATACTAGTGCAGATGGAACTATCAAAAGTGCAGATGTGCAAATAAAGTACGTAGATACACTCACAATATTCAGAGCCTGAGCATAAAGGTCTATGATAGTGCAGATGTGCTATTACAGGCACACAAACAGGTAAAAAGATCATGGTGCAGTATATCTATATGGATCACGGACCCAACACACAATATCAATTAGTTGTTTTTGTATATTTTCATTTAAATTCAAGTTGTTTTGATTTTTACATTTTAATTAATTGAATTTACATTCATTTGCAAATTTTAAGCATCAGGGCCTGGATTTTAAAAATATGAGTTCTGATTTCAGCCATTTGGAGCCTGCTCTGTAAAATCTGGACATTGTTACATACTGTGAATGTAATTTTGCAATCTGATTAGCCCATGCTGCAGGGAATGGTTTACCTTGTAGAAGATAAATGAGAAAATACAAAAACATCAGCAAGCTGCCACCTTTAAATGTAAAAAACTATTTTAAAAAAGCCTATGGGGGGGTCAATATGATCCCCATAAAACTTGGGAAGTAGGAAAACTAATTTATGCCCCCACCTGCCATGCCACAGGTGGGTTCATGTCTACTAAATACTAAGAAGCCAGAATCCCCCATTTATTTTTTAGGAGAGCCCCCACCCATGTCTAGTGACCTGTCCACCACCCCATTATTGAATCTCTGCCCCCACCTGATGCGGAGTGGTGCCACTGGAGGAGGACATCCCTTATATTTATATGGGAGTCTAAGGGAAGTTTAAAACCTGTGTCTATATTATAATTTTCATATATTTATACATCTAATCATGTACTAATTTATGTATATGCATCCTGCTGGCTGTATTCGTCCCTATTCAGTTTAAAATCGGTGCTTTGCACATATTCCAAATATTATACTTTGTATAATATTCGGATGTGAAAAGCACTGATTTTAAACTGTACGTCAAATGCATCTGGCCGATTTGATGCCAATTCAGTTGGGTTGACCGAATTCCAAAAGGAAAAATCTGGTGTTTAGTGTTAAGTGAGAATTCATAGTGAATTCAAAGTGAATTTCTAATTTAGGGCCAAAATATCTGAACTGAAAGCATAGCACATCTTACCTACAGGTTGTAGCGGAGCAATGGAGGTAAAGTGTGTCTATATATTTATGCAAAATAATAGATTATTGCAATTTCTCTAATACCGCTTTTTATTGTTTTACAGAATTTTGGAACAACAACCTTGCAGGATCCCCCCACTTTTTAAAAAGTATAAATAATTTCTGAACAAAATGACACATGCGGTTCAAGCCTGAGCTGTAATACAGGGGTTAAAGTAACATCAAAAAGATCATAAATATACTAGAAAGATAAGATAGAAAGATACAGATAAGAAAAAAAGAAAACACAAATATACTATTCTTCCACAATCACACAGTTTTAAAGGACAGAGCAGGTACATGCCTACTGGCGCATTATTGATAGCGACAATGCAGGGCAGGTGCCTGTTCTGCTGATTTAAATATGCTCTGGTTGCACGGTAGCCACTGGGATTACTCTATGCACTGGCTGCACAGCTCCCTCAAGTACCCTGTGCTGATGCTAGGAACCGGGTTGTGATCAGTGGTGTATCCTGGTTTTGTGCTGCACTAGGCACCTGGGCATTTGGGTGCACCTGGTCATTTGGGGGCGGCGTTTTTTGCAGCCCCCTGAAAAATGCCGCCCAAGGCAAATGCCTTGTTTGCCTCGCGGCTAATATGTCCGTGGTTGTGATGTCATTACAGCCCTGACATCAGTACAGAGATGCAGGGCCCAGTAGGAGCTGAGCTGCCAGCACACAGAGTAATCCCAGCAGCTCCCTATTGCCCCCTTGACAGGACTAGATTTACATTAGGTGTCTATAGGCACAAATTGCTAAACTGCCCCTGCTCGTCAACCCAAAAAATGTAGATAAAGTAAGCATAATTAACACTTTTGAAAAATCCAATGAATGGTGAAACCTGCTAAGTGTTCGTAAATATTGTTTTAAGTAGTTTTTACCCTGGAACCTTCTATAGAATCTGTACTCCACCATATTCACAGTTGGAGCAGCACCTAAGCTCCTCTAAAGTGCCAAAATGGCTGTAACTCCTATATCATTGGCTTGAACTTGCAGTTTTATTTTGTTCAGAAGTGCGTAAGACTCAGTCAGGTCTTCAAACAAGCAATTTTGTTCATCCCTGACAGATGTAAAAAGGCTGACTATCTTTACATCTACCTGTGTTTGTTTATGCGTTTCTCTTATAATAATGTAACCCTATGGAACAAGCTCAGCTTAATGGAATAGGGGCTGGACAGGGCTAGGAGGCGGGCATAGGGGGAAGGCCCCAAGTGGGAGTGGAGTTAGAGTGTAAAGGGGGTTGGCCAAGTATAAATAGGCAGCTATTTTAGAAACAGGCACTTTTAATCTGCTTAACTAGCCTAAATTGTCCCTCCCATTTGTAAGGGTAAGGGGTGTTAGCTCCCGTTTGGTCACAGCGGTGGGGCTAGAGAGAACAAGTTAGGGGACAAACAGGCTCTGGGATAGTGTAAATAGAATAGGGCAGTTAGGCTGCTGGTGAAGAGTTTGGTTAAATGGTTCGTTATGAACTTTGGTAGGTTACGAGCTCAGTGGTGGCTCAGAACCTGGTGTGTGGTAGGGGTATCCAGGTATGCCCCTACCGTGGTTATTTAACAAAGTTTGGCACATATATTATGTTTATGATGTTTGTTATTAATGTTGTTCATGTTATTTATATTTACAGAATGTATGGGTCATTGCCTTTTGTTTTGGGGACATATGATGATATATGGCGGGATGGGGGCTCGGCAATGACTTTAATTTATTTTATCAATATTAATAAAGCTGTGGAGATATTGACCCATAAATCAGTGTCAGTGTGTTTTGGGGGTAAGTTTTGGGTGGGATTTCCATCTGCCCATATGGCGACTATGCGCCTGTCAAGAATGTTTACTGTGCATTCACTGCTGCACATGGATATCTGTATAGCTTTGATAAATATCATCTAATGCTGTATAATCTGTATATCAGAACTCTGTAAGCATCACTGAGATTAGCAGCTCAGCTCACGTTGAAGGAGGTAGAATTGGCTGATATTGCTAGAACATAGATTCCTCCCACACAGCCCAACATCTTGAAATCTGTTTCAGAGATCTTTGCAAAAAAGTGACGTTTGTCATATTTGCATTCGGATACAAAGCAGGGGGAAAATCTCAGGTGTGTTCTTTCCATGGTGTGCATGTGTTATGCATAGCTAATGATTGTCAATGCCTTGGTTGAGTCGCTGAGGTTTTATATTGTCATTTTTGACATTATTTTACAGTTTTATACCGTATTGTGTCTCTGTAGTCTGCCAGTTTTATGACTATGCCAGCAGTTAAATTGTAGCCTTAAGAGGAACGCAATTTGATATAGGGAGGAAACACACACAGTGAAATAAGGGAAACATGTACTTCAAAAAAATTGGAATGCAGACACTAAGCTGTGAATTGCAGTGGCCTATCACCCCGTCAATCTCACTGCTTCTCTCACGTGGTCCAATCACATTCCTCTCCATGCAGTTTGCGCTCTGAGATGGGTAGGGATGTCATGGGGCGTGGACATTGGTTGGAGTTTAAACACATATTTAAAGTAATATCATTATACGGAGGGCAAAATGTAAAATGTTGGTGAGAGCACTCAAAACATGCATGTAGGATATATTACCAAAACTTGGTTTAGTTGGAATATCTACAAAACATAAAGCACAAACATAGTATAATACTGTTAAAATATATGCAAGTTATATTCTGTGACTGGTTAAACTCACATATTACTGAGTCACTTAAAAGCTGACTCAGACTTAGGGCTTGTAACGAGATGAGAAATCTCAATTTGGACGTCCTGTATCAAACTTGATAGATCCGCGCTGGAAATGTTCTCCAAAATCACTCCAGAATGCAGAATCAAAATCCAAACTGATTTATTGTTAAAATACTACATAAAATAAAAATAGTAATGAATACAGGTAAAATGTCCTTTATATGTACCACGACGCGTTTCGGCACTCACAGCCTTTCTCAAGTGGTCTGTTTCTCATCTCCGATCTCTTCTTTTTATATTTTCAAATTCCAGCGCCCTTTCTCTGGCGTCCCGTATGACTTCCGTTTTCGTCATTATTCGGCGACTTCCGGTTACGTTACGTGATGACGTTACGTCATCATTCTTTGCCCAAAACGGCTACGTCATGACGTCTTCCCGGCGCCGAAACCGGAAGTACTCTCGGCGCCATTTTAGAGAGTCTCTAATCATAGAGGTTGCCAGTCTCTTAGCAATCGCAACTTTTAACATTCACATACATTTAATATATTCGTCTATAAAAGAGGAGAGCCCAAATACACAAATATAATCAATAAGATTCATAAAATCATCATAAAAAAGGGGAGGTACTGTACACCTATTAAAGGGGAAGGAAGGATAGGTCATTAGAAGAAACTTCTATAATAAGATAGAAACATTCCTTATATATAATTAATATAAAATACTACATAAAAAAATCAAGAATAAAAAAGTAGCAAAATAAAACTATATACATGAATTAATCTCAAAATCAATATTAAGACCATAAGGGGACAATGATTCCATATTGAAAATCCACTTCATCTCATTTTTACTAAGGAGGCTTTCTATATCACCTCCTCTCCAATGAGTTTTCACAGCCTCTATGCCTATAAATTCAAAACCACTAATATTTCCTCCATGTACTTCTAAAAAATGTTTAGAGACATTGTGTAGAGTAAATTTCCTATTTATATTATAGATATGCTCCCTAATCCTTATCTTCAATGTCCTAGATGTCTTCCCTATATACTGTAATCCACAGGGACAGACTATCATGTAAATAACGTTCTTTGAGTTACATGTTACAAAAGATTTTATTTCATGTGTTTTTTTATTCTGAAAAGAAATAAAGTTAGTAACCTTTTTATGTTTATTTTTCCTTAAAATACAGCCTCTACACATTCCACAATAATAAAAACCTTTTTCTTTCTTAAACATAGATGTAGTTTGGGAGCTTCTTTCTTTGTCTAAAAAACTTGAAGTCAAAACTTGCTTAATATTTTTAGCTCCTCTAAAAATCACTTTAGGTTGTGCTCCCAAATATTTATGTATTTCCTGATCTTGTTCTAAGATGTGCCAGTTTTTCTTCATAATTTTTTGCAACTGGTTACTGTGGGAACTGTAATTAAAAATAATTGGTACAGTCTTATCATTTTCTTTTTCTTCCTTTGTTTTATATTTTAAAATATTAGTTCTTAGTTTTTGTCCTACTTCATTTTTTATATTAATTAGGGAATCTTGATTATATCCTTTTTCTATTAATTGATTAATCAGCCCTTTTGTTTGTTCTTCATATTGTTCAGGCTCTGTACAATTACGTTTTATTCTTAAAAATTGTCCCTTGGGTATGTTGGTCAACCAAGGTCTAAAATGACAACTTTTTAAATTGATAAAACTATTTACATCTACAGTTTTAAAAAAGGTCTTGCTTTTTATCATGTTTTCTTCTATATAAATAGTCAAATCTAAAAAATTAATAGTCTGTGTGCTGATTTCCCAAGTCAGATTGATGTTCCAATTATTTTTATTCAAATTATTTAAAAAACTAATTAGAGATTCTTGCGTACCTCTCCATATTAAAAAGATATCATCTATGTACCTCTTGTAGAGGACCAGACTTGTCCCGAGCTCTGGCCTTGAGAGAATCTCGGATTCCTCCCAATGAGCCATAAATAAATTTGCGTAGCTCGGGGCAAATCTGGTCCCCATAGCAGTACCCTTGGTCTGTAAATAAAAATTGTTCTCAAACCAAAAAAAGTTATTAAAAAGAATTAATTGGATACCGTCAATAATAAACTCGATCTGTTCTTGGTTCAAATCTGTATCGTTTTTAAAAAAATGTCTAGCAGCCTCGCAACCTCTTCCATGATCTATGATGGTATAGAGGCTGCTGACATCACAAGTAACCATAATTAGACCTTCCTCCCATATAAAACCATTTAAAATTTGTAAAAGTGACATAGTATCTTTAAGATATGAGGGACATCTTTTAACAGGGTCTTATAAAAATTGGTCTAAAAACTGTGATAGAGGCGATAACAGGGAACCAATCCCTGAAACGATTGGTCTTCCGGGGGGATTTTCTGCATTTTTGTGTACCTTCGGTAGAACATATAGAACCGGAATTCTAGGGAATTTTACATTAAGAAAATCATATTCTTTTTTATTTAATAACCCTAGTTCTAATCCTTGATTTATAAATTCACCCAATTTTTTCTTTATATCCTCTAGGGGATTTTTTTGTAATAAAAGATACGTTTCCTGATCTTGTAATTGTTCAAAAATCACTTTAAGATATTGTTCCTTTTTCCATATCACAACCCCCCCTCCCTTATCAGCCGGTTTAATAACAATAGAAGAATTTTTCTTCAAATCTTGTAATGCTTTCCTTTCACTTTTAGTTAAATTATTCTGTTGCCCTTTAATAGGTTCAATTTTTCTTAATTCTCTAGTACAAACTTTTTCAAATACTTTCATAGCATCTGATTTTAAATAACTCGGAAAAAAATTAGATTTATTTTTCAGAGTAGTATGTTTGAATTTATTTGTCTCTTCTATCTTCTCTTTTCCCAGATCTTTAATGGGTTTTTGATCAAAAAATTTTTTTAAACATAATTTTCGTAAAAATCTATTAATGTCTAAAAACGTTTCAAATTTATCTATGTCACAGCTAGGTGCAAACTTAAAACCATAATTTAAAACCTTTTTATGAGATTCTTCTAAAACTATATCTGATAAGTTAAAAATTGTTATATCTGTTGTAGTTTTTTTGGAAATGTCTCCTCCCCCCTAGTGGTTTTGAATTTATAGGCATAGAGGCTGTGAAAACTCATTGGAGAGGAGGTGATATAGAAAGCCTCCTTAGTAAAAATGAGATGAAGTGGATTTTCAATATGGAATCATTGTCCCCTTATGGTCTTAATATTGATTTTGAGATTAATTCATGGATATAGTTTTATTTAGCTACTTTTTTATTCTTGATTTTTTCATGTAGTATTTTATATTAATTATATATAAGGAATGTTTCTATCTTATTATAAAAGTTTCTTCTAATGACCTATCCTTCCTTCCCCTTTAATAGGTGTACAGTACCTCCCCTTTTTTATGATGATTTTATGAATCTTATTGATTATATTTGTGTATTTGGGCTCTCCTCCTTTATAGACGAATATATTAAATGTATGTGAATGTTAAAAGTTGCGATTGCTAAGAGACTGGCAACCTCTATGATTAGTGACTCTCTAAAATGGCGCCGAGAGTACTTCCGGTTTCGGCGCCGGGAAGACGTCATGACGTAACCGTTTTGGGCAAAGAATGATGACGTAACGGTAACGTCATCACGTAACGTTACCGGAAGTCGCCGAATAATGACGAAAACGGAAGTCATACGGGACGCCAGAGAAAGGGCGCTGGAATTTGAAAATATAAAAAGAAGAGATCGGAGATGAGAAACAGACCACTTGAGAAAGGCTGTGAGTGCCGAAACGCGTCGTGGTACATATAAAGGACATTTTACCTGTATTCATTACTATTTTATTTTATGTAGTATTTTAACAATAAATCAGTTTGGATTTTGATTCTGCATTCTGGAGTGATTTTGGAGAACATTTCCAGCGCGGATCTATCAAGTTTGATACAGGACGTCCAAATTGAGATTTCTCATCTCGTTACAAGCCCTAAGTCTGAGTCAGCTTTTAAGTGACTCAGTAATATGTGAGTTTAACCAGTCACAGAATATAACTTGCATATATTTTAACAGTATTATACTATGTTTCTGTGCTTTATGTTTTGTAGATATTCCAACTAAACCAAGTTTTGGTAATATATCCTACATGCATGTTTTGAGTGCTCTCACCAACATTTTACATTTTGCACTTTATTGATATTTGGTGTGTTGGAGTGGTTCACACTAGGTGATAGTAGCACCTATAATATACTTTGTTCCTTATAATTCTTTTATATATTCATTATACGGAGGGAATGAACACTGAAATGCGTGGCCTACAAGGGAGAAGCTCATCACATCTGTCACCAGTGAGCAGTACATGATTGCAGATGACATTTGCACAGAATTGACAGTAGGCAGCCCAGAGGACAGTTCTTAAGTCACATGTGCTTGGAGTGCCACTAGCCAACAGCACAAAAGTGCAAATATATCTTTATCTGTGCAGTGTTTCAAGCTGAAACTGCACATACAGGTTTCTACTACCATGACCACTTCTGAAAGCAGAAGTGGTTATGGTGGTTGGAGTACTGTTTAAAGAATCACTATAGGGTCAGGAACACAAACATGTATTCCTGACCCTATAGTGTTAAATCCACCATCTAGCCCCCCTGGGCCCCTCATGCCTCCATAAATATAGCAAAATCTTACTGTATTCAAGCCTGAAGCTGTAGATCTGCATGCTGTTTACCTCAGAAAAACAAGCAGTCTGCTGACATCATAAGAAGTGGTAGCCTGATCCAATCACAATGCTTCCTCATAGGATTGGCTGAGACTGACAAAGAGGCAGATCAGGGGCAGAGCCAGCATGATTCAAACACAGCCCTGGTCAATCAGCATCTCCTCATAGAGATGAATTGAATCAATGAATCTCTATGAGGAAAGTTCAGTGACTGCATGCAGAGGGAGGAGATACTGAATGTTTGGTTGCATTTTAGGCAGCCATGACCCAGGAAAGATCTCTAACAGCCATCTAAGGAGTGGCCAGTGAAGTTATCACTAAGCTGTAATGTAAACACTGCATTTTCTCTGAAAAGACAGTGTTTACAGCAAAACACCTGAAGGTAATGATTCTACTCACCAGAACAAATTCAATAAGCTGTAGTTCTGGTGACTATAGTGTCCGTTTAATGAATAGAGCCAATGGAAAAACTGAGTTTGAGAAAAGGGTTGATTATGTATAGCCTATTGTGACATATAATGTTTGGAAGTGAGAAGGGAGTTGATTACATAAAGGATATCATGACATGTAATATGCTGACATATACAGAAATAGTACTGGCAAAACTTTCCATTTGGGAACAATTTTGAAGTTGATGTAACAAGACAGTAGTGTTGTTATCATGATTAATTACTTTAAAGAGAAACTTAAAGGAACACCTTAAGCTCCATAACCGCTACGGTTCACTGTAGTGGTTATAGTGCGAGGAGTACAATTGTAAGTAGCCCTACTGTTTTAGAACAGGTTGATATCTTTCCCAAGGTCCAACTGATGCTGCTTCTGCTGATGGAGAGCTGGAAGCAGTTCAGGACTTTGCTTGTTGGTTTAGAGTGATTTCACTGATGCGGTCAGCCAATGAGCCAGCCCTTAGCTCAGGAGAGATAACTACTGACTCATTCAGGACTGGAGGTGGGGAGTCTGGCTCAGCAGACCTTGAAGTAAGAAGTCAAACCATTCTAAAATGATTTGACTGCTTACAATGGGGGTGTGCAGGGTACTCCTGGCGCCAAAAACACTACAGCAAGCTGTACTCTTTTTGGTGATTAAAGTGTTCCTACTGGCATTGTAAAATCTTCTGTTTCTGCTGTGTATTTTTCCGGTTGATTGGAATAATTCTTTCATGTATATTTCTTCTTGAGTAAAAGGCTCGCCATGCAGTGGTGTATCCTGGTTTTGTGCTGCCCTAGGCAGGACAAAACTCAGGCCCTCCCCACCCCCGCGCCAGCCCCACCCAACCCTTCCCCCCGCCCCGCCTTCTAAATAAACACACACATTCACTGATACGCATACACACGCTAACAGACACACACACACACTAACAGACACACACACACTGACACACACACTAACAGACACACACACACACAGTCAGGCACACACATACACACAGTCAGACACACACATTTTTTTTTTTAATTTACCCCCCCCCCCCTTACCTTTGGGAATGGTGGGGGAGGGTTCATCTCCCTGGGGGTCCATTGGCTGCGGGCGGCGCTGGGCTGGGCGGGCGGCCGGTGAGGGAACTCTTCCCCTGAGCGCTCTGCTTAGCTCCCTCGCGCGCCGCAGAGTGAGGCTGGGAGCCGGAATATGACGTCTTCTTCCGGCTCCCAGCCTTACTGTGCGGCGTGCGAGGGAGCTGAGTGGACAGCTCAGAGGAAGAGCTCCCTCACCGGCCGCCCGCCCGCCCAGCAGCCCGCACGGTCAGTTAGCCGCAAGGCTAACTAGGCATTTGCCCTGGGCATTTGAGGGGCGGCGTTTTTTGCCGCCCCCTGAAAAATGCCGCCCAAGGCAAGTGCCTTGTTTGCCTCGCGGCTAAAACGCCCCTGTCGCCATGTTGATATATGTCTATATTAACCAAACATACTAATACACAATCTGGCTTACGGTTTCTTCAGGTTTATTCTTGGAGTTACGGATACATAATAGAGCAACAAAGGATGTTACATGATCATGGATGTTCAACAGCAGATGGTAATTGCTGGACTTCTGAAGAGGAGAGTTATATCGTTACATAGCTGTATAGGAAGAAGAGCCAAGAGAGAGAGACCTTATGTCCCTTTGTTCTGTTACTATATAGATGTGCCCATACTGATGTCAGACTATAACTCTAGCCATATAAGGACAAGACCCCCACTCCACATTCCAGAGTTCTCATACAAGAAAACCTTGTGACGTATACCATCTGTAACTTATGCAAATCGAGAAAACCATACTTAATCAATAGAAACATAGAATATGCAATAATCTACAGACATTATTCTATCAATTCCACCCAAAATAAACACTCAATTAGCATTTTATTTGTAAATTTTACTTACCTTAATCCAGCGTCAGCCAAAACTCCAAGGTGATCGGTGCACCGCCGCCTGACATCATGATCGCAATCTGAGCCAGCAAAGGGAGAAGGAAGGAGAGCTTAAAAAATAATAATGTAGGGAATTGGGACAAGGAAGGAATTTCCTCAGTGTGTGAGGGAGGGTACATAATGAAGACGCTGTTACGTCTGTCAGTGGTATGCAGTGCGCACTGACGACTTGTGTTTTTAATGCACAGAATTTACATTAGACAGGTCGGAACAGAATTAAAAATATCTCTGGATGTGCAGTGTTTCAAGCTAAAACAATGTACATTCAGAGTCCTACCATCATGACCACTTCAAAAAGCAGAACTAGTCATGTGGTTGGAGTAACCCTTTACAATACAATTTTTAGGATAGTGCTATGTGATAGTATTAATTTGCTAACAAATTTAGCTATATATTGTGCATGTTGTACCAGGCAGAGTGTATTTAACCTACTTTGCCATGAATGAACAAGATGTAATAGTTCAATATCAAATGAATCAACTGGGTAACAAAAATCATGCATAGGAGCATGCTTTATTCATAGTGTGACAAGTTGACAAGTGTAAATAGCACTTTACAAGTTACCCATCACACCTGGGGTGCATCCAGGAAAGCCTAAGAGTATATATATATACACTGCTCAAAAAAATAAAGGGAACACAAAGATAACACATCCTAGATCTGAATGAATTAAATATTTTTCTGAAATACTTTGTTCTTTACATAGTTGAATGTGCTGACAACAAAATCACACAAAAATTAAAGTGGAAAAACACACTACAGTCTGATCTAACTTTGATGTAATGTCCTTAAAACAAGTCAAAATGAGGCTCAGTAGTGTGTGTGGCCTGCACGTGCCTGTATGACCTCCCTACAACGCCTGTGCATGCTCCTGATGAGGTGACGGATGGTCTCCTGAGGGATCTCCTCCCAGACCTGGACTAAAGCATCTGCCAACTCCTGGACAGTCTGTGGTGCAACGTGACGTTGGTGGATGGAGCAAGACATGATGTCCCAGATGTGCTCAATTGGATTCAGGTCTGGGGAATGGGCGGGCCAGTCCATAGCATCAATGCCTTTGTCTTGCATCAACTGCTGACACACTCCAGCCACATGAGGTCTAGCATTGTCTTGCATTAGGAGGAACCCAACCGCACCAGCATAGGATCTCATCTCGGTACCTAATGGCAGTCAGGCTACCTCTAGCGAGCACATGGAGGGCTGCGTGGCCCCCAAACGAAATGCCACCCCACACCATTACTTACCCACTGCCAAACCAGTCATGCTGGAGGATGTTGCTGGCAGCAGAACGTTCTGCACAGCATCTTCTGACTCTGTCACGTCTGTCACATGTGATCAGTGTGAACCTGCTTTCATCTGTGAAGAGCACAGGGCGCCAGTGGTGAATTTGCCAATCTTGGTGTTCTCTGGCAAATGCCAAACATCCTGCATGGTGTTGGGCTGTAAGCACAACCCCCACTTGTGGATGTCAGGCCCTCATACCACCCTCATGGAGTCTGTTTCTGACCGTTTGAGCAGACACATGCACATTTTTGGCCTGCTGGAGGTCATTTTGCATGGCTCTGGCAGTGCTCCTCCTGTTCCTCCTTGCACAAAGGCGGAGGTAGTGGTCCTGCTGCTGGGTTGTTGCCCTCCCACGGCCTCCTTCACGTCTCCTGATGTACTGGCCTGTCTCCTGGTAGTGCCTCCATGCTTTGAACACTACGCTGACGGACACACAGGGCCGGCCTTAGGCCTTTAGGTGCCCTGTGCGAAAAATCTTTACAGCCCCCCCCCCATTCATGTATGATGTAATTTTTGTGTTGTCTGTGATAGGTGTGATGACTGTGTGTCATATGTATGCTATGTGTTGTGATATTTGTATTTGCAGACAGACACACACAGACACAAAGGCAGACGGCCATACACACACAGGAAGACAGCCACACAAACACACCCCCCCACACACACAGGCAGACAGTCACACACACACACACACACATAGAGGAAGACAGACATACACACAGACACAGACACACACACACAGGCAGACAGTCATACACACACACAGGCAGACAGTCATACATACACACACATACACACACAGGCAGACATCCACAAACACAGGCAGTCACCACACACACAAGCAGACAGTCATACACACACACACACACACACACACAGGCAGACAGTCATACACACACACAGGCAGACAGTCATACATACACACACATACACACACAGGCAGACATCCACAAACACAGGCAGTCACTCACACACACAAGCAGACAGTCATACACACACACACACACACACACAGAGGCAGATGGCCATCCACACACACATACATACAGGCAGACAGCCACACACACGCAGACAGCCACACAAACACACACAGGCAGACAGCCACACAAACACACACAGGCATACAGTTACTCACACACACAGGCAGACAGTCACGTGCACACACACACAGGCAGGGAGTCACGCACACACACACACAGGCAGACAGTCATACACACTGTCGCACACACACAGGCAGACAGACACACACACACACACAGAGGCAAACATACACACAGTCACACACACACAGGCAGACAGTCACACACATACAGGCAGACAGTCACACACATACAGGCAAACAGTCACACACACACAGTCACACTCACACTGACCATCACATATAGTTATCTCTGTTCATTGTGGAGGCAGTGAAGGTCAAGGAGACTGTTTGTAGGGGAAGCAGGGACTCCTTCCTGCTTCCCCTGCAGCAGATATCCGGCAATTTTAGTTCCGCCCCTGCCGCACAGTAAGTTCCGCACAGCTCGCACACCCCTTAGGCCGGCACTGCGGACACAGCAAACCTTCTTGCCACAGCTCACACTGATGTGCCATCATGGATGAGCTGCACTATCTGAGCCACTTGTGTGGGTTCTAGACTCCGTCTCATGCTACCACTAGAGTGAAAGCACCGCCAGCATTCAAAAGTGACCAAAACATCAGCCAGGAAGCATAGGAACTGAGAAGTGGTCTGTGGCCACCAACTGCAGAACCACTCCTTTATTGGGGGTGTCTTGCTAATTGCCTATAATTTCCACCTGTTGTCTATCCCATTTGCACAACAGCATGTGAAATTGATTGTCACTCAGTGTTGCTTCCTAAGTGGACAATTTGATTTCATAGAAGTGTGATTGACTTGGAGTTACATTGTGTTGTTTAAGTGTTCCCTTTATTTTTTGAGCAGTGTATATATATATATATTATTTTTATTTATTTTTTTAAATTGAAAAAAAACTCTGATTACATTATAGTTCAATACAATTAGTAAAGATGTTTGATGGGTAAAGAGACACAGCTTGAGAAAACTCATGACTCTTGGACAACAGCTGTGACCTCCTTACTGGACAGCACTGAAATATGGCGACATGACTTTGTATGAACTGCAAAGTTGACTACAGTTGGATTATAGTTAAAGGGACACTCAAGGCTGTAGACAAATTAAATAGATTATGCAGTAATAAAATATATATATATATATATATATATATATATATATTTAAAATGTAAATAAAAAGATACTTGCCTTTGAACTTCCTGCATATGATGAAAATCTCCTGGCTTTACAGCCACTCAGGTGGCCCAGTTAAACTGCCTAATGTTTCCGATGGAGTTTAGCAGATCTGATAAAGCTTTTACTAGTAAGAGTGTGTCATGTCATTAGTCAATGCTTTGATTTATTGATAATACCCATCACAGTTTTGGCAGACAGTAAGTAGAGAAGGACCCTGGAACGACAGTTGGGTATTGATATTTGTACATATTTATACAATAATCCACGGGGGGCATGGAGTTAACCATTAAAGCACATCTGAAAGCTACAGAACTTTAGGGGATCCCTTAACCAAACCAAAAGGTATGACCTGTTATTGCAAGACACCGAAGACACCTGGGTGAGTTGCACCCTACCTGTCTTATTATACTAGACAGACTTATTCACTAAAGTGAGAAAAGTCTGGAATTCAAAGTAAATTTCAACTTTAAAGGTAGCCAGTCACGTTGATCTGATTACCTCCGGTCTCTTCACTCATTTGCTCTGCATGAGGACGCCTTCCTCTACGACACCTACACGCTAGCATTATTGCTAGTCTTCCTAGACAGTGCTAGCAGCACCAGCTAGGGAGTTTCCATAGCAACCCTTTGTTATGGGTGGAGAGCGCAAGGACCACCTGCGGGAGATCTCTTCTGCTCTCCTTTATCAATCAATTCCTCAACGTAAAGTCTAAGCTGACGAATTGATTGACAGGTTAGAGGGGAAAAAAACAACTATGTCTAGAAGTAAAGCAGATTTGGAGAAATTTTCCAGTTCAGCTACTTAGTCTTAAATTTTAAATTAACTTTGAATTCACAGGGAATTATCAACACTTTAGTGAATAAACCCTGAGAGTGTCCTTCAAAACAGTTTGAATAAGACTACGGAATCTTTTCTTTACAGTTATTTGGAAATATGTCTATTTCTAAATGTATCTGCACAGAAGAATTTCAAATCCAATTTTTCCATGCCTGGGACATTGGGTTTATAAAGCAGACAATGAGATTACACACGAAAATGTAAACTGCCTCTTGAACAGACCCATGCTCACATCTGCTGTCTGTAATGTTTACTCAGTAATATTAATATTAAAGGCAATTTTTATTCTGACTGTAGCTTATTAGTTTACCTTTCATATTTCATTTTAAAAAGGAAACGCATATGAATGAGCATACAGTGTATTAAAACCTTCCTACCTGAACTGAAGATTTATATTCTTTCAAGTGTGGCCATGGAAGCTCAACAAAGACAATTTAAATACTTTTATAAGATAGAAATAGGGGTTTATTATTATCTATTCTAAACCTTCAAATGCATAAACTTGACATGGGGATTAAAACCTCTAGGCCAGGGATTCCCAATTCATTTTTCACGTGGAACCCTTTTGTATAGTGTATCAACATCATGGAACCCTCCCCCCCCCAAAAACAAAAACAAAAAAAAAAGGTTTTTTTTACTATATATACTCACTAATTTCTACAGATAGTAAACAGATTTGCAGTGCCCATCTCCCTCCCACCCCCAACCCATGTTGCTGAACCCCTTCACACACTTACCTGAATCCAGCGCCGATGTCCCTCGGTGCTGGGTCAGGCTCCGCCCACGCTCCTCCCCCACCGACGTCAGCCTAGGCCATGGCCACGTGCGCGCATTAGACCTTCTCATAGGAAAGCATTATTCAATGCTTTCCAATGGGGATTCTGGTGATGCTGGAGGTCCTCATGCATAGCGTGAGAACGTCCAGCGTCGTTTAAAACACTTTTTGGGTTTTAATAACCCGGAAGTCCCTCTAGTGGCTGTCTAATAGACAGCCACTAGAGGAGGACTTAACCCTGCAGGGTAATTATTGCAGTTTATAAAAACTGCAATAATTACACTTGCAGGGTTAAAGGACCACTCTAGGCACCCAGACCACTTCAGCTTAATGAAGTGGTCTGGGTGCCTGGTCCTTCTAGGGATAACCCATTTTTTAATAAACATAGCAGTTTCAGAGAAACTGCTATGTTTATTAATGGGTTAAGCCTTCCCCCTAATCCTCTAGTGGCTGTCTCATTGACAGCCACTAGAGGCGCTTGCGTGCTTCTCACTGTGATTTTCACAGTGAGAGCACGCCAGCGTCCATTGGAAAGCATTGTAAATGCTTTCCTATGCGACCGGCTGAATGCACGTGCAGCTCTTGCCGCGCATGCGCATTCAGCCGACGGGGAGGAACGGAGGAGGAGAGAAGGAGGAGAGCTCCCCGCCCAGCACTGGAAAAAGGTAAGTTTTAACCCCTTTCCCCTTTCCAGAGCCGGGTGGGGGCACCCTCAGGGCACTATAGTGGTCCTTTAAGGGTGATGGGAGTTGGCACCAAGAGCACTCCAATGGGCAGAAGTGGTCTGGGTGCCTGGAGTGTCCTTTTAAATGTGGATGTACATTTGTGTGTAGTATTGGTTTTTGAGTGTTTCTACATAATTTTGGAGTTAGAGTTTAGGGGTGTCTTTTCATGTCATGTTTGTGTTTGATTGCTGGGATGTCTGTACATGTACTGTCACATACATACTTACACATTAACAAACAGAAACACACCGACACATAAACCGTAATATACACACAAACACAGACACACACTGACACAAAGATACACACAGACACACACCATGACACAGATACACACAAATACACAAACCGGCACATACAAACACAGATACACACCGGCACATGCACACAGATACACACTGGCACATAAACACAGGCACACAGATACAACACTGGTACAAAGATACACACACTGACACAGATACACACACCTTAAAACACTGTGTGTGTATGTATCTGTGTGTCCAGATGTGTGTTTCCGTGAGTGTATCTGTGTACATGTGCATGTATGTGCCAGTGTGTATCTGTGCGTCAAGTTGTGTATATCTATGTGTATGTGCCAGTGTGTATCTGTTTATATGTGCCGGTGAGTGTATCTGTGTGAATTTGTGTGTGTATGTATCTGACACACAGATACACATACTGACAGATACACACACCGTGGCATACAGATACACACACACTAGCACAACAATACACACATTGACACACACACACACTGACCAGCACCAGTGAGACACAAAATTTGACAAAATGTAAAGGAACATTACACTGGCACCCCAATAGACAAACAAACCTAAAGATAACAGTACAGTGGAATGTATTTAAATTGTCACAGTTGAACATCTTCTTGTACAGAATCTCACTGTTATCAGTCTAACAGAGAGACTTCACAATACACCAACTAGATAAATGTGTACAAAATCATACATTTATTTTGGGTTACTGTCCCTTTAATTGCACAATTCCTCTTTGTGGTGGAAAACAATATTCTCTTAATTCCATTAGGCATGAGCCATGATAATGCAAAGAAAATAACATCTGCACCAAAATACTGAAGTATCACCAGTTACACAGCCCCAAGGAAAGTGTCCTTTGATTCAGTTTATGAAAACCAAGTCACTTGTAGAAGTGTGAAAATATCCCAATATGGCAAACTTATAAGAAAAAATGGAATGGTCTCACCCAATGTGTGGATGCAATGCTGCGCCCCCCACAAATGGGCTGTATCAATCAGCAAAAGACCCCATATTATGGCTGGTTGGCCGCTTGTTGGTTAGGAGTGTGCAAACAAGATGGCAGGAAACACATACATGATGTCCGAAGTGAGGCTCCCATTCACCACTGTAGACTTCCCAGACAGCTGGGTGCTTGGACGTCAATGGAGTTATACACTGGGTTTGTCAGTGTATTGTTCAGATTGTGCAGATTCTCTTTATTGTTTTTTAGTTTATTGTGTACTTAGGGTGGGATATGTGGAGACGAACCTACTTGAATCCTGTGTTAGTCATAGTGGCGTGGTGTATTTGTTTTTCAGTAATCACGTTATTCTAGAAATGTAGTATACTTCTGAATATCTATAACCATTGTTCACACCATTATTTATTGTATGGTAGAACCTTTATTTAAGAGCAAATACACAATGTCTGAACAACTAGTTTTGAAGTCCATTTCCAATTGCCTATTGTCAACCCATACAGCTTTACTTATTGAGATCAAAATGGAGACGATGCAAACTGAATGTTATGTTTTATGCCTTCCATTTCGAAGGACAAGCACTTGAGGTTTAAGGGGAAGTTCAACGATTTATTCATATCCCGCTGGAGTGCCACAGTTACCATGGCAATGCTCCGTTTTCGTGAGAGTGAACTCTAGCCCAGGAGGTGCAGGCTAGAGTTCACTCCCCCACTAGAGCTGCAAGGGATTTACCACGAGGACCACCAGGGATTCACCACGAGGGCCACCAGGGCTTCACAATGGATATCCCCCCTCCCTGGGCAAAGGTAAGAAGGCAGGGGGGATTCTATTTATAAGAGCAATTCCAAATAAGTGTTTGTTTTTAAAAAATAAAAATATGCTTTATAGCCTCCCCTCCCTGGGCAAAGGTAAAATGGGAGAGGGAATATAAAGCATATTTTTTTTAATTTAAAAACAACAGCACTTTTAAATTTGTTTTACTCAGCTCCCTCCCCCAACTGCCCCACCACACACACTACCCCCACTGCACCCCCATACACACTTCTCCCCCATACACACACATCCCCCACTGCACACCCATACACACTTCTCCCCCATACACACACAACCCCCGCTGCTCCCCCATACACACACCTCCCCATACACACACATTGCCCAAACTGCCCCCATACACACACTTCCCCCAACTGCCCCATACTCTCCCCATACACACATTACCCCCACACACACTACCCCCATACTTCTCCCCATACACACATTGCCCAAACTACACCCCCATACACCCACTGCCCCCTGCACCCCATACACACACTGCCCAAACTGCACCCCCATACACACATTACACCCACTGCACCCCCCATAGACACAATGCCCCACTGTACCCCCATACACACACTTCTCCCCCATACACACACTGCCCAAACGGCACCCCATAAACACACTGCCCCCACTGTACCCCCATACACACAATGCCCCCACTGTACTCCCATACACACAATACCCCCTCTGTACACCCATACACACAGTGCTCCCCCACACACTGAACCCCCCATACACACACTGCACTGACTAAACTACTGCTGCCACTACACCCTAATAAACACACTGGCCCCATAAACACAGTTTTCCCACTGCACCCCATATATACACTGCACTCCCATGCACACACTACACCACTCACAGAAACACACACTGCCCCTCCTATACACAGTGCTCCCACTGCACCCCCAAACACACACTGTCTCACATACACACTCTGTCCCACATACATACATACATACACACGCACATACACACCTACCGACCTACCTAGAAGCCCTATCCTGGCAGACCCCAGGTAAATTGTCAAACTGTTCTTAAACGTTTTGGCTATTTACTCTGGGAGGGCCCCACGGCACTCCTGGCACCACAACCACTACAGAGAGCTGTAGTGGTTATTGTGCCTGGATTGTTTCTTTAAATAATCTATGAGTGCCCCTCCCGAGATAAGGCTCTGGATCCGCCAGTGCCTCTGACTTCAGTTGGAAGGGGTTTTCAATTGCAATTTTCCCCCAATATAACTTCTTGGTTTGTGCTTTGCAAGTAACCAACCTCATGCTGATGAGTTGCATTGACAACAAAACAGCTGTCCATGAGTGGTTCACTGGCTTTGCATCTTTTCCTATATTGTGTTTCAAAGCTGTTGTATGCAGCAAACACAGACTCAAAGGAATCCATGTTTAAAATGGATAATGAGGCAAAAATTTGATTCTTTGTTAAACTTGTTTGCATACGCCAACCTAGAATCCTTTGCAGTAGTAACATCACTGCAAATTTGAGATTTATGTGTGAAAAGAAAGTCTTATGGCTTGTCTGGTGTGTGTCTCAGAGGTCTAGGGGACTTTGCCTTATTTGTAAATCCACTGGGCCCATTCAAGAGTCACTGTTCTTGAGTCCTGCTGGTAAGTCATGACCACTTGCATATGTACATACATATGTGGATACATGAGAATTTGTGTGTCTTCATGCATGAGAACCAGTGTTTATTTGTGTAAATATATGTGTCATGATGTGTATGTATTCAGAACAGTGTGTAAATGCATGCGTGTATAATGTTTAGTGTGCATATATGTAGGTATGAAACATGAAATATGTGTGCAGTCATGTATTTGCATACACCTAAGAGGGTCAAATTTTTTAATGCATGTATGAAGGTGAGCGTGTGTGAGTATGTATAGGTTTCCATTTGGGTAAACATGTGCATGCATACCTGGATGAGGGTCACCCAATGCATTTATATATTTATGTATGCATATGTGAAAGTCAGCAAGTATGTTTGTATGAAAGGGGCATACCTCCCAAGACTCCCTATTTTGGATGGACAGTCCCTATTTTGGGCTTAATTCCCTTTTTTAACCCTTTATGTCCCTCTTTTTGAGGAGCTCCATATTGTTGTGTCTGAGTGTATAACAGAGCTCAACAGCAATAATACAGTAATGCGTCTTTCAACCCTGATAAGTGTGTTTAGAAATCAGTCAGTGTAAATAAAATACAGTTTCTTGTTCTAAATCACATTTTAATTGCAAAAATTTGTCAGAACAGCCTTGCTCCTGGCCACTGCTCCTCATTCACATCCCTAAAATTAAAGTGTCGCTCTTTGTACATTTGAAATGTAGGGAGGTATGTAGGGATGAAAGCGTGTGTGCATTCATATATTGATCTATCACTATAACGATTGTCATACATGCTATGTATGAAACCTTCATATCTCTGTGAATATCTTCCATAGCTCTGCAGTGACATAAAGGATTTCCTTTATATTATACAGTGACTGCTTGTATTATGTTTGTTGTGTTGGTTGGCACGCTGTGCAGCACAGTATGTTGTTTACTTGCAGTGCTGTAGATGTTGAAATGTAAAGTTGACACTCTGTATAACAGATGTCACCTGGTACAGTTTGAAACCTGCATGTTCTAGGTCTCATTATTAACGTATCATTAAAAGGCAAATTTCAAGTAACAAACACTCTACAGCTGCCATAGTGGTTATAGTACCAGGAGTAACCTGTTGCCATCTCAGAGTAATCTGTCAGGAAAGTTGTGAAAATGGTATCTGCACCATAGAATTAACCTCTAAAATTTCTTTTAAAAAAAGCAAATTTTTGTTATATTGGCAATATATGCTGTTATGCACCATGCACAGTAATACCATTAACTACTATGACAGATGCCTAGCTATGTTTAACAATTATCAACAAGTATTGTGGGTTAATGCATTAGTTGGCTTTCTCCAAAGATCTACTCATCTAGATACAGAAAAATGTGGATGTTGACCATATTCCCCCTTTTACATAATTTAGGGTTCTATACATTGTGCTTCTTCCACCAGGTTATAGATTGAATTAATGCTTTGATGCCATAACTCACACCAGTGTGAAACTTGGTCACAGACATTCCTATTAAATTATATGTTAATCTAAGAGGTCTGTTTATCCACGTCAGAGAACTTTGACTTTGACCGTTTTCTCTTTGCTAATGCAATTTGTTCATTGGTGTCATGGGAAAATAAAAACGTAACAATGTTAATCATAATCATCCAAATGAATCTTTGTTGCACATATGGGACATGGTTGGAAATTTGAATGAATGTAAAAGGCTTTATGTGTTTTTGCTAACAGATGCGAAAATGCTCTCTGTTAATCACTGGTGTTTTTACTGCCGTTTGTAGATAACTAGTCAAATAAACTGTACTTTCAACTGTACTCTCACCTCTACCCAGGAACGCTCGTGTTCTTTCTAGAATCTGTTGACAAGAACACTAAGTCAGTATAAGCAATGGAGGGCAAAATGCAAATATCACTCTATACCAGTTTTGCATAATTATCTCCTCCAAGGTTTATTAGTTTCTGGATATCCGTGTAATGGATGCGTGTCTATGTATGCTGATAGCCGAACATTCTGGATTTTCATGTTTGGTTGCCTGCGAGCTCTCATCTTACCCAGTTGTACAATACCATTCCTCAGCACTTACAAACATGTTTCTTTGGCAGGCTGATAATGAAGCTGGCGATCATGTTACTAATTTACTATTCCTGTGCCACAACAGGGATGTATTTATAGCATGTAACCTCCTTTATCATGAGACAAACAAACAAAAAAACAGCACCCTCTTTAATTACATGGAGGCCCAACGCACATGTCTGCTGGCAGGACTATGTGCTTGTGCGTATATAATAACATATTACAACCTACAATGATGGAGTTTTAAGTGGACATTTCATCTTATCTAAAGTTGCCCACTTCTCTAAAATCTACACTATTGAATAAAACAAAGAAAATCACCCATAAGCTCTATTTTAATTGACATTTATTTTAAAGAGTAGCTAATTACATCATTATTCATTAGCTGGCTACAGACAGTCATAGAAACTATAAACAGGTAGTGATATCCTTAGTACATGCTTCCCTGGGTGTCCTGTCCTTCTAATGTAGATTGGTTTGCTGTTCAGATCATTCAGTACTGTCTGTAGCTAAAATGCGTACATACATTTGATAAGGAAGAATATTTTCTAGATTGAGGGGGCGTGGCTAAGGAGGCTGGATTATGCTGCAGCATTCTGCAAATTATTAATTTATTTTATGCAAAAATGATAAAGATGTAAGCATGCAAAACATTAATATTAATGAGGCCTAAACCATATGCATTAAAGTTGTATTGGTATCTTTTACGTTCCGTTTGTTTCTTTGTTTCTTTATTAAGAGTTTTTTTATTGTTTTGTTTCGTTATATGGCAGATAAATACTACCTGGGGTAAACATATTGAATGACTATAATGTGTTCTGTAGTTTAGAGAAATCCATTGTTTATATTCTGAAAAAGCAGAGCACAGAATGTCCCAGAGCTGCATTTCCTTTGTCCATGTTTAATCCAGAAGTCACGGTTTTGCTAATTTATAGTGAATAAGTTGTTGTTCTACAAAAATAAAAGGTGTCTATTTTAAGACATAACTTACTATAATAGCCGCCCTCTAATTTGAGTTCTACCTACACGAGTGCGTTTCATTCTGTTCTTCCAGCCACTGCTTTTACATTTCTTTCCAAATGTCACACGTAGGGTGATTATTCTATTTCTATAAATGTCATAAACTATTAGTGGCAGAAAAAAGCAACAACTTCACATTTCCTTGCATTTATCAAGGCTTGATATGAGATGTCAAATATCCCTTCTAATCTTAAATTTCTGTCATTATCACTGTTGGTGGGTTACTGCTACATTTATCATCATTGCGGATGGAGTTTTGGTCCACCAAAAACTGTCCCGTTCCATAAACTGATGATGGGTAACCTAAGCACCATAGGTTTTAGGAATGTTCTTCACAAATGTCTGAAGTGCCAGGTTATGCATTACTGAGATATGATCTCTGTACAATGCTCCAGCAATCTTCCTACAGATTGTATGTTGAACTAAAAGAACTGAGTAGGCACAAGTATAATTCTATTTTTAAAGAAACCTGGACATTTTATAATTTCATTGATTTTACGTGTTTTTGTATACTAACTGCGCCGAGTCTCACTCAGTGCCCCGTAGCCATTCCCATAGCACAGGTTTTCTGTGAGTGTGTTGAACAAATGAATCTCTAGCCAAGCGCCTGCTTCTTCTAATAGCCTGGTGGAGCCAAACGAGGCTGCAAAAAGTGTTCCAGTGTTCTACTGAAATTGGCACTTTTATGAGTTGAAAAAGAAAATGCCATACTTTAAACACATAAAATACTTCAGCAAGCTAAGATGCTTTATGTCAGAGCCATCATAATGCATGGGCATGCTAGCCAGTTGCCGGAGGCCCCACGAGCATAGGGGCCCTATATGTTTGCCAACTTTTTTTTTCAACTTCAAGGCTCATGTTATTTTGTCCCAATGTTTGTGTTGATTAATCTCTGCTTTACAGTATGTTTTTAATGTTTAAACACTGATTTTGTTGGCAGTAGCAATAAATATAAGTTTAATTTTATCGATAATTTACATTTGTATTCGTGTGAGTGGCTATACAGGCAAGGGCCCCAGTGTGCTTTGCCCATAGGCCTATAATGCTGTTAATATGGCCCTGCTTATGTGTTTGGAGTGTTTATTTAACATATATGCTGCAGTCCTAATTATCATCTTGGCCCCCCTAAGGCACACATTTTAGGCATTTACAGATATTTCTCACACACGTCCCTTACAAAAAGTAACATCTTTTGGCCTAAATAATTTCTTTACATGACCATTTTTGTGTAGATTTTGAAAGAAAATAAACATTTTGCAAAATTCTGCATCATATCCCTTCCTCCTCTGTCCAGGGCTGTGGCTGGGGGGCCTGACCCATGACGGAACACTGAGTGGGCTCCTGAATTTATCTCCATTTCATTGTTGGCCCTAAGTTCCCTGCAAATCTGCGGTTGGTGCTGTTATTCTTATCTCAGTATGTTAATTTAGAATATCGACATTACAATTACACCCCTGGTTGAAGATTCTCCAATAACTCCTACCGATCCTCTCAGTGATGCAGTTATAATTTATATAATTATTTAACATACAAGGAATTATTAATAACAAGCAGAGACATAGAGAGACTCTCCATCAGTTACAGCCCCAGGACTTTTTAAACTAGGGACACCCGTGCCTCTGTCCATTTCTGTCAGGATCGGGTAATCCCTTCACACAGAATACAGAGAAACAGCAGCCAAAATGAAGTAAAAGACAGAGGGAGATACATATACCGGACTGTAGAGCTTAATGTGGGCCCTAGATAAGTGATAAAAAACAGTAAATAAAAAGCCAAGGTCAAGGATGCCAGACGTACTCAAAATATGATATAACAAGCCAGGGTCGAGGATATAGAAAATCAGATTAGTCAATACAAAGCGGGGTCAGAAACAAGAAAACAACTGCTCAGTATGCACTCTCGGCCTAGAATAAAGCCAGACAAGGCAATGATCCTCATAAAGAGGGGGGTATATATTGGGAAAACCTAAATATTATTGGACAGCCTCATCACCCTGCACCAATTCACACAAAGGGGTGTGACTTATGAAGGGCAGATTATGTGTCCCGCAATTATGACCTGTGTCTGAATGCAATTGACATCAAGAAAATAGAAAATAAACCATCTGTAATTTGTTGGCAGTAAGCTTCAATGTTAAACTTTTTATCACAGTGGGGTTGATATGAAGAGAAGCTGTGGAGCAAAGTACTCAAAGTGGAAGAATCAGCAAACCATGAATCAGGAAATTACCTGGGAATTGTAAAACTCAGGCAAAAGAAAAAAATAATAATATTTCAACCATATAATTAGCAATTTCTTGGTATATTCTGTGTAATTCCCAAGTTTACCAGAAAACCCTGCTTGGGTTTTGCATACATACACCCTGAATTTGTGCCTCCTGATAACACGATGTAAATCGAAAAGATTTGCATAAAGCATCTTGGAACCCGTCATGGACATGTCTGATAAGAAGAGACCACTTAGCAAAAATTATTTAACCTTCCTCTTGTGATTGTCTTCACCAAATCACTGTGAAAAATTGTGAAAGAGTTACTCCAAGTATCATAACCACTACAGCCCACTGTATTGATCATGATGTTAAGAGGTTGGCTGGATTCCCCGAGAAAGGGGAAAGCTGTTTAGCAATGGTTTGTCCCTTACCTGTATCCTTTTTGGGCCCAAATACTCACTGCTGGTCCAGTGATGCACAATTGGCTTCTGCAATTGGTTCTCAGCCAATGACTGTCATTTTGCTGCGCAGAATTGACATTAGCCAGGCCAGAACTGATGACCCCCCTATACACTAACAGACACACACCCACTAACACACACACACACTAACAGACACACACACAGTCACAAACACACTCACTAACAGACACACTCACATTAACACACGCACCTTTTTTTTTTTTTTTTTAAATTCAAACCCCCCCAGCCTCCATAACCTTTTGGAATGCTGGGGTGGGGGGGTTCTCCCTTTCCCTGGGGTTCAGTGGCTGCTGGGCTGCTGGGTGGGCAGGCGGCGCTGGCCAGGGAGCACTGATTAGTGAGCTCTCTGCTCAGCTCTCTCGCGCGCCGCAGAGTAATGCCTGGAGCCGGAATATGATGTCATATTCCGGCTCCCAGCATCACTCTGCGGCGCGCGAGGGAGCTGAGCAGAGAGCTAAGGGGAAAGTGCTCCCTCGCCAGAGCCACCCGCCTGGTTTGTCAGTTAGCCACAGGGCTAACAAGACATTTGCACTGGGCATCTGGGGGCAGCCTTTTTTACCGCCCCCTGGAAAGTGCCGCCCCAGGCAAATGCCTTGTTTGCCTCGCGGCTAATACGTCCCTGATAGTGTGGCTGAGCTAGCACTTCCTGTCAGACTGGGTAGCGTGGCTGTGAGCAGGTACAGGAGGGGAAGAGGGAGAGACACATGGAGGTGCTGGGGAGGGGGGGATGATGAACATAGAGGGGCTGGGAAGAATGAGCCAATTGTGTGGGCCACAGGAAAAATGTTACACTGGGGCATGTGATGTCTAGTTATGCCTCTGCCATGGTGTGGTCATGGTGGTTGGAGTAACCCTTTATGGAAATATACGTTATGTTGCGTAAGGCAGTTGTGTTTGAAATGTCTGGTTATTAAGCTATAATGTTTGATAGATTTAAGATAATTCAACACGTGCAGTAGTTTCTGCATGAAGTCATCTTTCTAGTGATATGTAATTTTATTCAGGGGCGGACTACCCACCGAGATACCAGGAAATTCCCGGTGTGCCGGAATACCTTTGGGCCCGTGCGCAGCCACCTAGGGCACACTGGCCCAGGCACACAGCAGCACAGAATCGCAGGATGAGCAGCAGGTGGGGAAGTGCTCTAATCCTGCCAGTCACAGCATGTAGCGTAGCTGAGCTGCAGACCGCACTAGAGGAGCTTTTGTACCACTACCCGACCTAAGAGGAAGTGCTTCTGTCAGTGAACGCCGAACTGCTTTCTGTCAGACCAGGGAGAGAAAACAGAAGCTGCTCTACTGTGGTCTGTGCCACGCTACAAGAAGGTAAACACTTTGCCACAATATAAGAAGGTACAGGAGTGGCTGGGGGAGGGATGGGACATCTGGAGGGGCAGCGGGATGAATAAGACACATGGAGGGGCTGGGGGGAATGGGACATATTTAGGGACAGTGGGGAAATGAAATACATAGAGGGGCTGGGTGAAGCATGAGTCATATGGAGGGGCTGGGGGAAAAGTTAGACAAATTCAAAAGGGAGAAAAAGAAGGTTAACAGAATTTTTGCAGTAGGGGAATGCATTTGCGCCTGTGTCTCCTTCTCTCCCTGTAACTCAGTCCTTCAGAAACAGGCGTCTATGCCAAAGATTTAATTAACAGGTGAAAGAAAGACGTCCTACTAAAGTGACACTAGAGTCACAAGAACCACTGCAGTTTCATGTAGTGGTTCAGTTGTCTATAGTCTGTCTCTGTAGGCTGAGCACTGTAAATGCAGTATTTTGATTGCTGCCTAGGAACACGTCTACAGGCAATCACTCAGACGGCCACTAGTGATGCTTTCAAGACCAGTACTGCACAGTGTGCAGTACCTATGTTGAGGGTCTCCACACTCTGCATGGAGGCGCTGAACGCTTCCCTTAGAACAAATCAAACTTGATGATTAAGCCAAAAGTGAAGAACACAATCATAGGACCACTAGAATGTAAGCTCATTGAGCAGGGCCCTCCACCTCTCTGTTCCTATATGTCCAGTTGTCTGGTTACAATTATGTGTCTGTTAGTCCACCCATTGTACAGCGCTATGGAATCTGATGGCACTATATAAATAATAAAATAATAATAATAGGACTAGATAATGTCTTGTTTTACAGCTGTCAACAGCATACATTCACCATTTCAGTCCCATTAACAAACTTTTCTTAATATTTCATGGTAGTTGGACTGAAACATTGATTAAATGCAAGTGCACTTCTGCTATTTTGTTTATTTTGAAGCCCTATGAGTGCTTTCTTTTACATTGGAGTAATAGTTTTTAGCTTTCAATTTTAAGTTATCTTTTCCGCCTCTATATCTGCACATTATGCTGGCACAAAACATTATTGTACTGGCATAAAAGTTTTTTCCCCTGGCTGCTTTACATTCCCAGGCCGGCCCTAATTTTAGTATTCATTATGTAATGTTCTAAAAATGATGCGTTATTCTAAAAAAGACTGATGGTATTGAGTTATCAAACGTTAGAAATACTAATTTTCCAAAAGGTTTCCCCAATTTTTGCCACTAGTATGAATAATATAATGTAAGGAGTCAGAGTCAAAGGTTTTGTACCAACACCACTGCCCTGCCTAGGAGGGTGCAAGGAGGGGCGACCAGGGGGACCATCTTTAATTCCTGCACTAGTGCCCAGTGATTAAATTACATGCATAACATGTCCTGGTTTAAAAGCCTCAGCATATGCTGTAAAACATCTCATGTGACAGACGCAAACTCTGACCGATCAAAATCTCAGTCTGGAAACTACAGACCAATGAGTCTGACATCGGTGTTGAGAAAATTACAGCTAATAAGAGATAACAGTCACTATCACTAGTAGAAGGAAGCATGGTTTTATGGATCTCTGGTTGCTGTAATCAGCTATTGTGTTTTCTTTGCATTAGATAAAGAAATCCAAAGGCTGACTTGATAACATCATACACTTATACACAGGTACAAAGCAACAGAACAAATTATTTTGTTACTTCTGGTAGCAGTAGTGTGAAAGGACACAAGTTCATCCATTATGGCTTGAAGAAAGATGAATTGACCTGTGGCTGTAGAAAATGTTTGGTAAGAACAATAAAAAATATAGACTCACCGTCTAGTGAGGTTCAATGGATGCCTTTAGAAAAGGGCTGAAATGTCTTTAGATTTACCAGATATATAGAATTAGAACAATATGAATAATAGATTGCACATCCTAAGATAACAAAGACTATTTCTCCCTTTTGAGGTAAAACTGGAAAGTGTTTTATTGTGGATCTTTGGGATGCATTTTATTTTTAATTATATTTTTTAATCTGTGGGTCAACAGAAGAATTGTGTAAAAGCGTGAACTTGAAACTTTTCAAAAGAAAATTACTATGGGATTTATTCATGAAAAGTGAAATTGTAGTGAACTGCAAAGTTTTGGAAAATTAAATATCCTCCTCAACTGTAGTCACAGCTTGGGTATCTGACTGAATTGTACTGAATTTTGCAATCTGGTTTTTAGCTCATCACCATCCATTGTTTAGTCAGGGCTGTCTTTAACATGGGGCAAACAGAGCAGCTGCCCCAGGCCCAGTTACTACTGATGGGCCAAAAGCAGCTTCACCATTTGCCCTCTGCCTTCAATCATCCCTTTTAGGATCACCGACCCTAAAATAAATTATTGAGGGCAGTGGCCCTGCATGCTGAGAGGGCCATCGTCTGGCCCATGCACTTAGGGACACCTGATGGCATTGTGTCCTCAGGGGCTCTGTCAGCATTGCGACCCTTTAATATCATGACAGGGCCTATGATTATGTCAAGCCTGGGAGGAAGTGTAAGCTAGACACTTCCTCCCAGCTAACACCGAGCACTGCAGAGGAAGGGAGTGCAGAGTGAGAGCCTCAGACTCCCAACAGTAGCTAGCCAGCCCCCAGGGAAGCCACCCTTCAGCACCTAAAAGGTAGGAAATAGGAGGGTGGCAAAAAAAGGAATTTTTTTTGCATGTTTGTCAGATAGTGTGTATATGTCTGTGTGTGTCAGTGTATCTGCATGTATGTCTGCATCTTATGTGTGTCTCTGTGCTTGTGTATCTGCATGTGCCTTTGTATCTATCTGTATGTATATCTGTATATCTGTGTATCTGTTTGTCCTTATGTGTATATCTGTGTGTTTATTTGTAGCTATATGTATTTTTCTGCATGTGTTTCTGTGTGCATTAGTGTTTGTATCTGTAGAAGTGTCATTATGTGTATCTGCATGTGGTTTGTTTTTGCAGGGGGGGCGTGGATTGGTGGTGTAAAGGGAGTGGGAGGGGCAGGATCCAGGGGGCCCAGGCAAAATGCTTGCCCAGGATCCAATCAATATTAAAGATGGCCCTGTGTTTAGTAAATAAGCCCTTATGTGAAAAAAAAACAGCAGCACCCAAATTGTCTACAGTGTCTCCAGTAAAAATAATTGATTTAACCGCCCTCTATACTAAAAATGAATAGAATATAATTATATAAAGGTAAATTTATTGAATATTTTCACAAAACACATTTCTAAAAACCTGTATGATGGTCTGAAAATAACAGCTTGGAGCACTGATAGTGTAGTTGCCAAACGTATACTGCAGATATTATCAGAAATATGAGTACAATTTGACAAATGCATATAGCAAAATAAATCATTTAAGAAAGATATGACTAATGGCATGAGGTTTTATTATTCCTGTATATAGCTGGTGATTACTCATAGCTTACAGTATGCTTCTCTGCTCTTTTATAAAGGCATGTGATGAAGACTGGTCCAACCATTATTCTGCAATATGCATCTTGCTAAATAGCATTGCTCTGGCCTGGGGAGCAGGATTTTAACTGCGAAGTAAAAGTGGTTGATTGGAGATCAAGGGACAAAAGCTTGCATTGGAAGGTGAGTGAATAAAAATGCTGATTGCAATGCCCCCGGAAGGACATTTGTACTCAGAAGAAATATACAAGTATGCTTCTATTTAATTATCCGAATAGCTAAAATATGTATAAATTAGCACCATAATAGAATATGTTTGGAAGTTTAGTTGCTCTTACAGCAAGGCTTTAACAAACGGCCAAGCTTATATTTTATGATATATAATTTCTTTGGGGCCTTGGCTATATTTGAATAAGTTTACTTCCTTAATATGTATTAATACTATGTGTAATATTGTGTCACACCAACAGCCGTGGACTACAATCATCATAATACATAGCCAGCAGAGTTAGTCCCTCATAGGCAATTAACTGTTTATTAACTGCCCCAAGAGAGCCATTGTTTCAGTATTGGTAAAGACCACGACAGGGTGTTGACTCAATAATAAGAGTTTGTTGGAAACGGCCAAAGCAAAATCTAGCAAATCACTATCTGCAAAAATGGGTTATCACACATTAATTATTTAACATGATAATAAATATAACTACTGTATATGGTATTAGAGAGTCTGCAAAACCTTACAACACAAGAAAAAAAAAATAATATTTTTCAAACTACTCTTAAATAACCAGTAGGACATGACTGCATCTAATCAATTAATTTTCTTATTTGTGGTTGTAATTTAATTGTGGATGGCCCGCAAGCGCATGTGAGGATGGGACTGATGGAATGGGCTGTAAGACATTATTCCCTATCCACCTCAAAATTAGATTTTCCCAAAGGTGCAGCTATCGAAAGATATATAGAATCATAACCATTATTATTACAATAATTCATACACAATACATTTAGTTGTATGTAAACTGCATGTTATATAGATAATCCAATTTAATGTTTCATTATTGTCCGCTAAAAAAAGGAAAATCATGGAATTATCTGGCCAGTATTGAGAATCACCTTGTATAGTGTAATAAATTAATAAAACATTCTCATTGAAGACAATCTTGTCATGTTACCCTACAAGCATTGGAGGTCTTGAATTAAATCTTTACCTTCCCAAGTCTGACTTCGATAGAAACAATGGCATGCTTTAATATTGCCAGTTTGATTTATAAAATAATTCTAGGTCAATGTTACATGTTGCAATGGGGGATTGAGTTGATACGAAACTGGGAGTTTTTCAGAAATATCCAAAGCAATGATCAGGATCTCTGTATCTTCCCTGTGTATGCATTTAAAGGGACACTATAGTCACCAGAACAACTACAGCTTAATGTAGTTGTTCTGGTGAGTATAATAGTTCCCTTTAGGCTTTTTTCATGCAAACACTGCCTTTTCAGAGAAAAGGCAGTGTTGCTTACATTCCTCTAGGGACACCTTCAAGTGACCACTCCTCAGATGACCACTGGATGTGCTTCCTGGCTCAGTGCTGCCGAAAAAGCAGCCCTGATGTTCAGTGTCTCCACGCTCTGCATTGAGACGCTAAATTTTTCCTCATAGAGATGCATTGATTCAATGCATCTCTATGAGGAGGTCCTGATTGGCCAAAATAGCATTTGGCCCAGCCCCATGCTGATTTTAACCAATCCAATGCTTTCCCTATGATTGGCTAAAAATAAGCCGTTTTGATGATGCCACAGAGGGGGCGGAGCCAGCGCCGGCGGACCCGCGTGGCGCTGGAAATAAGGTGAGTTTTATACTTTTATAGGGGGGCTAAGGGAGGGCAAGCCAACTTAATGGTGGGTTAAACACTATAGGGTCAGGAATACATGTTTGTGTTCCTGAGCCTATAGTGTTCCTTTACCTATAAAGTCCATGGTGGGTAGAGCATCATAAACCTACTCTCATTTCTGAGAATGGCTTATAGCGGCATCATTATATAATGCATTAAAACAGTGTAAGGTATTTTTTACATAGACTGACCTTTTGATGTATTACAGTGTTTTTGTAAGCTGTTTGGTTGAAGCGGACGTTTCTAGTTTTGCATGGGAAAAGATCCCCAGGCTATTATTGTGGACCTTGACCCATAAACACAGATATGACTCAAGGCACATCTTTATAATTCAGGCTGCTGATATTAACAATCTGTATCAACCAAACCTCAATTTAGATCTCAGTAGGTGGTGAATTCTCAGATATTTGGTAGAGGAGACAATTAGTGTTGGCATACACTGATTGTTGCTGAAACTTGTGAATGGGCCTTAATGTGAAATTGAGCGCATTCAAATATGTGTTGCTCTGCACTTTAAAAAATCCTCCCAACATAATGTGACAGAGCCGCTCTGTAGACAGAGGACAATTTGTAGATCATGTGTCACACAGTAACATTGATATGTTTGCTACCATCAGTATGGAAACCAAAATAATGTTATGCCTTTCCTAAAAATCCCAACCCCACTTAGGGAACATACATTAAACAATGCAGAGACAAAATGATACACTATCATTATCAAGTCTATTAGTAGTTAAAAGTAGACTCTTTTAACATATTTTCTTAACTTTTTTAAACGCTGAAAGAACACTGAAAGATATGATCTTAGAATCTACACCAGATGTTTTGGTGGGGAGATCATTCCCCCCATGCACCCCAGTGCCTTCATCCATCCATATCGGCATCTCATCAAAACCAGGGTACTTTGGCTTGGAAATGGGCCTAGACTATAAACATGTAACCAAATTCACAGCTTTTTTAATAGATGTTTTTATATAGATTTTTTGAATGGGTAACCATGTATCATAGCAATGGTATGGATACATGAAGAACGAGGCAGTCTCTGGCATAGGACCCTCTAATTGTTCACTTTCCCTGATTTAAGCTGTAGGACGATTTTGGTTTTCCAGGGGAGGTAGACATTGGGAAGTAAGGACTTGAGAACTGAATAGCACATTGTAATCAAGAACAGCTTTTTATTCATCAGAAAGGATAAATAGCTCTTTTTTTTTTTACAAACAAACTAAGGTTGATTTTATAATATGAACTCTTCCATTTTGTTGGATACACAAATTAGTCATTCACTACCGAGAGTATCTGGAATCAAGCAAATGATAGAATTTGTATTTATGTCATCAGTGAGTTTGGTAAATGATTCTAGTAATTCGAGCACCTCGTATGTTTCAGTATAATATGATGTGTTCACAATAGAGGGAACCAGGCTCCTTAGTAAACTTTTGTTGTTCACTTTCCATTTACTGGTCCAGTGACACATCTTAAAAGGCTTGTCTGAATACCAGTAATACGAGGATCAGAGTTGGGCTAGCCCCTTTCCTCCTCAATGTTGATGATTAATAGAAGGTGGCATTCTAGACCCCAGCAATTCTTAGTTGAGATATAAAGGTTTAATTGTTGTAATTATTATTATTATTTTTTTTTTTTTATAGAAATTGACAATATTAACTCAATTCACAATCAGCCACGGTTACATGTGGTACTTTGCCAGTTAATCTGCAAATTTCATTGAAAAGTAATTTAGCGTGTGCTTATTGGAAGCACATTGGCATACACAGGGTTAACATGTCCTGCATTGGTATAACTGGTAATATTTAATTGCAGTGTTTCTCAATGTCATTCAGTGACTTTGGATATATTTCAGTCTTCAAGGGCAATAGAATGCTGGCTAGAGAATGCTGGTTACATTGTAAAGGGCTGAATATTTCATTTCTGAATGTAATCGTATGGATTCTTTTAATTATCTATGGCCATGTTTATTTTAATTCCTTATTTAGTTACAGGCATTCAAGAGATACAATATTATTCATTCATTACAGTGTGTGCATGGACTTGTCATTTTTTCAAATAATCATACATAATACAGAAATATTTTTAATCACAGGATCTTCAGTAAATGCTCACCATTTAGTACGTTTTCCAAATTTCTCATTTTATTGCATATAAATATAGATATTGCAATCATACACACAGATCTATGTAGCATGTATATAGTATTTATATACTCATCATCCACTAATTTGTAATACATTTACATTTATTATTATTATTTTTCTTTTACTCTACCATGTGCTGCACATGTGAACAGATCATTGATGGATTATTTTGCTTGAAATTTTAATGACTAATGCTTTTTGTTACCTGTCTGTTTTAGGATTATGCTGTTTAATATTTTTGTGTGTTGAAAATGAAAATATAAAAATTTCAGTTGCAAAAATCAGTTATTGCTTGTTTTAACTCTATTGCGTTTAAAAACATTGTACTTAAGAGAAAGTAGGAATTTCTTTATCATGAAAGGGATCAACGTATTACTTTGAATAAGATGTTGCCTAAAATTCCTCTAGCCTTTTAATTTAAATTATAATTAAATTTTATACCATACCATACATCATAACCAATTCATCAAGCAAAAATAGTTATGGTTAGGGTAACCATATTCTCCCTGTTTTTGAGGGACACATATAATTTTTCACATTTATGAAAAAGCATGACAAGGGTTGCCCTGCAATATGTATAATGCATATTCTGCACGATTCTTCATTGCCTAATGACTTAACCTTATATACCTTCTTATAAATTCTACATACTACAGGGCAACACTTTTCATGTGCTGCCCATCAATATGTATACATGCTATCGTTCTCTGAAAATATGGTGGATCTGTTAACCCTAGTTATGTTGCGTAGAATATACGCTTAAAGGGGCGCTCTACACACCATAACACTACAGCTCACGGTAGCAGTTACATAGTTACAGCTGAAAAGAGACTTGCGGCCATCAAGTACAGCCTTCCTCACATTTGTCTTTTGCTGTTGATCCAAAAGAAGGCAAAAAAACCAGTTCCAGTTATGGTGCTATGGATCATTAGATACTACTCTCCGTAAAAATTATTCAACAAACATGGTTCCATTATAATAAAAACCAGGGTTCATTGCAGACACTTGGGTAATGTAAATATTTAAAATCTTTATTATGTGTCAAATCTTGGATAGTAATTAGATGTTTCAAATGCTGGAGATGGTCTAACCACATGGACTCAGCCTGTTATAGCTACCCACGGTTGAATGACATTGTGACGAAACGGCTTTTGTCACCAGATTTTCCCCTGGCTGTTGGAGGAGCCTGATTGCCAGCCTCTTGCCTCATGACTATGGCCCTGGGTTATTTGGCCCTTCAAGTACAATATTTGGGCATATTGGATTTGTATGGTGCTACTGCTGGCCCTTTAAAAACCATCCCTGGACATATTATGACTTTTAGGAACAATGTCCCTTTAAGACTGTGTAGCAGATTGCATTCAGGCGGTCTGCAATATTATATATGCTATTATGTGTTCGGTAAATTGGAAATGTGTAGGTTCTATGTGATAAATGTAACAGTATGTATTTTTATGTCTTTTGTTGTCCTTTGTCTGCCATGTGGCTAATGGAGTTTTGCCTCTGTCCTTGGAGATAATTGCATTACTTCTCAATTATCTCCAGAATAGAAGACTCTGAAACCAGTTTGGGCCAGATATCCATGCTGCCAGCCAGGCCCCAAAAGATACTTGTGCTAACTTCTGCACCCCTGGTCTGATTCAGGCCATTTTTTAATATGTTGTTCCCCTGAATGGATTGATTGTGAATATGTAGTTTTATGTGAATGTGATGTATAGTTTTAGAGTTATGAAAGTTGGGTAAAAAGTGTGTTTTAAAATGTATGGATAATTGGGTTACCTCTCAGGCTAAGGGGAGGAGATGTGTGGGATGTAACCATTGTGTGATTGGTTGTACTGTGTCCCACCCAGTGGGATGTCCCCTTGCATGGGGACCTGCATAAAAGAAGGTTCTTTGTGTGCCTATAAACAGATCATCTTGTACCTTCATGAAGTTTCGGCTCATGTTTGGGGGATTGGAGAAACTACACTCTGGGGATTGCTATAATCACTATACTCCCCAGGGTATAATCACTAAGCTCTGCTAAGAGCTTGTTCCTGTTCCTGCTCTCTGGAATTCGGAGAGAGGTCGACCTGCTGGAAGCTGGACCCTGGTCCTGGGTCCAGAGTGGGTGGAGACGGCGAGACCCCAACCAAGCTGCGGCGGTTCGTGGGGTCTGCAGTGGTTATGGTGTCAGGCAGAGTGCTTGGAGTCCTCGGAAAGCACTAGGAGCATCCGTCGGCGGAAGGTACCCGGTCGGGGTGCCAGCAGTTCCGTTACAGACATACATAGTGTAATTATGCTATTCAATCTTGGATAGCTATAACAGGCTGCGTTATATGTCATACCGTTTATATATGCGTCTGTGTGTGTGTGTGTGTATATACATATATATTTCAGTTTTCAAATAAATCTTTTGTCAAACAATTTATACTTTCATTATAAAACACCCAAGAACTCACCCAGCTTCCATGAGTTGCTCCATGGACACCCAGGGCCCACATGCATTCATACCGAAGCCCCAGCGTGAGCATGTTGACACATAACCGCCTGGCTCAGTTGCATGTCCCTGTGAATATAGCGGTGGCAACACATAAATAAAAAACAAATGCACATGTGGGGTTGTTCACCCGATCGCAATCATAATGTGAAGCATATAATATAACACTGGCCAGTGAGGCCATAATCCTCTATCTGCATGCCAGGTGCTAGAGAATCACAGAGCCAAAATGGCTCATTAGCACTGCACACAGTGATCAAATCGCGGCTTTGAGACACACTGTTTATGGACAAGCTGCGATCCCTCACCCAAGAGCACTTTACTTTCCATGGCATGCAATCTACACACCTTTAGATAGCCATACCAGTATGAATAACTTGTAGCATAAGAAATATACATATAATTCACAAAATTAATAGTCCTTTCCAAACTACAAAGACAATTCCTATATAATTGTGAACATGTCAAACACAGCTATACACCAATTGCAAAGATCCATCTCCAAAGGTGGATGAGAAACAAGTATATAATAATACACATTTACAAAACATTGTAAACAACAAGTAACTGTGTAGCCATTTATCAAGTGTAACACATGTCCAACTAAGTATCCATGTGGCCATAGGGCTGAGTCGTTTAAAAGATATTAAGAGGCAAGTATGCTACATGGCCTCTGATGATCATTAAGCCATGCTCATGGTCCAAAAACCTGTACCCAAGAGTGGGTAGTAGACCATTTACCATGCACCGGTTTAAATCATATGAGACCTATATCGAGAGCTATACATGTGTATACCAACATAATGATAGATTAATATATTTAACTAATTTGCAGAAAACCCATAACATTAGTGTAAAAGGTATTTTGATCATGGTGAACCCATGTATTTAGTCCAGGAACCTATCCTCAAGGGTGGTTATGGACAGTTTTGTGGTATGCCTACACCTCTCATTACTGATTCATAGAGCACAAAATACCTAGTGGAGCTCTATAGACAGCTGCCCAATGGAGCTCATTTCTAAAAATAAAATCTGATATACAGATTTGAATGAAAGAGCGCACTCATTGTACTTGATATGACGCTTAAAGATCTGCTTTTATTCCAGCGGTTAGGTGCAAAACATACAGCATCAACATTCCAATCCTTTATCTGGGCTTTTTTACGTGAAATGACAGATGCCCACACTGACACTTAAAAAGTGGCTCTTAAATGAAAGAGAGGGGGTATCCTGAAAGATGTTAAATGGATATGCCAATATGATGTCACCACTGGTAGTAAGGAGTGCAAACCAAGCAGAGCAGACATAAGAATCTGCTTAATGAGCAAAGAAGTATAAAAAAGTAGGCTGAAAAAGAAATAAATTAGTAGCAATGACATAGAACCACTATAAAGTGGATACATGTATTCTAAAAATGCATATAATGCAGACACAATGAAATAGTTACATCTCATCAGACAGAGAGACGTTCAAAAATTAGCTGACTGGCAGTGGCTGCATACTGAGGTAGATTCATGCAAACTAAGTAAGGCAAATGAATAGATGCCACAGAACAAGCACAACCACGAACATATCATATATATGCAATCAAACACAAACAAATAGACAATGCTATATTTTACTATACAGTTTATATTGCAACTAAAAATGTCATATTGACCACACAAATATGGAGACCTATAATAAGTGGCATGGAAGTTTAACATCTATTTAAAAAATGCTGTTGAGACTTGATCTCGTTGAGACCGTGGGGTGAGAGGGTGACAAGAGTATAAATCCAGAATGCCTGTTTCTGAAGTAACTCAGTTGGAACATGTTGGAACATGATCTATACTCATGAATCTCATAGAAGGTAATGAAAATCCACCTTATTGGAAGTTTTCAAGAAAATGAGGTTAAGGACACACCAGGTGTGATTGCAAAGAAATTCAGATTAACAGATGGGATATTGACATCCTGCAACGTGAGCAGACTCTATTGCATAATCCCCCATGATGAAGGAAATTCAGCCATGCCGATGGTCCTGGAGAAGAGACACACAGAGTGGCTAAGGAAGGGGGAAAAGAGACACACAAAGTAGTTGAGGGAGAAACATACACATATTGCTTGAAAGGGGGGGTGCAAGTAGCTGGTCATGATAGGGCTCAAAATAGTCCCTGGATGCAGTGGCTCTGGTCTGTCATAAAGATTGCAATAAATATCTGGAAAAACCATTAGCTAGACACTTCCTAGAAGATGGACATTCTTTACCTTCTATGAGATTCATGGGTATAGACCATGTTCCAATATACCCCGTAGTGGTGACCGTGACTGTGAATTACTTTGGAAAGATGCATTCTCGATTAATACTCTGGACACTCTCTCAACCCGGGGTCCAACGAGATCAACTCTTTACAAAGTTTTTTGAATAGACCTTAAACTACCATGCCACTCAGTATATGACTCAATATATGTGTGGTCAATATGACATTTCTCGTGCAATATGAACTGTACAGGACATGTTCTCTATTTAATTATGTTCTTAGTTGTGCTTGAGCTATGGTTTTCCTATATGACAACATTTTTGCATTGTATGAATTACATAAAGTCTATTAATTTACTTTGTTTGCATGAAGTTTACAGTCTACTTCAGTATGTTCAGCTAATTATCAGTCAGGCTATCTGCCTTGTCTGATGAGATCAGTGCCGGTGCAGGGATTTTTGCTATACAGGCACAGATGCATTTTGCCCTCTTCCCCCTGTTTACCCCCCCAAAAAGGCATCTTGACCTGTGTGTCCATTAAACCCATTCTTGAATTTCTTACCCCCTTTTGCATTTCTTATCCTCTCTTTTGAATGTCTTAGTGTATATTATCCCCTTTTGTCTTACACTCCCCTATAGTGTGGCCGTGCCTTAGACCTTGGTAGAGAGAATCTTCTGTAACCTCTGTACCGCCTGACAGGAAGTCCTCAATGAGAGTGCCAAACTGCTTCCTGTCAGACCAGGGGAAGAAACAGAAGTTCCTCCACCATGGTCCATGGCTCAGTCACGCTAAAAGAGGGAGTTTGGCCCCATTTAATCCCTTTTTTGTCTTACACCCCCCTCTGCATTTATCTTGCTTCCCTCCAGCCCCTTTGTGTGTCTCATACTTCCCTCCAGCCCCTTTGTATGTCTCTTTCTCCTCCCAGCCCCTTTGTGTATCTCTTTCCCACCTCAGCCCCTTCGTGCATCTTTCTACCCCAGCCTCTTCGTATGTCTCTTTCTATCCCAGCCCCTTTATCTGTCTCTTTCTCCCCTTTCCCAGCCTTTCCGTGTGTCTCTTCCTTTCCTCCAGCCCTTTGTATCTCTTTCTCCCCTACCCCATCCCATCTGTGTGTCACTTCCCCAACACCATGTCTCTTACTCACCACAGCCCCTCTGTGCCTTTGTGTCCCCCCTGTACATCCTTGGGTGTCTCCCCAGCCCATGTTTGTCTCTTTTACCCATTGACCAGCCACTGTCTGTCTCTATTGCCCCGTTTCCAGCCCCTCTGTGTCTATTTGTAACCCATTAGCCCCTCTGTTTGTCGTTCTCAACCCATACCCATATGTGTGTCTCTTTCTCCCTTTCCCAGCCCCTTTGTGTGTCTCTGTCCCCCAGCACCTTGTCTCTTTCTCTCCCAGCCTCTCTATGTCTTTTTGTGTGTGTCCCAGCCCCTCTATGTGTTTTATTCTCCCCAGCCCATTCATTCCTTGTGTATAATTTCCACCCCCAGCATCTCCATGTGTCTCACTCACCCCAGTTTCTCCATATGTCTAATTTCCTCCCCAGACCCTCCATTCATGTGTCTCATTCCCCCTGCCCCCCATGTGTCTCATTCCCCCAGCACCCCATGTGTCTCATTTCCCCAGTCCCATATTAGTCTCATTCCTTCTGCCCCCACCATGTATCTCATTCCCCCTGCGTATTAGTCTCCTAGTCCCCATGTGTCTCATTCCCCCTGCCCACCTCCCCTAATGTGTCTTATTCCCACAGCCCCTCAACTAATGTTTAATTCCCACAGCCTCCCTCCCCTAATGTGTCTCATTCTCTCGGCCACCCTTCCTAATGTGTCTCATTCCCCCAGCCCCCTCCCCTAATCTGAATTATTCCCCCAGCCCCCTCCCCTAATGTGTCTCATTCTGCCACTTTATTTTCCCCCAAATACTTTCATATTAGGAACGTCAGATATCATTACACACTCGAATGGCACTCATAGAATAATATGCAGATATAAAGTCAACAAGAGCAGAGTATGTAGTAAAATGTTATAATAAACACTCCAAATTCACTTGACATCTGTAAACACCTTCAAAATCAATGCTTCTGCCATTTGTCTTGTAGGAGGTCTGAAACATTAATGCTATATGGTTTGTACCTAACTGCTGGAATAAAAGCATCAGATAAAGTCCTATGAGTGCACTCTTTCAATCAAATCTACTTATTGGACTCAATTTAAGCACTCGCCCAAGTAGTCTAATGGGAGAAGTGGGTGCAAGACCCCATGATTTAGATATATGTAAAATGTTTACACAATTCTCCCAGAATTCACAGCTCAACAAGCAAATGAGCACAGACAGACATCATGTTCACATGCCTGATTTAAACATAGATTAAAAAAAAAAATTTAAACAAAGCCTTCTACTCCAAAATGACGAATGACGAGAAACCACACACACCACAAAAACATCAATGAAACAAAAAAACAACAACCAGACACTCACTTGGTTGTCCATGTATCAGTAGGATGCTGCTGGAAGAACATAAAAAACCCTCAAACCATAAAAGTATCAATGTACCTCATATATAGCAAGCTATGGAAAGATACACCTCTAGTGGTTGTCACTCAAACAGCTGGTTGAGGGGCTTCCTGGTGCCATTCTGCAAAGATTGATTCAAAGCATATCTATGGGGAGTGTGGTAATTGTTGTTTATATGCACTATCCCCTCAATGCTTCCCTATGTGGTAGAATTTGATTGAATGAGATCAGACCGGAGAACTTGGAGACTAAAGGTGAGTAAATCTATTTTCTTAATTCGGGGGGGGCGGGAGGGGGTTGGGGGGAATGAGGGCTAACTAGTATAATACTCTAACATGTTTTTACTCATAAAGTTAGTGTTGCTTTAAATAAAATACATTACTATGATGGAGAATGTAGTGTTTGATACAAATTATAGCCATGCTTAGCTATAGTTGGCAGGTTAATGTTCATTGCGACAGTATAAGAATGTATCTTTTTTCTATCAGCGTATGGTTTTATAAAGTGTGCTCATGTAAAATTAAATATGCAACCCTGGCAGAACCCATATCTCTCAAGTTTAATCTGCACCGATCACATTGATCTATGGACTGGACTCAACAGCAATTTATAGTGTGTATTCATACCGAGTTCATGGACATTTTAAGAAATATAGTTGTTTACACCGGTATTGAATGCGCTAACAGGATAGCCTTGTTGTATATCTGTGATAATTTGTGTGTATACAAATTTACATTTTTATTTCAGTAATCAGAACATCATGGCAGGTGAACGAGAACAAAAGCAGGAAACTCAGATTGAATTGCTGAGTTCTAAGAGCTCAGGTAAACACGTAGCAGATGTTTGCATTGCAGTCCAGAGGCAGAATCCATGTCATTTATCATATGTCCTGTGCATGTACATGATCACACAACACTAGCTCAGAGTGTTTATTGATTGTGCTGAGTACCTTTGCCCAGAGTCACATAGGAAGTCTTTCAGACAGTGTGGTTTATTGCTCCGCAGTACTCAAAGAGTTATCAACTCATTCACCCCTAGTTAACTTCCTCAGTGTATGTAATGCAATAGGTTATCTAAATTAATGTACGTTGGAGAAGCATAGAGGCTGTCAGAGATTAATATTCAGTAATATATAATCGAAATACTAGTAAAACATATTTTAAAATACCAATCATAATAAAGTGAAAAACAAACACATTGGTGAAGTTTTATAAAAGTGTTAGAGGTGTAGCAAATGTGGAAACCATAGAATCTGTACCGCTGTAATTGCTCCACTTTTGGAAGTTTGGTTCATTTGTACAGATAATGCACAAGTGAAAATTCCACCATATGCTAATATGAAGTACAATATAAGCAATTATATTAGGGGCAACACTGGAGTCAGGCTTTGGGTGTCAGGAGTACCCTGCTTTTTGTCACACCACTTAAAAATAGTTTAGCAATGGCCAGTAGGAGTGTATCCAAAGATTCCTTGCACTATAAGCACTACAATAGAATGCAGTGGTTATGGTATTTACAGATAAGGCTTCCTACTTAATATTACAATACCCAAGTTCTCTCTTCCCATTCCAGAATTTTCTGCTCTGCTACCCACCTTTGTACCTGCCAAAGGAAGGTCTCATATTTATCATATCAGTGGAAGGATCAATATATAAATATAGCTGGTAATATAAGAAATATCAAAAGTAAACTCCAGTCAGGAGCTACAAAATATGCTCAAATTTGCTGAGTGAAGGCATTGATGATACAAACTGTAGCTATCAGTGGCATTAGACCATTTGACTACAAAGAGTAACACGAGAAGGGGAGTTTGAAAAAGTCCCAATTAGTAATTATCCTACAATCCTTTTAGGTGCAATAATTATCCTCCATTATGATGTTTTGTCTAATCCAAAACAAGGTCCAGCCTCAGCTACATTTAATTGAATGAGACTAATCATATGAGCAAGGAACCCAACTGAGACCAACATTCATGAAGAAAAATAACTCCATTCATCCCTAGGGAGCAGATGTGGTTCTTTTATATAGGGTAGTGGTTTATTCAGCTTAGACAATGTCCCAATATATAAATATAAAATTATGCAAAAGAATAATGTGCAAAATAGTGCTCTAGCAGAGGAGAATTCCATAATTACTATTTCAGTATGAGTAGCCCTTCATAGCAATTGCCATGTAGACAGATGCAATGTCGATACTCCAACAGGACATCTGCAGACATGTTTGGGATACTGATACTTCCAGGACTCTGGAACCTGGTAAAGAACAGAATATTCCTGTGCTACCCAAACAGAATCCTTGGGATGGAACCTTTAAAAAACTACAATGTCAGGATCCATTGGTTCCAGTACTTGAAACTCATACCTAGCCTCCAAATCACATTTGGCAATGTCTGGATATCACTTCCTGTCTGGCAACTTTCCAAAGGATTTATCTGCAAAAATTTAATGTTGGATTCTATTAATGAATAATTTGGGAAGATTTTATAACAGTATTGAATCATTTGGAAAGCTTATTAAATTAAAGTTTTAGCTATTTGTATCAGTAAAATGGATTCTGTCTCCGCTCACTTCATAGCATGATGTGCTAAGGATTTGTGTGTGCTGTGATTTCTCCAGCGGTGGCTAAACATGAATTATTCAAATGAGCTGAATAATTTCATGCTATTTTGATGAGTGCTGTGACCTGATTTTCCTTTCAGATTGCTGTTTTCTTCCCATCAATATTATGTTTCTTTTCCCAATTAACACTGAGATCCTAAGCATGATGATTGTTGTGCGAATAAGTAAGGATCTTAGATTTTAAGGATGGCTGTATGCCGTGTTCCTCTGTAGGTTATAAAACTGGGGGCGCAGGGTGTGTTTATTAAGTTAATTTGAAAATGCTAATTATATTTTTCTTTGCATATATTAATAAAGTATAAATGTTATTAGGGCAGATACAGTTAATTAGACATCAGAAATGTATGCTATTCATATTATCACATATTATCTGTATTAATGAGTATAATTGGGATTTAATGCTCTTGTGTGTCTGGAAAATTTACATAAGTTATACATAGGGTCATTAAAAATTTTGCACATTAATAAAATATGACTTGATAGGTCTGTTATTATGTAAAGGGTTTGCCACATTTTCTCATTATGTAGGGGTAGTGAATGCAGAATTTATAGGGTGTGATAACAAAGCTGTAAACTGACCTTAAATACTTCAATATCCCCTGAACAAAATTCAAGAGATATGGGGCAGGATTTAAGACTTTTTGACTCATAGATGGAACATCTAACAATAATACACACTCTGCATCTATAATGGGCACAGGGGGACTTAGACATAGGCCTAGTACAGGATCCTACATAAAGTGTCCATATGAAACCCCAGGTGATGGTGACTACTGTCACACCTGTGATAGAGAAAAGATGTTATTTATTAAGAAGGTGAGTGTTTAGTACTTGACACAGGTGAGTGCTGGGGGTGTATGCAGTTAGGAGCAGAAAATAAGGTGTTCCTTCATCTTCTGATATGGAAGAGGGGCACCATATATAGGCCATGGACTTGGGCAGCATCTCACAACTTGATATATATGGGCTCGAGCAGTCCTTAGCCCACAGTGTATATACAATGCCATCCTAAGGCCCACAATAATCCCAATTATATTTTCAAGTGGGGAGTCAGTGTTGGGTTATTAAAAGTTGAAGAGGAGGATTATGGAAGCATAGGATTTGCCAGTCAATGTTTCAATAATGCCTTTCCTTTGATCTTGGTCTGCTGTGAGATGTTTAGTTTGGTAGAATCATAATTTGCAGAATAAAGCACTAGTGCTTAGCACATTTTTCAATGTATTAGTTCTTATACAACCCGCTAAATGTTCCACTTGTAAGGCTACTACTAAATCCCTTCCAGTCAAGCATGACACTGGCAGAAAATAAAGTATTTCCTGTTTTCGTTAATGGTGGCACTAAGTCATCTTGCTGGGACATTTTAATATTGAAAGTAATGCAGCTTAACTCTATTTCACAACAATATTCTACGGGCTATAATTTCTCTGAATGTATATTCCTTACATCTAGTTTTTATTAATGTATTATTGTTTTCAAAATAAAATAGTAAAAAAGCTATGTCTTTGGTCAATAGGAAATAAGCATTAGAGCAGACAGAACCTCTTGAGATATTTGTTGCAATCTTCTTACAGCAGCTCTTGTTTAATCATGACAAACAAGTTACATTGTTCAGGAAATTTAGTGCAACTCATTTTGAACTGTAAACTGAATGCCCTTATAAATCATTCATGGCACCAGGGATCAACACCTCGGCTTATAGTGAAACAATAAATAAAACCGGGTCAAATCATAGTATTCAGAATTCTAACATACCTGAACAGAGCCACTGAGAAGCACCTTCTAAGTTAATAATAAAATAAGAGAGAATTCTTTGGGAGCTTTTACACACTAAGCCTTCAGCAGATGTAGACTCGCTGAAGATATTTTTGGTAAACAGTTGTGTTGGTATCCTGTGTGTAGAGTGAAATATGCCAGGAAATGACATCTATCAATAAAACAACTGTGACAAGACAGATGTAGTGACCATTTTTCATATTTCTTATAGTAAATGCTTCTCGTATAGCTGTATTACAATTAGTCAGTCAGGCTAGTGTGTGTCATGCAAATTAGGAAGCATCAGCTCAGCACTCACACCATTGCAATATAGTGTGCAATTTGGACCCTGGATCATGAAATCCAGTTTTAATGAAGATTCCAAAACAAAAAGTCAAGCACCGCATTGTACTGAAAAGCAATCCAAATACTATTGAGATCCCACCGTAAACAGACATGTTTGTTCTTACCAGCAAGGTCTTTCTCAAGCTTAGAGTGCAATTGTGCAACACACCCAGGTTTAAAATACAAAATGGTCTTATTAAACGTACTATTTCACTGTGTGACTCAGGAGTAATCATATTTATCCTACATGTACTGACTGAGGAAGGATACCTATGCTGGTGTCATGCTCATGTTGGGAAGCCCTAGAGATTAGTTTCCGGGCTATCTGTGGTCCTGTATGCACAGTGACTGAAAAGGCTCCTAGTAGAAGTCATACAAGGTAAGTTTTGTTAGGGTTACACTGAGAATTAGGGTATGAGAAATAAAGAAAGTTAGGGCTTAAATGCAGTGAAAGCATGCTTCAAATGCCTCAGTTATGGGTACATTTTCCAACATTTTGACCAAAACCAGGAGTCTGAGGGTCACCAGTGGCCTGGCCGCTGCTTACTTATTGCGAAGTACATGTTCCACATTAGGATTATCAATTAATTTATTAAATGCATACTATAGTTCTAGTAATACAAAGTTGGACCCTTATTATCCTTTCCTGATTCCTGTCTCTAGGTCCCTTGGCACTTGGATCTGCTCTCCACCCCATCCTACGTTATCCAACAGCTGGGGTGGAGGGGGGGAGGTAGCTACGGTGCATGTGTGGTGAAAGCCACAAGCACATTAGGCCCTCCCCATTGGAAAGAATTGCTGCAATCCTACGGGGAATTGACTGATGCTAAGTCGCCTAACCACCCGGGAGTGCCTCTAGTGGCTGTCTGACAGCAACCAGAGGCAGTCTTAACCCTACAAGGTAATTATTGCAGTTTCTAGGGGGACATGGACACTGCACGAAGACCACTTTAATGAGGTGAAGTGGTTTGGGTGCCTATAGTGTTCCTTTAATCATTGCATAATCTGTGATGGAGGTAACATGGAATGGTCCCTTTGTCCTCCAAATAATAACACTGGTGGTTTTCCAACAGTCCTGTTTTTTGTTTGTTTTTCTTCAAATTTGTGATCTTTATTTAAAACAGCAGTGGCAAGTTATGTTTATATCAATATTATCATTGTAATACAAGGCTATAGTGTTATTTCATTAGGTCTTGCTAATACTTTAGATCTGAAATGGGTTCAATCAATGTATTTAGATGATCTAAAATAAAACTGTGCAAATGTACATGAAGCAACTAAAACAACTACAATCAGGCAACCCAATTTGCCTCTTCTCAACTGTAAAAAAGGCTACAATTGTAAAAGGAGATGTTTTGTTTTCATGCTCACTGCAATTATTCCATCATTTTGCTTTGTTACAGATTAGTGTTTTACAAAACAGAATACAGAAAGATAATGGATAACATCAATCATAGTTCTCTCTACAGGAGATACAATTTATCCTTGATTAGGAAAAAACATTTTTTATTACTTTATCATTTTGCACGTGAACATTTTATTTTTCTCTGAATTACTTGCTGAACAAGAAATAACTATATATGTTATATATGCTCTTTTTAATAAAATTAAAATATATTTATCCCTGTTATATTTTAAGAACATAGCATTTTTTTCATGCAAGATATTTTTGTAGTACAAAGTGGTAGAAAACAATCACTTTATGTAAAGTGTAAAACAAATATATATTTATCCTTCTTTCCATTTTACTCACAGAGCCAATTCTCCACATAGAGTCCTTGCTTGATGGCCAGTCCTAGTCCACTAAAATAAAGTATCTAATAAAACAGAGAAATGGAACTGCATGGAAAATGATGATAGCAATAGTACATCCCAGTCAATGACACTAGCCCATCAGCTATGATGTACATGGTATAAATATCCTGTGTGAAAGGAACACTCAACCAGGTGCCCTCTAATGGTAGGCAGTCAAGCTATTTTTGAACGGTTTGACTTCTTACCTGGGGTCCAACAGGAGCCACTCCTGAACTTCATTACCAATGAGAGAGAGCCGTAAGCCCCTATGTAGGAGCTTTGTTTAGCTCTCCTGAGCAATGCTGGGCTAGCTCATAGGCTGAGTGCATCAGCTATTATATATTATCAATTTAGTGTTCACATATGGAGTATGTAAAATCTGCTGAACGTCTTGACCAAGAAAATTAAAATTGTGCCTTTTGGTTCCAGCTTGACTTCTTCATTATGGTTTCATGCACCAAAATAAAAAAGAAAGAGTATTATGTAGGTTGTGTTATGAATACATTTGACTCGTTTTAAAATTGAATGCTTTTTACATTTCCATTGTTTTTTTTTTTTTAATGCTGTGAATACATTTTCTATTTCCTTTCCATAAATCATAACTGAAACATTTTAATATAACTTATATAGCAATAGTGATGCAAGTAAGTCTAATCATTAGTGGTTTACAGTTACACAAATATTGATTTTTCTGCTGAAAAATGGTGTGCAAATTTCAGGACATTTTAAATGACATGTTTAACTGAGGATTTAGTCAATATCACACAGTCTGTTATAAATAATTTAGACATTTTAGCGATGAGAACATTTCATAAGTGGAGTTATATTAACAGAAAAAGTATTTTGATTAGCCCTGTGTTATTATTCTTGTATAGCGATACACTGGCATGTTAAGAAGTAACCCTGAATTTATTAATTCACAAGTAACTTTTTAAAAGGGATCACATAGAGCTCAAATAAATATATTTCATGCGTTGGGTTTAGGTTAGCAAAAATGGCTCATCATCATCACTAAAACGCTTCTTCATTTTGGAATTGGTTCGATGTACAATCCAGTTCAACTTGTAACCTCTATGCATCATTTCTACCATAAGGTGCCAAACTCATCCTTATCATGTCTCATAACCTTCCTGTATAAAAATGCACCAGTAGGAACCAAGAAATAACTGATATCCCTTCTTCTCAGAATATTTAAAGTCGCACCCTTTGATTTACAGGCACAGATAAAAAAAAAACACTGCGTAAGAATTATAGGTGTATGTCCTTTTCCTCAAGTTAAGTACCCAATGAATTGTGGCTCTGTCATAATTGGGACCTTTTAAAGTTTATGCCCTGCTCTGCCCCTGAAGTGACAATGCAGGATTGAAGGAGGAAGGACAATAAAGTGGTAAAAAAAAAAAAGTTGTAATGCTTTAACAAACATACCAAGGAATTAATACATGGTATCCATTAATTCTAGGAGTTAGTCACACGTTGTTGGTCTCCAGGAAATAAATGTGCAGGATTTTCAATACTACATACCAGTCTGCACCCAACCAATGGTTTTTACACCATGGTCTCCCTATCTAATATCCTGCCAGCAGAGCTTTCATTATGGTTCAAGGGTCACCAACATTCCATATAGACTGGGGGATTCTATGCATAATCCCCTCTTCCATCCACACCTTATATGTAGTGGGTGTACAATCTGAAGGCCTCGCCATTTTCCAAATTCCCTTCATAGTGAGTTGGCATGCATAAATTATAAGCAGGTTTTTACAGTGTCACGATGCATTAAATGTAAAGGTAAATGCAAGTAAAGTGCCAACCCCTCAGTACTGACAATGCAATAATGCCCACAACCCACTCTGTAAGATGACGTTACACAAACATCCTTGGTACTAATGGTGCCCATCTTTCCAAGAAGTAAAGTGGCAGAGAATGTCCTGTTGTCTTTGCGCTAGGTACCCACTACATTGGAACATCTTTTTATGCATCCCTGTTACTGACTTGTAAATGTGTTCCATGTTGAACCGACTTATGGGAAATGGGAAATAGACTCTTCAAAATAGAGTAATATAGTGTGATAGAATTTCTTAATATGTTACTCTTGGTTAGCTATCCTGTAAAAACACGTACATAATGCTGTCATCTTACTCTGATAGGAAGGATCACAGTACATTCCCAAGATGATAAAGAATAACTTTCTCTTCAGTCAAATAGCCACATTAACACGGTCTACCTGGGTTTTATGAGATATAAGTGTAACAGTTTGTAAAAAAGTTTGAAATTTCAATTAAAACCAACATAATTGAAAAAGGTTTTAGGAAGCTCACCTCTCCTTACTTTTGGCAAAGCTAGAAAACTTACATAATACAGGGCCAAGTGTGCCAAATTTAGCAGGGGAAGTGCAACCACTAAATAATTCCTTGTTATCATATTCCTTTTTGATAAAATTGTTTGTTTGTTAGAGAAATCTGAAACTCTTGTAGGAGTTTGCTGTATGTTCCCAGTGAAGTTATTTTTTATTTTTTTTGTATTTGGTTTAAAAATGACAGTAACAGGAAAGTTATGCTTTTAATTGAGGCTATTATATTCAACTTTAACCTCTATTATTAATTAAATCTATATTACGAGTGACTAAGACTGGGCCTACTGGCTGTGTCTGTAACTGCCTTAGCAATGTTTGCGAAGTCACAGTAATGTGTGCTTAGCCACTGACGAGTCACCGTGGTATGGTGCTGCTAACACTGAGAGACGCCTAGCTGCCTTGCAAAGGTGACCTGTGTTGGAAAGGAAAAAAAAAGTATGTGTTTGGTAGATATTGGGGCAATTATGAAACAATTGGCTATCAACAATTTTTAGCAAAATATTTAGTGTTTGGACAAAAATAAACAGAACTATCCTGTTTGCAGTAACTCTACTTGTTCGGTTTTCACAAGACTTTCACCAAACAAGTAAATGACAGCAGCTGCACACGTGCAGTACAGCCAGTGGTTGTGGTACTTTAATCAAATAAATGTAAGTCCCTTTTAGCTTCCTACTACAACTTCACATTTTTTTTTAAGTAAAAGGGATACACTTTAAAATGGCTTTGCAGATGGATAAGTGACCTTTCCTTAAAGGGACAGTATAGCGCTAGAAATAATAACCCCTCCGTGTAAGCAGTAAGGTTTACGTTTACTTGCCTTTTCTCCCAGGCTGCACTGCTCTGTCCACCTCCTTGCCTGAGATTGATGATCTCAGCCAATCCAATGCTTTGGGTGGCTAATGCGCATGCACCGCAAAATGCCCTGCTGCACCAATCAGGTGCCACTACAGGCACTCTGTTATTGCTTTGGAAGTGCCTGTAGTGGCTCTCAGAGTGATTTAAACCTACAGAATGGTAGTGTTTTACACTGCAGGGACAAAACTAGAGGGCCATGGCACTCAAACTACTTCATAGAGATAGCCTATAGTTTCTCTTTAACAATTACAGAGAATTATGGGACATTATACATATAGTAGTTCTTTCATTAGCTGAAATGTGAAACCAAGTATTGGCTGAGAGATCACGGCCATTCCCATGGTTTGAACCATTGGAAAAAGATCACAGCTCACTGTTTCAGAAGTGGAATATGCAAACGTGAGAAACTGATTTACTCGTGTGTTTTCAATTTCTTTTTAAAGCAGCACTGTCACCCCCCATATTAAAAATATGTATCTCATAGAGATAGAATCTTTATAAAATACTCATTATGACTGTGTTGGAATTTCACTGAAATTCCAACCCAGATAAGAGATATACAGAGACAAAGTAGGAACCTTTTTATCCTCATCCTGGCTTTCTTTGACACAAGGCAGAGTCTAACTGTCACAATTGGCTGAGATCCTCCATAGACCTCAATGCTGTACTTTTGTGCTTGCGTGATGGCAGCAACTGCGAGTGGCAAGTTCCTTTACATACCCCGGCATTCTCAAACTTCATTAAAGGACCACTATAGTGCCAGGAAAACAGACTCGTTTTCCTGGCACTATAGTGCCCTGAGGGTGCCCCCACCCTCAGGGTCCCCCTCCCGCCCGGCTCTGGAAGGGGGAAAGGTGTTTAAACTTACCTTTTTCCAGCGCTGGGCGGGGAGCTCTCTGCCTCCTCTCCCTCCGATCCTCCTCTTGGGCTGAATGTGCACACGCGGCAAGCGCTGCGCGCGCATTCAGCCTGTCGCATAGGAAAGCATTTACAATGCTTTCCTATGGACGCTGGCGTGCTCTCACTGTGAAAATCACAGTGAGAAGCACGCAAGCGCCTCTAGCGGCTCTCAATGAGACAGCCACTAGAGGATTAGGGGGAAGGCTTAACCCATTCATAAACATAGCAGTTTCTCTGAAACTGCTATGTTTATTAAAAAATGGGTTAACCCTAGAAGGACCTGGCACCCAGACCACTTCATTAAGCTGAAGTGGTCTGGGTGCCTAGAGTGGTCCTTTAATGAAATGTTTTAGGGGATTGTTTAATCAACAGTAAAATGTGGCCAGTTTAAAAACTAATTGCCACATTGGACACTTTCCCTGTCATTTTTGTTGGTACATATTTTGCAATCATTTTCCAATTCACCGCAATTGATAGTTTAGTAAATAAAGTCTGCAGTCCTGGGTTAGTTACAGCTAGATTCTCTGTGTTGTAATAAATATTTGAGTGCCTAATTTTCATGAAGTCAGCCAAAGGTTCCTGTAGAATCCTATAATTACATTGCTAGATGTAATTGTTGCACCTGTAGTCGAAGGTGAGGTCACATGCACTCTCTTTTCAATACACTGTGAATGCTCTCTATGTATTCCCCTGCAGACTGTATTATTAGTTTTATTGTTTACACAGTGCCAAAGTATTCTGCAATCTATACAATGGTCTCAGTATTGAAGCCATAAGTCACCCTGTCAAGGACAGGTTGGCAATGTTACAGAAAGGAGAAGGAAAATGATCTATAATGCACATAAATACACATAAGCTCCAGATCTGGGTTGGTCAAGAAGTAGAGCTACAACTACATTCCCTGTGCATTGCCAGTCTTAAAGGGACACTGTAAGCACTGTAACTGCCTCATTTGTTTGAAGTGGTTATAGTGTCTAGAGGACCCTAGTGCCTATCTTCCAGTCAGTTAGACTATTTTCAATGGATTAATGCTAAATGAGTCCATCCCCTCTGAACTGCTTAGCTGATAAAGAAACATTAGCCTGACGACCAATGGCGGTGATTGGCTGCAAGTGCCAGTTGATTGCTTTAGGAACCCCCATTCTGTGTTAAACTAGTCTAAATGGTTTAACATTTAATGGCTTCGCAATCCCAGGGGTTTCTAGACATAACAAACTATTGAATCAAATTAAATGGTTATAGTGTCTATAGTGCCCCTTTAAGATTGGCAAGCCATTGTTAGCGATTGAAGTACTGCTTTTTTGCTATTTCTCTTCAAAATAATACTTTGGAAATAACTGACAATGTAAATCTTTGCTAATTTTACTGTTTCTTTAATGGTATCCTATAGTGCCAGGAAAACATAGCCATTTTCCTAGCACTATAGATTTCTAAGGTGCCCCCTCCCTTCGCCCCCCCGCCCCGGTGGCGCAGATGGGGTTATTATTATTGCCTTCCAGAGATGATACCTCTGCTTAGGCGTTTCTGCAGTGACTGGTTGCTTTTGAGTTCTGGGAGTTACTAATCAATGCTGGTTTTTGGAGCCCAGTCTGAAATATAAAGTCAGGGGTTAGAAGAAAAAAGAGATGTTGAGGTAATTAGAGATGAAAAACCAGAGGAGATAACATTTGGGATAAAAAGATATGAAGGATCATATAGGTGAAAGTCATAGTCAAAGTCAACACTGAACATAAATTTACAAGACTATCAGTGAAACTAGTAACACTAGCAAAACAAACAATAAAAAAAGTCATAAAGAATGAACATAAATTAACAACAAGACTATGAGTGCACCAAAACAGAAGATCTGTCACTTACCTGAATCCAGCGCCGATGTCCCTCGGCACTGGATCAGGCTCCGCCCACTCTCCAGCAATGGCCGTGCTCGCATTAGGATATCCCCATAGGAAAGCATTATTCAATGCTTTCCAATGGGTGAAAATCTGATACTGGAGGTCCTCATGCAGAGCATGAGAACGTCCAGCGTCAGATAACGGACCAAAGGTCCATTTCGAATCCGCAAGCCCTCTAGTGGCTGTCTTGTAGACAGCTACTAAGGACAGACTTAGAGCTGAAATTTAAACATTGCAGGTCTCTGGAATGCACTAGGTGCAAAAGGGACACCGCAACCAAACCACTTCAATGAGCTGAAGTGGTCTGGGTGCCCACAGTGTCTGTTTAATATAAACAATCCAATGAAGGTTCTCACAATGTCTAGTGTTCAGTCATAATAGAAATTCCGTAACAGAACAGTGTAATACATAACCCATACTTTATGGTTTCTGAAATAAAACAAATATAACTCATTGATTGTTATTTTTACATTTGTATTCTCAATGATGACCTTTTGTATAGATTTTACAGTAAACTAAGGTTATACACATCAGCGGTGACAGGAAAACTGAATGTTTATAGTGATTGTGCCAATCAATAAACACTACTCCCCTTGAGGCCCTGTCCGGTTGCCAACTTCTCTCATTTTCTTCTATCCCATTTACAATTGTTTTTGTTTGAAGTTCTATTAGATTTCACGTAAAGCTAATCTGCTGTTATGTGCAAATAGTATGTATAATTGTATTTGATTTATATTCCGCAAATGTTTCTGTTTGCTTGTTTGCCTTCTAAATTGTGTTAGATGCTCTATTATGTTCTCAATAGCACATATTATCTTCCCTGGAAATGGCAAATATATATAAATATATAAATCTAGGTCCAATAAATTCAAAACAGACAAATAGCTGTTATTATAATAAAAGGGCAATACAGAGAGATGATGTTATTTAGTACTTTGGAAAATATGTGCTTTTTGATGTTAGCTGGACTAATGGTTCCATAACATGGTAATAGAAATCTGAATCAATCTGTGGTATAAATATGACAAGGCCTGTAATAAATTCAGTGCTCTGGGCATCAAACAGAATGTAGAATGTATGGTGCGATGCTAAATCATAGGGCGAATGGCTCAGCCAAGGTAAGTTATATGTTAAATAACAATGGAACGATTCAACGGTGTTTGCGATTGACATACAGGAAAATACCCGTTTTATGAGGAATATACAACTGATCTGATCTCCTATAATCTCTCAGAGTTCTTGTTTAAACCCACATGCGTGTCTCGATTGGTGGTGTGGATAAATGCATGGACTGGTTTTGCAGTGTGTGATTAGAAAATGCATGTAGACTACAAGCTCATTTGAGCAGGGTCCTCATCAACCCATTGTTACTGTAACATTTTGTAACTGCCTCATTTATTGTTAAATTTCCCCCTTTTATGATATTGTAAAGGGCTGCGGAATAAGTTGGCGCTACATAAATGCCAATACTAATAATAGTAATAATGGAAATGTATTGTACTGGTGATCTGCCTTTCCAGGTGCTATGGGATCTTTTTCAACACAGCTACTTGAAGAGCAAAGAAATTGCCTATCTTAGTGTACGCATGCTTTTCCTGCTGATCCGATCTTCATTCTGCTTTAACAACTTGGAAAGACATCAACTCTAAACGTGTGTTTGATTGTACTTGAATTTGCACTTTGGCTCTGCCCTATCTCGGAGCTGTGATTGTGTGCGACTATACATTAGAATATGTAATGCTGATAACAAAGTGTGTTTTCTCTCTGTTGTGATCTGCAGAGAAGAAAAGGACAGGCAAGTTTCAGCCTCTAAGGAAATTCTTTGGCAATAAGAAAAAGAAAAGAACTACATTGCAGTTTAAAGAAGGTAGTTTGAAACCCAGCCACTCCATTGGAAATGTTTGTAATAATCCAACTCTCTCATCAGATGATGAATATTGCGCTGATCTGAGGTAAGAACAAGTTTCTTTCATTCTTAATTTGATTTATTAATAATTCATATGATTTATCGTTTGCATCATGCTGTCTGTCTTGTCTGTCCATATGTGTAAACTGTCACAGTATCCAGGATTGGGCAATGGAAATATAACTGTCAGTTGTGGTCACTGAACGTCTGTTCCCCTCGTGCTGTTATAGGTACTCTGTATATAAATGTTTTTAGGGTTAATTTTTTTATTATTTTGAATAGACACAGTTATTAATATGAACAACATCAAATAATTTAATCAGGCAGGACACTTTATCTAGGGTTAATGTTTGTGTTGGGGTATACATACAATGCAAATTTTTGTTAATTTAGAAATAAATATGTTTCGGAATTCTTTAGTTGTTCCACAGTAACAGTTTGTAAACAGGTCTGCAAGCTTCCTCACACCAACCTATGGTTACATAGGCATGTGCAAGGGATGTGCCAGCTGTGCCCAGGCACACCTTAATGTGTGGCCACATTGTCATCCCTGTGCCCTGTTTAGTTTTCTATGGTCACATGCAACATTTTCAAATCATTGCTTTAAATAAATGTAAATGTATATATGTATTATTTTTAGTGACGCTTAGATGGTAATTTTCTCTGGGTGTACGTTAGTTGCATACATCCTTGTCAGTTAGTGGATGCCATGCAACCAAATGTAGAATGTGTTATATTTTAAAGCTGTCCTTGGCAGTATCATGCGTATAGAGTTAGGACTTTCATTGGTGATAAAGAGAACTAATATCTGTGTTATGTGGTAAAGAAGGAGCAAAGTCATCTATGAGGCAGTTACATTTCATCTACAAGCTTTAGTCAGTATGTTAGTGCTAGACTGCCTTATTGTTAATCTGAAGGAGAGAGATCACCCCGGTTACAGGACACAAGCAGTTAAACCTCCTCTGTGTGAAGAGATTGTTGTTTTATATTGTGAGTTGTAAAATCATTATCAAGTATAATTTCCTCAAATTGTCCGTCATGATGTAAGGTTATGTGAGTTTCAATGTGTTCTCCGCTGACTCTTAATCCCTTCAGACCACATCGATGTATTATTAAATGGAGAAAAACCTTGGTCATTCCAGGCTTGCTGTTGAAAGCTGCTGGAAGTGAAGTTTTATATAAACATATTGCCTATATGCAGTCCTTGCACTATGACCACATAAAAACACGTCAGAGTTACTTTTTAACATTAATTTATTGCCCGGTTTTAGTAAAGATTTGTTTTTTTTTAAAGTGCACGTTTCTAATGCCGATTACACGGGTCGGAGACTGTGTCATACCTGTCATCATTACTGTCCCTCATTAAAGGTCACCTGTCATACCCCAAACAGTTTCTATATATACATTGTGCTAGAAGTTTTGCTAGCAAATGTATAGATTAAAAGATGACTTATTTAAAAATAGTTTTTTTTTTTCACCTGTCCGTCAATGCTGCGGCGTGCCGAAGCATTGACTGATAAAGGAGAGCAGAAAAGTCCTCCCAAAGGAGGACCTTATGGTCTCCTGTGGTTGTTTTGGAAACTACCTTGTTGGAAAAATAGGAACGGAATGATGTGATGTCACTCCATTCAGACACCGGCACGCTGGCAACAAAGCCAGTGTGCCGACTTTACTTGCCAGAGGTATGTGTCCCAAGCAAAGCAAATCAGAGAAGACTTTGGAAGGAGGTGGATGTTACACGAAGAGTAACAACCAAGAAGGGGTGTTGTAACGGAGGAAAAATTTGCAAATCTTTATACTTTACATTGAATACAATATCTTTTCCATATACTGTGTGGTCAATGTATATGGGAGCGATTTGAGTTAATTTTTTTTCACAACAGGTTTACTTTACAATGTGGATGATGTTCATATAGAATTATGTCACATCTCTCAGAAACCTCTCATGGATTTTTTTTGGTGCCGTTGTAAACTCACTCAAGTAGTGGTCCTCTACCAGTACAATTTAATTTTATAATTCTGATAACAATTGGCCATTAAACAAACACACTATCAGGGTGGCGCCACCGATTATACGAAAATAAGGGAATCTACAGAAAAAAATAGAACATGTACACATAAGGTAGTACTGTAAACATGAGTAAGTGGTAATGGCTTTAAATTGCACTCACATAAAACACAAAAAATAATACCCTAGTTGGTGTATCTAACATAAGGTCTTTTGATTTTGGCCCTGCATATTGATTGATGGACCTAAAAGAAAGTCTGTTATTATCAAAACTCTCTATAGTTGTGGAAATGTGATTTCTTGAGTTCTCTATGCATGTTTGCACTACAGGACATTTGCCTAATTGCTCAGACTAGGACAGGAGCTACTGATGTTTGATTATGGAAGGTAATTGAAAATGGATGAATACTACAGAAAATGGTTGTTTTGGGTTATTGGAAAGGACAAAGAGACAAAATCTGGAAGACCAGGATTCTTACTAAGAACAGGCCACCCAACTGTCCTGATTTCGACAGGACAGTCACAATTTTCAGGGTCTGTCCCACGTTTCCTACTTAGTCACCAACTAGCATATTGCTAGCAAACTGTTATATGCACTACTGTTAAATGCATACTTTGTTCAGGGCACCAGGACCCTTCAACTGAAACTGAAACAGAACTCCCTGCAGGGTCTGCCATCAGTGGGCTAGCCTTAGATGATTGGCAGGCAGATGATTGGCAGGCAGCCTGGCATGCATATATGCTCCGTAGTACTGCATTTGCTTACTCTGTCACTCTGTAAGGTATATAAAAAGGAATGGGGCAATAAATGCCTGGGCAATCATTTTAAGTAATACATCCATGTGTACACCTGCAAGCTAAACACAGATTTCCTTTCCATCTGTCTGGTGTACAAACTTTGTAATGCGTGTTAAATTAATTTCTTTATATAACCCCAAGACAACTGGAGTTCTAATTTTCCAAGTGTTTTGGAGTTAAACAGGCAGAAGACCCCAATTATGAAACTTGGCCATAATGGAAACAAACCTGAATATGGGACCATTATCAGAAGTCAAAGTGTTGATGTTCCAAATTAATTCTAGCCAAGCAGTAATGTGTTAATAGTACTCCTACTTTTGTTTGAAGAGTGTTTATCCACCTATGCCAGCCTTTTTCGGCCAAGTGAGAACAAATTTCACAGTAATCAATTAGATCACGACACAACAAACAATGTTATATGCCAAGACTTTACTCAATATTTTACCGCCATCATCACTTTTTTTTTAAAATCTGTAATTAGTAGCTATCAAAACAATCTGGCATGGTTTTCTCTTGGATAAAAGGCTATAATAATTCAAAGGTAGATATACTGAGGACAAAGCATTGTGGTAGGTCTTAAAATCCTATTGCCAAGCTGTGCCGGATCTGTAGAGTTGTTCCAATTGAAGATGAAAAATAGACATGTTTTGTAACAAACACAAAGGAGAATAATCATATACAAATAACTAGCTGTTGGGTAAAATGATGTGATGCTAATACTGTATATGTTACAGTCATTATGTTGCTGGTTGCATCCAGCTTCAATCAGTGTTCCCAAAGACAAAGTAAATAAGAGCAATTTTGATGGATGCCTCCTGTATCTAGAGAAAGAGGAAAGACAGCAGCACTTCTCGGTGAAATGATGATCCTTTATAAAGACCAACAGAGAGGCTAAGTTTCAACTTACATAAAGATATTGTTTAGACTTTAGACTCACGCTACTCCTGTGCTGCACAATGGCTATAGTATCCATCAATCTAAATGCATAAACAAAAGAAACAAACAAAAAACTGCTCACAATTCCAAATCCATATGTAAATTTATATCAGGTTTTTGGCACCACTGCAAAGGACATTGAAGTGTAAGTTCTCCAGCCAAGGCAACTGTCATAGGTGAGCTCTACACTAACAATTCACCATGTTGATTTCAGCTAAATGACAAAATCTCTATTGAATCTCAATTAAGAATAATATAAAAGTGATTACTACCTATTAACACTTTTGGATGGGGGCCACAGGAACAAACAAAACAGAAACCAAATAGTTTATCTGGGAACTTTACTGATGTACATTTAGTACCACTACAATGTCCATTTTCTAAAGTACCACTACAATGTCCATTTTCTAAAGCCCTTTGGTGTTACAGGACAGTACATTCAAATGGTATTGAAAATGATGAATATGACAGGAAGATGTACTGCAATCATCAAGTAGATAGAAGTGGAGTCTATTTGTACAGCATTTCGCTGCAAAATGCTACACATACGAAGTTTAAGAACGTGTAACTCCAACTTAGTCATTGGGGTGTCATCAGCCTGCCCTAGAGTTCTGGGCTGGCTAATATAATTCTGTGTAACTTCCGTTGTACAGAATGTCTGTTACTGGCTGAGAGCGGTCGGCTGATGTTCTCAGCCAATGAATGGCGAAGGCCGCAGCTCCTGGCTTCTGCTGGTTTGCAGAATCAGGAATTGCGTCACTGGACCACTAGGGATCATTAGAGCCCAGCAGATACTCCGCTAAGGAGGCAAACCATTGCTAACAGTTTGCCCGGGATCCAGGTCGTAGTACTGCAGTCATCATGCTCACTACAATGGGGTGTCTTGGAGTAACCCTTTAAGTAAGAAGCATTGTAATACAAGTGACACAAGTAGATTATACAAATGTAGCCATTACAGTGACACCAGGGGACACCATATGTTAAATAATGTAACCATAATTAAAAAATAAATATTTAATATGAAAGTTGCAAACAAAGATTAAAAATCATTTGCATTTGTGTTCTCTAGGGAAGATAAGACAGCCCTCATTAAAAAAAAGATGTCCGTTTATATGGAAATGTCACCCAGACAAAATCAACCCTCACAAACGCAATCAAACTAAATTCTCGTTGGGCATAAACCTTCAAAAGTCACACACTTATAGCCTGGCATTGCAAACAAAACATGCCGTATACTAGGTGGGGAACCGCCCTCGACTCCCCTCATAATGTCACAGCCCATAGACGACCCATTCTTACCCTGCCCATTTCTTTTACTTCCCTCCTGCTTACTCCCAAACCCATTTTTTATAACAACAATGAAAGCGTGGGAACTGTTTAGACCAGAAGGTGCCCAAAAGGTAGATCCGCAGATGTTTTAAATGTACAGCTTCCATGATACTTTGCCATTCTAAAGGCATTCCAAAGATATGCAAAGCATCATGGGGGTTGTAGTTCTACAACATCTGGGGATCTACAGTTTGGGCAATCCTGATTTAGACTGAAATTTGGAGCACACCCAACAACGTACGTCAGGGCTCACTCTTGATACCTCCACTCTTTCAGCTCTCTCAGACTACAGACCACTTTAGACCCTTTTTGTGCTATAAATAGATATTGTATTAGTGTAGAGTCTGGTGGTGGGAGATATCGGGATTTTCATATCTTTCTTAGACTTGCTTGTCTTACATCAGGATCGGACAACAATGTGTCCGGTTACTCATATTTCATGTTGGATTTTATAACTGTTACATTAGCAGCTTAGGCATTATCGTGCAGTGTAGTTAGACAGTTAGATTAGTTTTCTCTTTATATGACAGGTGCCCTCAAAGGCTCAGTTTTCCATTATTTTGGCTCCACTTAAGATCTTAGGTATCTAGTCTCCTGCCTCCTTTTGCCGATATATTTTTTTTGCAGCTAAGTACACCTTAATCTAGAGGTGCACTCTAGGGTGCTGTACACACATCAGATTGATTCTATTGGATATTTTTTACTGGTCTTAACAATTACCTGGGTTTATATTGCTATACTTCAAGATTTTGTGACTATTTCAGGAATACCGTTTAGTTTATAATCCCTATCTTGCTGGTCGCAATAGCCTTTTATTCTGTGTTTGTTACATGTTATTTGGTATATTTGATTTTCTTTCTATATGCTCTTCCTTCGCGCTCTGGGGTGATTCTCCTGAAATACTATTGCAACTGCACAAGAATAACTTTCATAACAGTTTCTAATATGTATCACTTGTAGCAATTATATGGTCCGTGTCTACTAGCAAGTGCACCTTTAGATAGACACATTTATATATTGTATGGATTTTTTAGTACTAACTTGCTAGATTTTACTCTTTTATCCTCACTCGATACCTTTTTCACTTTTTTGGGTTTAATTAGTTTATTTTTATTTTTATTTAAAGGGACACTATAGTCACCAGAACAACTTAATGTAGTTGTTCTGGTGGGTATAATAGCTCCCCTCAAGCTGAAAAGTGTTTACATTGCCTCTAGGGACACCTCCAAGTGGCCACTCCTCAGATGGCCACTGGAGGGGCTTCCTGGCTCAGGGCTGCACAGTAAGCAGCCCTGCCATTCAGCATCCCCACGCTCTGCATGGGAACGCTAAGTTTTCCTCATAGAGATGCATTGATTCAATGCATCTCTATGAGGAGGTCCTGATTGGCCAAAACGGCATTTGGCCCGTCCCCATGCCCTATGGGAAAGCATTGGATTGTCTCAAAATCAGCCATTTTGATGATGTTACAAAGGAGGCTGAGCCAGCGCCGGCGGACCCGCACGGCGCTGGAAATAAGGTGAGTTTTAAACTTTTATAGGGGGGCTTGGGGAGGGGAAGCCACCTAAATGGTGGGTTTAGCACTTTAGGGTCAGGAATGCATGTTTGTGTTCCTGACTCTATAGTGATCCTTTATTTCTATTAAAAGTTTTAGGATATAATGATCTGTTAGTAATATAGGACAGTCTGTATCTCTTTTTTTTTTTTTAATTCATAATGGAACATTTAGGATTACCCCTTATTCTGTCCTGGATCTTCTCTGAACAATTGCTTTCAACTTTCATTTTTTTTCTATACAAAAAAAAACATATATTCATATCAGGACCTGCAGGGATGCCTTCTGGATCTTCCACTCCCTTGGTGCCCTTACATCCAGTTTCAGTCTTATATCACTTAAGTTATAAGCAATATCACAGACACTGATTAAGTTCTAATTATGTTCCCAAGTATATAATATCAGCATTAAACTCCATACTGAGATATACAGCAGAATGGGATGTGGTCAAAACAGGTATCTCCCAATAAATACATTCCAAGCACTCACAGTAAAATATACTCAAAAGGCACACATGTACTAAGTCAAGGTGTTTACTATGACATCATATCAAAAGATTATCCATCGTGGCTATTACACTTCAGTTAGACTACATGCCATAAAAAAAAAAATCAACTACAGAATATTTCAAGAGTCCAGCCGATCAGGATGACCTGTATTACTGTTTTTGGAGATGCCTGGTGGTGAAGGTATTTTGGAGAGAAATCCAGCAATCCTGAACCCTATCAACTTCCCAAGCTCCCCCTTGACCCAGACTATGGATCCCAGAGATATTGATGTTGGGGCCAATAACAACCCAGCACCATCCAAACAAAAAACTTTATACCTTAGCTGTGGCGGTGGGCAGGAAAAGCACCATGCCGGTCTGGAGCTAGCCACATTCCTCTTCAATTATTCTGTTCTGAACCAAACTGGAACCCTATACTGAATGGACTGGCCCCATACTCCTGTAAATAAGGAACTTGTTAATAAAAACTGAATACCCTACCCCCAGGACACCATAATTATAGAGTCACGCAGCCACTGTTCTATAACCCTATTCAAATTGTTGATCTGTCCTTAAGGGGTTAAAGATGGGATGCTTACCTCTTCCTCCATCTGGTAGTGGAGGAAACACCTACCTACCAATCCCTAACCATCAATAATCCCATTATCACCCCCCCAACCATCAATACTTCCACCATCCCTGCCCCTGTCCGTTTTCTTGTAAATCTCCCTTCCCTCATTCATCTATTTTAAACAAAAAATAAATAACCAGAAGAAGAAGTTCAAGTGTCATTTGTATTTTGGAAGCAAAACATTAAAAAAGCATATATCGAGTAAACTTGGAATTTTAGCAAATTGAAATAGAAATTTCAAAATGTAGGCAAAAATAATCTGGAAAACTCAACTACAAGATAAAGACCCAGTAGGGTCGAAACGTTGCTGCTTTTGCCCCAATAAAGCTGCTATTTTTGTTATCCCAGAGTGCATGAACCATTATTTATTCTGCATATCTTGGAAGGGAGGCCTGGCCAGCCCTGGCTTCAGAGCACCTGGGTTATTTGGTGAGTGTGGTATTTGACCAATTAGACTAATGCACAATAGTTTTTTTGTTTTTTTTAAATAGTTTGTAAGTATTTCATGGCATACATGTCATACATTAATTTTTCTCATATTCTACAATGTGGGCCAAAGTCGGGCTCTTTCGATTGCATTATTCAAAACAGTAGTTAATATTTGAGGCTTTAGTGCTCAGATTTATGACTGATAACCTGTGAGGTCATCCTGCATCAGATGGTGCATATGTCAGGCTACTATTGGAGCTGATAAATTATCCGTGGATTTTCTGTACCCCAGAAATGACAGTTTTGCTTATTGACAAAACCATTTAAATGATAATTGACCTGTCATTTTGAAAATAAAATTCCACTATTGTTATTCATTGTTCCTTTGTGAAATTACTCATGATGAATCTCCCAAAAATCAGTTATGTGCACGAGCAACAAAAAAAATGTAACTGCTAACTAATAATCTATTTACCTGTCAAATTGTACTCTGAATTGTGGCACACTTTGTGTAAAACAAAATCCCATACACTCTGCCGCTTAAGGAGACCACATTTTCTGTAAAGGTATTATCTCTTTACTGGCTTTATTTAAAATATCACTTTTTAATTTTGTGTATTTTTGTTTTAGTTGCAAACAATTCATACAGAAAACCCAGAAATAAAAGTGCTTAAGACATAGTCTGCACATTATTGAAATGTAAAATAAATAAAAAATACTGCGAGGATAAACATAAACCACATTGGCAAAACATCTGCCTAGTTTGTACAAACTATACTATACCTTATGTATGGAAAATATAGACTCACTGGGTATCGATAGAGTATTAAAAAGCTGTAACTAGATTGCATAAAGGAGACCTCTCTTGATAGCTAGCAAGTAGAATTCAAGGTGTTGTCAGATCACATGATTCCATATGGTGTTAGAAAAGGACCCGGTAGTACTGTACCCACTAATTATTGGACCATAGGAAAAGGATTATATAAAAGTTTTAATGAGACAAAACCAGAGTGAGGTCACATTGATTGATAAGTATTATAGTAAAGAGCCTAACTTGTGATAAAGCATAAAACATTAACATGTAATTAGACTAAAGCATGAAACATTAACATGTAATGAAACTAACTTGTGGTAAAACATAAAATACTAAAGGGACACTACAGTCACCAAAACAACTTTAGCTTAATGAAGCAGTTTTAGTGTATAGATCATGATCCTGCAATCTCACTGCTCAATTCTCTGCAATTTAAGAGTTAAATCCCTTTTATTTCTGTCCATGCAGCCCTAGCCACACCTCCCCTGACTGTGACTCACACACCATGCATGAACAAAAAAAGGAAAAATGGTTTCACTTTCAATTAGATGTAAATTACTTTAAAAGTTCTTATTGCCTGCTTTCTAAAGTGAACTTTAATCATACACAGAATGCTTTGGTGGGGTCAAGCAAGCTATCAACAGTGTAGGGGATAATACATTTTAAATTAAATAGAATTTGCAATGAAGGAAGTATAAACATTAGCTGACTTTTTACAAATCACATGCAGGGAGGTGTGACTAGGGTTCATAAACAAAGTGATTTAACTCCTAAATGGCAGAGAATTAAGCAGTGACACTGCAGGGAAATGATCTATGCATCAAAACTGCTTCAATAAGCTAAAGTTGTTTTGGTGAATATAGTGTTCCTTTAAGACCTTGACTTAATATAGCTGGTTAATCTTTCCAAATGATTTAATATTTTTTTCAACATAATCAAATATATATAAAAAAAATCCATATATAAAAAATATCAAACTATTACAAAATTAGAACATGCTTAATAATGTAGTTTATCCCAAAAATATTCAATAAATTATCCACCAATATTACATTGAGGCCTAAATCATAAGAGCAACTGAAAGACTATAAAGTCTTGAAAGAGGTAATTGCCTCTAAATACTCAAGGACTAAGCACCTCCGCCATTGCTCTCTGCTTCCCTCTGAATGAAGGTTGTGATGTTATTGACATTCAATGTATAGCAGGTGGATGGTTGCTATACCACTTGTGACGTAACCAAGAGTTCATTTTCTTGGTGTAAATATAGTGCTTAGTCCTTTAAATATGTTGTAGCTGTTGACCCTCTTTGTCATCCAGTTGTAAACAAGAACCTCACCGATAAAGATTCTTCGTGACTACTGAGATTGGGGAGCCTCCATATTAGAGTGGAGCATCATAGGCCTTGATAAAATGTATTGTAGTTGGTTTTATCTCTCACTGCTGCTTGAAAAGGTGCTTAAAGGGACACTATAGTCACCAGAACACCTACAGCTTATTGTATTTGTTCTGGTTAGTAGAATCATTACCTTCAGGCTTTTTGCTGTAAACACTGTCTTTTCAGAGAAAATGCAGTGCTTACATTACAGCCTAGTGATAACTTCACTGGCCACTCCTTATATGGCTGTTAGAGATCTTTCCTGGGTCATGGCTGCCTAAAATGCATCCAAACATTCAGTGTCTCCTCCCTCTGCATGCAGACACTGAACTTTCCTCATAGAGATTCATTGATTTAATTCATCTCTATGAGGAGATGCTGATTGGCAGGGCTGTGTTTGAATTGTACTGGCTCTGCCCCTGATCTGCCTCCTTGTCAGTCTCATCCAATCCTACGAAGAAGCACTGTGATTGGATCAGGCCACCACTTCTGATGATGTCAGCAGACAGCTTGCTATTCTGAGGCAAACAGCATGCAGAGCTACAGCTTCAGGCTTGAATACAAGTTCAATTTTGCTATATTTAGGGAGGCATGAGGAGCCTTGGGGGCTAGATGGTGGTTTTAATACTATAGGGTCAGGAATACATATTTGTGTTCCTGACCCTATAGTGTTCCTTTAAAATAAAATGTTGCAACAGACTTTGAGTGTGGAAGATCGAGGTACATAACCTCTCCTTCCACTGTTTAGGGGCACGTGGTTATTGCTTTGATGTCCACTTTTAGCACAGCAAGAACTGCAGTAAATAATTCCTTATTTTTTCTGTCATTCTGACATCATGGCCATTAAATCAAATTTTATTGCAGATGTATCATCAGAAAAAAAAAAGTTACATGACCAATTGACCATCCATTTTCAAGAGAAGTGAGTGAAGGCTTTGCATCTTTTCAGAATTCTCTGATCGTTTTTCTGGTTTGGCTGACATAGCAGGCTTCAGCTTTTGGATCTGGTAATGTGATATACAGTATCTCAGGATCCATCCCATAATGGTCCCCTTTGTGTTCTAGTTTTTCATTTAAAGCTTGGAAGCATGTGAGTTTATATTAACTATTTAGTTGTAACTACAAATGTTGTTTAAAAATTCCTTTTGCGGAATCTTAGCACTCATGAAAACATCTAAGCAGAGTTTCCGGGCACTGAATCCCATGACTTGAATGGTGAGTGGTTCTCTGATAACCTCCAAATGCTCGTACCCTTACTCTCTCGAATCGCCAGCACACTTGACAGATTTTATGTCAATGGTAACTATACACTCATTACAATGACCTTATTCCAGACTGAGAGCAAATAAGGCCTGTAAGGAAAGCATACAAACCCACTCCCTCTCTATAAATACTTATTGAGGTTATACAGTCTGTTGGTGCCTAGTAATTGTTTCTGTTCCCTGGCGTGGCTTGTTCTAATTGGCCACATGGACATGAATTGCCTATATTTAGGTCAACAACCATTTTAAGCTGTATTAACTAGTTAATCGATTCCGGACAATCTTTATCATATGATTTGGTGAAAAACATTCCCGAAGCAATATTTCAAGATAAGTTGTTCTAATGATGTCTAATAGATACGCAATTAAAATATCTTCGAAAACCCTAATTGTTTAATCTTGGCAATTTCTGAACTTTATACAGTCATTTCAGGCTTGATATAGACTGGACAGAAATTAAAGATTGCTCCCTCAGCTAATCAACAATACATATTAAGAGAGGTCATGAAGATAGCTTTGTCCACGTTGACCAGCCAGGTCTGTATTTAGGGCAGCAGGATTGGGTTTGTAGCAATATGTAACTTTAGTATACCTCTGACAGTGGGCATGTCTGATTCAATACATTAGGGTTTTTTTCATGTTTGATTTAAACATAAAATGTATCGTATGATAGCATTTTTTTTAAAAAAATTTGGGGAAAAGGTCTAAGTGTTCAGTAGCAGCTATGTGTTTATTAGCTGATACACAGTCCGTCATAGCAAACCATATTTCTAATTAAAACTGATGCATATTTCTAATTAGAACTATTACTTGCGTTGTCATAGAAACAGGCTGCAGTATTAGCATAATTAAATTTTCCTGATTTTACTGAACAAATCAGTCTTTTATCAGTACTATCCTAATCACAGGCATTAGTTTAGCTTTTGAGAGATAGTATGGCACACATCCAAGTGTGATAGAAGATAATTAATTAGTGTCGTCCTTTTCCCATCAGGCTATTCTCCTTTTTTGATTACATTTCTGTACATACTAGACTAAATATGTAACTGGTGGCATCATTCTCACGTGAAAGCATAGGATGATGGCTAGTCCAGTAAATTATGTTGTTCTCTTTCTGAAATGTCTCAAAATATCAGTGTGCACATATTTTTACTATTCTATTCCTGGTACCTAAATCACTGACCAATAAGTTTGGTCGGTTGAATATCACCAATTTGAAGTTCTTAGTAAATTTTTAATGAAGCCCTAAATATCTATAGTGTATCTGCGCGGCCTCAAAATACCAACGTTTTAGTAGTAATAACAAAGACGTGGAATGGCCCAACAGATATTGGAGAAATATTATGCTGAGCAAAGTGATTTTCTTAGTAAAACTCATTTTTGCACATTGTTTTGTGTGGCTATACGCCCCTTTTACCAAATTAATTTGTGTAGTATCAGACACATCTGGCGTCAGCAAAAACAATGCCACACTTGAAATAGCTGGGCATAGACCGCCAGACTAACAATGTAAATTACAAAAATGATATATTTCAGATATTTTTTAGGTAGCAGGGACCATTGCTAACTTTCAGTTTGCTACGGAGTTGTGCGGAAATCTCAGACTTTGGGGGTTCTCTATAGTGACTTTAATTTTGTGAAAATGGGCCTTTAGTTGTGGGTATTGTAACGAATCTGGATTTTAAATATTCTTAGCCGGGTCAGTGGTACACAGACTGGGACTTTCCCTTTAAATACCAATAAAAGATTTAGCTGAGGTCTTAAGTATCAAACATGGAATATGAAGACCTACTGAAAATGTACCCATTTACCATAAGAAAGGAAAACACACGGACACTCAGACCCAAACCCTGAAGGTTCCCATGACATACTTGCAGTATACTTGTGACTCAGACACCACCCTCTGGAATTATTACTACCGAAGTTCCACTTCTGCAGTAGCAATAACCGTTCCGTCCATATTTGGATGTCATTGGATAAGTGAGTGTGCCACCTGACATGCTCTGCCAATCAGTGACATCCAAATAGGGCTGAAATGTATATTTCTAATGCAGATGTAAAACTTTCACATTAGCAGTTTCGGTGCTCGAGCACCCAGGACGCAGCATATGTCGCCTACGACCTAATAACACCATAGTGATTACAGCGGCATTTAGTGGTTATGATGCTTACGCTGCCCTTTTAATCCATCCAAAAGTCTCCATCAATTAGCAGACCTCTGCTGTGAGCAGGCACACGTCGCAGCTCCCTGCACAGCTTTGAGAAGTTTAATGACTTAAACTGTGTGAGCGCAGTGATAGATTTCACTATAGGATGTCAGTGAGAAAGGAGTGGGGAAACAAAATCTTGGAAATGGCAAGGATGTAAAAGGGACATTTTCAGGGACAGTTTACTGGTGCTATAAACACTACAATAAGTATAATATATGACTCTGGTGACTGAAGTGTCCTTTAGCCTGGAGTCCGCTGCTTCCCCCCACCCCCCCACCTGAGGTCAGGTGGAGTTGAATGTACCTTCTTCTATTTCTCTTTCATTTTATTTGGGACTCCACATATAACCCCCCTTACTCCCCCACCTGCAATGCCATGGATGAGGACATAGCTACTAAACAGTGAGCGGCCAGTGACTGTTCACTTTAATAAATATACTGGGCAGGTGAGGGCATACAACCTCCTTTATAGTAATGCTGGGGTCATATTGACTTACATAGGCTTATTATTGATTTTACTTTAGTGTAGCGGCTGTCTAGTAAATGCTGCTCAGCAGCCACATGGGTGACCCTCGTACCGCTGAGTGCTCAGCATTATCATTTGCAAAAAGCAAGTGAGCGATAATTTGTGTATGTGCCTCCTGCCAGATGCAGTCCCTATTTAATTTAATATTGGTGCTTTGTAAATAATCCAAATCTTATACTTTTTATATGGTATGTCTGTGAAAAGCACTAATTTTAATTAAGACAGGAGTGCATCCAGCTGATTGTACAGATTCAAAATCAAAACCGCACTCATTTACAGTCCATACCAGATGCGTTGACGCAGGACCAGCAAATTCAACAACCATATAGCAGTAGAAAGAAGAATCTCAAGGCACTCACAGTGTTCAAACCACAGTTTATTGGATCAAAGTGGCAGAGCAAAGCTTAGACCTGCTAAGAGGTCTTTGTCAAGTGTGTACAGATTCACTCAGGCTGTCCGAATTCCGACTGGAATTCACTTTTGTAAATATGATGATAATTGCCATTCAGGTCAGAATTTGGCCTGTTTCACAAGATTTTGTCTATTTAGACAAAATCCGGTGTTTACTAAAATACCCTGTATGTCTGCTGTAGACTGTGTGACCTTGAGAATCCCTCTGTTATAACTCTACACAACCTAAATATCAACTGAAGCCTTTTGTTGGTTTATTTCCACTAGGTAAGATATGTTATCTTAAAAGTAGAATTGAATGAACATGGACCTGATATATAGCCTGTTCAGTAATGCATTTAAGTGTGGGCTGCCCTAGTGACACGAGCCAACCATGTCAATGCCTTCCCCCTAACACACAATCATGAACCATGTATATGAAGAAACAAGCCACATTCACGCTTACATGCACATAGGCTTTCCAAATTATTCAATACTGTTAGAAAAACTTTCAAAATGATTTATCTAGAGAAGATACATACTCAAACCGCCAAACACATATACACACACATTTAAATATAAAAACATGCACACAGATGCACACTCACAGACTGTCACACATCTATACATTAAAGGGATCCTATAGTAGTGCCAGGAAAACAAATCTGATTTCCTGGCACTATAGGTTTAAAAGATGCCCCCCTCCCTCGCGCCCCCCCTCCGCAGCACTAAGTGCAATAGGGACATAGCACCCAGACAACTTCAATAAGCTACAGTGTCCCATTAACAAATAGCCAAACACACTAAATCTAAAGATTTTACTTTATTTTATGTGATGGGAGAGTGACATGCAAAAGTCCAAAATTAGATCCTGACAAATACTCACCCAATATTGCAATAATACTTTAACATGCTCACAAAAACCTAGTTGGGTCCAAGAGTTCCCAGAGAACACTCTGCATGTTAATGTGTCATGATGTGCAGTCAGTATGCTAGGAGTTGGTTATACATCACGCGTTGTTCACAGTATCCATATCTTTCATGTCATGGAAAATTTTAAGTCCCATAGCGGCTGAGAAATAAATCTTGCACACAATGTCACACAATCTTAGTCACAGGTAAGAAATCTGTCTTGTTCATTGTGTTTGATTTAACTTAGTAACAAATGACCTCCACCCATAACAGAGTCACCTGTTAGCTCTGGTTTCACATTTCATTTGAGGGCACACACCTTTTTTTTCTAAAGTCATTACTATTTGGATTATAACATATATTGGTGACATTATTAAGCAATTTCTCTAATTATGCACTGGCCACAGTAAGAGGAACATCGTTTAGCAATGGTGAACAAATGTTATTTTTAGACATTTAGAAGGGTACAAAAACACAAAAACTAAATATAATGCCAAAATTTGATTACTATATTACTGTTAGCGAAATGTATGGTTTCATAAATGTACAAAATGCTTGATTATAGTACTATGTGGGTGCAGAGATCCAAATGATTGCTTTGCATTTAAAATGTCACAGTCTGATGAGTGCAATTTAAATTCCTGTCATTCGAAGAATGCTGTACTGTTTTCAAAGAGTGCGACATACATATAGTTTCCATTTAAACATTTTAACCTGTACTTCTAAAGTCCAGAAGGAGAGGACAGTCAGCGGCCCAGTTTCCAGGGACCCATCTTCTGTACAGCAATTGAAAAATGTTAAACATTGAATGGTACGACAGCAACAGAGGACTCCAGGCATCATACTTTACTGAAATGAAGTGGTTATATTAACCCGGAGTGTTCCTTTAGAACACAAGGGAAAAGTTAGTGGGAAGAGGGGTGTGGGATTTTTAAAGTTAGGAAATCATAGGATTTTGGAGAGGTCATTGGGCTTTAGGTTAAAATAAGTTTACAGGATTTTTTTTTTCTAAAGGATTCACAGTAAATTTCAAACTTAAAAGATTACTCCAAATATTATAACCACTACAGCCCACTCTCAACCAATGGCTGTCATTCTGTGCAAGAAACGATATATAGAAGTGACATTAGTCAGCCTGGACTCTATGAAACAAAATAAAAGGAACCATACTCAATTCCACTGAATACAGGGTGCACTGAAGCAGGACCAGCAAATCCAGAATACATGTAACAGAGATCAGGAAAATTTTCCAGGCACTCACGGAATTCAAGCTACAGACAGGTTTATTGGATCAAAAAAGCAAAAAAAGCCTGGAACTCTATGGCTGACGAGACTCCTATGACTCTGCCAGAGGTGGAGTTACACCTCCGGCAGCAGAGGGTTAATCTCCGTATGCTCAGCGTTTAATAGCGTAATGCTGCACTTACAGACTCCAGGCACCATGACCACTTCAAATGGCTGCAGTGGCTGTGGTTTAAAGGACAACTAACACCTCAAAACTATTTTTAATATGACAATTCTTTCATCAAGTTTTAAAATGACATAGATTTAAAAAAAAAGCATATTTAAAAAGAATTAGAAAATGTCACCCCTACCTTTAGTATATGGCAGGATCCTTCAACCATACACATACACCTTGGGTCAGACTGTTTATAAACCTTTATAGTCTCTATGGTCTTCCCTGCATTACTCCCTGCGCAGTGCTGTGACATCATCAGACCTACTGTCAGATTCAATCACAGTCTGATCCAAAGTGTATGCATATGGCTGAAGGATCCTGATCATAAACTAAAGTTAGGGATGGGTTTTTCTATTTTATTTTTTTCATATACCTCATTTAATAAAAATCTTTTCTTTCAATACTCAATGAAAGGATTATTATATTAAAATAATTAATATTTTAAGGACAAATAGCTGAATTGCTGGCTTTGAGATTTTTTTTCCAGCTTAATGTAGTGATGCCTATAGCATGTCCCTGCAGACTTTTCACTGTAAACGCAGCCTTTTCAGAGATTGAGGAACGCTCCCCATAGAGATGTATTGATTCAATGCATCTCTGTGGGTAGATGCGTTATTCTGCACATGCGCGATTGTCTCCCAATGCTTTCCTATGGGAAGCATTGGATTGGCTGAGATCCTCAAGATTGATGATCTCAGCCATGGAGCCATGGAGGTGGGGCCAGCCGCTGTAAAACCATTGCGGCGACGGAGAAAAGGTAAGTTAAATACTCTTAAACACCATTCCATTCTGAAAGGTGCCGGTCACCTAAACAGGTACTCCAGCGCTATAGTGTTAGGATTACTTGTTTGTATTCTTAACATTATAGTGTTTCTTTATCTTATTTTGCCCTTAAATTTGAATTTCACTTTTAATTAACTTTTTTAAATTCCTTACAATCCTCACTTTGCGGATAATCTCTGCTAGTGTTAATGGGTATGGGTATTCTTCTTCCTCGTGGCACATGGTTGATGTTTTCAGTAGTCCATCTAATTCCATTTGTGAATTCGATGGGGCGTGTGTGTATATATATATATATATATATACATACATACTCCTAGAAGGATTTCTATATGATGGATATATATTGGATTTATGCTTTCCTTTCAACCCAGGTTAACGTTTGTCTCTGCATTTCTTTGTGTACCATTTCCATTTAGCACAGCAGACGTTTGAGAACTGTTTCTTTTATTGATTGTACTAATGTATTCCAAAAATTATTTTGAATGCTGATTCTTTTGAATACATTCTGAGTGCCGTGCTTTTCAGTCAATATCAGCACTTGTCTACACTTGTTTGTAAAATGCATAATTGTTACGTCTTTGATGTCTACGTGCCTGTGCATGTGTCCTTGTCTTTAGACACAGGCCAGGATTGGACAGTGGAAAAACTAGACAGATGCCCACTACAATATAATAGATCTGATATCCCACCTGGAATCACCTGAAGCCACTTTATATATATTTTAGTAGGAGTTTTATTACAGTCTTACTGTTATGTTCACATTTTAATGTATAGGTATACAGATGCCAGCATCCATTTCTCATGTTCATCACCTTAACTTTTTCTAGTAAAAATGGTGCTATTTTCATATTATGTACCAGGAAGGAGGATTATCAAAGCTGTAGATTAATAATCACTAACCTTAGCACCTTTATCTAAATCGCTTTACCACGATGCTCAGGCAGCCTTAAAGGAACAGTCTACCGTTAGATATATAAACTTATATGTCTAATGTTAGAGTGATAGGTGCATGTAGATTATTTCCCCCTTGTAATAGCTGAATAAAACATTTTTTTACTTAATTAGTCCATTGCAGCTCTGGTCTCCCAGTGGCTCCTCCTCTGCTTGAGATCATCAATGACAATGTCAGTACAGTTCTCCCCTTAAGCATTGTAGGGCTACTGCACATGCACAGCAAATGACATGCAGCATCTCCTCATAATGATGCATTACCTGACTGCACCTCTTTTTGGAGCATTCAGAGAAAAGGCAGAATTTGCATTGCAGGCTAGTTACAACTCTAGCAATAAAGACAGGAAATATGTGGACTGTGTCTTTAAGGCCACAATAGTCAGTGCAAATTCAAACACTTTTTTGTGCAAAATTGCAATATCTTAATAAAGTGCAAAATACCATTTGTACAGCACTAGCTTAGTGCCTGTGCTATAATATATATATATATATATATATATATATATATATATATATATATATATATATAAAGGTGTAGAGTGCAAAGTGCAGTAAAACATTTGTGCAAAAGTATTTGTAAACACACTCCAAAACTTACATATAATACCTTTCCTCAGACCACTCAAAAGGATTCCACATGATGTAACTAGATATCCATACATAAACATAAACCAGAGAGAGAGGGGAGAGAGGATGTATATGGTGTGATATTGTTTTGACAATATCAAGTGCATATACTGAGAAATTTCCACTCACAAATATAGAGCAGATAAGTCTGGCTCCAAAATGTACTGGCTCCAAAATGTTCCCACTAGAATGCAGGCAAGCTTCAGACTGTGGTAAGTATAGACAGAATCTTTATTCCAAACAACCTTTAAAAGCTATAAGCAAATGCACTCTACACCTTTTTCTACAGCCTGAAGCTTGCCTGCATTCTATTGGCAACATTTTGGAGCCAGTACATTTTGGAGCCTTTCCCTTCGCTCTCCTGGTAAGGCTCCTTTCCAGTCCCTTCAATTTGGCCACAATGCCGGGTCTGGACTTCGGAGATTGCTTGTTCCTTCCGGGAGTTGAGGTCGGTAACCACTTGCGTTTTGGAGTGTGCTTACAAATACTTTTGCACAAATGTTTTACTGCACTTTGCACTTTACACATTTTTTATATATATTATAGCACAAACACTAAGCTAGTGCTGTATAAAGGATATTTTGCACTTTATTAAGATATAGCAATGTTGCACAAAAAAGTGTTTGAATTTGCACTGAATATTGTAGTCTTAAAGACACAGTGCACCTTTTTCCTGTTTTTATTATTAAAGTTTGTAAGTGTTATTTTATTTGGTTAACACTTTATAGGTGCAGCTATTGGTTTTTATATATATATTCCTTTAAAATAAAAAAAAAGCGCCATTTGTTCACTGTTTAACTAGTTATCTAGTTACAACTCTAGTGGCAGTCGCTCAGAAGGCCACTAGAGGTGCTTCCTAATTCAGTGCCGCACAGTGAGCAGCACTAACGTTCAGTATTTCCATGCACTGCATTGAGGCGCTGAACGTTCCCCATGGAGATGCATTGATTCAACTCTATGAGGAGATGCTGTGCATGCACAATAGCCCCCCAATGTATTGGCTGAGATCATCAAGTTTCATGATCTCAGCCAAGGAAGCAGAGACAGCCATGGCGAGACCAGCACAATGCGGGGGAAAAAGGTGAGTGAATCACATTTCCCATGCGATACAATAGGGGCCATGGACCTAAAATAGTTAAACACTGTACTGCCAGGAATACATGTTTTTCCTTTAAGGTTAATGGGCAGTGCATTGTGGGAAATGTAGCACCGGGGAGCCAAGGCTAGTAATCACTCTTCAAGCTCCTGCAGAAAGTGTGGTTAGACTACAGTACAAGGGAAGTAAATTAATAAAAGAAAACAAGTGCTATGTGAAACTTAGCTGTGAATGGAACTGGCTCCTTGCTTATCTGCAATTAGCTTGCTGTAATTTACTTATACAGAAACCTTGAAGTTGTTAATATTTGAATAATTCTGTTTAGTAAGGCCAAAACATTTGCCCTGGTAATAATGCTCCATAGAGATTCAGGTGAAATGACACAGCTTGTTCGGAAGACACGTTATAATGCATCAACCAAAGTCTGCACCTGCGCTCATCATAAATCCATAAACCTGCATTGTTAATAATCTACCGCCAATTTAACAGTTTTCATCAGTTTGCAAAGAACAAAAACAGTGCAACAAATCAGGCATTTGTTATTGTGCATTTTATTTACCCAAAACTTGCATTATTTGGGAGAAAAAGTATTTTTGTAAGAAATGTCTAAAATGTTTTCAGGCCCAGCATGGTTAACGGATACGGTATTCAATTGTAATGATTTCTAGCAAGCCGATATGTATAACATTATTCATGCAAAACACAGGATGTACAATAGTTCTAATCTTAGGCTTTTCAAAGCCCATGATGTCCCAGTAATTAACAATAAGCTTATATTTGGATGTAATTGCTGGAAACGTACCCACTGTTAGGTGCTTGGGATCCTGCATCGTTTTATGCTGGCACATAGCTTACCAGAGATAAAAGACCTTCCGAGAACAGTAACATGCTTCCTCTGGGGAACAAGCATTAAACACTGTTTACTGCTATTTAAATCTATCAAACATCATGTGGAAAGCCTACGCTTTTTTTTTTTTTTTCTATTATTATTTTATTCAAGAAGATTAGTGTACGCGATCAATAAAAAACAACTTTCAATGTTCTGCTGCACTAAATGAATATGTCATCTAAAAATAGAAAGATGCATAGTTAAACGTCAATTTCCAAGAGCCATAATGTATTAATCGAGGAGAAGCCAAATAGAAACATCTACGTTGTTTCCAATTTTGTCTCCAAAAAAAAAAAAAAAGTGAAATGCTGAATCTAATTGTTATACACAAATGGACTCATAATTGGTAGAAATTAATCTAGCTATTTATAAAGGTTTGACTAAATCCTTTATGACATTGTTACTTTTCCAATTATAAATCCTTTACCCTAACACTTCAGGCACCATAACCACTACAGCCTTCTCATGTTTTTTATGTTGTGCCCTAGTGCCCCTCAAGTTAAGTAGATCAATGATTTGCCGACGTTGGGGTACTTACCTGGGGTCCTTTGGGCACCCATCACAACCTCCTCAGAGGTTCGGAGCTACAGCACTGAACTAAGCCCAGAGCAGTGCTTAACTCATTGGCTAAGAGTTCTCCATTGACGTCAGTGAGCTGGTTTGACTACTTACTGTGGAAGTCTACCAGCTCTCTCCTGTCACCATAACCATTACAGCAGTCTGTTCTGGTTATGGTGCTTTAAGTTCTTTTAAAGTGGATATCCAAAACACACAAGCTCACTCATTAGTAGACACACACACACACACAAGCTCACTCACTAGCACGCACACACACACACGCTCACTCACTAGCAGAAACACAGACACACACACAAGCTCACTCACTAGTAGGCACACACATACACACAAGCTCACTCACTAGCAGGCAGGCACACACACACAAGCTCACTCACTAGCAGGTGCACATACACACAAGTTCATTCACTAGCAGGCGCACACACACACATACACACACAAGCTCACTCACTAGCAGGCACACACACACACAACCTCACTCACTAGCAGACACACACACACAAGCACACTCAATAGCAGGCACACACACACACACACAGTCATAGCTGAAGCTTACCTGGCACTGGTAGGTGAAGTTGCCATTTTGTGGCCTCTTCCTTCCAGAGAAGTCATCAAGGCGTGCAGGGGCAGAGCTTGTGTGCGGGAGGTGGGGCTTCTGTCCAGGAGGCAGGGCTTATGTGTGAGGGCCAGACATGTGTCCAGAACTGATTTCAACTGTGCAGGGAGACTGACAGGTCTCCCTGCGGCCGCCAGCAGTCTGATTGAGGCTGCACCAGCGGGCTGACACAGGCTGGCACAGTCCAAGGGGAAAATACTTAAGACATTAGCCTAATGATTTGGACTGTCTCTCCGGCCCCAGTTTTCTGCGGCACACCGTGAAATTTTCGGCAGGTAACTGAAACTCTCCTCCCCTGCACACCACGGCCACTGGAACCACCAGATCTGTCCATTTTCAGTGCAAAATATGCAAAGACTCCTGAAATTGACAGATTTACTTTAAGGACAGGGATTTATAACTGGAAAAGTAAAAATGTTATGAAGGATGTAGTCAAAATCTGAAAAGTATCTAGATACCCTTTTGTCATCTTTCAGTCTTCTACACGGTTCTAGATGTAAATACCTAATATGTTTCTATGGTAATCAACAGCTTCCTATTCACTCCTCCTTTAAAAAATAAAATTCAAATGTAACCTCTTTGACTTTAAATTATATGGCTGCACATCAGTAGACTAATGGTTGTGTATTTGTGTCAAAACTTTGTGCAACATTCAAGTTGTAGTTAGTGACAAGCCAAGAATACATGTTGTAGCCTTGGTTGAGATATGTGTGGGTTGGTAGTTTTTACCCCGTCAATGGAATGCATACACGCCTGCTGTATTCACACTGTGTCACTCACACTGTATCTTTCCTATTCCCTTTCACTCTGTGTCCCCTGAGCCATTGGGGTTATTTTTCATAGTACTCTATTCAATATAAACGTTTAAAGTTCTAAAAGTGGAGCAGTCATCATTGCAACCAGTGGAACCATCAGGCACATTCCTTTAGTGATCTCTCCCTTTTAAAATTTAAAGCACATTTTAGAACACTTTAATAAATCTCCAATTGTTTCTCAGCCTCTTACAGGTCTCTAAACTGGTTATGCTGTGTCTTAGATTAACCCCTGTGTCTTTTAGCTTCTACCTTTGACCCTGATACAACCCCCCCCCCCCCGCCTTCTATTATAGTCACCAAAACAACTTTAGCTTAATGAAGCAGTATTTGTGTACTGATCATGCCTCTGAAGTCTCACTGCTCAATCATCTGCCATTTAGGAATTAAATCACTTTTGTTTCTGATTATGCAGCCCTAGCCACACCTCCACTGACTGTGACTGACATACCTTTGCATGAAAACAAAATGGTTTCATTTTCAATCAGGTGTTAACTTGCTTTATAAGTTTATATTTCCTACTCTGTAAATAGAATTTTAATAACACAGGAGGTTCCTGCAGGGTCTAGCAAGCTATTAACAGAGCAGGAGATAAGAAATTCTAACTTAAACAGAATTTGAAATAAAGGAAGTGCAAACATTAGTTGACTCTTTACAGGAAGTGTTTAGGAAGGCTGTGTAAGTCACATGCAAGGAGGTGTGACTAAGGCTGCATAAACAAGGTGATTAAACTCCTAAATAGCAGAGAATTGAGCAGTGAGACTGCTTCATTAAGCTAAAGTTGTGACTCTAGTGTCCCTTTAATATCCCTTTCTGCCTTTTGCTGCCCAATGCTTGACATGCCTTGTAATAAATTATATATGCCAGAGCTTTGCAGAACCTCTTGAAGTTGACCTACTAAACTCCCTTCTGATATATACAGACACACAAACTGTAAAAAGAGGTCTGAGCTAAACATCTGTTCATGAATATTTCTACTAACTTTGTACATTGCAACCTGAATCAATAAAACTGTTTGAAAATAATTATTATTTAAAGTAGAAATTACATTGTAATAGTCCTATACTTTTAATACACTTGCCTAATCCTGGCTTGTCCTCAACGTTAACTGGATATAATATTAAATAAATGTTGTAGACCAGTTTTACACATTATGTTTATAGCAAATTTAGTGCATTATGTATGAAATGCTAAACCGTAATAGGAGCAAAATTAATCTAAAATAAATAGAGGCAAATACAAAATATAGAGTATGAAAAATAATAAAATAGAATTAATATACATATAGACAAATAATTATTTTAGATTTGTTATATTTTCTAAGAAAATACATTGATTATTTTGATGCCATTGAAAACAATTACAATATGTAATTCTTTATGTATATATTATTCATGTGCCGCCATTTTTTCCCCTTTAATATAATCTACAAGCAGGCACTGTGAAAGATGTATTGTACATATTACCAAAGTGCTAATATAATTTCTAAAATTATTGTAGTGCTTAAGAACGTGAATCTTTAGTTTGGTAATTACATGTTAAACAATCCAAAGCTGATAAAGGTTTTGCTTGGATTTAGCTAGTTTTATTTTATTATTGTTCTGGGGGGTTTTTTATGTTTTTTTTATAATGATTTTTTTTAAATTTAACTCTAACATTGACATCTCACTTTAAGTTGTACAAACTTCCTATTTTTGCATACCTGTTATCATTTCTATATAAATGTGCCTCTCTCTCTGTATTTTCCTATTAATATTAATAATCACCTGACATCTCATTTGAGCGGTTTTATTTTAACTTCTTTTTAATTTAAAAAAAAAATACAATTCTTTGTTTAGACGTAGGCAGTAACATCAATATCTGAATTGTCAGCAATAGTACTCTGCTATCATCATGATATACAAGCATATCAGGTGTAAACTTTAAAATAAGGTAACGGTATCGATTTATATCTTCTTTTTTTAATTTATTTTTTTAAATTCTTTATTTTTGCGTGCATGTGAATTACAGTCGTTTTGTCAATGGATTTATTTATATCTTCTAGCATATGTAATGAACACAATACTATACGTACTGAAAAGGTCATGTTGCTAACCAAGTTACCATTTTAACCCCTTAAGGACCAAACTTCTGGAATAAAAGGGAATCATGACATGTCACACATGTCATGTGTCCTTAAGGGGTTAAAGGAAGGTAAACAACTGCCCCAATAGCACAAACAGAATCCAGCATACGATGCACCAATAGAATGAATAAAATGTGCTATTCACCTATAGATATATCACAAATTATAACTAAAACGTATACTCAGACATGGTACATTTTTAAGATCAGTCAAAAAATTCACTATCCCAGGTCGGATTAACAACACTGTAAATACAATCTGGGGGGGTGGCTGTTTGTAGCAACTCTGTAAATACAATGTTAAACCCAGAAAACAATGTGTGCACAAATACATATATTGGATTGCAATAACGATTATTCCTTACCCAGAGTAATATTTTTGTTATGTTCAATGACTCAGGGCCTTACTGACCATTAACCTTGTGAAGATGATATATCCATCAATTTTCATTTTATGATACACTAAGCATTATTAAAGGACCACTATAGTACTCTTTTTCCTGGCACTATAGTGCCCTGAGGGTGCCCCCACCCTCAGGGTCCCACTCCCGCCGGGCTGGATGGCGAGGAATGGGGTTAAACTTACCTTTTTTCCAGCGTCGGGCGGGGAGCTCTCCTCCTCCTCTCCTCCTCCGATCCTCCTTTCGGCTGAATGCGCATGCACGGCAGGAGCTGCGTGCGAATTCAGCCAGTCCATAGGAAAGCATTCATAATGCTTTCCTATGGACGCTGGCGTCTTCTCACTGTGATTTTCACAGTGAGAAGCACGCAAACGCCTCTAGCGGCTGTCAATGAGACAGCCACTAGAGGCTTTAGAGGCTGGATTAACTCATTTATAAACATAGCAGTTTCTCTGAAACTGCTATGTTTATAAAAAAATGGGTTAACCCTAGCTGGACCTGGCACCCAGACCACTTCATTAAGCTGAAGTGGTCTGGGTGCCTAGAGTGGTCCTTTAAGGTGCAGATATATATTGTACACTATAATGTAAATATATACCAGTTGGTGAATTTCAAGCAGTATCGTAGGAGGACATCCTGTCTACTGACATTAGGAAATAAATATTCTGTCACTCTTCTCCTAACTTGCTTATATTATTTTCTCATGATTATCTGCTGCTTGGTTTCTATGGGTTTGAGTATTTTGGGACATTCAATAATTCTCACTGCAGTTAGTTACTGCAAACATTTTGGGGCTCTTCAAAAAGATCAAAATTACCTCATTTATTGCCGTCAAATTGAAGTCGTTTTTCTCAGAAGAGCAAATTATTTTTATATTAAATATTTAATCTAAAAAGCAATAAACTCCCTACAGGACTAATTATCCATCTTATATGAGATATATGCATTAATACATAATACATATATACACTAATTCTACCATAGGGGGTTCTAGACGTTTTGTACTGTTTGATGAGTTATACACCCGTGAGTGAGTTTTAATGACCTCTATTTAACATATTTAACTATGTTTGAATATATAATTGACTATTTCCAAATGAGACAAGTTATTTAAAAAAAAAGTGGTCTCTAAAAATGTTATCTTCATTTGAATATTCTTTATTTTATAGATTTTAGTTCCATGGTTCAAACATTTTTTTTTTTAATGGATAACTCCAAATAAATCACTACATTGCATTGTAGTTGTTATGGTGCCAATAGCGCCCCTCCTTCTCTCCCCCTTAATTGTAAGTAGTCCAAAATTTGGTAATGGCAGCATTCTCTCTACTTCTATGAGAAATAAAAAAAAGGCATAAGCAACCTTCGGCATCTCCAGATTTTGTGGACTACACCTCCCATGATGCTTTGCCAGCATTATAGGTGTAAGAGCATTATGGGGGATATAGTTCACAACATCTGGAGTGCCAAAGGTTTCCTATCCCTGTTATTGTATTATGGAATGTCTTGCATATACTGTAATAAAATATTGATTCCCTAGTTGTCAGCCATCATTGCAAATGGTAATTATTTGAAAATATTTTCTATCCTGTTCCAGCAATGGGACTAGCTTGAGTGCAGAGAAAAAACTCTGGATGCTGTATCCTGGTTCCATTCCAAGATAGTTCTGTTAGATCCAGGATAGAGATTTGGATAAATGGTTTATAGATTTACAATGAAACTTTAAATCAAGATTATGGAATTTTTTTTAGACTGGGTTTTTCTTTCTTTTCTGTAGGTCTCATACAGGGACAGGAAGGTAGTATAATATTTGTTTTTTTTAATGAAGGTTTATTGATGTATGTCTGTTATATTCGTTCCAGAATCCTCAGCCATAGTATGGGAACGAGGGCGTTTTCCCATGACAGTATCTTCATACCAGATGGTGCCGCTGAAGACGAGCAGGGTATTCAGACACTATCACAGGAAAGCGTAGGAGGGAAAGTGAAATCTCTACAGGTATTGTCAAAGTAACTTGTTGACTTTAGGACAATGTAACCGCTGTAGTATGTTATAAGTATCCTGGCTCCATTTCCCATTTTGCCTCTTACCCGGGTCTGACTGGGTGCTGAGCCTCACTCCATGGTGGCTGAACCATATCTCATTGATGAGAACATCAGCAAATCGTGAAACCCTATGCACGGAATATGAGCAGAATTGACATTAGCCAGCCAAAAATCTCTTCTCATGCAGACTAATGATGCTGCTGGCAGTGGAGTTGCACCCCGGCAAGTAGCCTAAATATAAAACACTGCACAAACAGGCTCCTTGCACCTCAACCACTTCAGGTGTCCAGGCCTTGAGACCCCTGACCAGAGTACTGGGTTTCTGTTTGGCTGAGGGTGTATTGTATTAGGACTAGCGGTATTGGATGCAGAGGACTGGAAATCCCCATGCTCTTTAATTATAATTCAAGGGAATTTAGGGATTACTCATCCAAATATTACATACGTAGCTAACCACATCATTGGCCTGGAGATGGAGAAAGAGGCAAGAACAATTCATTTGGGTGCTATCAAGTTATGAATACCTTTTTTCCGATTTGCAGATGTGCTCAGCCAGCAAATGTCATCCAAATATGGACTTAATTTGGAAGTATGTCGAGGGAGGGGCAGGCAATGTGTGCCAAGGAGGTCCTCAGCTTGTGTCAAACTGCTCAAAAATATTTTGACAATTTGGGGGACAATGCCAGGAGTGTGTTGGCATTTACCCAGCGGGCTGCAGTGATTATTGTACTGTTATTGTAGTGCTGCTTATCCCCAAATTTTTGACAGTTTACCACTTTTTACATATTTTCATCTACTGGAGTCTCACAGCATCCTAATCCATATGAACCTGTATATGTCTCTATAATTCCTTCATGTTAGTGCGCCCCTAGTTTGACTCGTGCTCAACCCCCCTAAAGAAATGGCCTTCAATATGTCCAGAGTAATCCCATTGTCCAACAATTATAGTAGTTATGGTCACTTCGTCAAATAATTGAGCTCTTTCTGTGCAGCAGTCTAGTACTTCATCTAAACCAGTAATTTAATTTCAAACATATTTACATTTTATTTTAGCAACAGATAGCCAAAAATATTCGCTTTGGGCAACCACCAGCTAACAGTTCTGATCCAAGAATGCAAGACTTGGATGCTAGTGCAGGAGAAATGGAAGAGGTATTGGACAGCCCTGTGGAGATCATAGGAGACCATGACTTGGGTCCACAAAATTCTGATCTGGTAAGTTTGCTAAGCACTAGAAAGACAATATATATATATTGTTGTTATATAGCAACCATACGGGATGCTGGTTTCCAGCCAAAACAACATGTCCTCTATGGTATAAACAGACATGAAATTGTAAAAGGGAGCCATTATATTAATTAATAAGTAAATGTCACACTTGGTTTCAATTCACATCCACCCGTGATTCAAAAATACTAGAAAGCCTGCCTCTTTGAGAGCACTAACTAAACATTCAGTGATCCCAACTCTCCCAGATAGAATAACCTGATAACTGTTATCTTTGATACGTTTCACTGCTGCCCTGCCCTTAGCAGTTCAAACAAAACAAACAAAAAAGTCAGCAGACTGTGAATGTACCTACTATTAATTAATTAGAGAGAGGTGAGTGGATAGAGACTATGAGAGATTTTGGGTCCTAAATACCTTCCCATCTGTATCCTTCAAGACACTGTCTCTGTGACAATGTAAATGGACAAAAACCATACATTTTGGATAACACATTCTCAATTTCAATATAGTAGTAGTTAGTATAATGAGATTTGAAGTACCCTATCGAAAGGGTGACTTAGACCAGGGGTTCCCAATTATTTTTTCCCGTGGAACACTTTGACATAGTGTACCAACATTGTGGAACCCCCAAAACACTGTAGCGCAAACCTTTTAATTAGCAGAGCTTAATGTTTTCTTCTTTTGGCAAATTTAGTTTTTTGGGTATATATACATTGATTTTCACAGATAGTAAACAGATTGTAGTACTTAGGAGCAGGTGTGCTTCTGTGTGTAGAGTTGGTGTTTGTATATAATTTTAGCATTTTAATACAAGAGTGTGTTTGCATGTAATATTTGCCTTTGCGTGAAGTGGTGTGCTTGGATGTAATGTTGGATTTTAAATGTGGATGTACATTTGTGTGTAGTATTGGTGTTTGAGAAAGGGGTCTATTTGAGTTCTTGTATATAATTTTGGAGTTGGAGTTTAGGGATGTCTTTCTATGTCATGTTTGACTTTGCAGGGGTGTGTTTGCATGTTGTGTTGGTGTTTGATTGCTTTGATGTCTGCACATACACTGCCACATACATACTTACACAGATATACATACACATTAACAAATAGAAGCACACTGGCACACAGATACATAGATTGGCACATACACAGATACACACTCTGGCAGATACACTGACAAACAGATGTACATGCTGGCAGATACACACAGACATGCACACCTTGACACACAGATACACACATTGGCAGATACACACACAAACACACAGATACACACACTGGCATATCACAACTAGATACACACACACACACAAATACACACTGGCACACGGATACACACATTAGCACATAAACACACACAGATACACACACTGACATATATACACACTGGCACATATACACACAGACACACACAATGGCAGATACACACCCAGATACACACACAGTTACAAAGACACTCAGACACGCACTGACAGATACACACACTGGCACAGATACACTGACACAGATACACACATTGGCATACACACACTGGCACATGCACACTGACAAATACACACTGACACACGGATACACAGATTGGCACATGAACACACTCAGATACACACACTGACATATATTCACACTGGCACATACACACAGATATACACAGGCACAAAGTTACACACACTGACACATACACACGCAGATACACACTGAGAGATACACTGACACACAGGTACACACATTGGCACATACACACAGAAATACACACACTGGCACATGCACACACACAGATACACACACACACACAGGTCATAATGTTTATAGTTGCAACCACCCTCTTGTTAGCTTACCTTTTTTTCTGCAAGAGGGGTGACTTACTTGGAGTTCTGCTGGCTGCTGATGTGTGAGGTTGGCAGCCGCTCATTCTACCCTCCTGCCATCTCTCTGTCCCGCTTAGGGTGCTCTATGTCTGGGAGGAGGTGGCAGGTTGTCACTTCCTCCCAGTATCCCATACTACAGGGGCCCAGTCACCTTATTAAGAGGGCAACCAGACGCCTGTTTAGCGTTAGCCATCGGTTGGCCCTAAGTGCTTGAGCCACCTGTTGGGCAAATCTCAGCGGAACCCCAATTTTATTCTCGTGGAAACCTATGGTTCTGTGGAACACCAATTAGAAAACGCTGAATTAGACTTTTAATACTGATGTTTTCATAGTCTTAGGGTTGAGCAATCCATATTGTCAAACTAAACTGAGATAGTGTAATTATGTAAAAACAAACCAGACCTCAATGCAAATATTCTATAACCAACTGCAGCAATTCATCTGCATATACAGCTGGTTTGAAATCATAAGAAAGCAGATACAATCTGCCATACGCCTGGATCTTAGGTCTTGGTGGTTTGCTGAGCCATAGGCTGTGTAAGGAGACCAAGGGGTGTCCACTAAAAAGTACCTTTTAGTAACCCAGGGAAGAAGAACCTTAAGAATAAATGAAGATTTAAGGATAAGTATTTCAGAAAAAAAATATATTTATCTTCATGCCAGTATTGTATGTTGCAATGTGCATAAAATTGTTGATCTAAGAAGAAATCTGATGGCCATTACCAAATGAAGGATTTTAGGTACATTATTTTAGGTAAATAGCATAATACGTGTTTTAAGGTTTGAACTCAATGGCCTTGAGTCTTTTTTCAACCTAGATAACTATGGCCTTGATTTATTATTTTTAAATATGTTTTAACATTATTCAATATTTTTAAAAATATTTCCATATTTAATTTTTTATATATATATTCTAAATTTTTGATATTTTAATATTTTTTAAAAAATCATTTACAAAGTGTATCCAAAAATATTAAATAATTTAAAAAAACTTATCCAGAAATATTAAATCAAGGCTTATGTAAACCATGAGCATTTGCTTTCTCCACTATAGGCCACAGGATCGCCAGGCACCAAAAAGTCATGGAACGCCCCAGATATGGAAACCAGGGCAGAAGAAAAGGTAGCATTAATATAATATTTGACCTAAGGTTGTGGTTTCCTTTAGCCGTACTCTGATTGGTGGTAATGCCTGCCTGATGCATCTCAGAAATATTACTATTGCAGCAGCTTCATTCCCTGATAAACAAATAGAAACTATCCCACTGATGAACATTTATAGATGAAAAGAGGATGTTGTATTGTTGAGCCAGAAGCACACCTTACAGAGACGTACAATGAATAATTGTAATGTGGGTGTCAATCATTTCCCACCTCAAACGTCACTGTATGCAAAATATGGTTAAATCATTATAAAATGGTGTTGATTGGGCTGACTTTTTAACTCTATCAGATTCACAGGTCAAGTGCAGTATGTTGATACACCAAAGGGGTAGCAGTCACAGTTTTCTTAAAATGGGGAACTGGTGTTACCCTGCTATTGTGTTTGTTGTTTTTTTTCCCAGTATTCATTACCGAGTCCTGCAATGTGTGGTTCAGGATTAACCTGGCTGTCCTCGTGACCCAACAAAAAACTGTTTCACGGTGTTTAAAAATTTACATTAAAAAAATTGAAACCGCAGTAAAGAATAAAATACTATGGATAGTTAATAAAAACTAAAACAAACATAGCACATCATGGCGATTACATAAAAATAAAGACTTGACAAGGATCCGTTGTGGTCAGAACATTACCAATATATATTATGGTTACTTAAACTCCCAAAAGCAAACAATTATGTAACAACAAAAAAGTAAGAGATACAAAAATTTTATGGTTTTCAAATACTTTTATAATGACCTGCTCAGATCCTTTGCATTAATTCTAATCTAGCACTGGGTAACCACAAATCAGCCATTGCTAGCCAGCAGGCATATCCAAACTGTTTATAATGTATATAATGTATTGTGTGTATGATATGCAACAACTGAAATCGCTATCTGAACACAGATTGCAGGTTACAAATTATAACATAAATACCACTTTGTTTACTTTTTTAGTTGACTAAAATATCTTTCTCAGGACCTGCAGAGATAATAAACCTAATAGCAGAGAATGTAAAAAATTATTTTAAGTATAAAGCCAAAATAAAATTGTAAAAACTTCTGCTATAATTCTAGGTCCGCTATAATAGCCTAGTCCCTGGAGAGTTCGCTACAATGTATGGTTTAGCGATTAACCCTGTTAATTCTAGAAAAACTGATATTTTATATTGAGTGTGTTGGTTTTCTATTTTGTTTAACTGTGACGTAATTGAGTAAAATCCAGTTATCATTTTGTAGCACATTGAGCCGAACATATGACTTGTTTCTATTTCTCTACAGGTGACTCCAGTAAAATTGTCTCGCCCAAAGCGGCCACTGGCTTCTTCTGGCACGATCGAGTCTATAAATCTGGATTCTGTTCCTCGGTCTAATACTCGCCTAGATAATAGTGCTGCTAAACATAAGCTTTCCGTCAAGCCAAAAAACCAAAGGGTGTCGAAGAAACATCGAGGCTCGTCCCAGGTATACTGCCAGACATATATTATTTAAGAGTGGCAATATATTCCACTGCACAGTACAAAGGTTAAAGCTCCTGCTTTTTTTTTTCTTGGACAGTAACAAAAATAAGCAGACAGATGTAATATTATGAAACATATATCTTTCTGGTGCCATGCTGGTGATAGAAAGACAACCATCAGGTGGGAGCTTGTGAAAGCAACAATAAACTTTTCTACTGGTGCTAGCATTGTGTTCTTGGAGGGGATTGACTTGATTTCTGCCCAACAATTTTCACAAATCTAAAAAAAATCTACTGAACCAGACACTTCCACAGCACTGCGCGGGTTAATTATGTGGTGGCTTGCCAGTGCTTGCTACCAGCCACCATATTAAATAGTTTAAAAAATAAAAAGCTTATGGGAATCAGTATGGCATGTCTGTAAAAGAGCGACCAGCCAGAGTAAAATAAATAAATGAATAAATGGGGAAACATAAACCCCGCCTGGCACACACACATACATATGCAACGGGTGGTAGTTCTAGTGGTAATAAAAAGGTGCCTGCTCCCTCCAGCCTTACCTATGGGCGGCAGGTTGGGGCGGTATATAAAGAAATAAAGTGGGAGCAGACATGCCTTTATTCACCCCCCAATTATCCTTAGGTGTCCCCCTGGTGTCAAGGGGTCCCAAGCCCCTAGCCACCCTTCACTCCAATTAAAAAAAAAACAATAATAGTGAGCGGAGCCAATAAGTCTAAATACCTGTTGCAAAAAAATTATACTTACCGTTAGATGTCTTCTTTCTTCTTAAACCTTCCTTGCCTAGCTGCCTAGTCATTAGTATTTTATTACAGCAAACTGACACTTCTCTTGGTGGGTTGCCGGTGGGGGCATGGGAAAGGCATAAAACTGCCTTTATGCTAATGTGGGCCATACTGTCTCTTTGAGCACTGCACACAACTCATCAGTCAGCATTGGGCCACTAAATGTGGCCCCAACTGACAAAGGTGTCGATTTATATCTGGGTCTACCTGGTGTAGGCAGGGATTTAACCCAGCTCACACCACAATTTAGCAGTTGGCATGTAAATGCCTATATAATGAGCTATTGGCACCAATTAGTATACCAAACAGCTCATGTGTCATTTTGGGGACACTATAAAGGGTCACAGCTGTGAGAGGGTAGCTGCAGGTATCAATTGATACCTGGGTCTCCCTGATGTGATCAGGAATTTAAACCTGCTCACACCAAACTGTTAGCACATTACTGACACCGGGAAAGGTTAAAGGGTTAATGTTTTATTGTCCGATCAAGCCCCCTTTTTCCTTGCCTGAATTTTACACTTGGATTGTTTAACCACCCAAATTATGTGCATTTAATAAATCTTCGATGTGGCAGATAGGATTTTCTGCTTTGGCAAAAATCACTCATATTTATCCACTACGTTCATAATATAGTTTCATACAAAGCAGCCACAAGGGCCTTTAAAAAAAAAAAAAGGCATTAACTGTACATTAATGCTGTTTATAGAAGGAAATATTGTGCATGTTATAAAGGAACTGTCACATCCCTGGATTTTATAGGTGATTCCCAGTGTTATTCAATGGTGGACAGTTCCCCTTGAATGTTTTTGAACACTAAGGATACTTGCATAATGACATCTTACATTGAACAATGGCCTCCTTTTAATAATAATTATTGTTTGCAGTAGTCGTACATAATATAGTTACAGTTTGCTAATTACCTTGTGTTTGTTTCTTAACCTTTTATTATTATCCTTATTCGACTGATTTCACAATTATGTTTTTAAAAACCCTTGTGTTCATTGGTACACACTGCATAAACAATTATAGAGTCTTCATATTTAAATTATATCTAGAAACTAAGTGGGCTAAACCGTGGCCCAAATGATACCCAGCGGTTGTCAAAAGGCTAGTAAACATCTTGTAGTTGTAGCTCTAGCTAAGATCTGCCTTCTGGCCACCTCTTGTAGAACATGTGTATTGTGAAATGTATTTAAGTTATGATGGCAAGTAGACGAAAATTGATGGAAATCGGTAAAGAATAACTATTAATGATATAAAGTTCACAAATGTGTTAATTTATTCTAGATTATTGACGACACAGAGTATGAAAATGAATATGCTTTCAACATGCCAATATCCCCTGACAGAAGTATGTACTATACCAATGAAAAATCCATACGGGACTTAACTCTCTCAGCTGTGCTTGATCACAAAATACCTGAGAAGCAATCTTCTGAACTGGTTCAAACAGAAAGACAAATAAACGAGAGCAAGCTAGCTGAAGAAAAACCTCAAAATCCAGTCAATTTGATACATGAATGTGAGAGCAGAATTCTGGATGAGGTAAGCAAATTAGAAGCACAAAAGCAGAAAGACGAAGAAGAGAAAAAGCAACAAGAAATGCTTAAATCTTTGGAACTTGAAAGAATTCGGCAAAAGATAGAAGAGCAAAAAGAACTTGAGATGAAAGAGTTGCGCCGCCGGGAGGAAGAACGTAAACAAAGGGCTGAACAATGTCTCAAAGAACTTGAGGAGCACAGAAAGCGAGAGGAACAAAAAAAACGTGAACTAGAAGAGCAGAGATCTCGCCATCAAGCAAACGAGCAACGTTTAAAAGAAGAGATACTTCGTAAAGAAGAACAGAGCAAGATAGAGGAACAAAAACAGCAAGATTTGCAACAGCAGGAAGTGGAGAAGGCTATCATGCCAAAGACAGAGGATAGTACGCAGCAAGAAGAAGTATGTTCTGCAGAAGAGGAAAAGACCATTTTACTCGAGGATCATAATGAAATTCAGAAATTGAGCAATCAAACCAATGCAGATGAAGAGGAAATAAGGCAGAAAGAACTAAAGCAAATTGAAGCTCAGCAACAGGAAAGGCTTGGCAAAGAATCACGATGGCAGGAACTTGACCAAAGACAGAGGCCATTTACATTTAAAGTGTCATCTGGTGAAAAGCAAATTATTTTTGAAAAAGTTCATTTACCCCCAGTTACTCCTTTGAAAGAGCAACTTGTCCATACAGAAATGCAAGGTATAAAAGAAAATAAATCTAATATAAGCTTGCATGCTCTACAGTCAAATCAGCGTGTCCCTCACACAGCCATTTTGGTGACTGGTGCCCAACTTTGTAGCACAGCAGTGAACATTAACCAAATTAAGGATACAGCTTGTAAATCTTTGTTGGGTCTCACAGAGGAGAGAAGGCAGCTGGAAAACCCGCCAATCAAAAATGAAAAACAGAGTAACAAAACAAAGTACACATCCGAATCCCTAGAAAACCAATCAGCCCTGGCTGAGTGGGCTTCTATACGGTCAAAAATCCTTAGTAAATCAGAAAATGTCAACATGCTTGACAAGGACATAAGAGTTTCACGTATATGCAGTGATGACCTGACTGCCAAAGGAAAAGGTGACTCCCATAGCAACTTAAGAAAAACAATGTCAGCCAGTGCTAGATTCTCAATAACGCCCGCATGGCAGAAGTTTCCAGAATCTGTAAGTTCCAGAGAAAGCATTATTGAGAAAATAAGTAAGGAATGTGTAACAACTGTAAAAACAATGTTTTCTGAAACTGAAACCTTAAAAAGCACGGCAAATGTTGAGGAAACAGTCTCCAGTAAAATAAAAAAGCAAGTTACAATTGAAAATAACACAGTGGGCTGTATATTTTCCAAAGATCTTCCTTCGTTCCTTGTTCCAAACCCTCCTCAGTCCCCACGCAAGTTGCCAGTAGAAAAACAAAATGCTTCTGAACTCCAACTGAGCAATGGTGTACGGAAACATGACAAAATGCTGCAAAATGGAGAGGAGAAAATTACTCCTTTTGGAATAAAATTAAGAAGGACAAATTACTCCTTAAGGTTTAATTCCGACCCTCAAAATGAGCAAAAGAGGAAAAAACGGTATAGTGCTGGCGATAGCATTGATAGTGTTCCTGTTCCATTCATTGGTGGTTCAGATGAAATTGAATCAAAACATGATTCCAGCATAACACTGTCAGTATCACCAGCCAAGCTGAAGAAAGACACAGTTAAAGTCTTGGTGGAAACATCAAACAGTTCATCTGATGATGTTCATTCTGCAAGTATTCCATTAATACCTTTTTCAAGCACTAATATGTCTTCACCACATAAAGACAAAACAGTACCCAGAACTCCCATTGTACAGAAACCATCATTAGCTCCAAAACCTTCCAGTCCAACTCCGCCATCATCTCCACTTTCCAATCTGAATAGATCAAATGTAGATGACTTGTCTGGTCAGAGGATGGACAAGGGTGAACAAAATAAAGAAATATTGGGAGATGATATAAAAGTACATTCACTGCCTTCTTTAATTCAGAGTAACAATGAAGAAGCTGAAAGAAAAGATCAAAAATGTTCATTTCCATCTATCCCCTGGAGAGACAAGCGATCGGTCCAAAAAGGTAAAATATGAAACATGGAATTTGAGAGGCAAATAAAGAATAGCTTAAAATATAATCTAAACACCAAAATATACCTATTTTTAATTTCTTGATCTTACTTTATGTCGTGGTTACTGTTTGACAGTCATGTGCATCTCTAAACTCCATTGTACTAGTAGCCTCTTTATAAGTTATTTATGGTTAATGAAAGAGTGTTGTGACTGATAATATGAAAACCAGGAAAGATAAGTGTCATGAATGTCATGGCCATAAAAGTTTGAAGGGGCAGAAATGATTACAGTGTTAAATGTGGTAGAGGAAAATGTATTATCTATCTGTACAGCAGAAACTAATTGATTTTTTGTTTCTGTGTTTCTTCAGACTAGCAGCTCCCGAGGTGCTAGTCTGTCATTTCATTTTCAGATCACAACCTGTTTCAATTTTAGAGACAGAGTAGAGCAAATACTCTCTATGAGAGACATTACGTCTGCTCTATTAAAGTCATTATATTAAAGATCTGGAGCAGTGAGAGACTTAGACTTAAACACCGAATCCCTGCTAATATCAAACAAAACGCCATAATTCCTTCTCTTGCTAGAGATGCATTTAATGATTGTCATAAAGTCACTGCATGGTATTTTACCACTCTTACGTTGCAAAATGTTAATGCATAATAGACATGGCAGGAAAAAATGCAAACCGGGCTATCACAGAAAATGTGAATGGGTAAACTTATAGTTTAGTTTCTAATAACGTGCTTTTCCAAATGGAGAAATAAAACAACATTAAGATCATATTGCAATCACTGAATTACTCTCCAGAGCCCTCAACTAGACTCCAGCTGTGTATGAGGCATTCTCTCTTCATAGCCTACTCTTCCTCAGAGCAGCTATCTTGGTAGCCCTGGGTGATAGACTTGTGTGTAATACAGCAAAGCACAATAATTGGATTGCACCCAGGTTAGCCCTTCACAGAAAAGTAACAGAGTCAGTTAAGGAATTAAATGCACGAGAAAAAGATGTAGTCAGTGAATGCCACATCCAGACCTTTACAGATTATAGAGAGTACATCCAGGGGCTAATGGTTTCTGTGTTCCATGAAGCTGTATAGCAGGATACCAGCTTAATGTAATAAAAATGATAGACAGCTGTACAGACATACACATAGCAGTAATACTCACGATATGTGTCTCTGGCTGTACGCCTTAGCTACGCTCCCTCACCCCCGCCAGCTCACATTGTTCTCACTGGATCAGTGTGTAATGAGAGGCAGAGAGCAACCATGGAAAACATTGAATGAAAAGGGGAACGTGGATAAGAAGGCAGGACTATGTTTTGGGGATTTTGTTTGTTTTGTTTTGTTTTGTTCTTTTAATCAAACTCATTAGAATTGAGCAATGACAACATACAATCCACCTAAATAAATCCATCAAATTAACATGTTGTTTTGGTGCCCAAAGCATCGCTTTAATGACCTTGTAATGGAATTAATAAATTGTTTACACCTATAACTCATTAAAATAATATAACGAATATAAAATGATGCACTCTCTATTATGTTTTATTTTCCAGAAAGGCCCATCCTTCAGAGCCGGCACTCTATAGACGGTTCCAAACTGGTGGAAAAAGAGACAGCTCAGCCTATGTGGATAACATTAGCCCTACAAAAACAGAAAGGTTTTCGAGAGCAAGAAGCTTCTAGGGAGGGGCGACGACAAGCTCGAGAAGCAAAGCACACAGATAAAATAGCTAAAGTAATTAAATAAATGTGATTGATTTGTAGACTAAAGAAAAATATCAAAAACAGAATATGTGCATTTTAACATGAAATACAAACTGTATCCCTTACTTTGGGAAGCATTTCCTCCATATCCACCTATTCAAGTACTTCTAGGGCATTAACATGCACTGCCTACTAACACCACACAGGTCAGACTGTGCAGCTAGTGATGTAAGGAACAGGGCTTTGTGTTATCACGTTCTAGTGAATAAATGGACAAAGTATGCAAGTGTGTGTTGAGTCTGTGAGCATGTGTATTTCTGTGATGTGTGTACAGTTATGTTTGTGTGTATTTATGTTATGTGTACTGTTATGTTTGTGTGTATTTCTGTTATGTGTACAGTTATGTTTGTGTGTATTTCCGTTGTGTGTACTGTTATGTTTGTGTGTATTTCTGTTATGTGTGTGTATTTCTGTGCATGTTGTATGTGTGTTTCTATGTGAATGTTGATGGACAGCCTGCCAATGGGTGCACAGGCAGATGTATTTGTAAATCATGAGGTAGTGTGAGGATATGTAGACCAAACGTGTTAAAAGAGAACTATCACTTTTTTTTTATATTACGTGTTATATAAAACCTATATTAGTGAAGGGTGAAAATAAAAGTGTACAAATCCACGCTTCTTTATCTTGCAACTGGATGCTTTCATCCTAGCTTCCCGTCAGTCGTTGGTATAAGTTCTGTCCGTTACACTTGGCAGTCAGCATAAGGAAAAAGGGAAGAAATAAAACCATTTGTATTATTCCTGTTCGTTTTCTGTGTTTGTCCAGGGTTAGCCTTGCCTGACTTGGATTGTGATGTAATTTGCTAATTCTTTTTATTAAATATTTAAAAGAAGATGAATTGTCTCATTAAAAAGCCCACAAAACCAATTAACACAAGTTATAGGTGTTTCAATGTTTTATCAATGATGTAAGTTCCATAGAAGTGACAGCAACGTTGCTAATGTCTAAATACATTAGTGGGTAATGAAGCCGTGCTGTATAGTAAGGTTGTGTCAATGCTTTTCTACCGTTATAGCTTTGACAAATACCTGGAATACACTTACATTTGTTCCTTCTTCTTAAAAGGCGCCCAGTACACCGACAGATGAATACAGGAGCAGGTCAGGTTCCCTGCAAAAAGTGTCAACCCCCGATGATGCAAAATGTGAGACCGTAGTAACTCGACTTCAACGCAGAGAGCAACTACAGAAATCAAACACTCTTCCAACATCAGTCTCAGGTGAAAAAACAACCCAGATTATTGGTCTTTATTGTCTAAACTGGGAGTTGTGGAGAACCGACATGGGAATTGCAAATTTTAGGTAAAAAATAGCCAAGATGAAGCAGCTGAGTAGCAGATTTTTTCAGTGTTTTCAATTTTAATTGCCAGTTTAGTTTATCTTTGGGAACTGCACAATCTGCTTGCCTGGGGTCTGCTGGGCTCTGCTCCCCACTCCCCTCCAGCACTACCACCTCTGGAAAGCCATCTCCTAAAAGCAGGAACAGTGGACACTCATAGGAGGGCTAATGGAAGTTATTGCTGAATACTTTTTGTTTTTTGGAGATGGTAGAGGAGACAAGGAGTGGTGCATGGTGAAACTGGAGTAAGAAATCAGTGTTCAAAAAGATTTGAGTCCTTATGATGGGGAGGCCCTATTGCAGTCCTGTAAGTGTTTATGGTGTCCAGAGTGTTTCTTTAAATGTATAAAGACAGTGTTTAAAGGGACACTATAGTTACAAGAACCACTACAGCTTAATTTAGTGGTTCTGGTGACGATAGCATGTCCCTGCAGGCTCAGCACTGTAAACTCTTCTTTTTCAGAGAAAATGCAGTATTTACATTGCTGTCTAGGAACACCTCTAGCGGCAGTCACTCACAAGGCCACCAGATAGGTGCTTCCTATCTCAGTGCTGTACTGTGTGCAGCACGGTTATGGATTAAAGGTAATTTAACTACCTTATTTCTCCATTCTGAGGGTACTGGGGACCTCAAAAGGTCATCCAAAACTATAGTGTCAGGACTACATGTTTGCATTCCTACCACTATAGTGTTCCTTTAATATGTATTAGTTTTTGAGGTTTGAAAGTCAGTTTTTGTAATATCATATTGTTGGACACCATTTCTTCTGATGGACATTTAATAGCATTATTTTTTGTTTATCATCCATTTTTCTCAAACAGTTGAAATTACAGAGGCCTGTACAGGAACCCCACTAGCAAAAGATAATCCGAAGAGATTTTCTACTCCAGATGCAACATCCGTATCGTCTGAACCTACCTGGCTGGCCTTAGCCAAGAGGAAATCAAAAGCCTGGAGTGACTGTCCACAAATCATTAAGTAGATATCGTGTTCTAGGCCTGGAGCATTACATTTCTATTCTCCAGTTGTTGTTGGATCAAAGTTCCAGAGACATGTAACAAATAATGGAAATTGTGGCCCAACTATGGCTGGACGTTGGATGCTCCCTTTCTAAATATTTAGAAAAATAAAAACTGTCCCTACCTTCTATATGTGTTCCACTCTGTGGTTGTTATGGTAGATGTGTATATTAATAAAGGGTGTAAATTTGGGGTTTACGTCGCACCTAAATTAAATCAGGATTAACTAAGCCTGAGTGCAGTGGTGAAAAAAAGTTAAATATTTACCATTTTCTTTAGCCCCTTAAAGGGAAACTCCAGTGCCAGGAAAACAATCCGTTTTCCTGGCAATGCAGGTTCCCTCTCCCCCCACCCCCCAATCACCGATTGCTGAAGGGGTGAAAACTCCTTCAGTCACTTACCTGAGGCAGCAACGATGTCCCTCGTCGCTGCTTCCTCCTCCTCCGCCGCCGCTCCTCCTGACTGCGTCGGCCGGTGAGTGAGACTAATCCCGCACACCGGCCGGGGAGACCTAATGCGCATGTGCGGCAATGCCGCTCATGCGCATTAGCGCTCCCCATGAGAAAACAATGAAAATGCATTTCAATGCTTTCCTATGGGGAAATAAGCGACACTGGATGTCCTCACACAGCGTGAGGACGTCCAGCTACGCTCAAGCACAGGTTTCCTGTGCTAGGAACCAGGAAGTGCTACTAGAGGAGGAGTTAACCCTGCAAGGTAATTATTGCAGTTTATAAAAAAACTGCAATAATTACACTTGCAGGGTTAAGAGTAGTGGGAGTTGGCACCCAGACCACTCCAATGCGCAGAAGTGTTCTGTGTGCCAGGAGTGTCCCTTTAAGGACCAAACTTCTGGAATAAAAGGGAATCATGACATGTCACACATGTCATGTGTCCTTAAGGGGTTAAATGAGACACTCTTTCTAGAAACAATGCTAACAATCTAAAATGTGTTTTCTTATATAGCCATGCCACTTCTCACCGAAAGCAGATGACAAGTGACTGCAATAGGGCTACTAGTAAATAATAAAAAAAAATGTAAAAAGTCACGTGTAAACGTTTTCAGATTTTGTCACATATTACACTGTGCCTGTGGCATAACACCTTTAAATGTAATTTATTCAGGTACTTATTGAGCTTGTGTATATTGTTGTAATGATGTTTCATAGGAATAATAAAAAATAAAAAAAAGTAGAGATTATAAGTAAGTTTTTTCTTTGCCCAATTCCGGGCAGAGGAACCTGCACAAAATATGTCTTTGCTGGACCGATATGGCCAATACAGTTTTGCACTTTTTCTTTTTGGTGTGTTCGTGTTTTGCACACTACTGTATAATGTGCCTCTACTATGAAAGTGTTTGTGCTTATTGGAAACTACATCTAATAATTTGTTGATGTTTAAATTTGTATCACTGGGATTTTGCAATCGATTAGCCTGCGTTATGAACATTATAGTAGATTGTTATAGGATCAATCACTGAGATGGTAGTGCACAATGAATGGTATAAATGTCTGACTTAGCAAATTATTACTTTTTTTGTGTGAGATTTGTGATGTAGCTGATGAGCAGTGCATAGAAATCTGGAGGGTATTACAATTTAATTATTTTATTTCCAGAGTTTCCTGAAGTGAGTTTTGAAACGAGAGGTTAAATGAAAGTTAGTCTCAATTTATAACTCGTACAGTTCTTACAAACCTCCATCTTAATTTATTTAAACTTTTACACAAAAATGACTAACGATACATACATTGGAAATAATCATTTACATTTCAACACTTCTTTGACCAATAGTAGTTTTTTTCCATTTAGATGTCACTTGAATTAAAATGTCATATTTCCGTGTGTTCTTTATCAAGGCTCTCTTTTAGTATAGGGCAAGGCCTCTATTTGTAGTGTTACTCATCACTGCTTTGGTGAGTTTCACTTTCCTACGCTGATAAGTAAAAATAAGCTATTATTTGGTTAGCAGTTTATCATGGGGGGCGGGGGGAGGATATGGAGGGGCACTTTCAAAATTGGTCCAAAGTAAGTAAATTCCCGGTTTTGTTTTGTTTTTTCTTTTCTGCTGTGCATGTCCAAGTTAAATAAAAGGGAATTCTAAGCACCATAATAGTCACAGCTCAGAAAACAATGGGACACAGGGTTGCCTTTGCAGTGCATGTGAGGCTGCCAGACCCAAATAGACCTGCTCGAGCGACCAGAGTATTTCCCCAGCTGGCCAAAAGCTCGCACAAGGACAAGGAAGAGAACATGTACCTTGCAATCTAGGTAAGTGATCAAGAGTGTTTGCGTGGCTTACACTGGAAATGCTCTGACTCACTAAGACTGTAGGTTGAAGTACACGTGGTCAGAGCTGGATTAAGAGTCTATTGGGCCTGGTACTGACAATTCCAATGTGCCTAATTACAGAATCTTATCAAACACAAACAGTCACACCTCCATAGCTTCATGTATCTGATGGAGGTGGTGCTGGAAGGAAACATACGACGCAGCTTTAAGAAAACCCATACCCTATGCTAATCTCTCGCTTTCATCTCAAGCAAATCCATACCCTATAATAGCAGGGTCCAGTGAAGTAGGATATCGGTGGGCAGGGTAAAAGGGTGGGCCATTGACTCAAATCGCATAACTGGCACCTCTATAAGGGGCAGACATGCTCAGAAAAGGAGCAGGTCTGCCAAAAGAATTGGAAGGTCTACCTACCAATCATGCAGGCTGGCCAACTAAGGGTATGTTATGCAGACAGTGCCCTGAGCTTGGCGCAATTGTGTCTAATGATGCGCTTGCTCTGCACTTCTGGGGACTGTCCCTTAGCACTGACGTGTTCTCTCCTCTCCGAGCTCTTGCTATGCAGTCTGGGAGAGAGAAAAGGTGGATGTAGTGAGTGTAGAGGAAAGGGAACATGCCACAGTGTTAGACAAAGCGAACAAGAGCTGCGCTGTGCCAATCATAGACGCTATGTGGAGAAGCTGAACTTAGGTGCGGCACACAGTGCAGCACTAGACTAGGAAACATCTCTAGTAGCTGTCTGAGTGACTGCCACTAGAGGTGTTACTAGGCACCAATGTAAGCACTGCCTTTTCTATGAAAAAGCAGCATTTACTTTGAAAAGCCTGCAGGGACAGGCTATAGAGATCAGAACTACAACATTAAGCAAGAGTGCAAAAAAACAACAGCATGTAAAGTATGGAGGGGGAAAATACAATTTTTTAAATCAAGACTCCAATTAAATAGGCACAGGCCTGGAGTTTCTGTTCCATTAGCCCCTATATTAATCTGGCATTGCATTTGTTCTGTACCCACTGTGAACATTATATATAAATTGGCTAATCTTGTGCAGAGATAATAACATTGATGTGGCATTTTCATAAAGAGAATCTAATACCAATGTGTAGCAGTGAGAGAATAGAATATATATTCACACACAGATAAAATATAATTTAAAAGTCAATTAATAAACTAACTTTAAGGTTGGATTCTGGGGAGTGGGGAGGAAAGAATAAAACTGTCACAAAGAGAATGTGCAATATGAAAATATATAGATGAATGCTGTAGAGGAAGATAATCCTTAGTTGGATAAAGGAAATGTGACCTCTTTGCTGTCCAAACTCTGACCAAGTTGTGTGTGGGTGACCACATATGGTTTATTTAAATTATTATTTTAGGAAAACATTAGAAATTGTTTAATTTTGTACAATTTCCAGTGTGTCGGATAACTGTGCAGAATAACTCAATGTGATGGCAGGGCTTCTATAATACATTCTATATGGCGTTTTCCCTGATTCAGATGTAAAAGTAACCAGAATAAGAATTGTTTATTCACTAATTGTAGAGAATGTACAATGGAATTGCAAATTGTAATCAACTTGCGTCCTGTACTATAGTGTTCTCCACTGCCTTTAATTAAAAATAGTCCCTCAAAATCTAAAACGAAATGAAAAAAAGGTTTTACTCACCATTTTTCCAGCACCTGAGATCCAGTCCCTGCAGCTGCTTACAACGTCACAGCGACTCTTCTTTTTCGTTCGATCCAATGATCATATAGAGGAGCATTGGGGATGAAAAGCACATGAATGCCCAGAGCTGCACTCCTCCAATTAAATGGTGGTAAACGGTGAGAACATAGTTTGACTAAGTTCTCACAGCAGAAGCACCTGTAGTGGCTACCAAGAAGACGGTCACTAGAGGCATATTTTACCCTATTTGCAAGTATTACTTTATCTACTAAATAGCTCTAGGGTTATAACTAAAAGACCACTGTACCCAGAACACGTCATTGAGATTAAGTAGTCTGTGTGCCTTTAGTGGTCCTTTAACCTAGAATTTACCAATCCCTTTCCAATTCATGTTAATTACCTGGACCAGTGAATAAACCCTTAGTATACTTGTAGTAAAAAACGTACAAGTCGTTTATGTACAATTCTGTTCACTTTCTATATTTACCTGCATTTCAATTAATTAAAGTCCTTGTTTTGTTCATGTTAAAACAAAGTAAACTGACAGCAGGTAAACCATTTTTTTCAATATCACTATAAATCCAAAATTATTTTATTTCCTTAAAACTTGATCCTATGTTTATTCCCCCAAATGGCATTAAACTTACAGTCTCAAACTTGCACTATTTGTACCACAGAGTATTAATGTTTGATTTATTACAGTTTTTACAAAACACTAAAAGAGAAGAGAATATTAAAATAGAATTAAAATAAAGCAGTGCTTTAATAACTGAATTAAAAAAAAGAGGGTATGAGGATATATTATAAAATGTATAATATTCTTAACATGTTGTATATATCCACTACTACAGTATATAAAAAAAAATCTATATATATAATGTAAATAATAACATTGTTAAGCCATGTCTTGTTAAAATAACAGTTATGGGCATAAATGAATGACATACATTTGAATTTATGACAAACATGTTATGCATTTGAGAATGTATAAAACTCATTCAATTTGGCATTAAAAAGTGGCTGTAGTAAATTGAACTTTAGCTATGAACCTTGAGATGCTACTTTAGTTATCAAATTTAAAATACAAAGAAAAAGCAAAAGAAAGAAAATGTGTGTAAATTACCAAATGTGGCAACCTGTATAGTAATTGGTAGAATATACCATATCACCGTACATATAGGAGAACAAAAGAAAAATATAGTGCAATACAATAAGCACACTGTACTGCACTATATTTTTCTTTTGTTCTCCTAGATATACGGTGATATGGTATATTCTACCAATTACTATACAGGTTATACCATTTGTTGCCACGTTTGGTGATTTATACACATTTTTTTCCTTTTGGTTTTTGTTTGTATTTTTTGTATTTTCTGAGTGTCTCAAGGGAACACTTTTATCTAAGGATTTCTGTGTGTTTCAGAAAATATAGTGATTACTTTTTCTTTCTTTGTATCAAATTTAAAATGACTGACACAATAAAACGTACACCAATAATTGATCTTTCTCTAATTTAAACTGTTTGTAGACACACAATACAAATGTCATTGTTCTCCAAGTAAACATGTTGATTTTTAGATAAGGTATGTGCTAGCTATAGGAAGCTAGTGAATGAACGGTGGAATTTCTGAGAGTTATAAAGAGTGGATTATGTTGTATTATATAAAATCTCCTCTATAATTTGCAGTGGACAACTAAGTTTGTGTGAAACATTTAATTAACTTTTAATTACTGTTGTGTATAAAACTTTTGACTAATATTATTAGTTTGAACTAATAAATTATTAGCTAATATTTAAATAACGGTACATATTTAATATTATCTGTGTATCAACTCTGAAATTCAGGTTTATTTTAAGATGACTTTTATGTGCTGCTGGTGTTTTGAAAACTGTTTCAATAGTGATAAAATAAATTCTTTTTTGTGTAATTTCTAAATTATTTTTTTTTGTCAGACTGTTATGTAACGGTCCATTAATAAAAACAAAAAAACACACAAAAAAAACAAGTCTCCAATAAAAATAATATACTTTTCAAATGCTGTCCCTCTTCGTTCATTATTACAGTTAGAGTTGCAAAAATATAACTCTAGCAATAGATTTTTAGATATCTGTAAGACTAATCAAAATGGGGGGCTGAGGGCTGGGGGTTTGTGTCCTCAGCAAGTCAATAACATTTCAGTGTTTTAGATACTATGAGTTAATTATAAAACACAATTGGTGGATAATGTTCTAGTGGAAAAATAAACAAGAACATTCTGGTTTCCTTACTGAGAGCACAGATATACGCTAATGTGGGAAAATAACTACTGGAAACAGGAACAAAATCACATTCTAATTCCTAAATTATTATTATTATTTCGTAGTGCTTTACACTATTTTAAGAGGGGGGATTTAACTATAAATAGGACAATTACAAGAAAACTTATAGGAGCGATAGGTTGAAGAGGGCCCTGCTCAAACGGCCATAAGCTTTCCTAAAGAGATGGGTTTTAAGGCACTTCTTAAACGATTGAAGACTAGGGGAGAGTCTGATGACAATAGGCACGCTATTCCATAGGAAGGGAGCCGACCGCGAGAAGTTCTGCAAGTATGAGTTGGCCAGACGGGTGCGAGCAACGGACAGGAGAAGGTCACGGACAGAGCGGAGAGACTGAGAAGGGATATACCTATGGATCTGTGAAATGGTATAAGAGGGTCTAGAATTGTTCAGTGCTTTATATGTATGGGTTATCACTTTGAATTGACTCCTATAGGATACAGGAAGCCCATGAAAGGAGTGACAGAAGTGTGAGGTATAAGAGGACCGACTAAAGAGGAAAATCAGTCTGGCGGCAGCATTCATTACAGACTGTAGAGGGGCAATATGGCTTTTGTGAAGACCAATCAGGAGAGGGTTACAGTAATCCATGCGAGAAATTACTAGAGCATGGACAAGCTCCTTGGTAGCATCTTGCGTAAGAAAGGGATCGATGCGAGCTATGTTTTTAAGATAGAATCTACAGGATTTGGTAACAAACTGGATGTGAGGCTCAAAGGTGTGGTCAGAATCAAGTATGATGCCAAGACAGCGCGCTTGCAAGGATGGACGTATGTGGATACCACTAACAAAAGTGTTATAGTTAAAACTAGTGTATATTATTTCAAAGGAACAGTTGAACTCAAATGCACCCAAAATAATATTGCTCACAAAAGGCACGTTTAGGGAGTATTTTCTTTTGGCTCACATGCTATTTCTATTAAAATATTTTCATTAAAGTGAAATATTGTCCTGTAAGACTCTGAATGCATGACTACCACCATAACAAAGAACAATGTAATTAATTATTTATGGCTTCTAGCGATCACCATATGCTGCTAACAAATACATAGTGACAGCAATACTGGGGCCAGCTTTCTACAATGTAAATCACAGCTCTGAATGATTTATTGTACAAGCACGGTAAATGCTTGTATCAAGATTGAATAAAAAGGGTACTTTTCCATATGCCATGAAACATGTCTAATAATGAGAGCAGGAGGTTCATTCGCTCTTTTATCCCTTAAAGCAGGACTGTCATGCCGAACGTACCTTTCCTCAATTGCTCCTCTTCTCTCCCTCTCTCAGAATCTGTTCTCCGTTTCTTCCTATCTGATCTAGTTTTCTTTAAAACATAAGACAAAGCTTGACCCGCTCTGACCCACTTCCCGTAGGTCAGAGAAATTTTTCCCACAATACTCACTTTTTTCTCCGTGATCTCGCGATGCCTGCTTTCAGTATTCCCAAATGTCCTGGCATTTAGACGACCAAATTTCATCCTAACAGAATGAGAACAGTTTCTCCATTCGTGTTAGGATGCCATTCTGGACTTTTTGTTAATTGAAATTTCATTTGAATGAATGAAACTCCAATCTGATCAATGCTGTGGCTGCTCATTGCTGTGTAAAAAAAAAAAAGCCCCCCCATCCCCTTCTCATAAATTGCCCCATGGTGGGCATCTATTAACTAGCAGGGGGGACATGTTGGATTTTTTTTTTTTTTTTTTTTAAGGATCAGGATTTTTTTTTTGGCTGTGTTTTGTTTGCGCTTGGGTCTTTTTTATTTTATAAGTTCGTCAGGTTTAATGGATTTTAATTTGGCCTTTTTTGTGGCTGAAAAAAAGAAGGTTTTAGAAAACAAAACATCAAATGGTACGTTTTTTATTTATTTATAGGTATTTAGTTTTATTGTCCCCCCCCTCACTATTTTTAGGGTGAGTGGGGTAGGTAGGGCTTTATTTTATTTTTTGGGGGTGGGGAGTGACTAGGGGCTTGACGATCCCTACTCACCTCGGGGGGTATTTTGTCATTTAGTCCCTACCCCACGCTCATGGGTGGGGCCCAGGGGGAGGACAATGGGTCTTCCCCCCCATTGTTATTTAGGCTCCCCACCCGTCGCTCATGGGTAGGGGAAACAATTGGTTGCCCCCATTGTTTTCTTGGGCCACCACTCATTGGTGGGGGCCAGTGAAAGGACATTGGAAGGACATTTAGGGACCCCACCCGCCGCTCATGGGTGGGGGACAAAGAGGACCCTATGTCCCCCGTTTAAATAGCCCCCACCCCCACACTATGTCCCCTCCGCTAGTCAATAGATGCCCCACCATGAGGGCCATTTATTAGCGGGTGGGACTTTTTTTTATTTTTATAACAGTGAGCAGTCATAGGCCCTCATAAAAACCCCCATTAAAAGAACTAGCCTAACGAGAGCGTCTTGCTCCCCAAGAGGGGATCCAAACACCTACACAAAAAAGAGGGGGAGACAGAAGGGGAGGAAGAGGGAGGATAGGATTTTGAACTCTAATTGTCACTCCGCCAATATTTCTAACCTTAGAGTCGTTAATCTTTCAAACTGTGACCTTAACAAATATCATCTCATTACTAGAGAAGGGATTGTCCTTTGTGCCAGTACTGCCTTTTAATAAACTTCTGTGGGTTAAAGACCTTCACCTTTTCACTCGCAAATTGGCACTTCATAAATACCATCAGATCAATAAAGAAAAGAAGGCAAGATCTCATGGAATGTCCACTACTGAATATGACTGTCTTATAACCCTGATGGAGTTATGGGAAGAGAATAATGAGGCTAGCCCTTCCAACTATACTGATCTCAAACAAAAGAGTCGGTTCACCCCTTATCTAGGGAACTATCGAAACATTGATCTCTTTGTGGAAACAATGAAAAGTGAAATTGATAAGATTAACATCAGGTCTTTGGAGCTATATCCAAACAAAAATCTGTCTAAGAAAGAACATGCTTTGAGTTCCCTTAAAAACGACAACAAGCTAATTATAAAACCAGCAGATAAGGGTGGCAACTTTGCAGTTATGAACTTTAACAGCTATGTTGAGATGGTTGTGAAGGTTCTAGAGGATGGAGAGACTTATAGGGTCCTGAAATCAGACCCTACAAATGACTTCCTTCAGCCATGTAAGGAAATCTTGGACAAGGGTGGCAGTGAAGGGTTGCTGTCGGGTGACTAGTATGAATTCATTCTTAACCGTCACCCTAAGATAGCAACCTTTTACTGCCTGCCCAAAGTCCATAAAAGTCTGACTTCTCCCCCGGGTCGCCCCATTGTGTCGGGCACTGACAACTTGATTCAGAATGGGAGTATATATATATCGATCGGATTTTGAGACCCTTTGTTGAGTGGCTTCCATCTTCAGGGACACCAAACAAGATATTGCCCTTCTCTCAAATTTACAGGTACCCCCTTTAGCCAATCCCTGTAGTCTGGACATTGATGCACTCCTCCATCCTACATTCTAAATGTATTCGGCACATTGGTCACTTCCTGGAACAGAGGTGAGAAAAATATACCCCACACACCAGATTCAATCTTGAACTCCTCGAGTATATACTTACTTGATTTTGTAAAAATCCTCAACATCAATGATGAGAACTTGAGGTTCACTAGCAAATTTGGCGGGTCCTGTCTCAATTTCTTGGATCTGACAATTTCCATCACAGACCAAAACACTATACATACTACCGTACAGAAAACCGTCCGCCTCTAAAAATCTCCTCAGATGGGACAGTTTCCACCCTAAACCCTTGAGGCAGGATATCCCTACGGGTAAATACCTCAGGGTCAGACAAAACTGCAGCACCATTGAGGATTTTATCATCAAAGCAAGGGACCTTAGAAACCAATTTAGGGAGAAAGGATACCCCAATCAATGCTTGAAATGCACTTATAAGAGGGCCTTGGAGTCTGACCATAATGTACTGGTAAATGAGACTGCACCTAATGTGGCATTACAATCATTAGATTGATAGCCACCTATGATGCAGGATGGGGAAGTGTTCAAGAATCACTCCAGCGCTTCAGGCCATTACACACCAGCGATGAGCACTTAAAAGAGGTACTTGCCCCCCCCCCAATGTGACTATTACAGCACGCAGGGGTAAAAACCTTTGAGACATTTTGGCCCCAAGTCACCTACAACAAAGACAGTCTTCTTCAACAACATAGCTTCATAACCCTCTAACTGGTACCTTTGGACGTGGAAGGTGTGGTGTATGCAAATACATCACGAGGGATTATACAATTGTGAAGGATAGTGAAGAAAAGGAGGAGTTCAAAATAAAAAAAAATTCAACTGTAACACGGCAGGCTTCATATACTTGCTTACCTGCCAGTGTCACCTTAAATATGTTGGAAAGACTTTTCACCAGTTTAAAAAACAGTAGACAACCCCATTATGAGACATCTTAGGGAATGTCACTGAGGCGATTCGAAAGGTCTACGTTTTTGTGGCTTGGAATTGGTGAAGAAAAGTGTAAGGCGGGGTGATTATGATACTTTTTTAAGGCAACCAGAGTGCTTTTGGATATATAGATTGAAAACACTGAGTCCAAAAGGACTTAATGAAGGATTTTGCTTCTCCCCTTTTCTTTAATAATTCCCCCCACCCCATAATAATTTTGATTACCTCCACCTGTACACAAAATGAGTTTAATCTATTTAAACTAGATCGATTGGAAAAACATTGACTCTAATGTGAAGGTATTTCTCATAATCTTTGTTGTTGACCTCTGGGCAATGTAATGCATCTATTCACAAGGCAGGACCTTTATCGATCAATGAACTTATTGATCTCATCACAAGGGTATTTCTGCTTTGTGTGTTTGGATTATTATATCCACACATAAGGCAGGACTTGTATTGAAATAAGTAATTAGTTGTTTGGTACCTTGACTGGTTTTTGTCTTTCGTTTATCCTGCTCTCTCTAATCCTTGACCTTGGCTTGTTTAATCGTTATTCCTTACCTAAGTAATCCTCTGACCTCGGCTTGTATTCTGACTGTTTATTTGTATAACCCGGCCATTGTAAGGACCGGTATTACAAATATTCTTGTTTGTGATTCTGTCTGTGTGTTCTGGTTCCCGGATTCCGGACAATAACCCAGTGCAGCAAAAAACACCAGAATGTATTGCCACTAAATACACTTAATAAATAGATAAAACCAAGTACAAAAGATGATAGCGCCCACACTGATTATATATTTTACCTTTTAGTATGTGACAGACAGGTTCTTTTTCAATAAAATGTATTAGCAGAAAATGTATAGTACAAGCATAAAAAGCCCATATAGTATAATATGTTAAAAAAACAACAACAAAAACAATATTAAGATGGGTTAAAATTGAACACTCACTATTTACAGAACCATTTTAAAGATTGGCTCTGAACTATAGATACAATTCATCCACAATAAGGATAGATGGTAATAGATGAGGTCTTACTGGAACTTAAGGATATCCAGAAGAATCAGGAACCAAAATAAAATAGAATAATCTTTATTCTCATAAAAGTTAGATAAAACAATCAAATATGAACAGCACAACGCGTTTCAACCAAAATAGGTCTTCCTCAGATGCAATCTAAACAGAAACTGCTAGTGCAAACATATATACCCCACATAATAAGCTCTATTAAGTACAGGTGTGCTAATTGTCCAAAACACACCCCCTATCCATATATGGTCAATATTTGGTCCTAACCGGATGCATATCGCATTACAGACCTAGCTGCTACATATTTCCACCAGCATCTTGTATAACTACACGGTAGTCAAAATTAGTCCTCCTCTAAATCTTCATATGGATGATCTGCTGCTCATTAGATCCAAACAATAGACATAATCATTTCTGCAGCCAATAACCAGGTAATTTCCCCAAACAACGGGTGAAGAAAATACTTCTCCGTCAAGTTTATACACAGTGTCCAAGAGCCCGCTGCCAGCATTGAAAACCCACACATTCCCATCTGTAGAAGCAGCTGCCACAAATTCCATGTTCTGCGTGTGTGGGTGTGGAAACACAAATGGAGTGGAATACACCCTTGAGCTGGTTTTGTATTTCCAAAGTAAAACGCCCTCCATGTCACAGCAATAGATGAAGCCATCATGTGAGCCAAAAATGACTTTCTGGGAAATACTTGAAATACACGGGGAGGAAAATATTGGCCCGCTGGTGGTAATATGCCAAACCTGTGCAAGAATAGCCAAAAAAAGAGAACAAAATATTTGTCAGAATCGAATCACAAATGTTTATTCACAGATATGATTTTGTACTAATTAGTATAAATACAAACTATTTAGCAAATATGCTAATTTCTGAGAAAATGACATTTTCATTACTGTGTAGAGTGATCTGCAAGAACAATACACTGGGCCAGCACACTTAAAGAGAAACTGTCACTTTTCTGATGACAGTTCTAAATTCCATAACCTCAGTTAACAATACTAGTGTGACTCCCAAGAAATCACTGACAGACAGTTTAATTACCAGACTTGTATTATAACTGTCATACAGTGGTTACTGCATTTTCCAAATTCAGTGTATCTCTATGAACCATGACAAATTATTAGTCAGACAGATTAAATTGGGTTTAGTACATATCTAAATGTATGCACAGGTTAGCTAGAAATGACTTAAAATGGACTTGTGAATGTTTTCATTATGCAGTGAGTAGTATAAATGAAGGTTGGCTGGGCACCATGAGAAATGGAAGTCACATATACATGTACTACGATACTTGGTCTTCTCTGAATTAGTGTATGCTCTCAGAAATGTTTAGGAAGGACTGTGGCAGAAGTTAAAACTGTTCAATTTGATCTAATCAGAGAGGGCTGTTGATTGTTGAATCTGCTGAGGAGCCTGTCTATTTGAGGCTGCCAATCGGTAATGCTTGTCCTAACTGACCTGCAGACAATTGTTTTGCCAGAACTCTAGCCCCACAGAGTTATCAGTTTGCAAATATAAACAAGTGATTTAAATAATGCATATGTGTCAAGTCTGTAAAAATAAAAGCAAAATAAACAAACAGATAAAAAAAAATAATAATAATTTATATATATATATATATATTTGTGGTCAGGGCATCAAAGGCCATAATGAGAGCATATTAGAAGTAGGTATGTAAGGTCCCTATATGAAACATATAGTGATATGAAAAATTGGTTGTGGTGTGCCGGAGCCGACAATGTGGGCGGCCTAGAGGGCCCACCCTGGATAATGATATGAGAAAAAGAAGTGGTGGGAGTGTTAGTCAAATAATCAAACACTTGATTTGATCTCTATCTGCTCCTGTCCAAATTGGTTATTTAATTGCGTGCACGCTTCCTAAAAATAATTCACACCTAGAATACTCTAGGCACCAAAACAACTTTACCTTAATGAAGCGGTTTTGGTGTATAGATTGTGCACCTACAGTTTTGATCAGCTTTCAGCCATTTTGGATTTAAATCACTTTTTTTTTACACCCTCCCCTGGCATTTACTCACACACCCTTCCTCTTTCTCTGTAAATGAACCTTTAATCACACACAGGAGGCTGTTGCATGCTCCAGTAGGCAATTAACAAAGCAGTAGATAACTTAAAAAAAATAAACACACTTTTCATTAAGGGAAGTTTAAAAATTAGATTGTTTTTCAGGATATATGTAGAGGGGCTGTATAGGTCACAGCCAGGGAAGGTGGGGATAGGAAGCATAAACAAAGTGATTTAACTCCAAAATGGCAGAAAACTGAGCAGTGAGACGTCAGAGGCATGTACTACACACCTAAACCACTCCACGATGCTAATGTTGTTTTGGTGCCTCAAGCATCCCTTTAAGCATTGCTCAAATGAGCACAATGGGAATTAATGTGTATTGTTATTCAATTGTTAGCTTTCTGTTGTAGAAGATTCTACAAGTCATAACAATCTATGCAGGAATAAAAGAAACATAAAAACAAAAACTACCCAGAATAACGAACAGTAACCGAACTTACACATTACATCTAATATGCATGGGAGCCTTACATGTCCCTTTAATGTCTGATAGCTTGTGACTTCATGGATATGATCAGTGTTAAAATAAAATAATAATAAAAAAATAATGCCAGTGCACCTCTCCCCAAGTCAGACATTGTTAACTATTACTATTAACCCCTTAAGGACACATGACATGTGTGACATGTCATGATTCCCTTTTATTCCAGAAGTTTGGTCCTTAAGGGGTTAAAAGCAATCGGCGCATTTGACAGTGCGGCCTGAGCTTCAATGAACTGAGGAGGCGAAGGTTATGAGAGAGGTATGTGATCATCTATACACTAGAGCGGAAAACTAGATCACGATCATGACAATCACCGCGATACCCAGTACTGTAAAGGAGAGCCTGAACTGAGAGCTGTCGGTCTGAGTCAGCTGTACCATTGCAGGAGACGGAGAGACACGTGAAAACGCTGGTGGAAATGCTGGGGAGACAAACGAACACGGAAGCAAATGCTGGGCAAGAAACAGAGAAGTACTGGCTTGGAAACGTGTGGAAACTTGGGGCAAAAGTTGAAGATGGTGTGTTTAAGGAAGGAAAGGGAGGTGGAGGAAGGGAAGAAAGGAAAGGAAATGAGGAAAGAAGGGCGGGTGGGGAGAAAAAAAAGGAGGGGAAAAAAAAGAAAACAAACAACTAAAGAGATTCATAGAGAAACAAAATGCCTCCAAATGTAGATAAGATAGAAAATATTAAAAAAAAACAAATAAACCAGATCCCTCTAATAAGGGGCAACAAATAAGTGCCTTTTACTCACCAAAAGGTAAAGCTGATTATTAATGGCTAAGCCTTCCCTGAATCAAACAATGGAAACAACTACCTCTGAACCAGTAGACGATATCTCCCAGCAAACCTTAAACACAACTTTAGAAGCTCTGTATCAGAGAATCAAAGGAGACTTGGATAAAACCATGGCTGAATATAAAGAATACCTCTCTCAATTAGAATCCACAATTGCCTTACAATCTCAGTATATAGAACAAATTCAAATGAAAAGCAATGACCTACAAACTCAACTAGATCCTGCAACCCATACGATATCTAAACTACAAGAAAAAGTGATAGACCAAGACGACAGACCGCGCAGACAAAACCTAAAGATAAGAGGAATTCCGGAAGAAATGGTAGACCTTTATTCCCTGTTTAATGGAGATGCTCGCACTATATATTGACCTAATGCTTTCTGGACCAGCTCCCATTGAAAGAGCCCACAGACTCCCAAAACCAGCGTATCTAAACCCAGCCAAATGTTCCTAGGGATGTGATAATCCGATTTAACAACTCAAGGATCTATCTTTAAAAGAATTGAGGAAAAATCCTAGTACCATCCCAAAACTTGCAAAGTTAAGGACATTTGCTGATATCTCGGTCGAGATACGACAAAGCAGAAAAAAGTTTAATGATTGTACCAGAAATCTTAGAGACAATCACATAACTTATTCCTGGGACTTTTCTACTAAGCTGAGAATTTTATATACGGATAGAATTCATGTATGTCCAAATGCCGCACAAGCAAAAGAGAAATTGATGCTATGGGACTCTGGCAAAAACATAAATGAAAGAGGAGCTTTTTTCCTTTTTGTTTTTTCCGTTTAAAGAAACGGTTTTAAATGTTTTTTTTTTTTTTTTTTTAGAGAAAGATAAATTCCTAAAATTTCTCATGTCTCTAGGGTGAGATGGAAGGGGAGGAGATCGGGGAAAAGAGAGTGAAGGAGAGTTAGGGGAGGAAGGAGGGGCAAGGGAATGAGCAAAATAAAAGAAGATGTATATAATAGATAATAGATAAGAAGAAATACACTAGTTAATAATGAACAAATAAGTAATCACATGGTAAAATGAAAAGGATACACTATTACTATACAGAATGAAGTTAATAAGTATATGATATTTTCCCGTATTCTAAATTATGCATGATTAAGCAATACTAAATAGCACCAATAGATAAGTTAACTATGGAATAAATAAAATCTACACTTTAATACTTCTTATGGAGGCGACCGGCTCGGTGATCGTGGAGGCGAGAATGGAAGCAGCAGGCAGGGGCATCGTGCGAGGGAGCAGTGATCTTCCTGCAGCTTCTCTCTGCTCCCTTGCACTGTGTAATGATGACAGGAGCCGGAATATGATGTAATTCCGGCCCTGACATCACTGCAGACAGTGCGAGGGAGCAGGGAGTAGCTGCAGGAAGATCACTGCTCCTTCGCACACAGAAATAGCAGCCCCACTGGACCCCAGGGAAAGTCTAAACAAGTACTAAACTGCCTTCCTATGGAGAGATATCGAAAGATTTAAATTGGACAGACTAACCCCCGGATGACCCCTAAAGTATATATTTTTTTGTATTGAATGTTTATGTTTTGTGAGTTTTTTGTAAAAAAAAGAAAAGAAAGAAAATTCTAATAAAGATTTATATAAAAAATAAAAATAAATAAAGGCCGTCGACATACACTTCGAACTAAGGTTCCATTAGCATGTTCGCTCTTACCTTCTCTCCTGAATGACTAAAACAATAGAAGTTTTCATCCACACATCCAACAAACACATGTTTCGTGTTGCACTGAGGTGAAGCAAACACAGGTTTGCCACACGCATGCCTCCATAACGTATCTCCAGTAGACTGTAGGGGTAAAAACCAAGGGGACATTTTAAAGAAAAGATCTGCATAAGTGATTATGTGATTCTCTTGTTATTTCCACACAAAATAGAACAGACAGGAGAAAGCTATTTTGTATATAATTCTGCCTGTGTGAGTATATTATCAGCATGCAAATCATCAAGGGATAAATCTATTTTAAACTAAACATGGCTGATGAATAGCACCACACGAAGAGATTGGCATGCTAAATGTGAGACTATCCAACTTGCATCTCACCTAGAAATATTTTTAAAACATCATTTTTAAAAGAACTGCCACTTTGTGTTTAAGGTCAACAATCACATATATCTAGCATAATTCCTGTAGAATTAAACTAAAGAGGAATGATCAATGGGTGACAAACATTTGTAAGGAGCCACGATCCGCACTAATTTTCCGATCTGGGTCACTACAATTCTTTACATTCGGCCAGGCTTTCTGTTTCTAATTTTAAGCCTCGTTTAGTCATGCTACTTGTCAGTAGGCATTTACATAGCATTTTTGTTATGCCATCAGTTACTTCCAGGACTAAAGGTAAGCTTCTACTGTATATTTTTAGCACCTTCATACTTTCATGCATACAACACATTTTATTAGTTGCTTCATTATGGTATTTCTCTGCACAATAGGGTGTTGTCTGGCTGTTGTCCTTGGTGTCTCATTGAAGCTTCCGGCATGGTACTGGATAGTTTTGTTAAAAAAAATAATAGTTTTATATAGGTAGCGGGCTCTGATGTGTATGGATCTTAGCTACCTGATACTTGAACCCCAAACTACACACAGTTGGTATTGTTATTTGTGTTATTAGTATGTATCTGTATGTTAAATGGTTCTATGTCACCTGATCAGTACTAAGTACTTTGTAATACTACAAGGGTGTACATTGCTTTAGTTCGTCATACGATTACTGGTTGTCAGAAGCAAGGGGTAATGGGGACCATGTTCTTAAACTAAACATCCCCACTCATCTACAGGAACAGTTTCCCTTACAGGTTCTCATGGTTCAATTTATTAGGTAAAATTGATCATTTACGTAAGTAACAGTCTACTTTGCTTAGGGGTATGAAGTATGCACACCTCACTACTTCATTAAGTATACCAGGTTTTATTTTTTGGAGGCATGTCATATTCTCTTTTACAAGTTAAATGTTTTCATATTAATTTTTATTTTCAGTTACTTTACATTTCCTCACTCTTATGTTTTATACTATGCTTTACTGTCGCAATACCTATGTTGGAGCACTTGCTCCAAACTTGTCGATGGTTATCCACAAGTCAATATTTTATTCCATTGCTTCCCAGTGGTCGTGTTATTACTTTATTCTGGTCACCTCCCTTATGATATATCTTACGTATCAATACAACATGCAGGCTTTAAACTTACCATTGATTATCTCGGGCTATATATATGATTAACATTTATTATACGGTTCAATTTCCTTCGGTTTTGGTAACAGGTATCACTAGAGTATTTCAGTGTTCTGGGCTCATCTTACTTACTTTACCTACCTACCTAACTGGCAATCACTCTGCCGTATTTTCACAGTGTTAGTAACATCAATCTTCTCGCTTTCATCAATCTTCCATGGGTATGTCATTTTCATTGTTTCATATTCACGTTTTTTCAAGTTACCGTGCAAGTAACTTGCTTTACAAATCTACCTCCCTCCTTACGACAACCACTTGCTCTACAGAATGTTACCTTTAGGTTGGTCTTAGGGTACTCCAGGTGGCCATAGTTAGTACTTTTTTGGGCTTCTTGTGCCTTTACATAGCTGTCCCGGAACAAATCATACTTAGTGCCTCACATCTCCACCCTCTTGGCAAAGGACTTAGGTCCTCACCTGTCACGGCCAACCTATCTTGAATCTTTTTGATGGTCACCGAGAGGCCAACACCCCGTCACAACGCTCGGTGGCAAAATTATTCAATGGCCCAACTCATAGGTAGAGCCTCTCATCATCTCTTGGCAACTAGTTAGGTTCCCAAGTTACCAATTTAGCTTAGTTGTTTTGCCACTTGGCATAACATAGGTCATCGAGTACCTGGGCGTTATATAGTTGCTCCCACTAACGAGTTTTCTGTTTCAGGTATTGTTAAAAATGTCACTACAACTCAGGGAATGACAGAGGGAAGAGACAAAGAACAGGGGATTAGGGGTCTATAACCATTCTGATAATTAGTTTCAGGTCCAGTTTGGTAGATGTACCAAAACACGAGACTTGGGAAGAGTCAGTATTTCCTTACAGCAGCTAGTATGGAGCACCACTCACATCTACCAATACATTGTCTTAAAGGACCACTATAGTGCCAGGAAAACATACTCAGGGTCCCCCTCCCGCCGGGCTCTGGGGAGAGGAAAGGGTTAAAACTTACCTTTTTTCCAGCGCCGGGCGGGGAGCTCTCTTCCTCCTCTCCTCCTCTTCGGCTGAATGCGCATGCAATTACAATGCTTTCCTATGGACGCTGGCGTCTTCTCACTGTGATTTTCACAGTGAGAAGCACGCAAACACCTCTAGCGGCTGTCAATGAGACAGCCACTAGAGGCTTTGGAGGCTGAAACTGTAATGTTTATAAAAAAAAGGGTTAATCCTAGAGGGACCTGGCACCCAGACCACTTCATTATGCTGAAGTGGTCTGGGTGCCTAGAGTGGTCCTTTAAATAGTTACATAGCTGAAAAGAGCCAGCTGTCCATCAAGTTCAGCCTTTCTCAAAATGTTTTGCTGTTGGTCCAAAAGAAGGCAAAACCCCTGTCTGAATCGTTTCTTATTTGGCAACAAACTAAGACAAAAGTTTGTTCTTGATCCCAGAATGTCAGTCAGATATCTCATTAGATCAAGAAGCTATTCACCCACTAATTAAAAATTATATCCCTGCATATTGTGTTTTAGCAAGTATTCATCCATTTGCTGTTTAAACATCTATAAAGACTCTGATAAAACCACCTCTTTAGGCAGAGAATTCCACATCCTTATTGTTCTTACTGTAAAAAAATAAAATAAAAAAAAACAACCTTTCATTTGCATTAGACTAAGTCTCCTTTCTTCGTGACCTCATGTCCTATGTATACTCCTGTCTATGAAAAGATTTTCAGACAATAGTGACTTGCCGTTTTTCTAAACTAAAGAGGTTTATATTTATTATCTTTTCTTCATACCTAAATTTAGTAGCCCGTCTATTCACTTTTTGTTAGTGCCATAATATCCTTCTTTAGAACAGATGCCCACAATTGCACAGCATGTTCAAGGTCTGGTCTTACCAGTTATTTATAAAGAGGCAAAATTATATTTTCATCCCAAAAATTAATGCCCCTTTTTATACATGACAAAACCTTACTGGGCTTAGCAACTGCTGATTGACATTGTATATTGTTACCTAGTTTGTGGTCTATAACAATTCCCAAATCCTTCTCATGTGCGGTTATCCCTAATTCACCACCATATAGAGTGTAAGTTGCTTGTGCATTCTTTACCCCTAAGTGCATAACTTTACTTTTTTTTTACATAAAATTTTATTTGCCATCTAAGGGGCCCAGTCCTCCAATCTATCTAAATCCCTCTGCAGCAAAACAATACTGTGTCACCATTCATTACAGTCAGCATAGTTTCATGTTTTCTACATTACTGTGTTACAGTATCATTTTAACCAATTTTACCAAATATTTACATCTTGCATGTTCTTGATTCTTGGATGTGAGTACATGCATTCTTAATCTGTGAAACTATTTTTTTTAACTCTCCACCTCCTAGTACCAGCCCCTGCACTGTTATTTTATTTATTTATTTATATCTCTCCCCCCTCACTCTGTGATCCTTAAACAAAATATTTACGACCCTCTGTGAGAATGGTCACTATTTTTCTCTGTTTTACGTGCACTCATGTCGCTTTACCCCGGTATCACAAGCAGTGGCTGAACTAATGTAGAGAGGGCCAAAATGCTAAAAATCCCCCTCTCCCCCCTAAATTCTGTTAGTCTCATAAAACATTATTACAAGATACTAATTTCAACTGTTATTTTACCTCTGTATCACTTTACTAATACAGCTACAATATCTGATATATATATATATATATACACACACACACACACTATATACAGTGATAATGTGTTACAAATAATACAGTTGCATCATACAAACAAGCTGTAAATATTCAAGAATCACCGATACAGTATGCAAAGAGACCTTTGATCATCAATCAGGACTTACCGGGTTAGAAGCTGAAATGAAGCCTCCGAGAGTAGCTGTATACAAGATGTATGGCTCAGAACTTATGCAGGGAGATGAGAACACAGCTCCTCCGCCACAGAATGATTTCCAGATACACTGCTTTACCTGCATGGACAACAACGAGGGGATCAGGTCCAAAAACACATTCTGAAGTCAATGAAAAGTAAACATTTATTTGAATTGAGGACGGATCATTTGGCATATTTACCATGATCACTGTACAGAAAGAATGGCTCCACTCACTTCACTAATAGGTTCAGTGTACAAATTTACTGCCTTCTAACTAATGGAAAGACCTGCCCACAATTGCAGTGAGTTTATAGAGGGAACTGGTTCAACTGGGTCTCTAATGTGTTCAACCTATGAACAAAACAAAAAATAGCTTGCTCTCTGGGTAGTTCAGTGGTTTCAAATATAGCGTGTTTGCCTTCACAAAAGGAAGCAAAGCAAAAGGGAATCAAAGCAAAGACCAGTAGACTGGTCCTACCCACACAGGCCAGTCGTAACTAAAATGTCTCTCTCCATGTACCTTACAGCTAACCAATGCAAGTTTTTTTACCCTGATATACCTCTCCAATTCATGGTTTGTGTCTAATGCACTGGTTTTGAAATTAAATGAGAGGCAGGGCTCATTTGCATTATCTAGATTATCATTTGATGGAGAGGAATGGTAAAGGACCTTCTATATATAGTATATTTTATTGAGTTTACGGGGATATTTCTGTAATTGTTTCTTTTTACAGTGTGGAAGAGAGCTGTCCATTTCTTCTTTCAATTCACCTCTCTGATCAATTAATTTTTTGTGTCAATTGGTCCACTTGCTCCTGTCTAATGTCAACATCATGGTTTTCTGCAGTTAATTCCACTTTTGTAAGTAAACAACTCCTATATATACAGGACTGCTGAAAAGTTCTGTTGTGCAACTATTAGACAAGTCAGTGGAATCAGCACCTAAATAATTCTCTGGCACTCCCTGTGTTGCTGATCTGCAGTGCTCAGCAAAAGTGTTAATCCACTCAGAACAGATTATTATTATGATATTTATAGAGCGCCGTCAAATTCCGCAGCGCTTTACAATGGGACACTATAGTCACCTGAACAGCTTTAGCTTAATGAAGCCTCACTGCTCAATCCTCTGTCATTTAGGAGTTAAATCCCTTTGTTTATGAACCCTAGTCACACCTCCCTGCATGTGACTTGCACAGCCTTCCATAAACACTTCCTGCTAAGAGAGCCCTATTTAGACTTTCTTTATAGCAAGTTTAATTAAGATTTTCTTATCCCCTGCTATGTTAATAGCTTGCTAGACCCTGCAAGAGCCTCCTGTATGTGATTAAAGTTAAATTTAGAGATTGAGATACAATTATTTAAGGTAAATCACATCTGTTTCAAAGTGAAACCAGTTTTTTTTTCATGCAGGCTCTGTCAATCATAACCAGGGGAGGTGTGGCTAGGGCTGCATAAACAGAAACAAAGTGATTTAACTCCTAAATGCCAGTGAAATGAGCAGTGAAATTGCAGGGGAATGATCTATACACTAAAACTGCTTTATTTAGCTAAAGTAATTTAGGTGACTATAGTGTTCCTTTAAGTAATTTATCTGAAGAAAAAAGTGTTGTTTCTGGATAAAAGTGCACTATGTACATTGCAGAAAATACAATGCATCTTATACAACATGGAAAACGTAGAACATTATAAAAACGTCAATATCGTGTTCTATACACGTGATCCCACGCTGCTTTTTTTATCTTGAGGTTGGGTTCTGAGTCAGTGAGTCTCATTTGAATATTTTATCTTCAGTCTGTAAAGGTGTAATGATTTCTACTAAGTTTGACCAGTTCATCAGCCCACTATATATTTGTATTGGTCTATTATTATTCTCGCTATTTATATAGCGTCAACAGATTCCATAGCGCTTTACAATATTATTAGAGGGGGAATTTAACTATAAATAGGACAATTACAAGAAAACGTTCAGGAACGATAGGTTGAAGAGAGCCCTGCTCACAGGAGCTTACAGTCTATAGGAGGTGGGGTATAGAACACATTAGGACAGGAAATAGCAAACAAATAAGGTGAGAGTGAAGCAGAGCTTGAGGAGAGAGTAGAGTGCTGCACTTTAGGAGCAAGCAAGAGACAATAATGTGAGGTAGAGGTTAGTCTGGGAGGCCATAAGCTTTCCTAAAGAGATGGGTTTTAAGGCACTTCAGGAATATTGGGGAATCATGATGGAATGTTTCCGTCATGTGTCCTTAAAGGGTTAAATAATTGAAGACTAGGGAAGAGACTGATGGTGGTAGGAAGCCTATTCCATAGGAAGGGAGCTGCCCGCAAGAAGTCCTGCAAGTGTGAGTTGGCCGTACGCGTGCGAGCAGCGGACAGGAGGTGGTCATGAGCAGAGCGTAGAGACCGAGAAGGGGCATACCTATGGATCTGTGAAAAGATATAAGAGGGGTTAGAATTGTTAAGTGCTTTATAGGTATGGGTTAGCACTTTGAATTGACTCCTATAGGATACAGGAAGCCAATTTAAGGATTGACAGAGGGGTGAGGTGTGAGAGGACCGACTAGAGAAGAAAATCAATCTGGCGGCAGCATTCATTACAGACTGTAAAGGGGCAATACGGCTTTTGGGAAGACCAATCAGGAGAGGGTTACAAAAATATATGCGGGAAATTACTAGAGCATGGACAAGCTCCTTGGTAGCATCTTGTGTAAGAAATGGCCGGATTCGGGCTATGTTCTTAAGATGGAATCTACAGGATTTGGCAACATACTGGATGTGCGGTTCAAAGGTGAGGCCAGAGTCAAGTATAATGCACGCTTGCAAGGATGGACTTATGTGGGTACCACAAACTTGAAGGGAGAGAAAAAGAGGAGGATCAGTATTAGGAGGAGGAAAGATAAGGAGCTCAGTTTTAGAGAGATTGCGTTTCAGAAAGCAGTCAGAGTTGGAAGATAGGCAAGCATTGACACGTTGCAGGACAGCAGGTGAGAGGTCCAGGGAGGAGAGATATATGTGGGTGTCATCAGCGAACAGATGGTGGTGGAATCCAAAAGAGGTAATAAGTTTGCCAAGAGAGGCAGTATAAAGAGAAAATAGAAGGGGATCAAGGACAGAGCCTTGGTGGACTCCAACCGAGACAGAACGAGGGGAGGATGTATCATTAGAAAGGGAGACACTGAATGAGCGTTCAGAGAGATAAGAGGAAATCCACGAGAGGACAGAGTCACAGAGAAGAGTTTGAAGAAAGAGAGCATGATCAACGGTGTCAAAGGCGGCAGAGAGGTCAAGAAGAATTAGTATGGAGTAGTGACCTTTGGATTTAGCTGCTATTAGGTCGTTAGTGCATTGTAAATGTATGGAAAAACTGTAGTATGCTAAAATGGGGCTGTCTAATCTCCCTGACCAGAAAGTGACTTCACCAATACGGTGCCTCCTTTCATTCTGGTCTAGTCAGAGGTCTATTGATATTATCCAATAAACCTCTGACTAGAGTACAGCTGCTAGTAGTCACCAGAAAAAGAAAACGGTCCATGCACTCCAAGGTTTAGATAGGCATTTTTATATGAACCACAGTGTCCAGCAGCAACGTTTTGATCCAAAGGACTTTTTTAAAAAGGTCTTTTTGGATCGAAACGTTGCTGCTGGACACTGTAGTTCAAATAAAAATGCATGTCTACGCCTTGGAGTGCATGGACCATTTTCTTTGTCTGGTGACTACTCACTACTTCTTGGGCCTTGCTGCTGGCCCCAGGTTTTGTTGCACCAATGATTTTTGGATTGAGTGCAGTTCCATTTTTTAGTTTTTTAGTACAGCTGCTAACCGTTTATACACAGTCTGGTTCACGGTTTTGAGAACAGTGCTGTGTGCAGTGACATTCTGACCCAGTGAATGTAGATGGGCACCCCCTTGGCTTGGGTTTCTCCAGGGAGGAGAGGATACTTTCAATTTGTGAAATAAAATTGTACAGAAAGTGGCAGTGGTGCTTCTGAGTGGAGGCTTTGGAAACCAATGAGTGTTTCTAAATAAACAAACATGTTATTCATAACTTTAAATGTTACTTGCATTAATTCATATTTGCATTTATTCTAATGTTCTACAGTGGTTTATTGCCATCAAATACATTTCTAATGCCAAGATAATTATATATAAAAAAAAAAAGCAATTATTTTCTCATGAGTCAGAGCTTAGTACAGAACAAGTGGGTTGCATCCTATTTTGATGCAGAAAATATTTTGGTGCTTCCCTATGGATAGAACTCCAGAAGGGGGTGGCAAGATTAAAATTGTAAAGGAACAATTATAAGAAAAGAAAAGAAATGCAGCCAAACTAAATAATAAAATTAAAAAGGCTGATGCCAGTGTCTTTAAATAACGGTATACACACAGTGTAGCTTAATGGAGTAATAACAGAATGTGAAATTAAACATCATTTACTGAATTGTGATCAGTAGAGAGTGAAAAAAGGCAAAAACAATGGAAGAACTCTCAGAATAAATCATTTGTAAAATGAGGAACAGGGAATGCCAATGTCAGACCTCCTATTCCAATTCTGGTCCCCTGTAGAATTGAATAATAAAAAATAAAAAAAAGTATAAACAACAGAAAGGAATGAACCAGTAGGAAGACTACTAAAAATAATATATTGAATTGTTTTATGGGCATTTACTGTAAATTACCGTATATACTCGAGTATAAGACGAGTTTTCAGCACATTTTTGTGTGCTGAAAAACCCCCACTCGTCTAATACTCGAGTCACTGTCTGTCACTGTCTTTTTGTTCTGTATTTACAGAGGAAGAGGTTCTATTTCAACTGTCAAAAGTAAAGACAAATAAGTCAATGGGACCTGATGGAATACACCCAAAGCTATTAAAAGAGCTTAGTGGTGTACTAGCAAAACCATTAACAGATTTTAACCAATCATTGTTAACAGGAGTAGTCCCAGAAGATTGGAAGTTAGCGAATGTTGTGCCCATTTACAAGAAAGGTAATAGGGAGGAGTCGGGCAACTATAGGCCAGTAAGCCTTACTTCAGTAGTGGGGAAAGTGATGGAAACCATGTTAAAGGATAGGATTGATGAACATCTAAAAACACATGGATTTCAAGATCAGAGACAACATGGGTTTACTTCAGGGAGATCATGCCAAACTAATCTTATTGATTTTTTGATTGGGTAACTAAAATTATAGATCAGGGTGGTGCAGTAGACATTGCTTACCTAGATTTCAGTAAGGCTTTTGACACTGTTGCACATAGAAGGCTTATCAATAAACTGCAATCTTTAAGTTTGGATTCCAATATTGTTGAATGGGTAAGGCAGTGGCTGAGTGACAGGCAACAGAGGGTTGTAGTTAATGGAATATATTGAAGCTTGGACTTGTCACCAGTGGGGTACCTCAGGGATCTGTACTTGGACCCATTCTCTTTAATATTTTTATTAGTGATATTGCAGAAGGTCTTGATGGTAAGGTATGTCTTTTTGCTGATGATACTAAGATATGTAACAGGGTTGATGTTCCAGGAGGGATAAGCCAAATGACAAATGATTTAGGTAAACTAGAAAAATGGTCAGAATTGTGGCAACTGACATTTAATGTGGATAAGTGCAAGATAATGCATCTTGGACGTAAAAACCCAAGGGCAGAGTACAGAATATTTGATAGAGTTCTAACCTCAACATATGAGGAAAGGGATTTAGGGGTGATTATTTCTGATGACTTAAAGGTAGGCAGACAATGTAATAGAGCAGCAGGAAATGCTAGCAGAATGCTTGGTTGTATAGGGAGAGGTATTAGCAGTAGAAAGAGGAAGTGCTCATGCCATTATACAGAACACTGGTGAGACCTCACTTGGAGTATTGTACACAGTACTGGAGACCGTATCTTCAGAAGGATATTGATACCTTAGAGAGGGTTCAGAGAAGGGCTACTAAACTGGTTCATGGATTGCGGGATAAAACTTACCAGGAAAGGTTAAAGGATCTTAACATGTATAGCTTGGAGGAAAGACGAGACAGGGGATATGATAGAAACATTTAAATATATAAAGGGAATCAACACAGTAAAGGAGGAGACTATATTTAAAAGAAGAAAAACTACCACAACAAGAGGACATAGTCTTAAATTAGAGGGACAAAGGTTTAAAAATAATATCAGGAAGTATTACTTTACTGAGAGGGTAGTGGATGCATGGAATAGCCTTCCAGCTGAAGTGGTAGAGGTTAACACAGTAAAGGAGTTTAAGCATGCGTGGGATAGGCATAAGGCTATCTAACTATAAGATAAGGCCAGGGACTAATGAAAGTATTTAGAAAATTGGGCAGACTAGATGGGCCGAATGGTTCTTATCTGCCGTCACATTCTATGTTTCTATGTTTCTATGTATTATGGCAACTTACATTGCCATAATACAGACCAGGACCACCAGGCTCATTACAAGCCCGGCGGTCCTGTTGGGGGCTGGCAGCGAGCTGTAACTTACCTTTCCTGCAGCTCCTGTCAGCTCCCTTCTCTCTCAGCCCATCCACTGGACCACTAGGGAATGAGAGCCCCCCTCCCTGCCATGTAGGAAGGGGCGACGAAAAAATATAAATAATAATAAAATAAAAATAAAATATTAATAATATTAAAAAATAATAATAAAATACAAATAAAATACTAATAATATAACAAAAAAATTATTAAAATAATACTAATAATAATTTAAAAAATAATAAAAAATGCCCACCCCCCACCAAGGCTCTGCATGACATACACAAACACACTCTGCATCACACACACACACACACACTGCATTCATACACACACACCGCATTCATGCAAACACACTGAATTATATACACACACACACACAGCATTTATTATATACACACACTTTAAATAAATATTCAATTAATATAATTTTTGGGGGAATCTAATTTTATTTAGAAATTTACCAGTAGCTGCTGCATTTCCCACCCTAGTCTTATACTCGAGTCAATAAGTTTTCCCAGTTTTTTGGGGTAAAATTAGGGGTCTCGACTTATATTTGGGTCGACTTATACTCGAGTATATACGGTAGGTTTAGAAAAAAAATGTCAGGGTTACTTTCATAAAGAGCAATCTAAAGATTCTCGCTATAACACAGATCACTGAGATTTAATTTTAACTTGATTTACTGTTTTACAATTAAACTAAGACATTACCACCTAATGGACAAACAAGGATACAACAGGAAGTATTTATTAGTTGTTGGCATAAACTTAAAATTAAACTGTCACTCCAGTTTACCCATTTACTTATGACCTGCCCTTTATATCAATGTTCGTGCAGATCCTTTTTCAAATCCCATATGTCACAGTTACCCCCATGCATTATAAACAGCCCTGTGTGGTGTGACGGACACTATCACTGCCCAATTCTCTGCCATTTAGAAGTTAAATCCCTTTTGTTTCTGTTTATGCAGCCTTAACCACTCCTTCCCTTTCCACTGACTGACTGACACAGCCTGCATGAAAAAAATGGTTTCATTTACAATGAGATGTTAACTTACTTTAGGAGTTTTTTTTTTTTTTAATCTCCTGCTCTGTATATTGAACTTTAATCACACCCAATGCTTCTGTAGGCTCTAGTAAGTTAAAACAGAGCAGGAGATATGACATTCTAAATTAAATAGAATGTGCAATAAAATATGGTTAAACATTAGATCTAACTTTACCTGAAGTGTTTAGGAAGGCTGTGTAAGTACATGTATGTATGTTTGACTTTGCATAAACAAAGTGATTTAACTCCTGAATGGCAGAGGAGCAGTGAGATTGCAGAGGCATGACCTATACACCGAAACTGCTTCATTAAGCTAAAGTTTCTTTGGTGTCAATAGTGTCCCTTTAATAAGCCATGTAATATGTCAAATAAAAGGTGCATAATGTTGAAGCATGTATTCGATAAAAAGCAGTGTTTACATTGCTGGATAATTACACCTCTAGTGGCTGTCACTCAGGTGGCCACTAGAGGTGCTTCCTCTGTCAGTTCGCCACAATATGCAGCACTGTGTTAAGTTTCTCCACGCTTTACATGGAGGCGTTGAATGTTCCCCATAGAATTGCATGGATTCAATGCATTTCTATGAGGAGATGCTGATTGGCACAGTATGGCATTTTGCCGTGCATATGCAATAACCTCACAATGATTTTATGTGGAAAGGATTGGACTGGCTGAGAAAGGGTGAGTAAAATCATCTTTAATCTCCAGAAAGAGGGGAGGTAGTGAGCATAGGCACACCTCTGGATTGAGTCCTGCAGGAACAGAGTTCCTGCACTTTTTTTTAGCAGGAACACCGTTCCTGCAGGCACTCAGCGCCCCCAAATTCCCACCTTCCTCCCCCCATATTTCCCCAGTCATGGGGGGGCCAATAGGTGATGGACCCCCCCATGTGGGGCGCCTGTCTCCATATCAGACGTGGTGAGGGAGCTGTGTCCTCTCTGCTCCCTCGCGCCGCGTGCAGTTTGCTGATACCGGCACCCGGAATATGATGTCATATTCCGTCTCCCAGCTACTGTAGACAGGTCCACGCCAGCTCTCTAGGTAGGGAGGCTGGGTGGACATTTTTTAATTAAAAAAAAATTATTTGTGGGTGTGTGTGTCTGAGTATGTGTGTGTGTGTCTGTGAGTGTATGTGTGTGTGTGTCTGTAAGTGTGTGTGATCACCACCTCTTATCGTTTGCTCTCACGTACCCCCTCACCCAACAACCTCCGCCTAACCAGCCTCAACTCAGGAGGGACCTTAATTCTGTGAGTGTGTGTGTGCACGCGTATATATACAGGACCCTGCCGGCAGGGGAGATCCGTCGGCTCACGCAGACATGGCGCTATCTAAATGCCGGCTCTGCTCTAAGCCTCCATGGGCCGGCGTGGAGATCAAAAATTTACCTCACCGGCCCATGGAAGGAGGAAGGAGAGGACCCGGGGAGCTCTAGACAGCAGCACAGCCAGGTTCCTCTCGCGAAATCTGAGCGTTGCCGCGGCAACGCTCAGATCTCGCGAGAGTTAACTATAGCCACGCAGGCTAGAGTTCACTCTCCACTGGACCACCAGGGATGGCACATGGCAGCAAGGATCCCCCCTCCCTACATAAGGTAAGAAGGGAGGGGGGATCTGCCCCCACCTCTACAATACCTCCAAACATACAGCACACACACAGCACCCACACACAGTACACTAACCGCACCCTCACAAACACACACAGTACTTTACAAACACACAACACCCTCACACACTAACAGCCCCCTCACAAACACACACACACAAACAGCCCCCTCACAAACACACACACACAAACAGCACCCTCACAAATACACGACACCCACACATCACACAAACAGCACCTTCACACACACACAAATCACACAAACAGCACCCTCACACACACAGCACCCAAACAAACACCCTCACCCACATAGCACACTACTAGCACCCTCACACACACACACATCACACTAAAGGCACTCTCACACACACACACATCACACTAACAGCACCCTTACACCACCCTCACACAGCACACATACACACACACACACACAGCAGTGTACGTATGTGTGTGTGTGTATATATGTGTGTGTGTGTATATGTATATACACACACATACATACATATACATGCGGTGTGTGTTTGTGCTTTAGGGTGCACACCCTAATGCAATAGGCTGCGCACACCTATAGCAGTGAGCAAATGCTGCATTCCAGCACTAGAGTGTCAGGGACACATCTTTATATAAATACAAAAAGATAAGTCCTGCGCTCACTCCCATGACTCCTGGGTGGCAGCAACGACCACAGTACACATCAGCCACCATACAAACAGTAAAAACCAAAGAAAAAGTTACCTGCGCTCTCTCCTGAATCCCTATGTATATTTAAACAAATAGAGATCATTTAGTTACTCCAACGGCCATTGTAGGTCCTACACTGACCTTTCACCTTGTTTCCTTGAGCTTCTGGCAAAGGTATCTCTAATGTGACAGAGAGGGGTATTTTTTTTATATATATATATATATATATATATATATATATATATATATATATATATATACACCCCTATATATTTATTAACCCTTAATAGGGAACACATGGAATCGGCGGCAGCATTGTAACAAAGCTGTGTGATACAAAAAGCGAATACAAATACAAAAAGATAAGTCCTGCGCTCACTCCCATCACTCCTGGGCGCAGGTAACTTTTTCTTTGGTTTTTACTGTATGTATGGTGGCTGATCTGTACTGTGGTCGTTGCTGATGCCCAGGAGAGATGGGAGTGAGCGCAGGACTTTTTGTATTTGTATTCACTTTTTGTATCACACAGCTTTGTTACAATGCTGCCACCCATCCCATGTGTTCCCTATTAAGGGTTAATAAGTATGTAGGGGTGTACATAAAAAATACCCCTCTCTGTCACATTAGAGATATCTTTGCCAGAAGCTCAAGAAAGCACGGTGACACATCTTTATATTCCTGACACTATAGTGTTCATTTAATGTTAACAGTGTTTGAAGAAAAATTCCAAGAAAGAAATGCAGAAATTCTTGCTCAAGAGAAAATGACATATAGTTTAATATCAAGTAATTTTGCTGCTTTCATCAAAAAGAGGCAAATATAGGTTATTTACACTAATCTCATACCCATCTCTTGTTCCTCTAAATCCTCCTTCAATACTGCCCTCTGGAACGCACGTTCTGTTTGCAATATAACTAAATCCACTGCTGTCCATGACTTCTTCATCTCTCGTTCAATAGATTTACTAGCCTTAACAGAAACCTGACTCTCCTCCTCTGACACTGCCACCCCTGCATCTTTGTCCTTCGGTGGTCTCCAACTTACCCATAACCCAAGAAACTCTGAATGTAAAGGTGGTGGTGTTGGGTTTCTCCTCTCCCCTCACTGCTCTTTTAAACCTCTTCCCACCCCCCCTTCCCTCTCTTTCCCGTCATTTGAAATACACTCAATTCGCCTTTTCAAACCCTTCTCTGCTAACATTGCTGTTATTTACCGTCCCCCTGGTTCCCCTCTTCTCTTCCTTGACCACTTTGCTGCCTGGCTACCCTATTTCCTCTCTTCTAACATTCCATCCCTAATTCTCGGGGACTTCAATATTCCTATAAACCCACCTTTGACCTCTGCAGCCAATAAACTACTTTCAATTACTTCCTCCCTCGGGCTATCACAGTGGGCAAATTCTCCCACCCATGTAGCTGGCAATACCCTTGACCTAATCTTCACTTATGCATGTACTGTATCTAATACCTGCAACACTCCGTATCCACTCTCTGATCACCACCTCTTATCGTTTGCTCTCACGTACCCCCTCACCCAACAACCTCCGCCTAACCAGCCTCAACTCAGGAGAGACCTTAATTCTCTTGATCTCCAACAGTTGTCAGCTGACATTGATTCACAACTGCTGTCCATCCCTTCCCTCTCCTGTCCTTCACTGGCCATATCCATATATAACTCTACTCTTACATCTGCCTTGAACACTGCAGCGCCACTCCAAACAAGCACCTCAAGGAGGACCCGCCCCCAACCATGGCATACTAAATCAACACGCTACCTGCAAAGATGCTCCTGTTGTGCTGAACGCTCCTGGAGGAAGTCTCGCACCCAGTCAGACTTTCTCCATTATAGATTCATATTGTGTTCATACAGTGCAGCTCTTGCCCTTGCCAAACAGTCCTATTTTTCCTCTCTCATTAGTTCATGTTCCCGCAACCCCAGGCGTCTCTTTGACACCTTTAATTCTCTTCTTCGCCCCGCTGTGGCCACCCCCCAAACCAACCTTACTGCTGATAACTTTGCATGTTACTTCACTGACAAAATTGAACAGCTAAGGAAAGAATTCTCCCCTCCTTGCCTTTCTGTTTCTCAATCACACATAGATCATGCCTTTCCTACCCTTTAGACATTCTCCCCAGCCACTGACCAAGAGGTGGCTGCTCTTCTTTGCTCCTCTCGCCCCACCACTTGCCCGCTCGATCCTGTCCCATCTCACCTTATCAGATCTCTCTCCAATTGTCTCGTGCCTTCTCTAACACACATCTTCAACTGCTCGCTCTCTTCTGGCATCGTCCCTGCTGACCTTAAACATGCCACTGTAGTTCCTATACTAAAAAAAACATCCCTCGACCCATCCACCCCCTCTAACTACCGTCCCATATCCCTGCTCCCTTTTTCCTCAAAGTTTCTGGAAAGACTTGTTTTTACCCGTGTGTCTCATTTCCTCAATTCCAACTCTCTCCTTGACCCCCTTCAATCTGGCTTCCGCCCTCTCCACTCTACAGAGACTGCCCTTATCAAAGTTACTAACGACCTAATCGCAGCTAAATCCAAAGGCCACTACTCCATACTAATTCTTCTTGACCTCTCGGCGGCCTTTGACACCGTTGATCATGCTCTCCTTCTTCAAACTCTGCAATCGCTTGGTCTCTGTGACTCTGTCCTCTCGTGGTTTTCCTCTTATCTCTCCCAACGCTCATTCAGTGTCTCTTTTTCTAATGATACCTCCTCCCCTCGCCCTGTCTCGGTTGGAGTCCCCCAAGGCTCCGTCCTTGGTCCCCTTCTATTTTCTCTTTATACTGCCTCTCTTGGCAAACTTATTACCTCATTTGGATTCCACTACCACCTGTACGCTGATGACACCCAGCTATATCTCTCCTCCCCGGACCTCTCCCCTGCTGTCCTGCAACGTGTCACTGCTTGCCTTTCTTCCATCTCTGACTGGATGTCCTCCCGCTTTCTGAAACTCAATCTCTCAAAAACTGAGCTCCTTGTCTTTCCTCCTCCTAATACTGATCCTCCTCTTTCGCTCTCCCTTCAAGTTTGTGGTACCAACATCAGCCCATCCTTGCAAGCGCGCTGTCTTGGCGTCATACTTGACTCTGGTCTCACCTTTGAGCCTCACGTCCAGCATGTTGCCAAATCCTGTAGATTCCATCTTAAAAACATAGCCCGCATCCAGCCCTTTCTTGCACCAGATACTACCAAGGAGCTTGTCCATGCTCTAGTAATTTCCCGCATGGATTATTGTAACCCTCTCCTGCTTGGTCTTCCCAAAAGCCGTACTGCACCCCTACATTTTGTAATGAACGCTGTTGCTAGACTGATTTTCCTCTCTAGTCGGTTCTCTCACACCTCACCCCTCTGCCAGTCCTTACATTGGCTTCCTGTGTGCTATAGGAGTCAATTCAAGGCACTAACTCACACCTATAAAGCACTGAACAACTCTAGCCCCTCTTATATCTCCTCACAGATCCACAGGTATGTCCCTTGGCGGTCTCTCCGCTCTGCCTGTGACCACCTCCTGTCCGTTGTCCGCACCCGTACGGCCAACTCGCGCTTGCAGGACTTCTCGCGGGCGGCTCCCTTCCTATGGAATAGCCTGCCTCCCGCCATCAGACTCTCCCCTAGTCTTGCATGTTTTAAGAAGTGCCTTAAAACCCATCTCTTTAGGAAAGCTTATGGTCTCCAAGACTAACCCCTACCTCACATACCTGTCTCTTGCCCTCTCCTAAAGGGCAGCCCACCTTATTTGATTGCAAATTCCTGTCCTAATGTGTTTTACACCCCACCTCCTATAGAATGTAAGCTTGATTGAGCAGGGTCCTCTTCAACCTATTGTTCCTGTAAGTTTATTTGTAATTGTCCTATTTATAGTTAAATCCCCTTTCATAATATTGTAAAGCGCTACGGAATCTGTTGGCGCTATATAAATGGCAATAATAATAATAATAATAATACATGGACAATGATTTCTTGGGTTTCCATAACGATAATAGAAAATAAAAAGTGACGGTTATCTTAAAAAAAGAAAACAAAAACACAACATACTTACATTAATATCTAAGGCATACAGGTGATGATCATGGGACCCAAAAAATACCAGGCCAGTCAAGGGATCGATAGTAGGTGAACTTTTGATAGCATCTTTGGTAGAGAAAATCCAATGTTCTTTCCCATCATGTCTATTCAACACATAGAGTGACCCATTATAGCACCCTGTAGACAACAGAATGCAAACTGGGTGAAATACAAATTAATATTAAAATACACATATATAAATTTAACACATTACAGGCAATAAATATAACACACACACTCTCTCTCTTTCCACAAATAAACCCAGCACTCTGTCTATATACACTTCAGGAAAAAAATGTTAATAGAACAAGCATGTAGTTTTTTTGTTTTGTTTATTAAAAGAAAAGAAAAAAATTATTTGAAGATATGTAAATTTTTTATTAAGAGGCTACATTTTAGCATTGTTATTGTAGGGAGATACCTACAATATTGAAAGTAAAATTCACTTCACTGTGTGTACAGAGTATTAAATAAAAAGCATTAACAACACGATTCTGTTCTATACGTACCTATCAGAACAAAGCTTCCACACCTTGACACAGCAGCAGAAGACTCAACTCGATCTCCAAGGACTCTTTCCCAAATCACTTCCCCAGACTTTAGATGAAGGGCTTGCATCCTGTGAGAATGTGACCCAATATACACAGTCACTGAAGGTCTTGTGCTGGCTGATTGTATTAGAAGGGGAGTTGCATCGACACACTTGCCTGTATCAGATTTCCATCTTACTCGTATAAAAAATTGACTTTCCAATACACTACTCAGCACAGAATCCTGTGACATAAATGAGCTTGAAGATGACTGGTTAGTTTTTTGTCTTTTACATTCAGATCTAAAATCATCGGTCTTCATAAATTCTGCTACTTCTATAGAAGATCCATTTGTCCATTGACATTTCTGGGCATGAGACTCAGAAGCAAGATGCACATTTATAAATATCCGATTTCCTCTACTCAGTGATATAAATGAATTGATGTGTTTTTCAGGATCTGTTAAGCGTGGCTCGTTTCTTTTATGTGCATGGTTTCCCTTTTCAAGTGTCCTAATGGTGTTTATCTCGGTATGTGGTACAATGCTTGCCTTCTCAACCATCGGGTAAATACATTTATAAATCTGCCTGTGAATATCCATGAAGGTGCCATTCAAGAGGACTTCCAGAAGTCCTGGAACAGATTTCCCAACCAAGGTTTCAAGCTCTTCCTGGAATCTGAGGGCCATTAAAGAGTCCCCACCACTGAGCAGAAACATGGAATCATTTTCAACTGCAGAAGTACCATCTGGAAGGCTTAGCAGAGACTAGAACAGACAGCAAAGAGTTCACAACAAACCTATGAAAATACATTGATTTACATATTGTATTCATCTATAGAAGATATTGGTCAAATCAATGCTACAAATGTGCAATATATGCATTACAGGTTCAGACTCGAAAGCTATACAAAATATAAACCGTGCATTACATATGAATATAGTGAAAATGTGCCTACAAGAGTCAAACCAAAATTTTTAAAAAATGTATGCATTTCCAGAGAGCAAACAGTTAACATGCTTTAACATATTTTATAGCATGCATCACGAACAAATGTAACTTTCTTAACATTTTGCAGATAATAAAAACAGTTTGCAAAATGTGTTTACGAATATCAACTTCTAACAGAAATACTAAAAATACACAGAAGCAAAATGAAAAATAAAAAGTTTACATATAATCTGAATAAATTCGCCAAATATTTTCTAAATTCTTGTGTACAGGCTGAAAGCTAAAGTAACGTAATCCCAACTTTTACTAAACCCCCCCCCCCCCAAAAAAAACTTACAGTTACTGCACAGGCAAAAAGCAACCATATTTCAACGATTAATGGAGTTGATCTGGTGCCTGTGGTTGTGCCATATAAATAAATATTACTCCATTTTGCAAGGGTTTCTTACGGTCTTGCAGAGAGAAACAATTAGCGGCAGGTGTTGATTTTGTGTGCCTCAAAGAATTAATGGCAAACACTCAGTGATGTTAGAAATAGTATTTATTTAAACCAGTATTACTGAATGGCGTTGCTAGTGTCAGATGTACTGTACATGTAGAGTTGTTGTGTTTTCTAAACTTTACGTGTATAATGGAGTCATATGTGTACCTAGTAGATAGTCTATAGACAATTTCCTATTATTTCTCCTCTGTATTAAGTCTCTTTGTTTATTCATAGCTTATTATGCAGCCAGTTACATTTTAATATTACCTTCCATATGTTCTCCAAAGCATCCCACAAATCCTCACGTTGCAGCAAGCCATCCATCCTCCTTTCCTTTACATAATCAGTGTATAGCCGATTTAGCTGGGACATATCTACTTTACCTATACGATAAAACAGAAGGCAGCAACTTCAACCAAAATGCATGTTTCATTTGGAATGTCATTTTTTCATTATTCTACAGTTTAGATCAACTCATTCTCATAAAGTCCACCACATATCAGACAACAAATAACATAATTTCATATACATTGTTCTTTGCTAGTCAGAGACACAAGTCAAGGTGGGCGGAGAGAGATCAGGAGAGGACAGGTAGATTTGCATGTCATCTGCATATAAATGATAATGGCAGCCAAAGGAGCTGATGAGTTTACCAAGGGAGGCAGTATAGATGGAGAACCTTAGGGGACCAAGGACAGAACCTTGGGGAACGCCAACAGAGAGAAGTTGGGGAGAAGAGGCAGAGCCAGAGAAAGAAACACTAAAAAAGCGCAGGGAGAGTCAAGTCAATGGTGCCACCATCACCTCTACCTCACAGCCTAGGTGTTCCCTTCACTTCTCATGTCCAGTCGATCGCCAAATCCTGACACTTCCATCTCAAAAACATAACTCGCATCCGCCTTTAACACCAGACGCAGCTAAGGTGCTGGTTAATACCGTTCTTTCTCGCCTTCACTACTGCAATCCCCTACTCAATGATTTTACGTGTTCCCAGATTGCACCGCTGCAATCTATAATGAATGCAGCGGCAAGGATCATTTTCCTGTCCGCCCGCACCTCCCCCCATCTGTCAGTCCCTACATTGGCTTCCAGTTAGATATAGGGCTTAATTTAAGATTCTGGTGCTTGCTTACAAGTCCCTACAGAATGCTGCTCCAACCTACTCTTCCTCTTGCTGAAGGAAAGAAACACACAATAAAGGAAATGATTACTTGTTTTTCCAAAAGGGTGATATATCTTTTAAAATGCCCCTGTGATCTTTTATATGTGGGCAGAACGAAACGCCCATTGAATGTGAGAATAAATGAGCATATACGGAACATTAAGAAGGGCTACGATAAACATAGTGTTTCAGACCATTTTAGATTAATACATGACAAAGATCCACAATTTTTAGATTTTTATGCTATCCAAAAAGTCACCTTAAATTGGCGAGGGGAGGACGAAATAAGAAAATTAGGTCAATTAGAAACAAAATGGATATTTAATTTAAACACTCTAACCCCCCAAGGCTTGAATGCAGATTTCGAATTATGTCATTTTTTATAATTATTATTCTTCAAAAAAATTATTATTTTTTAGATGTCTGGTTTATTAATTAAAATTTATTTATCTTTTAATTAATTTGTTTCATATAAAAAACATACTATTTTATAATTCTAAACATCATAATTAATAATACATATTATTGCTGTAGGACCTAAGAAATATACCAAATAGGGATCTGTACACCAATAAGCTGTAAATGACTATAAGAATAAATTATTACACAATTATAGAACCATATAAATATTCCAGGCAATATATATTTTTAACACTGGAATTATATAAAGTTCTTTAATGCATCAAAATATAATACTGATCAGATATTTTGCTGTATATATAATGCCATTTTTTTATTGTTTTTACTGTTTCTATTTTTTCCTTGATGTTATAAATCATATCACTGATGTGTTTACTTTCTAAATGTATTCGGAATGTATCTTCAGAGAAAAGGGGCAACAGTGAAACAAATACTACTATTAGGAACTGAGATTTAGGTGCAGTGCACCATGGGACGTGTAGTTCATGAAACCGGAAGTGACGCGACGGCATTTTTTTGCCCGCGAAAACCGGAAGTGACGCCAGTAAACCCAAAGCATGATGGGATTTGTAGGATCAAAGGGCGGAAGTGACGTGACGCCATACTGGAGACACTGGACGCAATTAAACCAACGAACAGAGGAAATTTCTGGCGGGAAATTTGAAGGTATAAAAAGGAGACTGGATGCACAATATTGTTTGAAGTTGACTGAGGAAGCCGTTCTGATCGGTGAAACGCGTTTTGGCTAACTAGGTGGACCTGTTAATAGACCACCCAATATACTTATATTTTATGTAATTGTTTTTATTATTTTCTAGTAGTATGTATACATTTTTATAGTTTTCAAAATAAATATATACATTTTATTTACTATTCAATCATACTCTGCGCAAGTGATTCCAAGAAGGGGGCAGTGTCATCCCTATAAATTTGACACTAGGCTAAAATACTTAGAGCCGGTAACCAGAGGCTCTAAAGAAGGTGAGCACTTTTGTATTTTATTTACATTGATCTATATCAGTATCTAAAATACTACATTTAGATTGGGGATATCTGTGTCTCTTTTCTATGCAACGTGGAGAGAAATTTACGCCCTTTTTCATCTTGGGAGACGGGTCGTGTGATCTACCCCTAAAAAAGACACAGACACCTGGAATTTTAGAGCCTTATAACTGGAAAAGGCTCTAAAAAATGTGAGTTCATTTCAATTTATCATCTACAACTAAAAGACTTTATACAACATTCATTTAATATACTACACTATTATTTGTATTTTTTATGTTCTTTTTTCTTGGTATACCATTAAGAAAACTAAAGCACAATATATAGGGTAAGTGCGTGTTCTAGCACTATTCCTTCACTGAAATTTTCACTTTATATTCTTTATATTCAGCGCTACACTCATGAGAAACTAGGGATCTGGGGGATATATAGTATCTACCTAAATCCAAAGTTCTCTCTCTCTTTTTGGTGTTTATCTATGAATGGTGGGTTATAAGGAGTACCCACGGAGTGTATATAGCAGCTAAAATCACAAATTCACTTATTATATAGCGCCATCATTCCACATTATTTTGTGTGTTCAAAAACCATTTATAAACATAGCTGTTTCTCTGAAATTGCTGTGTTTATAAAAAAAAGGGGTTAATCCTATCTGGACCTGGCACCCAGACCACTTCATTAAGCTGAAGTGGTCTGGGTGCCTAGAGTGGTCCTTTAAGAAATTGTCCCTGAGTTTTTTGTTTCTCTCTCTCTCTCTAGTGAAGGTGTCTCATCTTTTAACCAAAACTGAGAAAGGGCTCTGTGAGTCATTAGCATAATTCTACTTGGGAATGTTTTTCTCGTTGAAGCTAAAACCTTCCAGCAGCCTTGAAAATAAAGGGACAAGTCCATATCATAGCCAACTTTTGTTCATTATATAAATTAACCAAATGAGGTTTAGTGTTTGCAGTAACTTAATCTAGGTTCTTTATTCATGGATGATGACATGGACGCCAATGCCAAAACCTCCTAAAATTTATTTCACACGTTATACAGCCTGGTAAAGTGCCCTGTAAAAATAAATTCAAAGCAAGTGATTTATTTTTGAAATGGTCTGAGAGGATCTCGCTCCTTACCATGCTTTGTAAAAGGCAAGGACTCTATCAGAACCAAGCCATCTGGCACAGCATAGCTCAGCAAACATGTCCGCAGCTCCTTCCATAAGGTTTTCTTTTCTACGGGCTCTCTGGGTACGACAAATAGGATTAACTGTCTGGCTTGAAACCACGATACTGCACATGTTTCCACCTGGGTAAGGTTTTCTACTACCTGAAATTACATATCAACATAATTAAGAGAAATACTTTCACTGGAAACAATATTTGTTAAGCACAAATAGAATTATAGACTAAGATTAACAGTCAAATACAATGAAATCCTTCTGGTGTCACATGCAGAAATCTAAGTATTCCCTTTCTATGGATATTGGCCCACCAGATTTATTAAAAGGATGAAGACCCATAGGTCATTCTGCTATCACGATCTCAACATAACCCAAGGAACTTAAACCCTCTCCAACATAAATCTATAGAGTTCTACCCAGTTGATATTACTGTACTTGGGTATAATATGATCTCAAGATTTTATAAATGTGTTCCTCGGAAGTCACACAAACAATAACCTTTGCAGCAGGCTTCCATATGTCTTCCCTGGAAGAACCCACCAGCCCCTCCACAAGATGCCTTTCCCAATTGATGAATATAGCAAAGCACACCCCACTCAGCAGAGTGAGATGAGAGAAGACTGTAAATAAGGGAAATAAAGCCCTTCTGGTGCAAGTCTCGCACACACAAATGATCAAACAAGGTAAGTGCCACCTAAGTCGCCTGTTTTATCCTTGAAGAGTGGGCAAAGTACCTAAATTGAAGTTATCAAAATCTTTATTAGATAAGTAGGAATTAGACTGCAAATCTCAAAAGGAGGAGACTATTCCTTCCATCCATAGATGGAGTTATCGCTTTATCCCCATATCTCCCAGGATCCTGAACTCTGTAGATCTCATACCTGGGGGAAAGAAGCAATTACACAACACCGGAGAGAGAGGAAATGGGCTCAAAGCTCAGGCAAAGCCGGGTCTAATTCTGTCCCATACTTGTAAGAAATTATGGTAGCTGGGCAGAATGATGAGGTATGGATCTAGCAAGCCAGTGAAGTACAGCTTTTAATCAAAGCATTTGCAGACAGTTTTACAATCACACTGTAATAATGTCCACTCTATCATAGTCACTCTTGAGAAAATGAGGATTATTTCTATATTATTTAATATATATTCAATTTTCCAAATCATTAAATATCACTTAAAGTGGCACTGTCACCGTCTGGGAACTTTGCAGAATTCTTAAAGACATCACCACTGGGGTTCTGATGGCCGGTGGCCAGGAGGAGGCAGGTAAAGTTCAGTCAGTTGTGTAGATTAAAATTGCTATTTTACTTAATATGTGCAATTCCTTTATTACAAACCACACTGGCTGTCACCCAATCAAAACCTGGGTTGTTGTTAAAGTCATCCCCTTTATGCTCTGATTAGGATTATTCACTAAACAGTGAATGGAGAAATAACAGACATAGTATAATTAAATGAAAGTGACAATATATAGACAAAAGACTAACATTTCTCCAGCTTCCTGGTTTATTAAACAACGCCAATTGTCTCTTAAATAATTTAATGATTAGCACCCATAGCATCGCATTATAGGCAGCATCCTTTTAACAGATTATTCTTCAACTGGCTTTAAATGGGGTTACATTCGAGGTTAGGAACACATGTTTTTACGTTCAAAATGGATTTCATGCATTTACCTGCTGTACATATTCCATATTTAGCCGTTTCCCATGACGTTTGATTTGATTATCTTTCCGTCCCAACAGAAACATTTCCCCATCCTTTATGGTCACGCAGTCTCCAGTGTTTCTCAAGGTTCCATATGGCAAAACCACTTCTTCATCTAGAAAGCAGACTCGTTCTTGCCCACCTTTTGAAAGAATAAATCAACAGCAGCTTAATGGTGTTACCAAGAACGAATTTACAGCTTATAAACATGGAGTTAAAGTTGCTCTGTCACCTCAAATTCACCTTTCTCCCATTGTTTCCTCATTTCTTAATCTTTTATTATCTGTTCTTCTTTTCTTTATTTCTGATTTAGTTCTCAAGAAAACATAAGACAAAATAGGATCTACTTTATCTTATGTATTTTTCCTACATTTGGCAACCTTGACACAGTGTGGAGCTCAATGCCAGAAAACGAAGTAGAGCTTGCCTTAAGCTCCAGTCTTTTGTCACAACTATCAAGTGTAGGAAAAATACACAAGACAAGTAGTCCCTACTGTGTCTTATGTTTAAAAGAGAACTAAATCAGAAATGAAGAAAAGCAGAACAGATTCTGAAAGAAGAGGAAACAATAGGAGAAAGGTACGTTTGAGGTGACAGAGTCACTTTAAGATGCATTTGTCACATCGTTGTAACCGTATTGGAATATCCAAATAGGGATGCCTTTATTTATTTTCAGCACTCTATGTGTGCTGAGAGCTGTGAAGGGTAACTGAAACAAAAGACCGCATCAATGATACCCTCGCACCATAAGCCCTTCAAATAATCTGAAGTGGTTTTGATTCTGAGACTTTCCTTTTAACTAATAAAGAACCTACTGAGTAATTCAAGCATTAGCCAGTCAAAATAGATGATTTCATACTATGTGCATCTGATCATCTGCACCCTCACCCAAACAGAGAAAGAAAAATAGAACATATATGTAAACCAATCACTTTTCTAGACCAGTGGGTTCCCAACCTTTTAAGGACTAGATTTTTTTTCTTTTTTACCTTCATCAGGTTTTTAAAGTCACATTTACTCGTAACCTTATGAGAAAAATATGCAACTTGTATCACTTATGCATCTAGCTATATCGACTGTATCGACTGTATTGACTTTTTTTTTTTTTTGGCCAGATAATCAAGTAAACACAATTATATTTTAAAGTCACAGCCCTAAAGTCTGTTTGTTCAAGGCACACATTGTGGTGGCTTTCAGCACACTAGTATGTCACAGAAAATGGTTGAAACTAGATTATTTAACTTGGACACGTGCTTGAGTTATAATAAATGTGTATACATATTCATCTGGTGGCACAGAAATCAACATTGTCCAGTTACCTAGGAATACTTGCCCTTCCCCTTTTTCAACTGCACAGTCTTCATCATTCCGAACTTCAATTATTGTGCCATGCAATAAGAATCCCAGGGGCACCAACGGTTCATTCCTAAAAAAGAACATAAATCTATAGAGTTATAACTAGAGTACAGGAGTAGAACTACTAGATAAAGACACCATGAATACAGCTGTCTATTAGTGTACTTTGTTTCTTGACCTATTTTTATTTTGGTGTTGTAATCTCCAAATCTCTGCAAAAGTGGAAGAACAACACATGAAGAACAAAAAATGTTTTGTAGAGAACGCAATAACACACATATCACTCCTCTCACATGTGTAATGGCTGGAAAGAGCTTTGCTTTTTCTGGAGTGTGTGTATATATACGTTTTTTGTTTTTTTCCAAATATGTATACATACATATACACGTGTGTACATATTTTATGCATTGTGTAAATTATTCAAATATAAAAATAATTACCTAGTATAAATATATAAGTGCAACATGGATGTCTTTTTGTTCAAAAGAACTTACAAAATGAAATATTTTAGAAAGACATTAGAAGTTTTAAAGGTCTTTTTTCTACGTCTCTCACCCAATCTGCGTGTTTAGAAGAATTGTCTCTGGAATCTCAAAGTAAGTTGCCCAGCTGGACACTTCAGTTATGCCATACAGATTAAATATTCTAGTCTTGTTCCCGTGTTCTCTCCAGTTTCTTAGGACAGGTGCTGCTGGAAATGGTTCTCCACCTAAAGCCAGAATTCTAAGAGATGTATCTCTGGACAGCACAGATGACCGAATGGAATGAGATCCGAACCTCCTCAACAAAGTTGGTGTTAGCTAAAGAAAAATAATGAGGGACTCATGTGCAGTGCGAACTGTATCCATCAAGCAATATGGTCAATAATAATACTGGAAGGGACTCTTTAGTTGCAGTAACTATCCCCTCACCTAAAACCCTGAATAGAATAATGCAGAAGTTAAATTAACTTCCACACTATCAGACAGGCAGGTGAGAGAGCCCTAGTTTTTCTGGTTCAGATTCAACTCTATTATCACTGTACAATGTACATACAGGGACAATTCAACACAGTTGTCTGCTCAGAAATGCAGCAGCAATTAATAAAAAATACTGTATAACTATGTAAGCTTTAGCAGTCTATACCCAATACCATAGTCCCCAATACCATAGTCCCTCTATACCCAATACCATAGTCCCCAATACCATTGTCCCTCTATACCCAATACCATAGTCCCCAATACCATAGTCCCTCTATACCCAATACCATAGTCCCTCTATACCCAATACCATAGTCCCTCTATACCCAATACCATAGTCCCACACATCCTTAAGAAATACAATCCCGTCTTCATTGAGAAAAAGTTTTAATGGCCTAATGAAACTTGGACATTACACAAAGTGCCACCGATACGATACAGATTCAATAATACAACCCATGGCCCCCAATCCAAGTGAAATATGTATCTCATATAAACCACCATACCCTGTGTAATAAGTGTACCAAATTACCATACAATTAATACATCTAGTGCAAATAAATCACCCAATCCTTAGCAATATACCTTTATCATGTGAAAGAGGAAAAAAAAAACAACAACTTGTCACAAACCACAATGCAGCAATGCATCACATGGAACCATTTTCAAGGAGGATGACTTAACAGTTTTCACAGGAACAGCACACAAAGCAAAAACTCTCATAACCAGGTTTGAATGATAAGGATGCTTAGTGTGTCCACTATAATTACAAAGAGACTGATTACATCCTGGTCTTGCATGGCAGGTTGAAGATGGTAGCAGAATAGACATCGGCTGTCCATTGAAGAAATCTACAGTGGCTTTCTGCAGGCTCCAGAGCCAGAGCCGGCAGAAATGAGAATCAATGCATGGAGTGTGCTCCACGTAGCACCAATCAGTGCAGATCCAGATGTTTCGCACTCTAATTATGAGTGACGTCATCCTAAAGAGTGGGTTGCCCTGAGCTCGTCAATGCTGGTTGCAGTCAAACCAAAAGTAGGAGAGGAGGGGAAGGTATAGACACTTTCCGAAACCTCTCCCCTCACTCCTGCCATGTTTCTCTTCAGCTCCTGGTGGTTTCATTTGACAGGGACCCGTGCCACTAGTATAGGCATAAATTTCTCATCTCACGAGAAGGATACCTGTTCCCATGAACTGTTACTCGATTTATGAAAGTGAGAGGTACACTTCAACTTAGTGTAAAACAACTCCAAAGAACATTATTAACCCCATCGCAAATCAAATGCACAGCGCTGTACTTTACCTGAAGCACTGTCACCCTGTGCTGATTGAAGAGAACATCACACAGCTTAGTGGGAATCATTCTAATGGGATCAGGCACAATGAGAATGCACGCTCCGCTGTAAAGGGCAAGGAACAGCTCAACAACTGATGGGTCAAATGTCAGGGGTGAGGCCAGAAATAGGAGATCAGATGGCAAGATGTTAAAGATTGATCTAGAAGAAGAAAAACAAGTGTGATGAGGTAAATGTATAGCACATTAAATGTCATATGATTGCACATAGTCTTTACCAATAATGAATTAATTTAGCATACAATGCATCTTACTGCCAAATACAGACACGATATTTGGTTGCTATGAAACAGAAACGTGGGGGATTTGATAAATCTGACAGATCTGTCATTAAGCTTATCTCAGCAAGTCAATGGCAGATTATGTTCCGTCTTTTCTTATTTTCTGAAATTTTTAAAGGTTACAAGTAATATGTATGTTAGCATTGATGTGCCATGTACCTAGGTGCAATTTTAAGGGAGAGCTTTTCAAATATTCACCAAAATCAACTATAAAATGACAATACAAAAGCACAGTTCTACAAGAGAATAGAGTACAGCAATAGAGGATCAGAATGTAGAATGTATAGTAATGGTTTTTAAAAAGTAACTTACCGGAGATGTTCAATATTCGGGACTATGCATTTATGAGGAACGCTTACAATTTTGGGTGCCCCTGTTGTCCCAGAAGTATGCAGTATATAAGCTAAACATTCTTCTCGAATGTCAATGCTGTCTTTGCAGATGTGACCTTGTTTATATTCCACAGCACTGGTTGCTTGCTTCCCACAAATTCCATTTCTCTTTTCTAAGCATGCTTCCTTATATTTTGGAACCTTAAAAAGTGTTACACCCAAGTGCTGCACTGGATTAGAGTCCTGTTCAGTCCAGTCTGTGAAGTGCATCTTGAAAGCCTGTTAAACAGGTGACATGGATTACATGCATGGACTGCTAGAGTACATTGTACCACTCAATTCATTCAGGCAGCATCTTACAAATCTTTCTACCTGCCACATATCTGTTCCAATGTCTTTCCGTATTTAAAGGATCACTATAGGGTCAGGAACACAAACATGTATTCCTGACCCTATAGTGAAAACCCACCATTTAGGTGGCTTGCACACCCCCTTAGCCCCCTCAGAATGTGTTAAAACTCACCTTATTTTCATCTCTCCACGGGCCCGCCAGTGCTGGCCCCGCCCCCTTGGTGACAATGCAGATTTTTAGCAAATCCATGCAGAGTGTGGAGAAGCTGAACGGCAGGGCTGCCTACTGTGCAGCCCTGAGCCAGGAAGCCGCTCCAGTGGCCATCTGAGGAGTGGCAATATCCCTAGGGGCAATGTAAACACTGTCTTTTCTCTGAAAAGGTAGCATTTACATGAAAATGCCTGAAGGGAACTATTATACTCACCAGAACAACTACAATAAGCTGTAGTTGTTCTGGTGAATATAGTGTCCCTTTAATTTTAAAGGGGTACATCAGCCATGCTGTTTTAGGTCAGAGCAACCATTGCTGTGCTGGCCATTCTCCATCCCCAATAAAAAATGTTTTAAAAAATAAAGCTAGAATGTTCCTCTGTTCCAGCGCTAAGGACAGGATCTCCCACCAGCTCTAACATCCTCCACTGATGTTACACCCCTTGCTGGAAGGGGATTGATGTAAGGCTGACTGGAGGACACGGGCAGCACAAAGGTGGGACAACATTGTACACATGGGCAATGTGCTGTGCATGCTACCAATAGATGTTCAATATGCACAGAGCTGGCATTATCCAGCCCAGAACTCTAATTCCAGATGGCTAATGACTCCCAGAGATGGAGTTAAAGGATCACTATAGGGTCAGGAACACAAACATGTATTCCTGACCCTACAGTGTTAACACCACCATCTAGCCCCCCCTGGGCCCCTCATGCCTCCATAAATATAGTAAAAAATCTTACTGTATTCAAGCCTGAAGCTGTAAATCTGCATGCTGTTAGACTCAGAAAAACAAGCAGTCTGCTGACATGTGGTAGCCTGATCCAATCACAGTGCTTCCCCATAGAATTGGCTGAGACTGACAAAGAGGCAGATCAGGGGCAGAGCCAGCATGATTCAAACACAGCCCTGGCCAATCAGCATCTCCTCATGGAGATGAATTGAATCAATGAATCTCTATGAGGAAAGTTCAGTGTCTGCATGCAGAGGGAGGAGATACTGAATCACAGGATGGTGTGCACAGTGCTGCCCTGTGCTCTGCTGACAGCAGATCTGAGTGTATGGAGGCATATTATGCCTCCATCAACTCCGAAGTCCCTCTGGTTCACTCTGAGTGACTGCAACTGGAGGTGTTCCTAGCTTTCAATGTAAACATTGTATTTTCTCAGAAAATACATTGTTTACATGAGTAAGGCTGCAGGGAGCTTTAGTTCTCACCTAAACAACCTCATTAAGCTGAAGTTGTTCAGGTGACTATAGTGTCCCTTTAAACTTCTGGCAGAAAAAAAATTACACTCTGTATGTGCAGCGTTTTACAGTGAAAAGCTGCACATACAGACTCCAAGCATCACAACCAGTTCAGATCAAGTGGAGTAATCCTTTAATACAGACACCAATATTAAACTAAAATACAGACATATATTGTGCACATGGAGAATACATGTTTTAAATATTTCTAGACTACATACACATCTGCTTACATGCAAAACATGTGGTATGTTTATATGGTGCTAAACTTTTTATTAAAAAGAACTACAGCTATTGCAAGCAGTGTTTAGATAAACCCCAAAGGTAAAAAAAAAAAAAAAAAAAAAAATAATTTGGGGTATATCTACAGTTATTTTTAAAACTGAAATGTAATTTTTACTTTTTATTTTGTGTTTGGGCACAAAGTGTCCCTTTAAACAATCAACTCTCTATGCAGTGCTTCTCATTTAAAATTGATCTTCCACTAGGGGTGAGGGTCCTTATTACATTTAAAAAGTTATAGGAAGTGCACAGAATTTCCATAGCAATATAGTTCTAGGTACTTTTTCCATAAAGATTCTATGTTTATAATAAGCTGGGACTGTCAGTGTCAGTTAAAATATATGTAATCAATATCCCACCAACCTTTACTTTGTTGTTTTCTACCAGGATGAAGTTCAGTTTACCCCGTTCCATAAGTGAAGAAGTGAAATGAGATGGAGAGCCTGGATCTATCGGGCAGTATGCAGCAGGGACACAAAGAATACTATAAATAAAAGAATACAAATCCATAACCGTATATAAAATGTCACACATAAAGCAAAGCTCTGGCGTGTTAAAGGCATTTTTGTTGTGAAGATCACCACTCAAATTAAGCTAATGATATTATTTTATGGATTCCATTAACATGGCATAAAAAAACTGTTATTGCATACTAAACTATACAACACAAACTACGAAAAATGTACACTTAAAAAATATATATTCACAAAAAGTCTTTCAGTAATTAATACTTTCAAGTAAATGACAATTATTCCACTTAGAAATGCATGCACATAAAATATTTTTTAAAAAAACTACATAAAACAAAAAAAAAGAAACGTAAAAAAATTTAAATCTTGACAATTTTTGATCACCTTCAGAACCTGCAGGAGTAGTTAGTACACGCATGTGATAGATAAACTGCATTTTGTGTTTATTCAAGCAGATTTTTTAATTCTCTTATAGCAGTGACTTAAAAAATGTTGTGCCCTCTGGTTTTTATCTCCTATCCTGCTTCCAAGAAGACCACAATAAGAGCATGTACAAAGATTATATATGCAGAAATGTACACTCCTTGCCGAACTGAATGTATTCAGGGTGTAAGGGAACACAGCAGAGATTCTCGTGAAAACGTGCTAAGATATAAGCAAATACTAAATTTTCACCAGAGTTTAACAAACCCATATACAAAACAACTAGCATCAAGTGATCGCATCATACACCGTTCACCCTTCACTTGGTCCATAGAAAAATAACAATCTCTTGAATTGCATGTAAAACAAGCATGTCAAACTTGCGGCCCGCAATAAATATATTTGTGGCCCACCTGACCTGTGGCCACTTTGTGCTGTGGCTGCGACCAGTCGCAAGACAGGAAAGATATTTCCTGTCTGATTCTTGTCTTCCCTCCAACGGCCGATCGCGTGCTCTCGCGGCCGCAAGAGGGCAGAGTCGCTATCTGTCTGCAAAGCAGGCCAGCCACTCCCCATTTCCTCCTGCTCGCAGTGCCAGAGGAGTGTCTGTCCTGCTTGAGCAGAGAAGAGCAGGGCTGGAACTGGATGGAGGACGTGTGGCTCATCTTAAGGTGGGGGAAGAGGGGCTTGGGGGACCTTCCTGTGTAGTGTGTTAAACTGGGGAAGTGGGCAGTGTATTAATTTGAAGGAGAAAGAGGGCAGTGTATTAATTTGAGATAGGTATGGGACACGTGCATTAAATTGGGGGGAGGTGAGCAGTGTATTAATTTGGGGGAGGGGGGCAGTGTATTAGAGTGGTGGGAGAGGGGCCAGTGTATCAGAGTGGTGGGGGAGGGGCCAGTGTATTAGAGTTGTGGGAGAGGGGCCAGTGTATTAGAGTTGTGGGAGAGGGGCCAGTGTATTAGAGTTGTGGGAGAGGGGCCAGTGTATTAGAGTTGTGGGAGAGGGGCCAGTGTATTAGAGTGGTGGGAGAGGGGCCAGTGTATTAGAGTGGTGGGAGAGGGGGCAGTGTATTAGAGTGGTGGGAGAGGGGCCAGTGTATTAGAGGGTGGAGAGGGGCCAGTTAGAGGGGGTGTGATGGTGGGAGAGGGGCAGTGTATTAGGAGTGGTGGAGAGGGGCAGTAGGAGAGGGGGAGGGGGCAGTGTATCAGAGTGGTGGGAGAGGGGGCAGTGTATCAGAGTGGTGGGAGAGGGGGCAGTGTATCAGAGTGGTGGGAGAGGGGACAGTGTATCAGAGTGGTGGGAGAGGGGGCAGTGTATCAGAGTGGTGGGAGAGGGGACAGTGTATCAGAGTGGTGGGAGAGGGGGCAGTGTATTAAATTGGGGGTGAAAGAGGGGGCAGTGTATTAGAGTGGTGGGAGAGGGGGCAGTGTATTAAATTGGGGGTGAAATAGGGGGCAGTGTAGTAGATTAAGGGGCCGTGTATTAGATTGGGTGGAGGGGGCAGTGTATCACAGTGGGGACGGAGGGGGGGGAGGGAGTGTATTAGATTAAGAAGCAGTGTATTAGAATGGGGGAAAAGGGCAGTATATTACATTGGGTCTGCATGGAGGCGCCGAGTGCTCCCCATGGAGAAGCTGATTGGCTGCGCAGCTTTTTGCCACACATGCACAATAGCCTCCCAATGCTTTCCTGAAACATTGGTTATATGCAAATGCACGTCTCCTTAAAATAAATTTGCTCTTTTGTTTACATTGAAGCCCTACAAGCGAGAGGACATCCAGTGTCAGTTAGGCAACTTTTTTTATACCGTTCTTTTCTAAATAAACCTACGTTTCTATGAAAACTGAAGGGTTTTTTTGAGGCCCACGTGAAGTTAAACCTTCTTTTTTTGGCCCATGTTAGCCTTTCAGTTTGACATGCTTGATGTAGAATATCAATATATTCTGATCTTACTGGCAACCAAACATATTGAGTGTACAAGGAGCATAAACAAAGCATTAAAAAGCTTAATTTATATTAATTTAACTAAGGTTTACTTTACTGGGTCCCCAGGTCCCATTAACTGATTACATGTCATTCTACACCCTTGATAACGGACTTTAGTAAGCAGCGCAATGTGAACACATTCTGCTTTGTCCTTGTTTGTGTTTCTAATATCACCTAGAAGGTATATCATTCTACAATACTCTGCATTGCTTGCCCTCCTGTAGGAATGATCCTCTTACCCTCTATCCATGGATCCCTTTTTATGTCAAAATTTTGTGCTGGTGTAATTAATTTTTCCAGCAATGTATGATGTACGTATGGACAAATGGCAGATGAAACACAAGAAATTGTGTTTAAAGCAATGACATAATAAGGTTAGATGACAACAACTATAATTTAAAATCTAACCTTTTTATCTAAAAATGAAGTTTGCTAATGAAAATAGGTAAAGGTATAAATCTGGTCAAATAAACAGCTGCTCTTACCCCATAATCCAGCATGGTAAGTGTATTCCTGGATGGCAGTAAAGACCGATTCTGCATGTTTCAGTATCTAAGCAGTGCAACTTTAGGAATGCTGTTAGCTCTCCAGATACGGTCGTCAGCTCTCTATAGGTAAGGAATAAAGGCTGTTGTTTGATGGGGTGAAAGCACACTGCATGTCTGTCTTCATGTTGTGCAGCAGCCTTTAACACCATCTCATGGAGTGTGCAACGGGAAGAAACAGCTGCCATCTAAAATAATAAAAAAACAGGTTAGGGATGACATTGACATCTGCAGATACAAAGTTTACTACTCAAAGAATTACAAAAGCCTTAACCTTCACAACTACGTGAGAAACCTGAAAAGTAAATATCTATAAGGCTCGTACTAGTTATGATCACTATTGAGTTGTTTCCACACACAGCCACACTAAGCTAGTAAAAGAATAACCACTAACACTAGAAACACAACAAAAAATAAATCATGTTTGGGGAAAATTAAGTTATAAAAACAGAAGACGAGTTTGTCTGTGAATTCCATGTGCTGAATAGACTGGGAACTTCACTACCCTACAGCTCGTAATGAAGCTTTTACAGTAAAAAGAATCTTGTTATTTGACATCTGACATTCACCAGTGATTATTACATATGTTATACTTGTCATGCAATACATTATTTTGCATAACATACTAGAATTTTGTTTGATGACATAAGGAATTTCTACACAAGGGGAGTATCAGCAATGAGGGTGTTTTTTCCCCCCAAATTGCTCATCTATGGTACTTGTATAGTATACTCTCACACATGCATATAGAAGAGTACCGCACAGATTTGGGCTCCTGGTGAATTATGTGCCACGAGTTGAAGATGGCGATTCCCATGGGGGAAATATGCAAAGACCCAGAAGGTGACAGAGCTTCGTTAATTTAAATATTTACCTTAAAAGAATACATGTAAATAAACTTAGAGCAACTCAATTCTGCTACGCTAGATGATTGGCATTATCAAAACTTCGTTGGAATTACATGTTGTTAACTCTTATGCTAGCCTAATGGCTAGTAAATATACAAATTATGAATTACGTAACTCCTTATGAACCAATGACAGAACAATTCCATCACAACCAACTAGATTTGAAAGATCCTATATCAAAATGTAATATCCCACTTTAATAGGTATTGTAACAGGTGTGTACACAGCTGCTAATGCTAAGCAGCACATTCCACACTTGCACATGATCTTTTGGGACTTGACAGTCATGAGAGCATTCAGGGGCAGAATGCAAAGCAAGCCAGGCCAGGTGCACATAGTATCCTGGGCATGAAATATTATAAAACATTACGATGCATTGCCTTCATATGAACATATATTAACCCCTTCATGACAGGCATGTGCATTTTACTTTATTACCACTTATGTCATTGGTAAAGGCCCACTTTGTTCTAACACTTCCAAATATTTATTTGAAGAGAAGAAACATAAGCCCACCCCCCTCTCACCCAGACCACTATACCTCAATTAAGTGGTCTGGGTGCAGTGGTCCTGTAGAAACTGCAATGTAGGGTTAATCCCTTAAGGACATTATAGGTCTGTTTAACATAGAAACATAGAATGTGACGGCAGATAAGAACCATTCGGCCCATCGAGTCTGCCCAATTTTCTAAATACTTTCTATCTTATAGTTAGGATAGCCTTATGCCTATCCCAGGCATGCTTAAACTCCTTTACTGTGTTGACCTCTACCACTTCAGCTGGAATGCTATTCCATGCATCCACTACCCTCTCAGTAAAGTAATACTTCCTGATATTATTTTTAAACCTTTGTCCCTCTAATTTAAGACTATGTCCTCTTGTTGTGGTAGTTTTTCTTCTTTTAAATATAGTCTCCTCCTTTACTGTGTTGATTCCCTTTATATATTTTACCTCTTGTCTACCTCTTTTCTAGCACCCACACATATATATAATTTTCAAGAAAAATAGGGTTTTTATTGCACATCAAATATTTATATATGAAACATAATTTAAGAATGAATAAAATTATTTTAAAAAAAACGTGTGAGAAATAAAGAAATGTTATTTTCTAAATTTTGCATTTTAACTAACACTGATAAATGTGTATCTTAGCGTATCTTATTATTTGCTGTTTACTTCAGGTGTGATTTAAGCAAAATAACTAACTCATATAGTATTTGTCTTACCTAGAATGTGGGGGTAAAAGTTTAGTTTAGCTTTTACTATTTCGAGTTAGTTATTTTGCTTAATGTGCCACTTAATCACACCTGAATGAAACCGCAAATAATAAAATACGCTAAAATACACTTTCACCATATGTCATAATACTGTTAGCTTTTACTGCAATAAAACACATATGTGTATATTGTGATGTCCCACAAGTACAACAATGTACCCCATGTACAGGTTCCATGGTGTTTTGGAAATTGGTCAAACACAGGGCTTGCCCATTGCAGAGTGATTTCATATTTTATTTAACAGTACTAAATGTGGGCAGTTCACAACAAGTCATTGGACTAATCAACTTGCTACACACTACAGAATAAATTGCACAGTAGACAAAATTGCTTGGGGTTAAATTTAATGAACAGTACAATTATTGGACCATATAAATGTATTAGCTAACAGTTACATGATGCTTCTGCACGTTTGCAGCTGTCACACACAAAGTGCCCTTCACAAAACATGTTCCTCTCTGAGTCCACTAGCAACCTGTACTCCTTCAGTAGGGCATCCCAACATACAACACCCCCACGCCCCTGTTTCCATTATCTCCCTGAGTTCTTTAAATCGAACGTCACAAAACATGCACTCACTGTCAGTGGAATGTAAAGCCTGAGTTAAGTCCGTTAATCAAATCCTCCCCCAGAAAGGGAAACTAGAACCAGAGAGAAAGGTTCCGTCTGTGTCAGTCAGTGTTAATGCATTGCCAATCACTGCCTCTAGGAACACTCTAAACTAGGAACTATACAAAATAAATGTTATATCACAATGGTAGACTCAGTGCAAGCTGGTAAGTGTTCAGAAAATGTAGGAGACATGAAAGTGACAGATGATGAAATTATCTTATTCATTAAAGTCGAAACAAACCTATGTAAGTGATATATCTGTCATTTAGTGAGGAGAGTTGCAATATTCCAATCTTTAAACATGCCTACATGCTATAACAATAAATGTCATGATTAATTACACAAATGTAAACACATTTGGCATTAAATTAACATGCAAAAGCACCATAACAACTACAGCTCGCTGTATAGCACAAGGGCTGGTCTTCTTACATAGAGTGTGCCAGGCTCTACTCTCCGCCTCCACTTCTTCCTATGAATAGCAGCTTTTGTTAGCTCTCCTGAGCTAAGCCAGGGCTAGCTCATTAAGTGAGAGCATTAGCTGACCGCAAAGAACATCACAAAACATGCACTGCTAATGGAATGTAAAGCTTGTGTTTAAAGCCAATAAGCTGAGCACTGCAGGGCTTAGCTCAGGTAGAACATTTATGGTTCGCCATAGGAATTATCTAAAGCGGGCAACAGTGCCTGGGTGACCCTAATGGTTATGGTGCTTGGAGTGTTCATTTATTTTTGTTTTGATTTTGAATACTTAAAGGGACACTCCAGGCACTCAGACCACTCCTGCCCCTTGGAGTGGTCTGGGTGCCAACTCCCACTACCCTTAACCCTGCAAGTGTAATTAATGCAGTTTTTCATAAACTGCACTAATTGCCTAACAGGGTTAAGTCCTCCTCTAGTGGCTGTCTATGAGACAGCCACTAGAGGAGCTTCTGGGTTCTTAAAACACTTTTAGTGTTTTAAGAGATGCTGGACGTCCTCACGCTATGCATGAGGACCTCTAGCGTCGCCGGAATCCCCATAGGAAAGCATTGAATAATACTTTCCTATGGGACGGTGTAATGCGTGCGCGGCAATTGCTGCGCATTAGGTCTCCCCCGCCGACAAGAGTTGGTGGAGCCTGACCCAGCGCCAAGGGACATCAGCGCTGGATACAGGTAAGTCACTGGTGAGGGAGAGGGGATCTGCAGTGCCAGGAAAATTTGCTTTCCTGGCACTGGAGAGTCCCTTTAACCAGTGATTTGAAGGGGTTAAAAGAATACTATGCATCAAAACCACTTAATCCTAATGAAGTGGTTTTGTTGACTAAACCCTTTCCCTTTTGAGTGGAAATTTAAAACATTGCTGTTTCAGTGAAATGCAATGTTAGCATTTTGACAAGAACACAGGTCTAGTGAATGTCAGATTGCTACGGCGTTATTTACTCAAGTGAGAACTGTAGGGAATTAAAAAGTGAATTTCAAAGTTACAGCCAAAATAGTCAAAGTGGAAAAAAATATCTTAGGCTGCTATGCTTCTAGTTCGACTATTTTGGCCTCAGATTTAAAATTTCATTTGAATCACTTTCTCCTCTTGACAATTCTCACTTTAGTTAAATAACCCTGATATAATCTTGAAGCGAGCATTGGTGTTACATTAGAGCTGCTAACATACATTTAACCCAGTGGAGAGGATAGTGAACCATTGTAGTAGCAATTCTTTACAGCACATTTACATATTTTATACAAAACCTATGCAACGTTCACTTTACATGGTTTTAATTAAATTAGAAAAAAATACAGTTGTCTTTTCTTGCGATCTATGCTTTACAAAACCTATGCAAAATACAGATGTATTTTCTTGTGATCTATGCTTTATGGTTCTTATTTAAATGTCTTATGTCTTTCTTGTTAACTCACACGTATAATATTAAAAACACGGTCATCACCCCTACCACACTAGATACAGTATCAGGGAAATAGAATAATGACCATTAAAGTGGTCAAGAACGGTATAATATAACGAGTTATACTTACAGTTGTGCTCAAACGTTTGCATACCCTTGGAGAATTGGTAATATATGTACCATTTTTAAAGAAAACTTGAGTGAGCAGGCAAAACACATTTCTTTTATTTCTTATGGGATTCCTATTTAACTCTAGGTTATTACAGAATGGCACAGTCATGAAACAAAACATGGCAACAAAGAAAAAAATTAAATGACCCCTGTTCAAAAGTCTGCATACCCTTAGTTCTTAATATTTGTGTATTGCCCCCTTTCGCATCAATTACATGATTCACAGTGGGGATGGTATTATTTTGCACTATAGGCATTGTTGACCCCTTTCCAAACATAGCGCTTATGGTTGTGACCATAAAGATCTATGTTGGTCTTGTCACTCCAAATTACAGTGTGCCAGAAGCTGTGAGTCGTGTCAAGGTGTTGTCGGTCATATTATAACAGGGCTTTTTTGTGGCATTGACGCAGTAAAGGCTTCTTTCTGGCAACACAACCATGCAACTCAGTTTTTGTCAAGTATCGATCGTATTGTGCTCCTTGATACAACCATACCGTCTTTTTCCAGAGCAGCCTGTATTTCTCCTGAGGATACCTGTGGCTTTTTCTTTGTATCCCGAACAATTCTTCTGGCAGTCGTGGCTGAAATCTTTCTTGGTTTACCTGACCTTGGCTTGGTATCAAGAAATCCCAGAATCTTCCACTTCTTAATATGTGATTGAACAGTACTGACTGGCAATTTTAAGGCTTTGGATATCTTTTTATATCCTTTTCCATCTTTATAAAGTTCCATTACCATGTTGCGCAGGACTTTTGACAGTTCTTTTCTGCTCCCCATGGCTCAGTATCTAGCCTGCTCAGTGCATCCACGCGAGAGCTAACAAACTCACTGACTATTTATGTACAGACACAAATTGCAATTTAAAAAGCCACAGGTGTGGGAAACATTTAATTGCCATTTTAACCTGTCTATGTCACCGTGTGTGTCTGTAAAAGGCCAAACATTCAAGGGGAAGGAAACTTTTGATTGATTTCTGTTATCATTATGAAAAGGAGCCAAACAACTATGTGATGATAAATGACTTCATATGATCACTATCCTTCAATAAAATAAAACATTTTTGCATGATCAGGATCATATTTTTAAAATCAATGCCAAAATTTTACAATTTCTGCCAGGGTATGCAAACTTTTGAGCACAACTGTATCTGTACCTGTCCCTCACACCATGCTCTTCCTGCCGGTCCACTTCAGCTACTTGGGCTTTAGCTGCCAGGAGCCCGCATCAGCCTCGCAATCATGCGCATGCACGAAAATACAACATTAAGCTCTATGGTGGATCCCGCAAGATCCTCCATAGACAGAGCCTTTGTCCCTACAGCCATCACTAGTAATGGCATCTGTATTGACAAGGCTTGACAAAAGGTAGCTCTGCCTTTTTGTCAAGCGTAGGAGAAATACTAAGACAAAGTAGTCCCTACTTTTCTCAGTATATCTTTTTACTGTGTTGAGATTTCAGTGAAATTCCAACTCAGTCAATGTGAGTATTTCATAATGATTTTATAATAGGGGCTTACAGAGCTGCTTCATAATTATGGACTGCATCTTCCTTGTGCAGAATTACAGTCTCTTGAAAGAAGCAGCAATACAGCCAAATACAGGAGATGTCCCTATCTGACTGGGTGACAGGATCTCAGCTGGCAATATCTGTCCTATTGGTTCACAAAAGTTAAGAAGGGTAGAAAAATAAACTGATAGTCAGTGAGAGTGATACTAAGTTTCTTCTCTTTAATTGGATGAAAAGAAGTGATGAGTAAATGAGGTGTCTGTCTCCTTTGGTTGGGTAAGAGAATATAAACTTAGAAGGTATTCTCCACTCTGATTGGTTGACAGAATGTGTGCTGGGAAGGAAATAGTGCATGTGGTTGACTGAAGTAAGTTGGGAAGGTGTCTGTTTTGTCTGTGGAGCACAGTATGTATACAATGGGTATAGGAGGTGGGTATAGCCTCAACTCTGAAAGCATTTTAATTTCTGTTATTATCAAGCTATCACTCATCTAGCTCTGCTCATATTCTCCTAGACCCCAGTTACTTCCACCTGTGACCTAGAAGGTGTGTATATAATATACCTACTCTGTAACCTGTATGTGATATATGTAGTACTTTGGATTCATGTGGAATGAGTAAGCAGTTTAAGCCTGCATATGATAGATGTATTTAAAGGACCACTATAGTGCCAGGAAAACATACTAGTTTTCCTGGCACTATAGGGTCTCTAGGTCCCCCCCCCACCCTCAGGGCCCCCCTCACACCGGGCCCTAGGGGATGGAAGGGGTTAAATCTTACCTGTTTTCCCCCGCCGGGCTCCCTTAGCGCGGGGAACTCTCTTCCTTTTCGCTGTCATCGGCTGAATGCGCATGCACGGCAATTCAATGCTTTCCTATGGATGCTGGCGTCTTCTCACTGTGAAAATCACAGTGAGAAGCGCCTCTAGCGGCTGTCAATGAGACAGCCACTAGAGGCTGGATTAACCCATATGTAAACATAGCAGGGTGGTAGTTACAAATCTATGATGTTTTACATAATGCAATCAATTAAAAGGCTAACTAACACTGAACCAGGTAAACCCACACCTATAGAGAGCCGAGCTCCCCGTCAGGTGGAGTTGACTGCAGAAAACGTCTGGTGTGGACTATAAAAGGCTAAAAGGTTTTACCATTGCTGGGTTACACTTGTAAAGTTCCTGGCCTGCTGCACTGGTCCTCATAGGTTCCACTGAGTCCTAGTGGACACTCAAAGCCAACAACAGTGCCTTTGCTTCGTTCATGTATGCTTTTCTTTTCCATTAAGGACGATGAGGATGTGCGCCATGTGCCAGCGATATTGGATATGGTGCATATGGTAAGGACGTGATCTTCCATAAACAAGGGTACCTCCCGAGAGATCTGCGTAAAAGGTGAGTTTCATGGATTCAAAGGTAAGGAAGGGTCCTTAATGGCTCCTAAGTCTGCGGCCTTGTCTCTATCACTCTGGAAGCGGTCTGGAGATCCGTCACTTATTAGAGGGGTAAAGCATAGCATGTCCACCTCCCTTGTACAATTACTGATGGTGGAGAGCAAGCTAGGTTAGGATTAAAGTCTTGGATTTTTAACAAGAGTTAAAGCACTGCTCTCCAGTGGTAAGCATACCAACCCTATCACTGAGCCTTATCCATTGTTTCCACATTAGAAATGTTATATAGTCCATTTCTTATTGGTTTAAATCTGCACCAGCACTGTAGCCTACTGTATCGGTTCACAGCTGTATCCAATTACCACAGAAATGCACTTACATCTTACACATGCCATCACGTTGACATAAGTAGATGACAATAAACCTTATTCTCCTGACTGATTAATAAAAAGAAAACACGATTGTGACTTTGTAAGATAATTCCAATTCAAACTGATTTAAGTAGTTATGAAAGTACTTCATAATACGTGTGATTTTATAATATAACACAAAAACAAATTCACTCAATTTGCAGCATTTTATGTTAAAATATTTTTTTAAATAATTGATTATCAATACTGAAATTAAACAAAATGCCGATCCTACAAATGTGCTAACTGCTTCTTTTTCATTATACTTATTTCTAAACCAGAATGTGTGCGTCTCCAAAAATTCAACATTTGTTATTTGCGGCAATAAGAATTTGATTACGACAACTACAACCATATCGTCTCAGAAGATTTGGAATTTGTAAGGTTAAATTGTGTCTTACGAAAGCAGCCATTGCTCCTGCAGAGAAACAGCAGTTGATCATCATGTGACTATCTGAGCTGCTTTATTTGCAAGCGTCTGCCAAACCTGCTTGGTTAGCTGAGAACAAGTCACTCCCTGCAGGCGGCTTGAGCCAGTAAACCAGATGCTATTGTCTATGGCTCACTGACAGCCAGTCGTCTGGTTTCCCTGGAAACTGTATCATAGCTTAAATATAGTGAATCGTTTCCAGGTCACTTTGAACATGGAGAGAGGTGCAGGGAGATACTGGACTGAGGATGAGATTCGAGCTCTGTTAAGCGTTTGGTCTGAAAAGAGCATTAAAAAACAGCTGCATGGAACACTGAGAAATAAGGGGTTATTCATGTATATAGCTAAAAGAATGCAGCAGTTAGGAGTATTCCGGGACTGGAAGCAATGCCGCGCAAAGTATAAAAATCTGAAATATGAATATAGAGCAATAAAATGTGGTACCAGCTTTGGAGACGGAAGCAAGATGCGATTTTATGATGAGCTGGATGCCATACTGGGATCAGAGACAGTTGCTGAATTAGCAGAGAATGAGGAGAGAAGCCCGAATCTGGAAACGGAGATGCATCTGGATTCCATCAATCCTAGAGATCAGGTGGAAGGTAAAAAAAATCTTAAGTTTTGTTATGTCTTGGGTTGTATAAGTTAATCAGCTCGGAAGTCTGTGTGCAGCACAAACAGCACAGTTCAAACCAACAACCGATTTAATTGACATGATGTGAGCTCCCCCTCTGTTGAATTCCAAAAGTGCAGCCAATAATTTTATTGTTAAACTGATCGGTTTATCATTAGCAGTTCCATGGTAAGACTTTATTAATATCAACATTTAACTATGAATTAGACTTGTGCACATGTTTTGGGATTCGTCCATGTGGTATTTCGGCTCGGTTTGGATTTTGTCCATACAGTTGTTTTTAGAAAAGCAAAATTACCGTACTCCTTTTTTTCACTCTGTTGGTTACTTATTCTCACTTGATTTGTAAACCAAAAGGACATGAAAATAGGCCTATTGGTGTACTGCAGACTATATACATAATATAAATGTTATGCTGTACACTGACAGGTGCATTTTCCTGTGATTTGGTTCACAGGTCCAGAAGGAAAAGTAACCAACATAGTGAAAATAAAGGAGGAGCTATATTTAAATAGTATATATTTCTTAATAAATCTTAAATATCTTATATAAGATATAAACATAGTTTATTCTTGCTGCTCCAACTTTTTTTCCTCTTGGTCACTTCTCTTGATCTGTGAATTAAATCAACATTTAACTGTCCCCTATCAATCAATAATATTTTCCCATCAATTATCTCTTTTCTTGGCTCCACAAATAGAACTCAGATTCACAAATCAAAAGTAACTGTTCATCCATTGAACGTTTAATTTGTTTTGTGATTTGGTCAGATTGCAGTTCTGAGTAACGGGATTTTACACAACCCACCGATCCGCCAAAATTTAGGCCACTCACAATTTGTTTCAAACAGAATGCCGAAGTCTACTTTAAATAAATGAAACACTGTCATTTGTTAAACTAAATCTGAACTGTAGTGTTTTCATTCCAAATATCAATGTTTATAAATGTATGATGTTACTGGTATAGGGCCTGTCCCTTTCAGAACAAAATATTACATTAATAATCAAATATTATTCCCCATGTGAATGCATAAATATACAGGTAAACATTTCTGCGTGATCAGGAATCCACTTGACTAAACTCATACAATATAATAGAATATGATTATAGCTATATGCTTAGTTAGAACTATACTTAACACCTTACTTTCTACTAACTCAGAAGTTAATTGAATACTCCAAGAACTATAGCAAGCTCCAGGAGCAAACTGTTTGCAAGTGTGTCTAGAATTGGTGATGTTTTAAGGGTGGTTTAATATTATTTGATTTACATTTTTTTGTTCTGTTCACACACTTTGCATTTTGTTAACTGATAAACTATTCAATTAACATTTCTATTTTATATTGTGAATATTGTTTATATTGTTCAGTAGTTTATGTATGTAATGATACTCAACTTTTTTCTGAAACACATGTATTTGAACATTAAAAGTTTGTATTTGTAAAAATGTTAGTATACTTTTTTGAACGAGATTCCAGTTTAATGTGTTTGATGTTGAAAGGGTTACTCCAACCCTTTTTCGCAGATTATTTGTTTTAAGTCAAAATTCCCTTTGCATTTTACTCCCTCCATTTATATTTTGAAACCTGCAAAAAAAAAAAAAGATTAAAACTTAATTTTAACCATGTGCCAGGTCCAATATCCCCACCTTCTCTGATTTCCTACAGTGAAAGGTCTTCTGGCACTATGATCATCTGATTCATATACTACACCGTCACATCCACAGCAGCATTACAGGCAATCGTAGTCGTTTAAAGGAAAACTATGGTCCCAGGAAAACAAATTTGTTTTTTTAACCATATTAAGTGGAAAAGTAGTAAACTATTTTTTATTCCTCACCCACAGTCATACCTGGAGACCTAACCCAAGGAGACATTGAAAATAGTCATGTAATGATTCCATCTATATCTAATGAAGGAGGGAAACACTGGACTGACAGAGAAATCCAAGCACTAATAAATATCTGGTCTGACAAGAATATACGTTGGCAATTAAAAGGCACTGTAAGGAACCAGGGAATCTTCGAGCACATAGCCAGCCTGCTCCAGAAAGAAGGGATAGACAGGGATTGGAGGCAGTGCAGAACAAAGTATAAAAACTTAAAGCACGAGTATGTGGTTTTAAAAAGAGCAAAAGAATCTGGAAATAGAACAAAGACTATGAAATACTTTGACGAACTGGATGTGATACTGTGCAGCAAATCTTCAGGACATAGAAAGAGTTTAAACATCACAGATATGCAAGAGTCTCGTACATGGAACGATTACTCTGCAACAAATTCTTTATCAGGTAAGTAATGTAAAACAATCAAACTAGCTATGGTTATTGGTAGAAAAAAATATGGTTTTGCAAAAAAGGTGATCATATGACATAATAATTTATAAATTTACTAGATAGAAAGTATTGCCATTCAATTTGTGAAACACTTATGGAACACAAGTTTATTTCAAGAAGACAAAAAAATCCACCTGTCATGATTTTGACCTTTTCTTCTCTCAAAGTTTTGATGTTCTTTTAGTCGTACTATACAACACATATTTTTAAATGAAAATTAAACTGACACTCCAGGCTGGAGGTAGCCACCAATGTTATTACATTTTATACAAGTTTAAAATACCTATAACTGCTGCTAATCCATAGGCAAGTAGCAGATACCTCTTACCAGACAAGGAAGAGGCTCCAGTTTATCATTTTGGTACACGGCATCTTATTCTATGACCTCTCTGCATAATAGATATTGGGAGATATAGTTCAAAATCAGCAGCAGTTTGTAGTTCTCAAACCATTACCCCAGAACCGCCAATTGTCCAGTGTTTATATATTTCCAATTTATGTTCAAATCAGGTGACAATTAAAACATTGACCACATGGGTAATCTTCAAAGCTGTTCTGTCACTGCACCCAACCCCTTCAAAATGAGTATTTCATAAATATAAAACTTGATGAAACACTCATCTTGACTGAGTTGGAAATTGGATTAACTTCCAAAGCAGTCGAAAGATATACCTATTTAACTTTGGATGCACCTTTGGTGCTGGTCCATCCCACTATCCTCTCTCGCCTTAACTGCTGCAGTCCACTTTTCAGTGGTCTTACATGTTCCCAACTTGACCCGTTCCAGTCTATAATGAATGAAGGCTCATCTTCCTGTCCACCCTGACTTCCCACGCCTCACTCTCTGTCAATCCCTACATTGGCTTCCCATACATGGGCTCAATTTAAAATTATGGTACTAACTTACAAATCTCTACATATTGCTTCTCCTACCTATCCTCCCTAATACACAAGTATGTCCTATCTAGGTCTATACGATCTGCCAAAGAACTGCTAGTATCCTCTGTCCATACTCCCACCTCTGATGCTGACCTCCAAGACTTCTCTAGGGCTGCACCATTCCTGTGTAACTCCATTACCTGCTCCGCTAGGCGATCACCCAGTATCCACTTCAAAAAATCATTGAAAACTTACATCTTTAGGAAAGCGTATCAATTAAACTGTTAATAGCTTTCCCTCCCCGCACCCTGATTCCTCTCCTGCAACTGTCATAAAGAAAACACCAAAACTAAGCGTTCAGTGAATACTATCCCAGCAACCTACTTTTCAACCGTACCCTTACCTTTTGTGTCACATTACCCCACTCCCTCTAGCATGTAAGCTTATTTGGGCCTCACCCTCAACCCCCTCTGTTCCTGTGCATCCAACTCATCTGGTTACAAATACTTGTCTGTTAGTCCACCCATTATACAGTGCTATGGAATTTGTTGGCGCTTTATAAATAATAATACTAAGACAAAGTAGGGACTGCTTTGTCTTAGTATTTTTCCGAGGCTTGACAAAAGGCAGAGCTACCTTTGTCAAGCATTGCCATTTCTCACAGGTAAAAAGGCTATGTCTATGGAGGATTCCATGGTCTCAGGTTCAGGTAAGTAAAACTCACCTCCTCTTGCACCCCATGGCTACTAGTCATCCAACGCAGCAGCCACAGTTGGGGGTCTTTACAAATTATGCAAAGACCTCAGATGGTGACAGAGCCACATTAAAGAGTATTTTGTACTTTAAACTATGTTATCTGTGTCACTGTGTCTTAGTCCGCATGTTCAGTGAACTGACACTGGCAGCAATCTTGTTTCACCATACTTACCTGCCCAATGAATGTAGTTGTCTGTTATTATTTTCTTTAATTTGCTGCAGTGTACACTTGCATTCCATCCTGCTCCATAGACAATATAACCACATAATACTCAATAATCAGGTGCAGAAGGCAAAAACAGAATGTGTGGTTCCAGGATAGAAGCACAAAAAAATGATAGACCCTGCAGTGACATCACATGTAGGAGTGATTTCTGAGGCCTGATGTTTGCACAAGTGACACTTGAATTTTGGTGAGAATCTGCTTACCCATAATATCACATTAAAAATCACGAGGTAAAGGGAGATTAACAGGGTTATTTATTGAGAATTGTCAGGTTTAAAGCCAAAGTAGCTGCACTGAAAGCATAGCTGAAATGAAGCATGTGTCCAGTTCAGCTACTTTGGACTTAAATTTGTAATTTACCTTGAATTTTCACTTTAGTAAAAAACAAACAAAAAAAACCCTGTTACTGTTCACCTATAAAAACAATTCTCCCAGTTATGACAATAACCCATCTTCATACAAATCTGTAAACACAACTTCATGATTATATGCATTTTAAATATATGTCAAACATACATTTTAAATAGTATTGCACATTTTAAGGTATTTTATTTACAAAACTGCGGACGTGCACACGTTGTATGCCAAATCAAAACTGCGGACGTGCACACGTTGTATGCCAAATCAAAACTGCGGACGTGCACACGTTGTATGCCAAATCAAAACTGCGGATGTGCACACGTTGTATGCCAAATCAAAACTGCGGATGTGCACACGTTGTATGCCAAATCAAAACTGCGGATGTGCACACGTTGTGTGCTTCTTGCTACTTGCTTCTCCCAACATATTAATAATCAAAGTTAATAAGAAAGTTCAAGCCATGAACGAAAGCAAGCCTTTTCTGATCTTCTGAGTATCTATTTGACTTTCTTTTTTTTTGTCATATATTTGTTTAGTATTAAAAAATATAGGTCAGTTCCAACATAGACTTTTATAAGTGAAGTGAAAAAAGTCAGCTGGTGAGATAGCTCTCTATTTTCTTTCCTTTCTTTTGTTTTCCTGCGTAGTTAATATAAGTATTCATTTTTTTTAAAACATATTCTAGTTATTATATCATATTACCCATAGGAGTTGCTGAATGTCATGCTAAAGAACTCTACGTGGTTCCAGATAGTGGTGAAATGTATGAAAATAGCAAACAACCCTTAGATTCAGGTAAGATAAAAAGAGAAGAAACTGTAATAAGAGGTCATTAACACTGTCTGAGATAGCTGATATTTCCATATGATTTAAATATATATAAAAATTAGCAATTTGTCACAAAGAACTAAATATGAAGATTATGTGTATGAAATAAATGAGCGGAAAAAAAATCTAAAAGCTATGCTAATAAAAGAGTAGGGCTAAGTTCTAAATGTAAAACAGTTACCATGGAAACAAATGGTACAGCCCTGCTCATCATACCTGCTCACCCTTTTGGTTTCTGTGGGTAGTCATCTACTTTACTAATATTGACACTTTTATAAATCTCCTCTATCGTGTCAAATGTTAAAATCTCAAAAGAATTATAGAAACATAGAATGTGATGGCAGATAAGAACCATTCGGCCCATCTAGTCTTCCCAATATTCCAAAATACTTTTAATAAGTCCCTGGCCTTATCTTAAGTCTAGGATATTCTTATGTCTATTCCACACATGCTTAAACTCCCTCACTGTGTTAACCTCTACCACTTCAGCTGGAAGGCTATTCCATGCATCCACTACCCTCTCAGTAAAGTAATACTTCCTGATATTATTTTTAAACCTTTGCCCCTCTAATTTAAGACTATGTCATCTTGTTGCGGTAGTTTTTCTTCTTTTAAATATAGTCTCCTCCTTTACTGTGTTGATATCATATCTTATATGGTGGCAATACTTACCCCTAGCTAAATTCTGGAAAGGAGTTTGGCAACCGTGGGTCTTCGAAAAACAAGTAACATTTGTCCATGGACATTTTATTTGTGTCTCCCAGTAAACCTATTGTCTAAAGTACAAAATCCAGGGTAAGTTGCTCCTAAAAATGTTCTTATCCTCCAGACATTTTCTCTCGCCTTATTGGCTAAAGAACATCTCTCCTCCCAAATCTTTGATTATAAATAAGATCCAAGGTAACATGATGATGGACAGAGTTCCAGCAATGGCCAACCACATTTTCCTTACATTCATTAAGCTTGGGAACCCTGGATCTCCCTTTAAGTTTATTTTACTTTTCTATTACCTCCCCTTGCCATCTCCTTCCCTTTTCAGTAACAAGACACAAACCAAATATAGGAAAGAACACTTCAACTATGGGACCAAACAATGCTTAGCTCTCATGAATGATCTGTAACACTACAGATTGTCTCAGTAATCGGATTAAAGTAATCATAATGTGATGCATTTCTTCGCTCATAAAAAAAACAAGGGTGAAGACATAGGAGGTGATTCACATCATTTCTACGTACCTCCATAAAACTTGGGTTGGAGAAGGTGCCATGACTACATTTTGAGTGAAACAAACAAAACGTTATTAACAGGTAGAGCTCAGTCACGTGTTGTTTGCTCAGATAGTATAGTGTTGGACATAAGCTAAACAAAATGTATGCCATTTATATATGAAGTCTATGTTTATAAGTGCCATACAATCTGTGTTATCTATATTTTAGGACCTACAAGGCTATATACGGAAGGAGGAAAGCACTGGACAACAGAGGAAGTCAAGGCTTTGATAACAATTTGGTATGACCACGATATACGAAAACAGCTGGAAGGAACTGTGAGAAACAGAAGGATATTTGAACATATTGCCAGATTGCTCCAGAATTTAGGCATAGAGAGGGACTGGAGACAGTGCCGCACCAAATACAAAAACCTAAAGCATGAGTACATTGTGACCAAGAGAGCGCTGGAGTCAGGGTACGCAAACAAGACTATGAAATTCTTCTACATATTGGATGACATCATGCAGAACAAGGTTTCAGAGCTACCAAGCCTGTCAGTTGCAGATACAACAAAGAATGTGTTCAACAGTGCAATCGCAAAAACAGATATGTTACATGTTACAGGTATTATATGTTATTCCACCAAAATATTGCTTAGCTATAGTTAAAATCCTTGTTATAATAATATTATGAATGTAAGGTGAACATGTATATTGTCAGTACTGACTGCAAGCTCGGTTTAGGCCCGGGGTAGGCAACTTCAGCACTCTAGATGTTGTGAACTACAGTGAGGGAAAAAGTATTTGATCCCCTGCTGATTTTAAACGTTTGCCCACTGACAAAGAAATGATCAGTCTATCATTTTAATGGTAGGTGTATTTTAACAGTGAGAGACAGAATAACAACAACAAAAATCCAGAAAAACGCATGTCAAAAAAGTTATAAATTGATTTGCATGTCAACGAGTGAAATAAGTATTTGATCCCCTATCAATCAGCAAGATTTCTGGCTCCCAGGTGTCTTTTATACAGGTAACGAGCTGAGATTAGGAGCACTCTCTTTAATCTCAGCTTGTTACTTGTATAAAAGACACCTGTCCACAGAAGCAATCAAGCAGATTCGAAAATCTCCACCATGGCTAAGACCAAAGAGCTGTCCACGGCTTGTCAGGGACAAGATTGGCTGGAATAGACTACAAGACCATCGGCAAGCAGCTTGGTGAGAAGGTGACAACAGTTGGTGCGATTATTCACAAATGGAAGAAACCCAAAATAACTGTCAGGCTCCCTCGGTCTGGTGCTCCATGCAAGATGTCACCTTGTGGAGTTTCAATGATATGAGAACAGTGAGGAATCAGTACAGAACTACATGGGAGGATCTTGTTAATGATCTCAAGGCAGCTGGGACCATAGTCACCAAGAAAACAATTGGTAACACACTACGCCGTGAAGGACTGAAATCCTGCAGCGCCCGCAAGGTCCCCCTGCTCAAGAAAGCACATGTACAGGCCCATCTGAAGTTTGCCAATGAACATCTGAATGATTCAGAGGAGAACTGGGTGAAAGTGTTGTGGTCAGATGAGACCATAATTGTGCTCTTTGGCATCAACTCAACTTGCCGTGTTTGGAGGAGGAGGAATGCTGCCTATGACACCAAAAACACCATCCCCACCATCAAACGTGGAGGTGGAAACATTATGCTTTGGGGAGGGGGTTTTCTGCTAAGGGGACAGGAAAACTGCACTGCATCAAAGGGATGATGGACAGGGCCATGTACCGTCAAATCTTGGGTGAGAACCTCCTTCCCTCAGCCAGGGCATTGAAAATGGGTCGTGGATGGGTATTCCAGCATAACAATGACCCAAAACACACAGTCAAGGCAACAAAGGAGTGGCTCAAGAAGAAGCACATTAAAGTCCTGGAGTTGTCTAGCCAATCTCCAGACCTTAATCTCACAGAAAATCTGTTGAGGGAGCTGAAGGTTCGAGTTGCCAGTCGTCAGCCTCGAAACCATAATGACTTGGAGAGGACCTGCAAAGAGAAGTGGGACAAAATCCCTCCTGAGATATGTCCAAACCTGGTGGCTAGCTACAAGAAATGTCTGACCTCTGTGCTTGCCAACAAGGGTTTTGCCACCAAGTACTAAGTTGAAGGGGTCAAACTTATTTCACTCATTGACATGCAAATCAATTTATAATTTTTTTTACATGCTTTTTTTCTGGATTTTTTTTGTTTTTCTGTCTCTCACTGTTAAAATACATTTACCAATAAAATTATGGACTGATCATTTCTTTGTCAGTAGGCAAACTTTCAAACTCAGCATGGGATGAAATACTTTTTTCCCCTCACTGTACATCTCCCATAATGCTCTTACAGACTTAATGCTGGCACAGCATCATGGGAGGTGTAGTCCATAACATTGGAAGTGTTGAATGTTGCCTACCCATTTGGTAGATTTGGCAATTTCTCACGCTTAACTGGAGAAAACATCTATGCCATGGTCATACATCCCAGAACTTAATCCAGTTATATAGTGCTATCCATTGTTAAATCAGAAATTAAAGAATCCCCTTTATTCTACCACTTTAGTTCTCATAAAATCTTGTTCTCAGTTTGACTATCTTAAAGATCCCCATACAGAATCAGCTGAAGAATCGTCCTTGGTTAAAGAAGAGCACAGAAGAAAAGATTTAAATGTGGAGAATAATTGTCCTGGTGAGTAAAATGTATATTGACTCATACTCATACTCATAATCATACTCATATTCCTGTATTCATTCACTGATGCACAAGGGGCTGAAAGGAATAACTTTTCTTATCTGAGTGACATTTTTTGTCCTCCTGAGTTCCATGGTGTTTGCCTCAGCAATTACAGACACCTGGGCGTCGAATGATTCAGTACTGTTAGAAAATGCCCATAGACTTTAATGCTGAGTTCTGCAAATAAATCATTTGTAAAGATTTCCCAACAGTATTGAATCATTTGAAAGCTTATAAAAAAAAAAATATCAGAGCATAACAATATATCATAAAAAAAATGTATCAGAGCATATCAAAATGTTATTGTATAGTATGATTTCACGCTAATTGGAGATGGCACGCTCTTTCATTCCAACCACTACAATGTACTGTAGTGGGTATAATGATTAGAATGCCGCTTTATCTAACTATGGCATTGATTTAATATTGTTGGAGACATTTTCCAAATGATTTAATATTTTTGGATAAACTTTAAAAACTATTAATATTATGAGAAATATTTACATGTTATAATATGTTGATATTTTTTGATATATTGATATATTTTTATGTATGATATATATTTAAATTTATTGAAAAAAATCATTTTACAAGCTTTGTTTTTGTCATGCATATTTTTTTAAAATGATTTTATGTTTGCTGGCTAACTGTTCATCACTTTTAATATCACTGTTTGCTGCATGTTGTGCCTCAGAAAACATGTACTAGCAATGAATAAAAAGGCAGTATAAAAAAAGAAAACATGACCGTGATAGATATACCATTATATAAATACAATGATGTTTATTCACTGATTGGTGAATATGTTATAGCAGATTCAGTCAGCCTCACTTGGCTCATTTATTTTAAATCTGTTTTGACGGTATTCCTCTGAATTTCACTGTATTCTCTGCTGGATTAAATCAAACCGCATTGTGCTGCGTGAGTCCCAGACTTCTTCAAATGAATCTCATGGCCATAGCAAGATTTGTGTTAAAATGGTTTCATCTAAATGGCAGTTCAAATTCCTGCTATAAGAAAAAAAAGACAATTGTAAGATATCAGAGTTTGCAGGAATCTATGATCTGCAAACTTTCTTTGTCTTAGGGATGAGCATAACCACCTAGCAAAGCTAGTGGGTATGCGGCAGCCTCCCGGAGTCAAATGCAACAGCAACAGCCTTTCAGCCAATCAGGTAATCAGGAGAGCCGTGCTGAGCGCGGGAATCCTGATTGCCTCAGATTTTTTAAATTGTGAAACTGCGGATGGTTAGCATATCCCACGAAGTACTAAGGATTAATATTGCCCAAAGTGTATAGGAATATAATTAAACATCTAAACACAAAATAAAACAATTCAAGAAGCCAATAGTACAGGGGAACAAGAAAAATGTTTAATAAGTCATGAAGACATATAAAATAGACTTGAAACTTTGTATGAAACAAACAGCTGAGCCGAAAACAAGGCAACAATGTATAGCAAAGGAAAGTATCAAATGAACACTGGAACCATTCATCATAAATTGCAACAAAATAAGTTCAATAAAGAGAAAAGAAATGTTGTAACAAGTCCCAGCAAACAGATTCTTTATGCAGGGAGTCCATGAGAATATCATACTGACGAGACTACTAGCATCCAGGGGCGTACCTAGAGCATTTGGCACCCGGGGCGGATCCTGTGCTTGGCACCCCCCCTCCCCCCCTCGCCCCCCCCCAAAAAAAAAAAAACCTGTAAAAAATGTAAAGGTTCTCTTTTTTTTTTTTACAATTTGTTACAGGCAGACAGTCACATACAGTCACAGGCAGACAGTCACACATACACATTTCCTCCGTGCGGCCAGTTTATCAGCTGTTTGCTTGTGTGAGCTGTACTGCCACAGCCCCCTCCAGCCAGGGCCGGTGCAAGGATTTTTGCCGCCCTAGGCAAAAGTAAAGTTTGCCCCCCTCCCCCCCATGTGACATCACAATGCCCCACCCATATGATTTGATATGTTAACTAACGCCAGTGCTGCAGTGCCGCCGTGTTTACATTAAAAGGCCTGCAGGGACAGGCTATAGACACCAGAACCACTACATTAAGCTGAAGTGGTTCTGGGGACTATAGTGTTTCTTTAATGTGAGGTAAATTAGAGCTTAGTGCCACGAATAATATACTAGATTGCCTACTTACAACCAGATGAGGATGATGATGGGCTCTAGCTGCAGTCTGGCTTCACTGGTCTGGTGCAGAACAGTCTCTCTGCAGGCGGTTTGTAACTGTGGTCACAAAAATCAATGTTCTGGGAGAACGGGAAGCAGCTCCATTTTTTGGGGGTCCTTTACACAGCTCAAGGTCTGGGTTCCAGGGTCCACCTTCATGTTCCACCAATGAGTTTGTTCACAGGGGGTGGAGTGTGTAGGGGATGTCCTGATATGTGTGTAAGGAATGCATTGTGTGAAATTGTGTTTGTATGTGTAAGGGCTGCAAGGTGTGTTTCTTTGTATGTATGGGATGCATTGAATGTGTGTAAGGGGTGCATTGAGTGTGTGTAATGAATGCATTGTGTGTTTCTGTGTGTGTAAGGGATGCATTGTGTGTAACGGTTGCATTGCTTGTGTATGTGTGTCTGTGTGTGTAATGCATTGTGTGTTTTTCTGTGTGCAAGGGGTGCATTGTGTGTATGTGATGAATGTCAATCTCTCCTCCCGCTCCAATTTCCTTCTCCTCCACCCAATTTCTCTTTCTCACCCCCCCTCCTAATTTCTCTTTCCCCCCTCCTAATATCTCTTCCCCCCTCCTAATTTCAATTTCTCTTTCCCCCCTCCTAATATCTCTCCCTCCCTCCTAATTTCTCTTCCCCCTCCTAATTTCTCTCTCACCCCCTCTCTCCTTTCTCACCCCCCTCCTTTCTCTTTCTCTCCCCCCCTCCTTTCTCTTCTCACCCCCCCTTTCTCCTTCTCACCCCCCTTTCTCCTCTTTCTCACCCTCCCTTCTCACCCTCCCTTTCTCCTCTTTCTCACCCCCTCTTCTCCTTTCTCACCCTCCTCCTTTCTCACCCCCCCCTTTCTCCTCTTTCTCCTTTCACCCCCCTCTCTCCTCTTTCCCTCTCCTTTTTCACCCCCTTACCTCCTCCTTCACCCCCTCTCCTCCTTTCACCCCCCTCCTCTTTTCACCTAACCTTTTCACCCCCTCTCTTCCCCCCCCTCCTCTTTTCCACCCCCCTCCTTTTCACCCCCTTTGCTCCTTTTTCACCCCCTCTCTCCTCTTTTTCACCCCCCCTCCTTTTTCACCCCCCCTCTCCTTTTTCACCCCCCCTTTCTCCTCTTTCACCCCCCTCTCTCACCCCCCCTTTCTCCTTTTTCACCCCCTCTCTCCTCTTCTGCCCCCTCTCCTTTTCTTTTCCCTCTCCTCTTTTCGCTGCTTCTCCTTTTCACCCCTTTCTCCTCTTTCACCCCCCTCTCACCCCCCCTCTCTCGCTGCTGCTGCCTCCCAGCTGCCCCCCTCCCTGCCTTTCCCACCGCCAGGCCGGCGGGCGCGACATGTAGTCTCGAGGAACGGGGAGCGTATCTCCTGTACCCGGCCGGACTAACAGGAAGTGAACACTGAGTGTGCACTTCCTGTTAGTCCGGCCGGGTACAGGAGACAGCTCCCTCCCTGTACCCGCCGGCTATGCAGGGCTCGGCCACGCTACAGGGACGGAGCTGACAGGTGGGAGCTTCCTCCTGTCAGCCTCTCCCCATGCTGCGCCCGGGCGGTGCGGTCCGCCCTCATGGAAGCACCGCCCGGGCAATGCTGCAGCCGCCTGAGGCTCAATACAGAGCGCTCGGGCGGCTGCAGCATATGGGGGGGGGCTGATCATGGCACCCCCCACCCGGCTGGCACCCGGGGCGGACCGCCCCCCCCGCCCCCCCCTTAGTACGCCACTGCTAGCATCCAATCCTCCTAATTAGGTGGATCCTTGGTTTGTTGGTCTTGTCTTGGAGTACGGCTATAGTCTGTAAAAAACAAAACAAAGAACAGTTATCAATAGGCTGAATAAGCACCAGATAACCTTATGTTTTAGAAAAACAAACTACCACCAGCAGGCAAAACCCTTAACTTAGAGGAGGGGGGTGCGGACGCTATTGCTAGGTGGTTATGCTCATCCCTAAGACAAAGAAAGTTTGCAGATCATAGATTCCTGCAAACTCTGATAGTGGGTAGAATAGCACACACCTGGTGGTGCTCCTTAGAAACTGAAGGCGTTCAACTTCTGATGGCCTCCAGTAAAATCTAACAAAGGTTTTACTGGACAACCATCTAGCAGCTTTCAAGATAGTAGGGAGAGGAAGGCCTTTTCCTGCTGCTTTAGTAGCCGAGGCTCCCCTAATTGAATGGCTTTTTAACATGGAAACATCAATACCAGCCAAAGACATGGTGGAAAGTATCCAGCCTCTAATTGTATTAACCTTGGCTGGACGAAAGGGATTCCTTGATGTAATAAATAATTGACTGATATAATTTCTAAATACAGCAGAAAGTTGAAGGTACGATTGTAACAAACTGACTAAACATAAGCCTGGTTTGGAAGGATCTTAAACCAAATCCAATTCTACCGGACCAGGAGAAAATGGGATGTTTTTTGTCTGCCTTTTAGTATAATATGGAAACCTCCCAAGGATCTGAAATATGGTTTTGATATAACTCGGCTCCTCTAGCTGCCAGGGCCAAGGACAGCAGAGAAGCCAACTTAATAGCAGTTCATCTTAAATCATTTTTAGCATTATCCAAAGAATTAAGGAAATTTAATAAGATGTCTACAACCCAAGTAGATGTGTAGCGTGGGGTATATGGTGAGGAAATTATAAAGGCAACACTTTTGTTGGTCTGCTTCATCTCTGTTGGCATCTAAGATGGCTCTTTTAAAGGCGTCTGGCAGGGCAGTGCTAATTATTGGCCAATCCTTTAATTACATATCAAACATCCGCAGATCCTGCTGGCTCCATGCAGCAGGTCTGTCTACCCTAGCCCCCAAATCGCATGAGTTCCCAAATTTGGAGGATTCTTTACTATTCGGTCCCTCATTCATTCAGCAGGTTAAAGGCCGTTACAAGGCAAAGAGATCCTTTTCAGAACTCAAGAAGTCCGTCCTTGGCTACAAAAAGCCCTTTCGGACAGAGGGTCGCCCCTATAGGGCTGCAGGAGCGTCCTGAGAAGCCTCTCACCAGGCCCAGTACCTTTTCCTCAGACAAATGGGTTCTAAAGATTTTTCAAAGGAGTTTACAACTCCCCCTTTTAAGGTTCCCAGTCCAGAAATTTGCACCACACAGACAGGTGAACCCAGTGCTAGATACCTCCCTTTCCTTAGCTTTAAGTCAAGGGAAGATAGCGTTGGCAGACATGTGTATTACAATCTTCCAGGCTTAGTACAGAAAGCTTTTTTTCTGCATAAAGTTAGACCTAAAAGATGCCTTCCATTCAGTCCCCACAGCCAAGAAACACAGGCGTTTTCTCAGGTTTCAGTGTAAAGGAAAAGTGTGGCAGTGGACCGTTATGGTGTTTGGCCTATCCAATGCACCATACACATTCTCCAGAATTATGAAATCAGTGATAGCTCATGTCAGACTAAAAGGTTTCATGTGTCTGTACTATCTAGACGACATCCTGCTCATGCACCCAGATGGGGAAGTCCTTGCTTCTCAAAGGGATTACCTTGCTTCCCTTTTACAAGACCTAGGATTTGTAGTAAATTTACAGAAATCAGTCCTAATTCCCACTCAAAGCATCCTCTTTCTGGGTTTCGTACTGAACACCAGGACTATGTCTCTAGGAATCCCTCAAGACAAATGGGACAAATTACTGGTACATCTGACCTCATCCCTCAGGCACCAGAGTTGGTCCTTGAGAGACCTAGCAAAGATTATCGGGAAATTAATAGCTTTACCACCAGCATACGACAATTCCCCCTTTCTTTGCAGAAGAAGTCAACTGTTTTTAGGGAATCGACTTAGACAGGGCGGCCATTGGGAATCAAAATTCGTTCTCCCCAAGAAGGTCAGAGAAGAGTTGAAGTCCATTCTGGAGTTAGAAATTCCACTTCCTCGTCCCCCGTTAGAGCAGCCTGTGGCAGTCAATAGCTGCCTTCTCTCATGTCTTGTGTTAACAACAGATTCTCTGCCATTGCTACTAGGATATCGTACTACCTCTGGAAACCTCTTTATAACACCAGCATATGAGAACAGTTACAGGTTTTTTATTTCTGAGACGTATCCTTTTTCTATAAAAACCTATAATCTTGTTTTTTCTAGAGGATGAAGATTGTATGAGTAATATCTCCGATGTTAGTGGCATTCATCATATGAAGAATGAGGTAGATGGAATTGGTGAGTGAAGGGATCCAATCCTATTATATTGTGTTTGGCGTTTGTGTATAATTATAAACAAATCAACAAGTTATATTGCTGTTCCAAAATGATTGCAGTGTATCCACCAGTTATCCAGTCAATATCCCCTTGGGTATAAAAAAGTGATGATTATCTGGACAGTACAAACAAATATATTGTGTATGCATGAATAGGAAAGCTAAGACATAATTCTAAAAACGAGGCAATCATGGTGGAAAATAATAGAATGTTCCTAATGAATCTTTTCTTCCACTTTTACCACTAACTATTTGTGTGCATAACCCTCATCGTGTTTACAATTAGAATGATTATCATAACAAGAGGTCGGCAGTTAGTTTTTATGTTCAGTTAGGCAATTCCAATACCATGCCGTTTAATAGGTCTACCCTTCAACTTCATATCCTATTTCTAGCTTCTATTGTTTTCAAATAAGCACTTCTCAAACCTGTCATAAATACCACAAATGATCAAAATTCTATTAACATTATTTTAATTTAGATTGAATTGGTTAATGCGTCATTTGTAACCAATTTAGCCTTTGAGGACTTATTTGGAAAGCATTGCTTTAATGGTGTAGCCTATAGCCTTTATCCTTGTGTTCTAATACTAACCCAAATCTTGATATGCTTGCTTTCATTGAATATGTACTAATGTTCCTACATTATAATTGTGTGTGCTCTTTTGTCTTGTGCTGTTGATCTGATCTTCCTGGCTAAGCATCGTGGATGACAGTATTTTCCATAAAAGTTAAAGGAACACTCTTTTTTTTCATATGTTAGTAGAGTACGTACACTTGGTGATTGTAGTATGTTACTGACAAAATGGGAGCGATTGCAGATGCCTATGTTACTGCTAACTAAATATAAACCCCTTAGTTTGCTTTTTGCTTTATAGTACAGCATTATCGCCAATGCGTTTTGCCATCATTTAAAGTTTGTCATTTCAAGTCTGAATCTGTTTGAAAAGAAAAAACATCCCATTTACAGCAGAAGATATTATTTCCTTGTTATAATTCCATGGGATACCTGAGGGAAGCACCATATCTTGTTCTTGGCTTTTACAAATCCTGACATAATCACAGGTTTCAATGCCATATGCATAGAATGAAGTGATTGGCTTCAAAGCTAACACTAACCAACACAGAAAGTATATTTGCAACAGGTTTGTGGGTGTGATTGTTGGCTGAGAGTTGGCTGTGAAACCACTTCAGGGTAGGAAATATGCAAAGAACCAGCTTGACAATAGTGAAGAACCAACGCTGGGTTCTATACTAAAGGACTAATATCCAGACTCATGGTGAAATTGAAAAAAAAATACTTTTATTTAATCAATCCAATAAAAAGATCAAAAAACTGTCTGCAGCGGGGGGCACGGCAGCAAGAAAGACACTTATAAGTTTCATGCCAACAAGGCACTTCCTCAGAACTAGCTTGAGTCTATACAGGCAAGAGCACATAGAATTTCCAAACCTAAACTCAATGTGACAAAACCAAACTCAAAACTAGGCTGACAGCCTGAAAGCCAAGATGTAAAACTATAGCGTGTGAGCCATTACAATCGTACAGAAGATAAAAAGAAAACCTGTTTTATAAATCCAGTCCAAAACTGGGAGTGTAAAAATAGAATTATATCGAAATAGTTGTAAAAACGTTCATAGGTTAATACCATACACAGAATGGTAAAATGATACAGAATTGATTTGATAGTGACTTGACAGCAGTTTGTTTTCATTTGTCTGTTGGCCCAGGTGATAATTCCGAGTTACATGAAGAAGCCGAAAATGATTTCAGGATTATCACTATAAGCGATACGGGTGTGGGACGGAACTGGAGTGACCATGAAGTCCGAGCCTTATTAAATGTGTGGTCAGATGAAAGGATCTCTCGGCATCTGGGAGGGACCTTTAGGAACAGAGAGCTTTTTGAAGAGATCTCACAGAGAATGATGGAGTTTGGCGTCAACAGAGACTGGAAGCAGTGCAGGACAAAGTACAAGAACCTCAAGTATGAATACTACGGAATGCTAAGGGATGGAAGTCATCACAGTGAAAAGACCATGAAGTTTTATGATGAAATTGATAGTATAATCCAAAGAATGCCAAAGAAGTCCGTAGTTCAGGGGAGTGAACTACACAGTGGGGTTTCAAATGGAAGAGTAGAGTCTTTTGAAAACCATAACCAGCCACAAGAAACTGCAGGTAAAATTGCCAGGTAAAGCCATTGGCTTTAAGTTAGAAAAAAAAAAGAAAAGTCTAAGAGCCCTAAATATGGCAGAAAATTGCAAGTGAGATCTGTCCCAGAATGATTATAATTTGAAATAAAAATGTATAAAATGTAATATCATCATGAAGAAAAAATATAGCATATTGATGTTATGTACTAAATATATATCCTTGGGAATGTGATAAGAAAGGGAGAGAAAGTAAAAAAGATTAAATTATATCCTTGTACTTCACCCACCATCTTCACTCCTTGCAAAGCTGGCTAGTGGCACAACAAATGTAGAGATTGCCTTGTGCAAAACTTTTGGGGAACAGCAGGGGGGGGGGGAGCTTTCCTTTGAATTTTTGACTCATCTAAGAGGTTTTGTCTTGATGTGGCAGGTGAGCTTACACTTTAATTGCCATTGGAGTTATACTAAATAAAAAAACACCTTCAGTTATTTAAATGTGCATAGGGATTTGGGACAGTGCACATGTAACTATTTTCTTTGGTTTTGTATTGTACATATTGGGGCGAATGTGTACTAAAGTCATTGCTGCCGAGTAGTTGGAGTTTGAGTGCAGAACTTACTTTTGTATGTTTTGTATTTGTGCAAAGTGTTGATGTTTAAATATAGGGGTGTGTTTGCGTGCAGAATTGGTGTTTGGATGCAAGGATGTATTTGTGTTTGAATGCAGGGCTATATTTATGTGCAGTGTTGGTGGTTTACATGCATTTATCATGCATTGTGCTGAGCTGTAATTGACGATTTCTCATTGGCAGCTAAAGAAACCATAAAGATAAATGAAGACCATGGGTATGGCTTATCACTCAAGAGAAAGGCTCCTTTAACAGGTATGTTATAATATTAAAACCTTTTATTAGATTTCTGTGAGTTATTTGGATGGGAGATAACTACAGCAGTGGTTTCTCCTGTTGTGCCTCAATCCACCTTAAAGGGACACTATAGGCACCCAAACCACTTCATCTCTTTGAAGTGGTCTGGGTGCACTTTCCTTGTCCCCTTTAGTCCCGCTATGTAAAATATTGCAGCACTAAGACAGCCTCTAGTAGCTGTCAGCCGGACTTTAGGTCACTAACGCTCTGCATGAGGACATTCAGCATCAGTGAAAAACACATAGAAAATAATTGATTCAATGCTTTCTTATGGTGAGGACCTAATGTACTTGTGGTGATCGGCGCACATAAATGGTTATGTCTGCCCTTTTGCAAACCAGAGTAACGGTATGCAGCTACTAGTAATAGGGAATTTTAGTTAAATAAACACTGTAGGCACCCAGACCACTTCATCTCAATGAAGTTGTCTGGATTCCTTGCCCCTGTCATTTTAGTCATGTGAAGAAAAATACTGCAGTTTCTGAGAAGTTTCCAGGGATAACTCAACATCTAGTGGCTGCCTCTCAAACAGCCACTAGATGGGGCTGTACGGTTAGTAACCCTCAGCTGTTTGACGTTCGATGTATATATACAATGCAGGCATCTCAATGTGAGCGCACCTGCTTTGAAACCAATTGCTGCAGAAGCCTATAGGAAAGGATTGATTCCTCTGAGCATTAGAGGAGCATTGGATTGGACCATCGGCAGAGAAGGCCTCCAAGACGTCGCTAAAGGAGGAGAGGTGAGCAGGAAAAAGGTAAGTAAATAATTTATTTTTAAATTGTTTTAGCGACTGGGACCAGGGACCTGAAAAAGACTATGGACTGAAACATTTTCAGGTTTGTATTCCTAACACTATAGAATTCCTTTAATAAATATCCCTTTGCTTTGTTTTCAGAATATGCAATATCAGATAAAAGGAGGAATTTAGGACGTGATGCAATTGAAGCACATTCGGGACTTCCTGTCACACAGGTCATAGGTGACAATCAGGTAACAGAGAACCATGTTACCCTGCAAGATCTCTATCAGCCTGTCAGAGGGAATTCATTACAGACTGCTCCCCAATGCCATCAAGACCTCAGCTGCCTGGTGAGTTATATCGCTTGTTTCCAGAAGTCTCTGTGTTTGAAGTCAACATATATTGCCATTATCTATGTATACAGCACCGCCATTTTGCTCAGACATGGGCAATGCAGGGAGCCGTGGCTAACAAACTGCAGGGTGAGCTTAGTTTTAATTCAATGGAAGGTTACAGTGGGTTCTTTGCTACTGAGATTGACCAAAACAAGCTAAGCATTATCTGGAATTGGGTGTAACTAGACAAGATACAAATTGTGGCACGGGGAAAGGAGGAGTAGAGGCACAGGTAGTGATGCCTATAGATAAAGGTGGTTAAGTCTGAAATGTGTAAGCCGTTTGTTCATCTCTCACCATTGTATTTGTTTTGTAATAATGCATTAATTTCATGTTATATTGTGGTGGACCATTCATAAGATGCCACAATTTACTGGCATAAACAGAGTGATTTAGCTCCTAAATGGCAGAGAATTGAGCAGTGAGACTTCACAGGCAGGATCTATACACAAAAACTGCTTCATCAAGCTGAAGTTATTTTGGTGACTGTAGTGTGCATTTAACTCTTTGATGTTTTGTAAATATTGAAAATCTGAATACAGCAATTCCCCTTAGCTTTCAGGGGGCAGCTAGCACCCTTTACAACAAATGTTTCTGCCACTCTTAGAGTGGCGTGGTTTCTAGCACCGGCTAGCAGCTTTCACACTCTTTGTTTTCTTCATTTAAATAGTGAATGGGTCTTTTTTCTTTAGTAATATTAATCATGTGTTTTATTTTGCAAATTAAATCAAATGGTAAAATTATCGAGAGGCAAAAAAGAGGAGCAATAAAACAGAGTATTTTGGTGCATTACAAGAGGTGGAAAAAAGTCCAATCTATAAAGCTTGGGGTAACAAAAATGTTCACCTCAACTGGTTTATGTAGGGCATCCTGCAGAAATGCTAGCGTATTTGTAAGTGGATTGATGCCGGAAGCCAGGATTATCAATGTTCCATTGGTTAGCAGTCCAAATCATGAGAACTTGGTGGCAGTTTCACACTGCACCTTATGGTGAATTTTATTCCTGTGGAGCTCTGTTATATATTAGTGCATTACTGTGCAGTTTCTGTAACTCTCACACTGCTAAGCCACATTAATAAATCTCACAGTAATGTGCAGTATATATATATCTGTAACAAGTATTTTCCAACCAGCATGCTACCACAAAATAACTTGGCAGTGCCCTTCCCGAGATCTCTGGCTCAGCCCCTGACAGGATCTGACTTGTGCAACATCATGTGCATATTCACAATGCATTCTCATGCCAACAACTTGCAAGCCAGCCAAGGGGTGGATTAGGGGAAACTAATGTTTATCACAAAGCACAAATGACAGTGCTGAATTAAGAGCCTAGCAGGGCTGCTGTCTGCTGATGAGGAGTATGATGAGCCTAATTACCGAATCTTTTAGACAACAAAAAAAAACTGTCATACCTCCCACGTGTCTTGCATTTGATGGAGGTGGTGCCAGTGGGAAATACACAGGATGCATTTATAAGAATACACATGCACTATGCTAATCTCTCACTTTCATCTCTCTGCCTAGTCTGTCTTTTTAACAAGCCCCTCAACGTTCAACTCCTCTCTCTCACTAATTACAAACTTTGAATCCTCTTTCATCATGACTAACTTGTCCACTTCTCTCCCTCCTCCTTTCCTTCTCTGCTAGAAACAGGAACTCATAGTATTTAGTCTGGGAGAGAGAAAGTGAGTGTAGCAGAATGAGGACATGACACACTTAGAAAGACAGGGGCAACAAGACCATTTGCACAGTGTGCAATGTCAGCTTTATCATTAAAGGGTTACTCAAACCACCATGACCACTTCTGCTTTTTGAAGTGGCCATAGTGGTAGGAGTCTGTATGTGCAGCATTTCTGCTTGACACTCTGCGCATACTGAGATATATTAATGTTTGTGCACCCCAGCCCAGAAATCGTGTAGAATATATCTGCTCTCTACACAGAAGGTACAGATTCTTGAAGTAACATTCCCAAGGTATGGATTGCGTATAAAGGCATAAACAATATTGTTACTGCTGTCGTTTGTGAGACACTGGGCATTTGCTAAGCAGCACCTGTCTGCTACTTATACAAAATATAACAAAAAATATATATGTGGTATGAAACCCACCCACAGACGATACCGCAACTCCAAGTAAAATGTCTTAAATGTCAGGTGAAATAATCCTGAGATCAAGGCCTTGATAGGGTTAATTCCAGTGCTGGGCCATCCCACATATAGTAAAAACCAAAGAAAAAAAGTTACCTGTGCATTACTCAATATTCCTGCTCTTACATTCAGCTTTTGGAGTGCTACCATAACTATTTTTGGCCATACATCACTGCAATTTTTATATCAGTAAATGTGCACTTTTTCATTATTTCTGTGTATTTTTCTGAGGGTGGACTGCATGTTGTTTTGTGTAACGGTCTGCTACTTACCCTTTTAATTTCTATGGAAGCAGGAAGGGTGTACTTACTTTTCCACACATGGCTTCTCCAGATTGGTTTATTCTTGTTAAAGAAATCATGACACACTGTAGTATGTTGTGTGTTGTAGTTTACCTGAGGTTGTTTTTACCTAATTTTAAGACCTGCTAAGGAACAGATGATTGTTATTATGTCCAGATATGTTATACCAATGAGAGGGTGTATTTTTTCCAGTGACTGCATACACAGACACACATCATTTCATATTAAATCTTGAAGTTTTAAAGACAAACATGCAAACATATTGACACACAAGCACACTCCATGGCACAAGCACACTAACTGACACACTAACATAAACACATTCATTGTCACACACTCTTACTCTGACACATACTTACTGGCGCACACTGCCCTTAAAGGCAGCTGCCAGGGTGCTTTGCTGGGTTGGCATTGCATGATGCAGTGTGATCCCTGTTTCTTAATTTCTATCGACTCACAGAGCTAAGGTTGCTGGGGTCAGATGCCATGTATCCCAACGGGCTTAGCTCTGTGAATTGTGAGGAGCAACTGGCACTCACACTGTTAACTGACTCCTGGCTGCAAAGAAGATGAAGGCTGCAGCCAGCACCAGCAAGCCTCAGGTAATAGAAATTTCCACAGGCACATTTCTTGGCATCCTGGTAGGCCAGTCCAGCTCTGCACAAGAAGGCTGGTGGGAGCTCTGTGACACCCAGACTTTGTAACCCCGTGGTGGTATGCCCTTGTGGTAGCACCGACTCTGCTATTTGGTCTATTGGGGATCTACCAGGATCATCCATACACCTCTGTCTTGTACTCTTTTGCATGCATAACATTATTACAGCGATGGGCTCCTGGTGTTGAATTTCCAGAAGAAAATGCTGTCATTTCACTTTCAGAAATGTTATATGATTTTTGCATAAGAAAAAGACATGTGGGCTCGAAAAATGTTCACCTCAACTGGTCTATGTAGGACAGCCTGCAGAAATGCTAGCAAATTTGTAAGTGGATTGATCCCGGAAGCCAGGATTATCATATTATGTTCACTTGGTTAGCAGTCCAAATCTTAGAGGAGAGAACTTGGTGGAAGCCAAATAAGGATGGTGCACCAGTGACGTAGCGATTTAGGTAATTATATCTGCCTGATTGACTTAGAGTGTCAGCTGACAGTTCTAGCCATAAAGTGGTGCCTCTGCCGGCGGTGCTCCGCACTTCCTGAATGTATATTCTATAGACTGTAAGCTTGTTTGAGGTGGGTCCTCTTCAACCTGTCGTTCCTGTAAGTTTTCTTGTAATTGTCCTATTTATAATAATATTGTAAAGCGCTACGGAATCTGTTGGCACTATATAAATGGTGATAATAATAATAATAAACAGGGGTCCTCAAACTCCGGCCCCCAGATGTTGCTGAACTACAACTCCCGATTCTTTGAATTACATAGATAGCCAGAGAATCATGGGAGTAGTTCAGCAACATATGGGGGGCCGGAGTTTGAGGACCCCTGATATAGATCATTGTAACTGAACTGGAAATTTGGCTTATACTAACCTACGGTATGAAATTAATTTGAATTCGCTACAACTCCCATTTTAGTGAATACCCCTGCCTGTGCTTGCTGGTTGGATTTCCTATTTCCCCACGTGCTGTCTCCTGTAGCTCTTCACGCTGAGCCTCACATGTGACCCGAGGGGAACTCTCTCTCTCAGCATTCATTGTCAAAGCGCGCTGTTCGATCAGCAGTCACGGGGTTAAGGATGTGGATGTGAACTTGTTATGCTAATCGCGGGGCCCAGCGCGCGCTCTGATTGGCCTGCTGTCAGGGGCGTGACGTTCTGTGTTCTTTATTGGAACGTTTCCCCGTTCTTTGGGATTCTTCTAGCAGTCTCAGTCGGAGAGTGTGGATTCAGAGCAGGTATCCCCGGGGGTCACCATGTGCTCTCCCCGCGTACCGCCAGTCTGTCCCTGAAACACCCCGGAAATGCTGGGGCCTGCTGGGCTGCACTGATTACAGGGCACCATGGGTGGGGTGAGCTGGGGTATCCTGCATTCACCCTTTAATCTAAACCCTTCTCTCTGTGTTTATTGTAGGGAGCTCGCTGCAGCCGTGACATGATGGAGTCCTCCTCCGCAGGTTGGTGATCACTCCATTGGGGTGAGGGCTGGGTGGCTGTCCTGTCCGTGTCTTGTTTGTCTCGGCCAAACTGAGTGTTTCTACACGTGTCTGGCTGCAAACAGGCTTCCTCTCTTCTTCCGAGTTTGGGGTGACCTGAGAGTAATAGGGGTCTCCCGGGGTTCCAAGGACTTTATTTATAGGCCCCAGAATGCTCCCACTGTAGCGAGGGATGCTGGGTAGTCACATTTTTAATGAAGTGTAATAAAAATAGTTTTGGACATGCGTCACATGTCTTAAGGCTATCTAATGAGTGTGTCAAGTGGTTATGGTATGCTGCTCATTCTTGCAGTCTAATCGGCAACAAAGGGTAGAAACACCATCCACTTATCTACTATTAATGTAAGGTTATTGACTAAATTATGTCTTGTCAATTATTTATATAGCGCCAACAAATTTTGTAGCGCTGTACAATGGGTGGACTAACACACACATAATTGAGATCAGACCACTGGACATACAGGAACAGAGGGGGTTGAGGGCCCTGCTCGATGAGCTTACATGCTAGAGGGAGTGGGGTATAGTGACACAAAGGGTTAAAATAGGGGAATTAAATAGTTTGTTACAGAAGGGTTTATAGTGCTTGGTAGGTCATTTTTGACAGTTGCAGGAAAGGAGTAATGGGGTGGGGGATGAGAAACCTGCTGAGTTTGCCATGAAGTTTTGTCCTGGGTGTATACCAGCCCATTCAGCGGAGGTGACCAGGGATCAAGGTGGTGGTGAGGGATCTGTTTCCTTCCTGCCGTTCTTGTACGCATTGCTGGGAGCCGGAATATGTCTCTCCGACTTCACTGAACAGTGTGCAAAGGAGCAGGAAAAGAGCTTCAATATTTCGCTAGCCACCCTGGACCCCAGGGTAAGGATCTCTGAAACGTAGGGAGGTTGAAATAAAAATTAATAGAAACAATTTGTAGGTGTATGAGTCTGTCTGTCTTGGTCTCCATTGCATGGGAAAGGTGTCTTATTTCCCTCCCGCCCCCCACTTTGATGATCTCATATATGGGAGAATACTGGACTAGGAAGCCCCTCCAATGGACGTCTTGTTGACTGTGCCTAGAGGTGTTACTAGGCAGCAATGTTAAAAAAAAAAACTGCTCTTTTCTTAACTGTGACACCAAGTGATGCAAGAGACCCCTTAGATCAGAGATGGCGAACCTATGACACGCGTGCCCTCTCTGTCGGCACGCGGCCATAGGTTTGCCATCAATGCAGAGTAGGCACCTGCCTGCCCGAAACGTCAGGCGCCTACTCTGCTTCCGTGTCAGGAGGCAGGGGGAGGGATCTGTGAAGCAGCTCCCCTGTCCTCCCGCGAGCAAGCTGTGTGGAGCGTTGCCGCGCGTTACCATGGCAACGCCCCACACAGCATCGCGCGGGAGGACAGGAGAGCTGCTCAGTACAGAACTTGCCACCACCGGACTCCCCCCTTTCATTAAAGGTAAGTAGGATGTAGCATACTTTACACCCACACACAGTACCCCTACCCCCCCACAACACACACAGAACAGCACCCCACACACAAACACATACACTGCAGTGTGTGTATTCATTCAGCAGTTCAATTCTTTTAAAACAAAAGTTATTAATTAGTTCGGAAAACTGTACGAGTTGTTTTTTTTTTCTAAACTTAAACCTCAATATTCAGGTTTAATTGCTGTGTTGGCACTTTGAGGGGAAAAAAAGTTGGCATGTATTGCTGTTTGGGCACTCTGGCTCAAAGGTTCGCCATCACTGTCCTAGATATTGAAAGATACCTGTTGTTACTTGGTACCATCAGGTATTTTTGCTCTGAATTCTAGTTATTTGCAACTTATCAGGCAAGAACAGCACATGCCTGGGACTTTTCGGTCCTGTGCAGTGATTTGTGGAGTAGTTGCTGTGTATGTACCATGGCTAAGGAACGACATTAAACACCATACTATTGTGGTATCTCTTTTCAGGAATGACCCTGCTGCAATTCTCCTGCATACCCTCTCAATGGGGGATCATTTCACAATGTTGAGGAGTCATATTGTTGCCACATTTTAAAACTTATCCGGACTTCAAAGTCCTGCTTTAGCTATATATGAGGAGCCAGTAGTTTTGAGACCTCCCTTCCCTTGCTATAATATGTGTAAAACAAAATAAAAACACACTTCAAGCACCATATCCATTTAGGTTCAGTAGCTATACTGCTAGCAAATGATACACTGAAAATGTTGGCTAACTTGACTGACTTTTTTTTTTTTTTTATTTATATTATTCTTTAGAACTGAGGCTTGGTAAGAAGATCAATGAAGGTAAAACTAAAGAGGTTCATGAGTTGCTGGATCACCCTGGCTGTGTTTTGATGCTGTCAAAGGACCAAATAACAGCAGGGAATGCAGCCCGGAAGGATCATATGGAAGGAAAGGCCCCCATCGCAAACAAGACAACCAGCTGTGTCTTCAAATTGCTGCAGGAAGCTGGTAAGTGTTGCATGCATACACTTCATGAGTCGTGGTGTGTGTATATCTTGACATTGGCTCATCCTTGTTAAAGGGCCACTCCAGACTGGAAGTGATCTCGTGTGTGTGTGTGTGTGTGTGTGTGTTCTGTTTGCTGAGCTTACATTGGGCTTCTTCCAGGTGACGTTGCTTGGCTAATCTGGAATCTTCCTTGGTGTTTGTGTTCATTACAAAAACCCTTGCACACCAGGCATTCATGTAATATGTATCTTACATACATTCCACTAGTTGCGTAGAATGGATGGAATTCTATTAATTTGCTTCATATTCTTCCTCAGGTATTAAAACTGCTTTTCTCAGGAAGTGCAGTGAGGCTGGATTCATTGCTACCCATTGTGAAATGATTCCTATTGAGTGGGTGTGCAGGAGAATTGCTACAGGGTCATTCCTGAAAAGAAATCTTGGAGTCAAGGAGGGGTACAAGTTTTCGCCTCCCAAAGTTGAAATGTTTTTTAAGGTAAATGAAAGCTCACCTTGTATTGAACAAAATGGATTATGCCAAGCTAAATACAATCACCAAGCATTGCAAACGTTAAGTGATTTATTTATTAAGCACCAACACATTCCACAGTGCTGTACAATGGGTGGTCTAAGACATATCTGTAAACAGATGAGTTGGACACAGGGATTGAGGGCCCTGCTCAGTGAGCTTACATGCTAAACTTGTATAATAAACTGCAGACCATTGTTCAAATGGCTTTCAATTCCCTGTCTTAGAACTGCTAAATATTTGTAGCTTGATTAATATTGAAACAGTGTGGTTTTTGCTTTGCGCTGTATCATGTACAAATCTTACAGGATGATGCAAATAATGATCCACAATGGTCAGAGGAGCAATTGATAACTGCAAAGCTGAACTGTGCTGGACTTGTGATTGGTCAAGCCGAGGTGGACATCATGAGCCATTCCACAGTTGCCATCTTTGAGATTCTTGAGAGAGCTTGGTCAACACAGGATTGTACTTTGGTTGATATGAAGGTACCTAGACTTTGCAATTATTGGCAATTTAATTCCAAATTATTGTAATGATTTTTAATTGGAACTTAATGGGGGGAGGAGATTTTAAATCCTAATAACTGGTCTCTGAGCTAATCACCACTGCTTTATGCAAAAGGGAAATGTGAGATTTCCCTAAAGAGAAATCGAAATTTATTTGATCTGTTGGTATGAATAGGTACTGTTAAATAAAAAGCGCATTTTAAAATCCTGACCAGAGATTGGAAAACGAAGTTGATCACAACTATTTGAAGCACCTGCATTTTCTGCAACTATTGGCATTTTGCTGGTTCTGAATGGAGTTGTTGACAAACCAGAAAGTGACATGGCCAGACATGTCCTTTTTTCCTTTCAGTAGTGTATGCAGCTACAAATGAGCTTCCTCCCAAACTTGTTTATGGGATTAGTTTCTACTGTAGAAACCTTTAATATTTTGGAGCAAAAAATCCTTTTGGATTTAGGAGGGAGTGTGTGTGTATATGGCAAATTAACAATATTATTGTAGTGTCTGAAGTGGTAGCTTTACGGTCTCTTCAATCATGCATATATATCTTCCCCCTCCTTATAACTTTAGATTGAGTTTGGTGTTGATGTGACAAAAAAAGAAATTGTTCTTGCTGATGTCATTGACAATGATTCCTGGCGACTGTGGCCATCTGGAGACAAGACCCAACAAAAGGATAAGCAAGTATGTGGTTGGCTTGTATATTGCTGATTTATCTTGAAAGTTTTGCTTTTAACCCCTTAAGGACCAAACTTCTGGAATAAAAGGGAACCATGACATGTCACACGTGTCATATGTCCTTAAGGGGTTAAATTCAAAGCTTAACATGGCTTTTTAAAAAATTTATTTTAATTTATTTTAGACTTATCGTGACCTAAAGGAAATCACTCCAGAGGCAATGCAGATGGTGAAAAGAAATTTTGAGTGGGTGGCAGACAGAGTGGAGGTGAGTGTGGGGTGGCTTTTCCCTCTGTCCTACTGTTTAAACTTGACACAGTGCTTAACATGTTTAACTCTGAATTCCACATTTTCTGCAAAGCTGAAGTTTTCCATGTTTGCTATGATTTCAGATTATTTTGTACTAAACCTTTTGAATGCATGTGAAATGGTTTAATCTCTTAACTGTTGCTACATAGATATCCTCCTTGCCTAAGAAGAAACTGAGGAAATGCAGTATTTTTGAACCGGTGCATGGTCTAGATAGCCTGCCAAAAGTACAGAAGACACTTTGTTCGATGGAAGTCAATAGTTTGCACCACAAATTACTAAATAGTGCTCTCTTGCCAACAAAGCCTTGCTTGTTCCAGCATTTTATAAAATACAAAAATGTGAAGCGGAATAAAATCTGACCTAATGCAGCTGGAAAAATGTTATATAATTCTATAATATAAAACATGCTAGAGGTTGTGTAACACATGTGAGTCTTTATTTATTTTATTATTTTTTTGCAGAAAGATTTCTATTGTGCAATACTCGGATTTTTTTTACTGAGACCACGGCATTAGATTCAGGACTTACAGATCAAATCAGCACAAAGGCAGAGAACAAGCAATGTTTTAATGTTGGCCCATCCCAATATTCTGTAATTCCTGCTTCACTTAAAGTGCACCTGTTCTGCCATTAACCCGAATAAGAATTTGTTTGTAACTAAAGTTGCGCGGCTACCTTTCACCTGCCATCTTGTGGCTTAGTGCCATGTTGGTTATGGTGCACTCTCTGCTTCAGAATACTAATAACTTGACACTGTTTTAAATCTACTTCCCACTCAACGCACTGGACAATAGCTGTGGTTCCTGAAAGTAAACTGCTGTTGAGGTTAGATGTAATCTCCAATGGAGAATTCCAGGACCTACCTGTAAAATGTGATCAGTGTCTTGAACTATTTAATGAACATAGTGGCACCTAAACCTTTCAATATCAAATTGAGGTTAGTCATTACTCGAACTAGCATTTACCTGAGATTAGTCTGTGATCTGTAACTGTCTGCTTGATACATTTACAGACTGCTTTAAATGTCTGGGTTTTGTTTTGTCTTTCTAGCTCTTGCTTGCGTCCAAAAGCCAAAGCCGGGTTGTGGTGTTAATGGGGTCTATTTCAGACCTTGCACATTGTGAGAAGATCAAGAAGTCCTGTGCAAACTATGGTATCCCGTGTGAGCTTAGGGTGACCTCTGCACACAAGGGCCCAGATGAGACCCTCCGTATTAAATCAGAGTATGAAGGTGAGCTATGATTTAACAAGATCTTATTCTTCTGGTAGAATAAAGTTGGAGTGTTACTCTAAACCATGGGTCCTCAAACTCTGGCCCCCCAGATGTTGCCGAACTGGGGGGTGGGTAGGGAGGAGAGAGAAATCTTCTTAGTGGAGAGTTGTCCTTCACTTGCAGGCATGCTTCTGCTTGCAAGGGGAAGGATTTTCTGTTGCCAGCATGCTGACAACAGATGTATAATGTCTCTCCAATGTCCACTCTGTACAGAGTTTTTGGCTGCCTCCGTTATGTGTGCTAGGGTTGCAATTTGCCCCTAGCACACCATTAAATCTCGATGTGCAGTGTTTCAAACTTAAACGCTGCACATCTAGACTCCTACCACTACGACCATTGCAAAAGTGGTCCTGGTAGTTGGAGTAACAATTCCGGAATGTATTATGGTAAAGTGACTATGGTGTTCCTTTTAAACAACTTTAGCTTAAAGAAGCGGTTTTAGTTTATAGCTCATGCCTCTTGGGTTTTACTGCTCAATTCACTGCCATTTAGGAGTTAAATCGCTTTGTTTCGGTTTATGCAACCCTTGCCACACCTCCCCTGGCTATGATTGACACAAACTGCATGGGGGGGGGGAACTGGTTTCACTTTCAATCAAATGTAACTTACATTAAACAATTTTATCTCTTGCTCTGCAAACTGAACTTTAATCCCATACAGGAGGCTCATGCAGGGTCTAGCAAGCTATTGACATAGCAGTGGATAAGAGAACTTAAATTTAAACAGAACTTGCAATAAAGGAAGGATAAACATTAGATGACTCTTTACAGGAAGTGTTTAGGAAGGCTGCAAGTCACATGCAGGGAGGTGTGACTAGGGTTCATAAACAAAGGGATTTAACTCCTAAATGGCTGAGGATTAAGCAGTGAGGCTGCAGGGGCATGTTCTATACACCAAAACTGCTTCATTAAGCTAAAGTTGTTTTGGTGACTCTAGTGTCACTTTAAACTACAGTTCCAAATTAATATAGGTCCTATAGTCAGGACTAGGTAAACCAGCAACTGCCTATTTTTATAAAAAGAAAAATTCACATCCAAATTTATCCGTTCATTGCAGGTTAGTACCTGTGGGTGCCCTGGTTTTGAAACTTATGCAAGCTAAAATTCCTCTTTCAGCGGTCTTGGTTTACATAGAGCATAAGTGTCTAGGGGTGTTCAGTTTTTCATTTTTAAATAAATCATGTTCTCCTAGGTGATGGAATTCCAACTGTGTTTGTTGCTGTGGCTGGTAGAAGCAATGGGCTTGGGCCTGTTCTTTCTGGAAACACTGCCTATCCGGTTATAAACTGTCCCCCCCTTACTGCAGATTGGGGTGCTCAGGATGTTTGGTCTTCCCTAAGGATGCCCAGTGGTAAGAAATCTGTTCTTATTTTTATGTATGCTTGTTGTGTATATGTAAAACAATGACCTGAAAATAATTGTAATTGGGGAAGAGCTATGGAGATTGAGTTCACCTTACAGATCTGGTGTAAGATTTGGCTACATGTTAAGTCTTTTTATTCAGTTTACAGGAAACATTCTATAAACTATTACACCGTTGGTATTTGGTCCCAGCCCATCTAAGTTTAATAAATCCACTGCTGACCTGTGCTGAAGATGCACCCAGCCTTTGGGTACTCTATATCATAGCTGGTGTTAATGCCCAAATTGCAGAAGATTAAGGATGAAACCGAAAAAAGTATCAAACTTTGCATGTTAGAATGTCAATGAAACGGGCACAGCCAGTCTGTATTTTTTAGTACATATACTGAAAGGAAAAGGTGGAATTAAATTCTTTTCATTATATAATTATATAATCAATGCTCCAACAAACTTGTTAAATGAGATTGAATGAAGACTGGCTATTTAGAAAAATATCTATCTATTAAAAAAAGATACACACTTTTTTATTTGGCAAGGTTGTATTTTACAAAAGCAAATATCAATCACTTTTAATTATAAAGCGCGTAATTTACAAACTTTCTTTGTGTATTGAATGACTTATTATAAAAAAAATATATGTAAGGTTGATGGCTAGTGAAAATGTAGGCCACTGCTAAACGCTTACCAACATTTCAGTGGCCTCTCTACACTTTATTTTTTATTTTATTTTTATTCCTTTTTATAATTTAGTAAAGTAACGCTTTCTGACTCTAGCCATAATTTGTATTTGTCTTGTAGGTCTTGGATGCTCCACTGTGCTGTCTCCTGAAGCTGCTGCTCAGTTTGCTGCTCAAATTTTTGGATTAAACAATCATCTGATCTGGTCAAAGTTGCGTTCGTGCACTCTGAACACTTGGATCTCTCTCAAACAGGCAGACTCAAAGCTGAGGGCATGCAGCATATAAAATCACTGCTGTAACACCATACGGTCAATTCTCATAATTAAAACAATTTTTCCTTACATATATTGTTGCATTGCTTTCTTTAAAAACAAACATGTCCATGTTTAGTACCATAACTACAATAGATTGAGCAATTCTGCTAAACTGACTACACCGTGATGCAGGGCCCATTGCTGATGGACTCCAGGCACCATAATCACTTCAGCTATTAAGTGATTTATTAATTTTTGTCCCTGAAGGATTTCTTTAAGGGTGTTGTAGTTTACAATTCTTTATTTTTGCTGTGCAGGAGTTTACAATCAAGATTACCATGCTGTGGTAACAATAGCAAGCACTTCAAGAACAGACATCATGGCATTTAATAAAACTGCACATTTTTAAAGTTATATGTTTGACCGGCCTGCTACTCAAACAGGACTAACTAGACATGTGGCGTGTAGGTAAACATTTTAGAAAGCAGGTTATGGGCTAAATATACAACTGGTAACAAAACTAAACCTTATGTTGCTGCGTTACATTAAAGGACCACTATAGTGCTCTGGGGGGAGGAAGCGGTTAAACTTGCCTTTTTCTCCAGGGCCGGGCCGGGATCTCTCCTCCCTATTCGGCTGCATGCGTGGCAAGAGCCGAACGCGCATTCTGCCAGTCCATAGGAAAGCATTCACAATGCTTTCCTATGGACGCTGGCGTCTTACTGTGAAAATCAGTGAGAAGCACGCAAGCGCCTCTAGTGGCTGTCAAGAGACATCCACTGGAGGATGGATTAACCCTAATATAAACATAGCAGTTTCTCTGAAACGGCAAAAAAAAGGGGGGGGGGGTTAATCCTAGATGGACCTGGTACCCAGACCACTTCATTAAGCTGAAGTGGTCTGGGTGCCTATAGTGGTCCTTTAAAGAAAAACTAGGACAGAAATAGCTTTTGCAAGAAAGTGGGGAAGGCAAGGTGTTACCCGGAAAGTCACCATGCATATCTGCAGCCTTATACCACTGTTTGTGCACCGCTCCAGACCCACACAAGGGCTGACCTTGTCACTCCTGGGACTTTGAGGCTCGCTATGGCAAACGCCTTCTCTCTACTGGGGCAGCATGAGGGGCCAGGAGTTAGGATGTCACTTTTGGTGGCTTTCTACTTGCTCAGGAGCTCTGCAGCAACTGTGTTGCTCCAGGCCCTTGCATCCATATGCCATATTGTTGACGCTGTGTGGGGGATGCGCAGGATAAATCTAGTCCCATGATGTCAGCCTGCAGACTGGGTACCCTGGCTTTCCCAACAGGAGTATGGGTGAGTACCCAATTGCTGAGTTTCACCCAGAATTATGCACACAGGTGACTGAACGCCTGAAGAAGTGGATTCACGTGGGTGGCTGTAGGTAGGCGTGTCACTGTAGGCTCCAGTGGAACAGCCATCCTTAAGTAGTAGGCCACAACACTCCAAACTTTGAAAATGTCAGTCTTCGAGTAGGCCACACTATTACACCAGTGGGGACTGGGATATCCCCCACTGGTCCAAAGTTGGGTGGAAATAGGGCTCAGCAATTGATAATGCAGATGCCAACAGCTCCAGGCCAGGAGAGCAGCAGTTTCGTCCCTCCATGGATCACACCAGGCGTGTAGGCCACAAAATAGTCCCAGGCCACGTGGTGGGGTTCTAAACTTGTTCAGGAGAGTACCCTAGCATGCGTGGTCAGGTAAGTATACTTTTAATCAACTGACTATAATCTCACCATAAAACAGTGGTATTGAAGCTTCAGGTGATGAGCACATACCATGTGCACCCATCCACCATGATAGCCAGGCCCCACTCCCAAGGGAGTTGTAGTTTAAAATCACTTGTGCAGATAATGCAATCTACTGCTTTTAGTTAATTATGAACTTGTGCAGCTTTATAATCTATTCTAGTGCCTACTGCCTCTCCTTGCACTGCATGATAATGCAACTAAAACTTTGTGAATCTTCAGCATCCCCCTATCCCCAAGCAACATAGATGACTTTGCAAACCATAAAGCTATTTAATCAATTTCTGGCTAGCCAAAAGATTTTGGGTTGGTGGGGTCTCTAATCTGAGAAAGGCAGAAAGTTTTGCAGAGTTCCCCATTCTGGAGTATGGGAACAGGTTTTACCCCATTAACTATTCCCTAAACTGCTCTCTAAACATTACACCCTCCCCATTCTGTAATCTGACTTTTGTGAAATGGCATGTCATTCAGGCAGCCAGAGGTGTTTTAATGTTTGCAGGGTCAATATTTTAGCATTAGTCTGACTTTCCCAATGTGGCTACTGGGTTGTACAGAAGGCCACCAACTGATTCTAAATCCCACACTTTCTGTTCAGCTCTCTTCAGTTTAGGTGACAAAATCCCTGATATTCAGTCACTGCTGAATTGAGGTGACTTCCCCTGACATCTTGGATTTTATTTTTACTGCTTTAAAGATTTTTTTTTTTTTTTTTTTTAAACTGCCAAACTTTGCTTTTTATGAAAGGCTTTTTGAGAGTTAGGTTGCCACTGTTGGGGCTTTAGCTAATGGGTGCTTTTCCCCAGATATATTTAGGAAACTGGATCAAACTAAGGAAGTGAAGTTGCTCCTGTTTGTGGTTTTGTTTATTTCACTAACCGAATGGAAGCAAATTATAGCTAAACCACTGGGTTAAAGAAAGTCAAACATCTGATTTGGACAGCTGAATTTTTTTTTAACTTATCTGAGAAGTTTTTCTAGCAGACTCATTCAGTGAGGGGAAAATGTAGCCAACTTAAATGTTTACCAGAAAATAATCTTTCTGGCCCTTTGGAAAGGGAGGCATTGTTCTTTTAAAAGATTACAGTGGGAATGCACTAAGCCTTTTCACTTGCGTGATTCCAGCACCGATGTCCCTAGACACTCAGTCAGGCTCCACCTCTGCCGACAGCAGCTGACTGGGAGAAGCCTAATGCGCATGTAGCATTGCACACGCATTAGGCCTTACCATATAGAGCACCAACTGAATGCCATAGGAAAGCATTGCAAAGCCTGAAGATGTACCGCGTGGTTTCAGAGTGAAGCTGCAGTAAAAACATTGGTTTATCTAAAACTATAATGTTTAATGTTGCAGGGTCACTGCACCCAGATCACTTCAATGATATTAATAGATCTGTGGGCCCCTTTGAGAATGTAGATAAAGTTTCTTTACAAAATATTCAAAGCCTCACACAAGTAAATGGTATTAGATAGGCCTTAGGCGATTGATAGAAATCTTTGTTCAGTATTTAAAGCAGAAATGCTGCATAGACAAATCGGCACTTTTCTGCCAGGGGTATTGCCAGTTGGGCAGTCTGGGACTCTGATTATAAACTTCCCATTGGACAGCAAAGAACAGGATGCTAGAGGTAGCATTCCTGCAAGCGATTGCTTCAGGGTCCCCTTCCTGCACTGCCTTCCTCCATTTAGAACTATATTTTAAATGCAAGCCCTGGCTCGGAGCATGCATAAACACTGAGCCAGGAAAAGATGTTCCAAATGCTTCTCACAAGCATTTGACTGGACCTTGGAAGGGTGATGTCAGACTGGGCATGGAAACTAGCAAGGAGGATCTCAAAAAAAACTTTAGAAGTTTATTTTCTGCTCTGTAAATTGAACTTGAATCCCACAGTAGGCGTCTGCAGGGTCTTGGAGGCTATAGGAGCATTAAATAAGACAATCTAGATTAAACAGACTGTGCAGTGCAGGAACCTAAAATATCTAGGCTCCTTTTCAAGAAGTGTCACAGGGAGGTGTCCCTAACCATATTTAAACAAACACCTAAATGGCAGAGCATTGAAAAGAGACTGCAGAGGCATGATGTATACATGAAAGCTGCTTTATTAAGCAGGTCATACCCAGTGCGTGTAGTGCAACCTTTGAAACAGATCAAAAATATCAAAATTTCTTTACCATCTTGCCTTTAAATTTATTTAATTATCAAATTAAAATGGCTTGGGGGCCCAGCGCAATACTACAATTTATGATAAGGTTTGTTATAACAAAATTCTACTTTTTGTAGTTATGTTGCCATGTATATTAGTTTAAAGCAGTGGTTCCCAAGCCAGCACTCACACCCCAGCAACAATTATAGTTTTGTCAGTATCTTTATGGAAATGCAGAATTCCTGGATTGTTGATGGGCTACAAGGAGCCATTGGGAGCCACTGGTTTAAAAGTAAGGCACTTGGCTAAATCTGATGAATGTGTAGTATTCAGTATCACTTGTCTTTTTACAAACAAGTCGAGTAACCGTACAATTATGTATTTAATAAAATAATTGTATAGAATTAAGATGGCAACATCACTAGAGAAGCCATCCAACAAGACTTGCGATATCTCTACAATAAAACTTATAATTATCACACTGCATGTGATGACAATAAGATTTTGATTAGTCATACAGTAAAAATATAACAGGATTTATTGACCATCCTTCTGATGTTGCAATAAAAGACAATTTACTTTTGTACTTCATCTGAGAGTCAAAAAGAAATGCACATGTGAAAACCTCCAGAGCATCAACAGTCAAGATCCACAGCTCACAGGAATTAGTTTCTTGTTTCTGCAATTAACGGTGCTTCAGCACAAAGTAATTGCTTGTAGAGGCATCAAGGTACTGGGAGTCTGTTGTACATCCGTTAGGGGGAAAAAAAAAATAGTTGTCCATCACATTTCACCAGATTCAGCACAGTTACATGGAGTTCCACCCCAAGGATGGAAATTGGACATTTCACCATTCCAGTTCTACAGGATACTCTCCTGTAAGACATGCCGTACAGTGGCCAATGGATGATGCAGGTATGGTTTTGCCATTTAAACCATTCTGTTCCTTGAAGTCTTTGATACCGGCACGGACTGCTGATGTTAGGCCATCAACCGAAAGATATACAACACTGTTTGCACCTTGAAAGAAAATATGTAAAATGTTTAATAGACACATCGTTTGTTTCTTAAATCTGCTGACATTTCAAAAGGACACAGGAAGTCTGGATATCGGTTAAACGGCACACTGATAATGCGGAACCAATTGGTTTAACTTATAAAACTGACCACCATTACAATTTGTTTCCTTTACCATAAAAGGCACAATTCATGGTATTTTAGCATGCTTTTGTCTAAGGAGTCTTTGATTGTAGTGTCTACCAAGAAGACAGAATGAATGGTTATAGAATCCCAAAGACAAATCTGACCATTTACTGCTCCAAGAGATGTTAAGTAAAAATCCAGGAAAAAACTTGAAACAATTATGCTAATAGATCTCATGATTGATGCTGGAAGTCCCAATATAGCGGTAGCATGAACATGTAATTCAATTAATATGGTAGTCAAAGACCTACGTTATGGAAGGGTAGTAAAAATAGCCTCCCATCACGCAGACACTTTACTACTTTAGTTAAGCCCCCACACTGAGAAATATACCGTACATTGTCAGCTGCTCTACGTCAAAAGGCAAGAGCATTAACTGGGACATCCGAAAGATGATTATTTGATGTTGTGACCAATTGGACATTCATTAACTAAACAAAAGAAGAGTTATCTACTGCAAAATATACGACTCTAGTAGCCAAACTAAAAGCAGAGGTAACCAATATATTTATTAGTTTGGTTATTTTGAACTGAATCCAAAGACAAACATGTATGACCCTGATATTCCTTTACAAACGACTTACCAATATAACCTGCCAAGTCTTCAAACTCGGGCCTGTTTGCAATGAGTTCTTCTTTGGTGGGAATATTAATTCCCATGTAACAGGGGTACTTGATAGGAGGAGAAGCCACTCTTATGTGTACCTGAAAAGTAGGAAATTTAATTAAATACAGAAATGCTGGTTTTTGGTTTTAAAAAAATAATAAAAAGGATGTCGTTTATGTTTATAAAAACTCCACAAGCAACTCAAAAGAAGTAGTAGTAGTCAGTTTTGGATATGAAATGAAATTAAAAAAAACAAAACAAAAAAACACAACACCTTTTATAGATTAGATTAAAATATTGAGAGAAGTCTAAAAGTCATAGAGATTTAGATCTCTTTACCTCTTTTGCACCAGAATCCTTTAACAACTTTATGATGGGAGAGATGGTGTTTCCTCGCACAATTGAGTCATCAATCAGTATAATTCTTTTGCCAACAAAATTGTCTGAAAGAACGCCAAACTTTTTGGCCACTCCAAGCTGCCGTAACCGCATGTTTGGTTGGATAAAGGTCCGTCCTATGTAACGATTTTTGCATAATACTTCCACATACTGAATGCCACACTGCAATAGTTAAAAGGAAAAGTTTATGGTTACAAAATCAGGAATAGAGAGATAAGGCTTAGTTGATTAAACAAATTTACTTTAAGAAGATGAAGTTAGATACCTTCTCAGCATAGCCCAAAGCTGCTGGTGTGGCAGATTCTGGCACTGTGCTAACCATATCAGCTTCTACGGGAGCTTCTAATGCCAGCTGCTGGCCACATCTCCGTCTCACCGAATAAACCATTTGTCCTGTTAAGAGTGAATCACATATTAATAGGGTAAAGAAGAGAGGGCAGGTAAGAATTTATGTTTAGTTATTGAAGTGTGTGGTGTTTGAAGGTGGCTTCTAAAATATTCTGAAGGGCCCCCAAATAAAAATATAAATCTGGGGTTAACATTTTAAATCCTAATCCATTAGCCAGGCCACTGCAAGAGTACATGATACAATCACCAGGGGTGCATTTCTTCTCGTTGTAGCTAAAGGTTTACTTGCCAACGGCTTGTGGCGAGTTAAAATTCTGAGCCCTGGTATAAATCACTGATTTCAATATAAGTAGTCACATTTTTTTGCACTAGCAAACTGTGGCAATTATGTACCTAAGAGAAAACTAAACTTAAACATAATTTTGGCTAAAAGTTTGAAAAGCTAGAATTCTAATGTGGTTGTTTAGATAGAGATTTGTAATTATTTGCTTTTGATTCCCTACTTGTGGAATAAGTCAAGAACAATTGATAAGCAAGCTTACAAGGTGACCAAGCCTTTTTTTTTTAATTTTTTTAAAACATACCTTCAAAAATGGAATCAGGCCGTGCAAAATAGACATATTCAAAAATACAAAAAGCAGATGGTTGTCTTGCTTCTGGTCTTGGCACGATATCCAGAGTCTTTACTCCATGTCTAGAAATTTGAACTATTTCTCCTGGGAGAATTTCCCGATGGTACCTGGGAAAATAAAAAATGGCCAAGTTAGACTCTGCCAAACCAAACCCCGGAGTAAAAATTAGAAGAAGTCTTTGCACTTACTCTGCACCAATGGATAAAAAGCTACAGGATTCAGAGGAGACGACCCAGCCCTCTGTCTCTGTACGGTTCTTTACTGTAAGAAAAATAAGCCTTTAACCTCTACATTATATATAATGAAATGCACAATGCAATTTCCAAGAAATGACTGATGGAGAGGTGACAACAAAACAATAAGAAAAGGAATATGTCCTCACATTTACAAAATGTCTGCTACAATGTTTATGTGAAGGATTGATCAAACAACCACAGCCTGCCTCATAATGTACTGAGAGCGTGTAGGACTTTAGAGACGAAATAGGACTACGGAATGCCATTTTGAATGCACTATAAATTCACTAACAAAACATATTAAACTGTATAGTCATAACGGCTCGTAAATAAATACAAAGTTAGTGCCACAGAACAATAACTGCCTTTATATCGCATAAACTACAGTTAGTTTTGTTGGTATTAAAAGCAAAGATTGGAGAAATTACAAGTTATTGTATGGGAATAAAGTTCAGCTAGTTGTCAATTGCTGCTACAGACAGACTCCACCATAAATGCCTCAGGGTCACAAGTAATTGTGTGTTTCACAAACAAATTGCTTTACAAGGTTACACAGACTTTGTTACATTGAGAAGATTAGATTATGTGAAGGGAAGTAGGGAGACACATCAGAAAGCGGTCATGCCAAACAAAATGAAATGCTACCAGGCACAGTACTTCAATACAAGATAGTTTATGCAACACGTTTTGGGGAAACCAACTGTAACTGTTCTACATACTTCGAAAAACATATTGAAAGGCCAAGTTTGTGTTATTTTTTGTTTTGTTCTTTTAAGATCATTTAATTCCAGGCATAACAAAAATAAAAATGCAAGCACGTAGGATATTTTAATATTCCAAGCTTAAAAATTCAGTATCTGATCCCAAAACAGTACTAAGATGTATAAAAATAAGGGCACTACATGAAGAGCTGCAATCCCTTCATAATTTATAGAAATATGTAAATGAACTCAAAACACAAAGAATATAAAATAAAGGAAGTATGAATTTCATCTCTAGTCCAGTGCACTGGAACACAGAGCCAAAATGTCGCTTTTCACTTTGTCCAAATACTTATGGACTGCACTGTATTTCTGCCAAGTGTCATTTTGATTCGGTTTAGAACTGGAGAGGCAAATGTTTGGTGAAGTGTAATAGAGAAGACAGAGTTTCAACATGAACGCATTGGTCACAACAATGAGGTCACTTAATATCTAAATTCTATTAATGTAAACACTAAAAGGAAAATAAATCTGTGCAGATTGGTTGTGTATTTAAAAATACATACATTAAAATAGTCCAACTTAAAAAAAAACAAAAAAAAAAAACCCAAGGTGGACTCCTAAATAAAAAGATGCACACATTAAAAAGGGACACACATCATATGACAATTTTTTAAACCAACAAGCAAACATTTTTTTCAAAAATACAAAATCAAAATAAAGCAAAACCTTAAAACTTTGAAAAGTATATACTAAACATGGTCAGATTGCATTATTGGGTCCGCCTCTCAGCTTTGGATGTTTCTTCAGCCACCCTCTCAAAGACCCATTTCAGTTTTAAACTAGTCCACTGATGACCGAAACAGAGCATCAATGTACAGGAGCAAGAGAGAGATGCCTAGCACTGTAGCCTGCTCTGCATGAATCGCATTCATGATCAGACTCCCTCTCTTCTTGAGAGATTCGAAATATCAGTGCTCTCAGCCTTTAAAAAAAAAAAAAAAGTGTGTTTAAAGTTCTGTTGCACACTATCTATAGAACTACCTGGGAGTCCCTTGTCTTCAGCGGTCACAGGTAGAAGACGTCCAATACAGAGTGGTCTGTTCCCATAAGGGTCGCGTACCGCATATATGACATCATTGTGCATGACCAGGAATGAGTAGGATGTAGGAGTTTCATTCATTAAGTTTTTTATGCTGGTGAAAAAAAAAAAAAAAAAATTTTAAAAAAATTCCAGTATTAAACCATGCAAACAAAATGTAATTTACCAGTTGAATAACATTCTACCAGAGTCTAAATAAGTAAAGACATAATGAATATAATGGAACAGCACTAACTCACATGACCAGCCAATTTCACAATGAATAAAGGTCAGACCCTTATCTTGTGAAATGTTAGGCTTGCTCCATAAACTAATCAGAGCTGCCCCCCCATCAATAAAAACAAAACACCCCCCACATCAGTTCTCACATGATGTCTTGTTAACTACATAGGAGCTGCTAATCCCCTCATTCTATGTGTACAGATTCTGTGGACTCACACTGGTGGCTTTTTGAAACAATGTCTCGGCATTAAAACTGATCCTTTTTATTATTTTTTTAGCTCTTACCGTGCTACCCAATCAGGGGTGTGATCCTCTTCCAAAGGAGGTGTAAAAGCCAGAAGCTGTGTAATTAGCTCACTATCCGAACTTGTCGACAGACCCACTCCATGTCGCATCAACTGTCAATAAAGACATTAAAATTCGTCATTGGAAGAAACTTCACTTCAAATGCGCCAGATTCCTGCCAGGCACAACACTATAGTTAATATAATAAAATGATGTTACCACAATGACATGTATGTTTTGTGGAAGGACTATGGTCAGTGAACTTTCAAGGAAATTATACATATGATTCTTAGGAGACACAGTAGCTAAGCAATAGCAGTAATCAACCCAAAAATGTCCAAACATACATGGCGCTATAGAAATGTGACAGAACAACAGGTGATAAACCGCACCAGACAGAAAAAAAAAAAAATCCACACACACACACAGGTATACCCACTCTTAACAATAACCCAATAATGCGTAATATATAATGTATATAAGTACGCTCTCTCGAGTTAAGTGATTTTGCATTTCGGTACAAGGAAAACCTCAAAATAAAACAAATACAAGAAAAAAATAGTGTAATATGTCTTAAATGGTTTTACAGACAGTTAAGTATATCGGTGTCTCACTCATACTTTTATGAGCTACTTAGAGTTCTGCTGTTTAGCGCTTTGACGGTACAATCCCCGTCTTGGGATTTATGTAGATCCAAGATTTTGTGTGTCCAGTACGACTCCAGCATATAAAATAAAGCAAGCAGTGTCTAATTATTATTATTATTGCCATTTATATAGAGCCAACAGATGCCGTAGCGCTTTACAATAGTGCAATATGTTAAAATACATAAGGTGCAAAAAAGCAGAGTATCCTACTTACACTTTGGAGAGCAATAAACGTGCTCTGGTGGTATAAAGCCTTGGTGGTTCCACGATTACACTATTTTTTGTTGTACTTCTGTTTTATTTAGAGGTTTTCCTGGTACCGAAATACAAAATCACTTTACTCCAGAGAGAGTCCAAATAGAAAATAGGCCTGTTTTACGGTTCTCTCTTCAGGATATGATTGGTAAAAAAAAAAAATCACACTTTTTAAAAAGGCTCTAATCCACAAAATATGTAGATATGTCTTTTTTTGATCCATTAAATGGACACATGAATGTATTAAATAGGGGTTATACTGAGAAATCATAAAAAGATGGTCTGGGTAAGATTGTCCTGATAAGTGCTTATTACTAATGAACAACATGTGGATTAGAGACATATGGATCCTGTGTCTGTCAGGCTTACTATATCATAAAGCATAACTACTATCACGCTCAATGAATTAGGTCTTATGCGAGTCACATTGTGCCTGAGGGTACCATTCATAATAAGAGTCACTACCAGGTGCCAGAGAGAGCACATGCTTTGGTTAGATAGATTACATAAGAGTGATAACAAGTTAACACAGCATTTCCTTTCTCTGGGTAATTTCTAGAGCAGAATGTAACAACGTGTTCTTAAAGCACAAAAAACACTGAACACAATGAGTGTGTTTAACCCTGAGAGTATTAAAAAGGGCAATCCAGGTTTGAGCCAACTAACATGTTAATGAGATAGAGATAGAGATATATATATATATATTTAAAAAAAAAAAAAAAATAAAAAAAAATAAAGTTCTATAGGACCAGTATCCTTCAGCTACAGAGTACACTTCCTGTAGTCATTATTGAATCAACCACACTCAGCAGAGCAGGTTAGCTTTCTACTAGAGGGTAACTATGCATAACAATGAAAGCCAGTGTAAATCACATAGGTGTTTTACAACTGGTTAAATTATTATCGCTATGTAGTGGCAAAATAGCACAAATCAGAAAGAAAAAGAAAAGTGTTAAAATCAAATCCAATTACCGTATATACTCGAGTATAAGCCTAGTTTTTCAGCACATTTTTTGTGCTGAAAAACCCCAACTCGGCTTATACTCGAGTCAGTCTGTATTATGGCAACTTACATTGCCATAATACAGACTGGGGGTTGTCAGAGCTGTTACTTACCTCTCCTGCAGCTCCTGTCAGCTCCCTCCTCCTCCGCGCCGGTCCGTGCAGCTCTTCTCTCAGCTCCCAGTGTAAGTCTCGCGATAGCCGCGGGGTCATAGTGCGGCTCTCGCGAGACTTACAGTGTGAGCTGACAGAAGAGCTGCACGGACCGGCGCGGAGGAGGAGAGAGCTGACAGGAGCTGCAGGAGAGGTAAGTAACAGCTCTGCCAGTCCCCCCCTCCCCCCACTGAACTGCCAATGCCACTGGACCACCAGGGAAGGAGAGCCCCCCTCCCTGCCATGTATCAAGCAGGGAGGGGGGACGAAAAATAAATAAAGTAATAATATATAAATAATAATAAAAATAATAATGAAAAAAAATTAAAAAATTTTTTAATAATAATTTTTTTTATAAAAATGCCCACCCCCCACCAAGGCTCTGCAACACAAACACATACACACTGCATCACACACACACACTGCATTCATACTCACACACACACGGCACTCATACATACACACACTGCAAATAAATATTCAAGTAATATAATTTTTTTAGGATCTAATTTTATTTAGAAATTTACCAGTAGCTGCTGCATTTCCCACCCTAGTCTTATACTCGAGTCAATAAGTTTTCCCAGTTTTTTGGGGTAAAATTAGGGGCCTCGGCTTATATTCGGGTCGGCTTATACTCGAGTATATACGGTATTCTTTACTTAGACATAGGTGAGAAAATGTCCCATATAGTTGGAAATGGACCTAAATTAAAATGCTGCCACTTCATAAATAAAAAAATAAAAACCACACATACACTTTAAGGACAATGTGTTTGTGGTACACTGGTTGAAAAACCACAAGTCTAGATTACAAAGAATACAAGAACGGCTGAGCCCAATGATGTTTCACATAAAGTATATTGTGTATCTTTACCTCCCACAACCCAGATGTATTTCAGTCTCACGGAGAATATTTGCAGCTTGACTGACTCTTATCACTGAGCTGGATAAGCTCTAATGTGTATAATGTTCTCAAAACTGAAAAATATTTTAACAAGGTTTCAAGGTCCACAAAAGAAGTCAATATTTTATATGTGGCGAGCTGCAGATGGTGTTGGCAGAAGCAACATTCAATTTCAAGATTAATATAATCTGTAAATGTATTACACTCGTTTCTTTTAAAGACGTAATACTCTTTAGACAGTTATTTATAGGTGCGGGTCTGCCTACATAGAAATCACAACACAGTGTTCTTGTGACTGGATAGGCATCCTTTGTCACTCCCAATGGTGTGGACTCTATCTCCATTGATGCTTTACCAGCATTATGACCAAGAGCATTATGGGAGATTTAGTCTACAACATCTGGAGTGCCAAAGGATGCCTACTCCTGCTCTAGTATGTACTAAAAAAATAAAAATAAAAATATCCAACTGCCATTTAAAATTTCAGAGTTTTATAGAATACTGATCTTTTTAGAGTAAGGTTTCTTTATTTCATAAGCATTTAAGGTGTCACTTGAGTGATGCTGACACATCAGGGGAAGATTTCTAAAAGTAATATATTCAGAATAAGTGATCTAATCACTAGCAATATAAATATTACATTGCTGATTACAACCCATTTATACGTGTCCCCACTTTCCATTGATATCTGCAGCCCGACATCTGATTGGGCAAGAGCTTGTGTTGCAAACAGCAGGGCACACCACAGTCCATTAGAAGAGGCTGTTTGTCAGCCAATTTCTCTTACAGCTACTGCTTTGTCATGGATGTAGATCAGGGGTCTCCAAACTGGTCCTCCACATGTTGCTGAACTAAACCCCCATGAATTTTTGAAAGAAATCACCAGAGAATCATGGGAGCTGTAATACAGTAACATCTGGGGGGGCCAAGTAAACCTGTATTCTCTATACTGTCAACTTTTTTTCCTTCTCCTTTTCAGGACATGTGTTCTAGAACGCCAAATAAAGCGTTGGAGAGTAAATAATGAAATTGCTAGAGGGAAAAAAAAAAGGCTGTGTTCAGGACCAATCAATGTTATATTAAAAAGTAGTTTACCTTGCGTCTGAGTTTTGCTGCATTTACCAATTCTCCATTATGTGCCACAGCAATCCTTCCATGCAGAGTTTCTACCACAAAGGGCTGACAGTTTTCCAGGGCAGAATTCCCTGTTGTTGAATACCTTGTGTGCCCAATGCCCAAGTTACTTAAATTCAACTTCTTCAAACTCTCTTCTGAGAACACGTGATTGACAAGACCCATACCCTTGGAGAGAGAAAAAATAAAAATCATACAGAATAAAAATGGGTTAGAATGGACAGTGGTTGGATACTAAGCATTATAGTTAGGCAGAAGCAGTTGTCCTTGTGCAGCAATATAGAACATATAAGAACCAGTGAACTCCTCGTTCATGTAACAGCAAAGCTCACAGAATTTAAATAAATAGTTTCTCGCTCTTTTTTTTCCCCTTTATAAATTAAGCCTACCACAATGCCAATGTACCCAGTTTTTGACAGGTGCCATCCTAGCAACCTGTGGCAGGCTTATGCAATATATGATCATATACTCTGTTAAAACCTACATTATTTTTTGCCTTAGGCTTGAAAAAAATAAACAAATAAATAAAAAATAACTTACATTCTGTGAACTTTAAACTTGCTGTTCAATGAATGAGTGAGAATAAATGTACCTCCTGTCAAGGTGCAAAGTAGTTCCAGTTCCATGACTTTCACATAACCCACATATGTGGGCCAATTTGTATTTTAGTGGCACTTTAAATATTTAAACTATTTAGGACATGGTTATTCTGGTCTGAATGCATTTGCAGATGCTGTCAATCATTTTTACAAGCTTCTGTCCTATCAGTTACCCAGAGAACCTAATGCATAAAAATGGTGTCAATGCTGGTTTGGTTCAAAATATGTCAACTAATTATTGTGCAATAAAAAATTTTTTTTTTTTTTTACAAAAATATCTTTGGATGGACATATTTTAAAATCACATTCCCCCACAATATCCAAACTTTGGCCAAGTTTCAGATTTTGTAGCAAACTTTTGTTAACATTTTAATGGTGTGCAATTACGAATCCACAACAATGTGTAGACTACTATACACCAAGATGATGCAGAATGGTCTGTAAGATGCCCCCAGTTTTTTTTTTTAGCTAAAGCCAGCTCCATGTATGGGGAGGGAAAGTATGAGGATTGAACACTTTAGGATGTATTTTACGACCCGCTGTATAAAGAATGCATTATTAATAAATAAAAAAAAAAAAATTATTTAAAAAAACAACAACAAAAAAAACCTATTAAATTGTATCCAAAATTGTACACAATAATGTGTCATGGTTTTTATTGTTTTCTAGAAGTCAAACCAAACATATTGTGGACAAGAATCACAGAAGATTTTTCTTACCTTGTGGGTTTTATACGTTGGTTCAGGTTCCCCATCGCTGGTCACAATACCAGCACTCTCCTGTCCTCTGTAAATATTGAAAACACATCAAAGGTTAAAAATAGATTGTAACTTGGGTGGATAATTCTAACAGTTAGCACAGATGCTGCTGGAATTACATTAGGTTTTTAACCAAGTTGCTTAAAATGTTCTCTCCTTAAAATAATTAAAGATATGCTTCCATAATTAACTAATTTACAGAATAACAAAAAGGCTAAAGAAAAAAAGAACAAAAAAAAAAACACAAACAATATAAAAGGGTCCAAAACCTTGGCTCAATAAACCTTTGAAGGTCTTAGAGTACTTTGCTGCCTTGCCACTTGACCCCTGTTTAGGAGAGAGACAGGCCGAGAGGTCATCTTTCAGCAGCCATTTCATTCCAACCCCATTGCATCCCAAATTGCCAGTGCTGGTGTCAGCTCACTGATACAACATGGAGACATGCAAAACATGGTTTGGGTAAACAAGGAGAAATATACAATACCATAGGATACTCCACAGGAGATTAGGAACATTCCCCCCACTGGTTGACCCATCAGTTGCAATGTTCTATGTGATTGTCACCTATACAGTGTATTCCAAATCCTTTACTTACACAAGAAAGTCACACTGCCAGAAAATGTATGCTCTTACACCGCATGGCTACCAGGCCAAGTCTAGACAGCTCCCCAATAAAACCAAGTCATTCCAAATACAATGACTACTGTGTGCCTTCATTTTTAAAGGGACATTTGAGGCTCCATAGTTACTGTATGCAAAATAAAAATTCTGGTATAATTCTGGTATAATAATCCGGGTTACAAGTATTCCAAGATTTTTGCATGCTAAACATTTTTCAAATAGACATTTTTTTTTTCTCCCACGTTAAACAGGGTTATTCACTAAACAAGTGTAAACTGTTGTGAATTTCCCAAACCTACTTTGGAGTTCACTTTAAACTCCCATTCACGGTTATTCACTAAATTCAAACTGTTCCAAAATAAAATCCAGGATTCAATAACCAAGCTATTGGCTATAGCAGTACAGAATTTTCCCAATATCAACCAATTCAGCCTAAAGTTTGCAATTTAAATTTTAATTCACTCTAGTTCAGCATGGACGACACAAACCTCTCGTAATTAACACTTTAGTAAATAACCAAGTTTGACCTACTTTTGTTTTATTCCTTAGGTTTATCACTTACAAAGCCTATTGCTCCTCCACTCAAATTAGCATTAGTCACTTAGACATATGCATGGTTGCCACTATTGGCTCAGTCATGTTAATTTTGTTTTTGGTTTTCACTACTTGTAGCTATGCATTTTAAAGAATAGAAAAAAGCACCCTGGTGAGTCCCTTTAAGGCAAATTTAATTGATGGAGTGTTAATACACTGTATACGTTTTAAGGTATTGCAGGGATGTACAATATTGTCTACATTATCCCAACCTTCAAATACGTCCTTTTGGTTCTCAAAGGGGATGCCAGTTTCTGAATTTAGATTAAAAAGTCCAGTGTTCATCACAAAGACTTTTCATCCTCTATTTTTATAAAATGCATAGAAATTAAACTATATACACCAGAAGGAGGACAAGGATTCTACTTCCACAACGTGTGGTTTCCATGTAGTGGTCCCCAAACCCTTTCCCGTGTACGAGCGATAGGCCAGGGTTTTTGTATTTCCCTTTTCTATTTCAATGGAGATAGTGACCAAACGTGGATAGTTACTGGGTCACGAGGACTGGTTTGGGACCCATTGTGGAGTCATGTTTCAGCTCAACAAGTGGTGAAGTTTAGGAAGAGAACATCAGGTGGGGGCTGATAAACAAATACTATTAACCAGTCTGAGCCTAGAAACCTGCAGCAATCACAAATGTTTATAAAAGACAAAAACACAAATTAAAAAAAAAAAAATGATAGTCCATATTTCCAAGCAGTCTTCACTTATACATAATAGCATGTGAAGTGAGATGTCTTAGACACTTGTATAACAAGAAAACATGGTCGCTATCTTCAGGGATATTATGCAAGTTCCCATGGTGACTGTTCCACTTTTAAACTATTTCCACATGGATTCAAAAAAAATTATGCAACATTAACCATTTACATCCTATATTCAAGACTGCTGATAAGAGCCTGTTTTAAGCAAATTGCAATTATTGAGTTGCTCTATTGAATAATTCCCATTTTTTCTGCTACTAAGTAAAAATGCTAAAAAAATAAATAAAAATAAATATATAATAATAATAAAATGCAAGCAACGAATTGCATGCTCTACAAGCAGAAAGCTTACCAGCACATTTGTGGCTCATCTTGTACAAGTGCAATATTGAGTGAGTATTTAGTCAAGTTATGCCCCTTCGTCATTACAAAGACCCCTGTATCAGAGCATCTTGCTGCTGCAGAACAGTTATTTTGTTATTAACATTCTGCTTTAAATACAAACAGCCCTTATCTCCTTACCACATCAAAGAGGTGCTGCAGCAGCTGATGTATTCTACATTCTATGACTTGATTATCTGAGTTTTGTTTTAGCTACATCAGACACCATACAGCATGACTGCCTGTTGCAGGTCTAAGTATCCACCCCCCACCCCATGTAAACTGCATGCTGCAGATTGAGAAAATAATCATTCTTCTATCTCCAGATACCATGATGGTTTAAATTTACCTGTGCTGCAGTCCCACTAGCCCCAGGGTGATGACATGGGGCACATCCAGCTGGGTAGGCCATTTCCCTGAAGCGATGCATCCAAAAACCCCACATTCCTCCCCAATCCCGAGCTCCTCAAATTCCATGGCAAAAGATGTATCAAGAAAACACGTGGGACTCACAGAGGAGTAGAGAGCATTCACTTCCTGAGCCAGGGAGGGTGGAAGTGCCATGCTCCTCCCCGGGGCCGGAGGTACAGGACAAGGGGGAGGGCAAGTCAGGGGGAGGAGGAGGAGACCTTTTTTTGTTGTTGTTTTGTTTTTAAAGGAGGAACTCTACAAGTCGGGGGTGGTGGAGGAGGGAATAGGTTACTGCAGATCAGTGAAATTCTATCTGTTTTGGGAAGAGGATTTAGGAGTAACGTGATCCTGTGGAGGATCCTGAGGAAGCTGCACCTGCACCGTGCAGTTATATCTGCAAGAAGACTTCACACGTCACATGGGCACCGCTTTATGGGCGTTATTTGGAGGGTGATCCAACTTGGCTACACACAAACACAGAGGGACAGCCTGCCGTGTCCTCATGCAACCTATAGCTCGAGTTTATCATGAAAAGAGAGATTTTTAGATTTGTTCAATATCATGCTAAATTAATTGAATAATTGATTGCATGACGTTTCTTAAACTGCAGTGGTTATGGTGCGTGGAGTATATCTTTAAAGAAACACTATAATCTGAAATTGTGTGTGGGGGGCAGTATGTGTATGGGGGAGCTATTGTGTGGTGTTGGGTCTGTGAGGGTAGGAGGGAAAATTAAAAAAAAATATATATATACTTTATTTGTATTTATTTTTTTTTAATTAAAAATAGAAATGATGTCCCCCCTTCCTGCTTACCTTTGCCTGAGAGGGGGGGGACATTTCCTGTGGTCCTGGTGGGGAAGCCCTGGTGGTGACAGTGAACTCTAGCAGCCTCAGGAGCTGCTAGAGTTCACTATCGCGAGATTCAGAGCATTTCCGTGGTAACGGCAGCAAGGCTCCGAGCTTGCGAGAGCTCCCCCCCGGTCCTCTCTCCCTGCCGACTGTCAGAAAAGTGCTAGTGGGCCGGAGAGGGAGATTTCTGATCTCCCCTCCGGTCCTGCATAGCCGGCAGGGGAGAGAACAGTTCCCGGTGCCATAATCATAGCACCGGGAAAATAACTCTCGTCACCCCTGTGTGCCCATGGCACACAGTTTGGAAACCGCTGGGTTAGAGGGATTCCCTGCTCTGATGTGTGTGTCATTTTCCCAAACATAGAAAAAAAAAAAAAAATGCACCAGAGCATAGAAAAAGAAAAAAAAGCATGCACCAGAGCAGGGAATCCAGCTACGCTATGTTCTGGGAACGTTCCCCGAACATAGATTTGAAGGATTCCCTGCTCTGTTTCGCTTGTCTATGTTTGGGGAAATTTCCCCGAACATAGACCTGCACTGGTGGCGTGCGCCTCACTTACCGACCAATTCATTTTCCACCGGGTTGTAAGAACGGAACCCGGTCGATAAGTGAGGAGTATCTGTACAAAAAAAAAAACTGGTGACAAATTCATGGACATTCAAACCATAGATCCAAGTGTCTTTCATATAGTATTCAGGCTGCCAGAAGGCATTTTAGTAACTAAAATACTTTTCAAAAGTTGTAAAAACTTCTTAAAACAACCAAAAGATCATATTTAATGTAAATTGCAACAGTGGATCTTACCTACCATCTTCAGGCTCAGCTAAAGTAAATGTTCTGTGTAGCACAGCTATTATGTCAAATGAAAGAGGTCTTTAAATGAGGAAATACACTTTCTGCAATTTAGCAAATAGAGGATAACGGCAATCAAAAGATGTTTGCCGCCCTTCCAGGGCTGGCCTGTCCATTGACCGTGGTGGAGCCATGGCTTGAGGCGGCACTCTGACAGGGGCGGCCTTTTGACACCCCTGTCATTATCTAAAAGAACAATAACCATTTGCTTTCTGTGATCAACAGCTCCCCAGGGCAGGAAGTGAGAACTTCAGTGCTCACTTTGCTGTAGGACGGGCAGAGCGGCAGAATCCCACTCAGTGTGTCTGACATGCTGCATGCTGACCACCCACAGGGCAGCACAAACCGCAGGACACGGAGCTCCCTAATGCAGGAGCCGAACACTGGCAGACAGGAGTCAGGCAACAGCGGTGGGGACGTGAGGAGGAGGGTAAGGCTAAGTGTAACGGACCGTTTTGCACACAAGATGAACAGTCATTCGGTTCTGCTTACCGAATGGGAAGGTAAGGAGGCTGGCGGCTCAGCGGTGTTCGCGCCAATAAGTGTCCGTTTTCAGTTCCATAGTTTGGGCGCTGAACACCGCTGGCCGTTCGGGAGGTAAAATGGCCGCTGCCACATGTTCGGCAGACGAACAAAGGCCACCCAGCGTTCATCAATTAAGCTGCGGTTAACCGCAGCTTCTGGGCGGTCAATTGACGGCACACTCCAGCTCCCAGGTGGTCCATCGTTCGAACACCATGGCAGAAAGGCACGAATAAACCTTTCAGCGGGGAAAATAACAGCTCTGAACTGCTGGGCCATAATCTAAAGGGAGCAGGCGAGCAACCAGGCTTCTCCAGTGTACAGTGGTGAGGTTGGTTCCGCCACAGTAAGTTTCATGTGCACAGTGTGTTGGACATATATTAAGCCAATCCCAGCACATTCATAGACACACTGCACTCAAACACACACACTACACGTCACCCCCAGCACTCACACAGACCCACTAGATCCCCAGCACACTCATAGACTCACACTTCACCCCAGAACACACACACACTCTTCACCCCCATCACCCATAGACCCATTTCACCCCCGCACACACAAAGACACTGGATCTCCAGCACACACAGACTCACAGTGCATCCCCAGCACACACAAACATACATAATACTCCCAGCACACACACTTCATCCTCAGCACACACACAGACACACACTGCATCCCCAGAACACACACACACATATCACCCCAAGCACACACAGACACACACTGCACTCAAGCAAAAATACAGATACAGCATCTCCAACACATACAAACTACATTCTTAGCATACATGCTGCATCAAAAAGCACTCACATCGACACTGCATCATCAGCATACATATACACACAATACATTCTCGTCACACATATTACATCTCCTATCTCATTATACATCCCAAACACACACTACATTAATTACATACACACTGCATCCCCAGCAAAAACACACTAGCTCCCCTACACACACAGTACCTCCCATACAAATACAACATCCTCTACTCTAATCTACTCTGCACAAACATTCACACTACAGTAACACAAACCTATCATCAATAAACCTACAAATTCCAAATGGCAAAACATAAATGCTGGTCATCCAAAAACAGCATCCAGCGTTATTAAATCCTCTTAGGAAAGCACTGAGACAATGTATTCCTATGGGGAGGGCCTAATGTGCTTGCCGTGCTTGCTGCGCATGCGCATTATGTCCCTGTCAGATGACGTCGAAGAGGCGGAGCACCAACTGGGGGGCGGGAGAGGCAGCATTTCATCCTTGTTTCAGGCAGCATAATGTATTTGGCCGGCCCTGCGCCCTTCAGCTCGGCTACAAGTCCTCACTACTTTTTGAGTGCCAAAAACCATCTATGTCACTCAATGGGGAGGGCAGAGCTTGACATGAGGACGTGATGGCACCTTCTGACACTAAGCTCAGCCCTCGAATGACAGACGGGAAGCTCCAGTCCTGCAGTGACAAAAGCCCGTTCTAGGGGGTCTTGGGACCATGCCCATAGTCCTAGGGCAGAAGCCTGGCCTTCAAGCCTCTTTAAAAGGCCATGGCATTGGAGCTTCCTTCACAGCAAGTAATTTACCTGAAGCATGTCACACACACAGAAATACAAGCGCAATCTAGTAATGTTGCTTCAGGACATTTCAAAGAATGCAGCTATTATGGAAACGAGTTGTTATTTCATCATTTATAGATAGTCTCCCACACAACTTTCAATCTCCAGAAATGACAGGTGCAAACACTGATCAGCACACCCTTCCAATCTCTTAACCCTATAGAACACATACCCTCTCTCCCTAAAAATAGATATATCACACACCAATACTATATACTTTTATTTAAATTTTGTTTTTCGCAATTTGTTTCATTTTCAAGTACACACCTCATACCACTAACATGAATCCAAATATAACCATACTGTTATTTTTTAATAACCCCTTTCTCATTCCAATTTTGTTCACACCACTACCAGCATAAGCACACACCTCAAACTGGAACACAAATTATCATACACCATGGCCTGCTCTGTTCCTTTAACTTATCTGCTGAGTGCTGGTGGAGAGTTCTAAAAAATAGCCCTCCTATCCCCACCTCACAAAATTATAAAGTATCCCATTCACTATATGGCCAAACAAAAATGATGTCCAGATTCCTATTGCTTCTGTTACTTGCCCTTGCAAATGATGTGGAGTCTAACCCTGGTCCCCCAGCTAATTCTAGTCCTAATCTCCCCACTAAAAAAGGCCTCTATTTTGTGCACTGCAACATCCGTAGTTTACTCCCTAAACTGGATGCACTGCAAGCCTGGTGTTCCCATTACAAACCAAAAATCATTGTGCTCTCAGAATCATGGTTAATGACTAAAATACCAGATACCGCCAATACAGGAATACAGGAATACAGGGTTATTCATGTTTTAGAAATGACAGAGCAAAGAGAGGAGGAGCCATTGTTATTTATGTTGACAGTTCCATAAAGTTTACCCCTTTACAAAACCTTAGTCCTCCTGCCACCTTTGATTTCCTTTCTGGCACAATTGAGATCCCGTGCAGTAAATCAATCATTGTTGCAGGAATCTACCACCCACCTAGCTCTCCTGTGCATTCCCTTTCTGACATCGCCCATCTACTTAGTGAAACCATAGCTCAAAACCCAAAAAGTGAACTGTTGGTCTTTGGAGATTTTAATATTGATTGGCTGAATCCTAAAAATAATAGTTCCTGCACGCTGTTTAAGACTTTGCAGCTAACGCAATTAATCTCTTCCCCAACTCGCATAAACATTTAAAGCCATAACCATACCCTGCTTGATTGGATTCTCTCCACTTCTCCTGATAGAATCCAGGAGGCCGGTGTTCTCCCAAACACTTTCAGCGATCACTGTTTAGTGTACTGCGTGCGCAAAATAAAGGCTATTAAATCCTCTCCCAAGGTTAAAATAATTAGGTCCTTCAAAAAATTTAATCTTGAATCCTTTCTAAATGACATCAAGAACCTCCCATGGCACAGATTAAACATTGTACCAGATCTAGACTGTGTTGTTGAATTCTTTCAGTCTGAAATTTGGAATTTGCATGCCCAGCTGTGTAAGGTGAGGGTAAAAGGAGCACATATGAACTGGATCACAGCTGATCTCATCCAAATGTACCAGTTTCGGGATTCTTTGTGGTCAAAGTTTAAGCGTACACTCTATCAATGATCACTGTGCATATAGACAATGGCGAAATATATGCACAAAACAGACAAAATTGGCCAAGGCCCAATATTTCTATGAAAATCTGAACAGTAACATCTCAAACCCTGGAAACTTTTGGAAAGTCATAAATAAACTACAAACTCCCCCAATCCACTCCCAACCCTCCACTGTAAAAGTGGATAACCAAATCCTGCAACTTCCCTTTAATGTAGCAAATGCCTTTAACAATTATTTTGTCGGATGCTCTACTGCCCTGATTGCCAAGCTAATAAATGACACGCATCCTGAAACCACAAATGTGGATCAGGTCCCACTAAATTTGCAAAGGCCCAATATAAACAAATTCATTTTTAGACCTGTACCTGTTAGTGTCATTAAAAAACATCTTAATAATCTAAAAATGAAAAACCAGTCCGGACCTGATCAAATCCCACCAATGCTATTGAAGCTCAGTGCGCCGGCAATTGCTAAACACATCGCAACTCTAATTAACGAATCCTTGGTGTCTGGATACATACCCAAACTTTGGAAGACTGCGAGAGTAGTGCCTATCCATAAAAGATGTGACACTACTTTGGTTCCTAACTATCGCCCAATATCATTGCTCCCGGTATTGTCAAAAATCTTAGAAAAATTTATCCATACGCAACTATGTGAGTACTACCAACAATCCAACTATCTGACCCCTGATCAATCGGACTTTCGCCAGAATCACTCCACTACAACTGCCCTCTTAAAAGTTTGCAATGACATCCAAACTGGCATGGAACAAGGAGACATAACTGGAGCTATTTTCCTTGATTTTGCAAAGGCCCTTGACACAGTTGACTACGACATTCTACTGCAAAAACTCAGGTATTGGTGATCGTTTGCTAACCTGGTTTCGATCGTATGTAACGGATCGCTCGCTATATGTGTCCTTTTCTGACATCGACTCCCTCCCTCTCCCAGTCACGTGTGGTGTTCCCCAAGGTTCCATTCTCGGCCCCCTACTAGTTACATTGTTTATAAATGATCTGCCTAATGTCTGCAAATCCTCAAATGTACACAGTAATCTATGCAAGCAAATCCAATCTACCGCAGCTTGAGGTTGTGCTCCAAGACCAGTTTACAGAGGTAGAAAAGTGGATCGCAAAAAACAAACTCTTCCTGAACACTGACAAAACTGTCACAATGATCTTTGGAACAGTACCTAAATTACACAATTCCCACCTATCAATCAAAACAAATTCAAATGGCACACTGACCGCAGTCCACTCTTTCAAATACTTGGGTATGATGTAAGACCCCAATCTATCTTTTGGCCTGCACATAGAAAAGATGGCATCTAAACTTTATCCAAATTTAGGTGCCCTGTACAGAAACAAATCCTGCCTAAGCCCTACAGTAAAGGAAAAGATTGTTCAGCAAATGCTGGTGCCAATCATTGATTATGGGGATGTAGTATATGCATCTGCATCGCAATCCCACATTAATAAACTCAACACATTGTATAACTCGTCCTGCCGATTTGTGCTACAATATAATTACAGGACTCACCATTGTGACATGCTAAAAGAACTAAATTGGCTGTCGCTGGAATCCAGACGCACCCTTCATCTTTCCAGCCTTGTGTTTAAGAGCTTTTCTGGGAAACTCCCACCCTACCTGAACAAAATGCTTTCCCCAACTGTTCCCACTTCATATAACCTCTGATCCAGTACCAGCACTTTATTTAGTCTACCTCAATACAAAAAGAAAGCGGCCCAATCATCCTCCTACAGAGCACCGCAATTGTGGAACGACCTCCCGCACAATTTAAAATCTTCCCTAAGCCTAAAGTCCTTTAAGAGATCCCTCTCTACATACCTCAAAACAGAATGCACCTGTCATGGTTGATTATATATTTCCTACCTGTTCTATGTTAAATTTTGTATTTATTGTGTATTAATATTGTTTTTGTATTTTATTGTACCCTATTGTAACAATGCAATGATTTGTGGACCCAGGACATACTTGAAAACGAGAGAAATCTCAATGTATCTTTCCTGGTAAAATATTTTATAAATAAATAAGTCATACTGATCTCTCTCTCTCTGTCCTGCAAAAGAAAAAGCGTGCAAAATATGTGGGAAGTTAAACCACTTTGCAAAAGTCTGTCATTCCAGCCATAAGAAAATGGTCCATGCAATAAGCAAGGAAAGTACTAATCAGGAAGAGTGCGATGAGCTGTAATAGACTTAGTGACACAGGACAGGCAGAGCTCAGACATAGAGAAGGCTTTTACCAATATTCAAGTATGCCCAAAACAAATTGTAATTGGGTTCAAACTGGACCTCAGATAATGTCATTCCACTACAAAACTGAATACTCCATGTACTCTGTAGATAACGTCTAGCCCTCTGTTTGGCTATGGTGGTGAACTCATAGCAGTAAAAGGCAAATGTGACCTGCAAGCATAAAGATATCGAGATGGTCTTGACATTATAAATAGTTGACACAAATGTTCTCCCTATCATAGGTCTAAAGGGCTGCATAGGCCTCAACAAACTTGTATTGTCAGTCACAACAGAACAGACAGAAGTGCCAATCATGGAAGAGTTTGCAGCTGCTTTCAAAGTAACTGGACTGTTTCCTGTGTACTATTCACTTAGATCCGCATAGAACCCTAGTAGTCTACCCGCCTAGACGCATTCTTCTCAAACTATGCAGCCGTCTGAAAGAGGAGCTTGAAAGCATAGCAGGATGTCATTATCAAGGTCACAGAATCAACTAAATGGGCTAACTACATGGTTGTTGATGAAAAACCGCAAACTACGAAAGTGTCTAGACCATAGAGACCTTAACAAGGCCATACAACAACCTCATTACCCACTACCTACCTTCAAAGACATAAAATGCAAGCTAGCTGGCATTTAGATGCTAGATTGGGCTATTGGACAATTATACTAACTGATGAATGCTCAAAACAGACTGCCTTCAATAGTCTTTGGGCACCATTGGTTCCAATGTCTGCCGTGTGGGCTGATTTCTGCCCAAATGTGTTCCAGAAAGAAATCGATAAGATCTATGAAGGTTTGAATGGGGTCACAGCCATAGTTGACGACATTTGGGTTTATGGGAAAACCCAAAGCTGAGCAAGATAAAAATCTCACTGCTATGCTACAGCATTCCAGACAGAGAGGAGTCATGCTTAATCCAGAAAAGAGCATCCTGTGTGCTACAGAAGTGAGCTATTTTGGACATTTCCTCATTACTGATGGCATAAAGCCTGACTGCCAAAGTTGCTGCTGTGAGAAACATGTAGCCACTTAAAGGTAAGGGAGAACTTGAGATGGTAGTAGGCATTATGAATTACCTCTCGAAAGTTGCACCCAGCCTCGCCAATATCAATGCACCACTGCGCCAGCTCCTGAAAGAATCATGTGAGTTTGTATGGTAAAGTGCAAAGTTACTGCTGGAAAAGGCCTGGACTGATACAAGGGACACATATCTCCGTTTCCTGGAATATTGCAAAAGCTCTGTTGATGAATTCAAGTCTCCAAGACAGTTGCTAATGAGCCACCGCCTACGGTTTACTACTCCACTCCAAAAAGAAGCTGTCGGAGGTAATCTACAGCACAGCCAAAAGGCTGGAGAAGCAACGACAGCCAAAGAGCACCTATGATAGGTCGGCCAGACCATTATCTCAGCTCAATGACGGACAGACAGTTAGAATATATCATAAAAGCAGCTAATGCTTAGAGATAGTATCATGTGCGTACTGCTGATGGACAGGTATATCGTCAAAACAGACGTCACCTGCTGGACACAAAGGAACCCCACAACACCAACACTGATAAAGCTTTGAGGCATGGCAATATTAAACCACACCAAACACCAACCTGCTCAGTACCACGCAATGACAGCAACACACCTAACTACAAAAGAAAATTTGTATTCACACAATGTTATCATGTTTATTGTTGTCCTAAATATATACATAAGTAAATGTTTGAATGCTTATAGCAGTTTGGTCGTTTCTTACTGAACTAATTTATACATGTGATGTTTAATAACCTTTATCTGTTTTAACCAATTACGTGATAATGTTGTACCTTTAATATTGTTTTTTTAAAACAAAAAACAGGGATGTGGTATTCTCATATTTGTTGTAAACCTATTACCTGTCAGAAATGCATGCTTAATTATCATTGGTCACCAACACTTGTCAATCAAAATAACTAACTGTGAAATTCAAACATTATTGCCAGTTCCTGTCTGCTGGAGGAGAGCATTCTTGCTATATTATTACACCAGATAGAAAAAAAGTCTGCATTATTCTCTAAAGTTTACCGGTATCCTGAGCATCTTTATACGCCTCATAGCTCAAGAGCACAATTATTGCAGCATCCATACTATCCAGTCCCACTCAGAGGCTTAAAGAGAAATGCACACAACATACAACACTCCAATGGTCACACTGTGATTAAAAATAATTTAAATAAAAACTGTGCTTGCCCGCTCCCCTTGCATATATAGGGACTGATCTCTGTGGGTCTACTTCAGGAAGTGTTGGAGTAGCAAGCTCAATTTTCTGACAGCTTTATTCAGAATTACAAAATTCAGGCTAAAACTGTTGATCTTGAAACAGTAAAACTACCGGTATATTCACAACTTGGCTGTTTTTTTTTAATTTTGCAATTTAGATTTTAATTCAGAATAATTCTGAATTTAGGGAATTGTTTGCAATTCAAAATGAAATTAAAATATTAGACAAAGTACAATGCTGCAGAATATGTTGGTGCTTTCTAAATAATAATAGTTTAATGAGATAGCAGTGATCCCTCCAGTTTGGGTCTTGAGGGGGGCTAACTATACACAAAATTGTAATTAAAATCTAATTGCAACATTTTGGCCATTACATTCAAAATAGTCAAATACCCAGGTCTGCAATGTATTCAGTTTGACTACCGTGCATAATGAATAAACTCGATTGATATTTTTAATATTTTATTTGTGTTTGTTGAAACCTTTTTTTTTTTTTAAAGAGAGGGAAAGGGTGGGATGTGAAAAAAGTATCATACAGCAAATACCCTTCCCCCTCCGTGACTTACTTCTACTTGATCTCCAGACTAAGGGTGCAGATTTTTGCTTTCAGACTGCTGCTCTTTCAATGTGTTTCCTGATGGAAGCAGTTTAATGGCTTAGGGCTAGGCCTAGACTGACCTCAATGATCGATTTACATCTCAGATGCTTTTAAATGCATGTGGTCCCCTACTGTGATTCAAGGAACTTTCCAAGCCAGGTGTGTCCTGGCACCCAGCCCCAAGTAGTCAAACCATTATTTTTACGGTTTGACTTCCCACCAGGCTCCGCACCCTTTTTCCAATGCTGAACCCTGTTTCTGCTTAGGAACTTCTAGATCTCCATAATTAGTAGTGGAGGCAGGGAGTGGCATCCAGCAGATCTCAGGTAACTTATGAAGGTGGGAGAGGGTTGTGCCGCCAGGGAACTATGGCCAGTAAAGCGAGTTGTAGTTACCATGGTGCTTGTAGTGTTGAACACTGCTGGACCACTAGATATTCATTTTTATTTCATATATTGCCTTTTGTTAATATATGAAATTTAAATTTTGCAGGTGTGGGCATTAAGTTGCCAGGCCCCCACCCATGGTGATTTCACTTTGTAACCCCAACCTATCACCCACAATGTCCCTCCTGTAATATTTGTGCTCCTAGATGATGCTTAGGATACTGGCAAACTTTAGTTGATTATCCAGACTATTATTAATCTTGTGCAAACATACAGGAGGAATGATGTCATTAAGCAGTAGACAGGAACTGGAAAGAATGTCTGAATTTGACAGTCATTTTGATTGACAGGCGTTAGTGACCAATGATAACGAAGCACGCATATTTGTCAGGTTTTTGGTTTACAACAAATGTGAGAAAACAACATGCCTGTCCTTTTTAAAAAAAAACAAAAAACCCCAATATGATAATGCTTGTTTCGACCATGGCCCCATACGGCACTTTGAGGTACAGGTTTTTGTGCAACTCTAGAGTGCAAGTGATCAGTGGAGAAACTAAATGTAAAGAAGGCCCTATTGCACAATTATTTTGGAGGCTCCCTCTATGCCAACTTATTTATGTCCTATTGGGAAAATATGTTCATATACCAGGGACACGGCTGGGCTGCAAACCTGGTCTCACACAGGCGTTATATAGACAATATTTTTATTATCTGGAGAGGGTCTGAAGCAGATTTTAATCTTTTCTTTAATTACCTAAATCTTAATGAATGGGGGATTAATCTTATGAAGAATGTAAGCCCAGTAACTATAGATTTTTTTGGATCTTAATATTTATGTTTCTGAACAACGTCTTAAGACCCGAACTTTTTTTAAACAAGTGGACGTAAACAGTTTCATAGAAACTAGTAGCTGTCATCATGATCCGTGGCTCCAGAATATCCCCAAGGGTCAATTTCTAAGACTAAAAAGAAACTGCTCAGACCACACTGATTTTATTGCACAGTCGTCAATTTTAAAACAACAATTTTTACAAAAGGGATATAGTGAAGAAAAACTTCAGAAAGATATAGATAAAGTAAAAGATTTGGATAGACCCCAGTTATTAAATTATAAAAAGAGGAATCAAAATACACAAACTAAGCAAATCCAGCCGATCTTTGATTACTGTAGTAATATAGGGTCATTAAAAAGCATCATAAAGAAAAATTGGAACATTTTAAAGCAAGATCACGATGTCCACGAATTTATTGGTGATAACCCCAAGTTTATTTTTAGAGGGGCAAAAAAATTTAAGCAGATTTTAACTTCTAATTTTGTAGAGAAACAGGAAGTAGACAGTAAAAAAATTTTAAGCAATTGGTCTAAGACAGCGAAAGGATTTTATCATTGTGGGAATTGTCATGACTGTAAAAACGATAAAGTGAGCATAAAAAAGAAAGATAACTTTGTATCTAACATAACTAAAAAAAGGTTCAATATTAATTCTTTTATTACATGCGATTCTAGAAATGTCATATATTTATTGCAATGTACCTGTGGCTTACAATACATAGGTAAAACCTCCAGACCCCTAAAGACAAGGATGTACGAACATGTTAAAAACATAAGAAATGGTTTCGTAAATCATAGTGTGTCTAATCATTTTTTTAATCAAACAATTCAAATCCTGATGAAATAGAATTTACAGCAATACAACAGGTTCAAACCCATTGGAGAGGAGGGAATATTACATTTAATCTAAGTAAAAAGGAATCTAGTTGGATCTTTGAACTCCAAACTTTATGTCTCAAAGGATTAAACATTGACTTTGAGATAGGTCCCATTTTAGAATATAAATAAAAAAATATAAAAAAATGTTATTGGAAAAAATTCCCTTATTTCTAGTCCCAATTAGCTTTTATACTTTTATCTGTATGTTTTATAAGTATTATTTGCTTAATGTATATATCTACTTCTTATGGAATATGCTCTATATGGTTAAATTCTATTGAGGGCTATAATTTCTTACTATATATATATATATATATATATATATATATATATACACACTTCTTTATTTTATTTTATTATATCCAAGTTCTAGCTGCTAACATTTTATATGTATATTTTATATTTCATTTTCTATTCTTTGATAACATATTGTATTTTGACTGAATCAATACTTAATAATCTTACTTTTTATTGCAATTATACTTTCCATTTTCAAATATGGCCTCTGTATGGACTCTTAATTATACTGAGATGTATTCCGCCCACTCCTCCCCTGGATGAACACGAATACGTCACTATCCGGCCGCTGGATGACGAAACCGAAAGTGACGACTTCTGACTAAGACGGAAACCGGAAGTAGTGAACCGGAGCTAGCAGCTTATTGCCGCCATGTTGAGGAGGTCAAGATGGACGCATAGAGAATGTGGGGAGGCGGGAATACACGGCCAAAGACCGGAAGTATTCCTTATATGGGAAAAGGGGAGGGATTGTTTTATACACACACACACCTGTAATCATTTTTTGTTTGTCTTCTAAAAATAAGAGCATTTTCAGTTGTAACCTGTATACTGCACCTGAGGAAGACCCTCTATACTGGGTCGAAACGCGTTGTGCTTTTAATTTTTTTATCAATAAATTTAATTTATTATATCTAATCCTGGCTACCTGGTTCCTCATCTTCCTGATTGAGGACTGCAATCACCTCCTGGGGGACCCAGCTCAGATATATGCACATCTGATTGATGCACTCTGCTTGTATAGTCTAGAGCAAACTTATAAATGTTCTAAAAATTGTGAGTTTTTCCAAGCTTCTTGATTTTATACTTTATGTTTAAGCATACTACCCTATGTTGGTGTTCTATATTCACAGAACCTAGGGACGTTCTACAAAACCTGTGGAGCTATACTCAACTTGCACAATCACCTTTTCTTCATTTCGTTTACTTATATATAAATTTTAGGCAACATGGATGAGAACAGGAAGGGACAAGATGGTCACAGGAATGAGAAAAGGAAGGGTGCTGTGGGATAAGAAAATTTGTTTTCTTAATTTTGATCTTACAGCTGTGTAGTAGGGAGTTCCCTTAATCGTCATATATGGCAATCACACATAAGGAAACCCAATCAGAGTGTTATCTACTACACTGCTGTTAGATCATAATCAAGAAATGCACTTCTTTACAGAGTTTATTACCACTATTATCATTACTATATAACATTTTTAGCTTTATGGATGGATGCAGCCATCATGGGAAAAAAAAAAAAAAAGAAGGTTGCTTACTCCAGTGTATAGTGTCAAAATACTTGGAAATGTTCTTAATCATAAAACCACGCTGTCCATTCTAAATGTTTTTGTTGAATTGCAGCAGAACGTTTGACTACGTATGTATGCTTTATCTTTTGAAGTGGAAGGTCTGGTAATATGCATTCCACATCAGAGGGAAAGTAGAAGGACTTCATTATAATTTCTAAAATAATGAATCATATAACAGACAAATTAGCTTCAAGTTCTTTAAAAATTAAATATTGGTATAATTTACATGTTTTTACAAACTGATGTGTACAAAATACGAGAGGTGATAAAAAAAAATAACTAAAAAGTCCACATTCAATAGTATGGTGCTATCAAACATCTGAGTAGGTGATTGATAGTTTTTTTTGGTTTGGGAAGAAAAGTTACAAATGCTAAAGCAAACACAAACAAAACAAAAAAACATCACGTGTGCATTTAGCAACATAATATGCAAAATGAAAATGTGATACAGAAGTTCAAATGTTTTCTTTTCACAAACAGCTTTGTGGACATAAACTAGATTTCAAATCAGCCAGAGGAGCAGACGACAACTTTAGGTTACAGCAAAATTCCATTCATAGCATAACAGTTCAAAGACATTTAAGATTAGAATTTTACTACTAGAAAAATACCGGTACTTCTATTTAAAATTTAAGGTTTACTTTGACATTGTAAGAGAGAAACCTGCAAGACCACCACTAAATAACGCCAGTGACACAAGTGCATATGAACTCCTGCCATGGATGATAGGACCAATTAATTGTATAAGGACATGGAATCACTGATCATGTGCTGAGGCTCATGTCCTAATTGAACAATTCTTCCGTAGAAAACCACAAGAAATCCAAATTGGCTCGACCTCACACCCCATTCCAAGTCAAGGTTGTAACGATGTAATAAGATGCTAATACATGCATACATCAAAGTTTTTTGTTTTTTTTATTTGGATTAGAATAATGACTTTCAGGCCCACTGCTCTCGCTCTCTGTGGCCTATTACAGAAATATATATATAAAAAATATTTAAAAAAAAAAAAATAAAGTACCAAACTATTGTTTCTTTCTAAATCATGTTCGTGCATCCATGTCTAAAAATAAATACAATATAAAAATTTTTTTATTTAAATTGCCAATTTAACCTGCCAATAAACATCAATGTTGCCAACATGCCTGCATTAAATTAGAAATTATTCTCACTAGATTCTAATCTGGTACTTCATTATCTACGCACTTTTAGCTCCAAGGTGAATCCTATATTAGATGTGTTCTCCAAATACAGGCCTTGATTTCATATTTTGGGATAAACTTTAAGTTATTGAATATTTTGGGACAAAGTCATTTAATATTTTGAAAAATATTGAAATTTTATTTTTGTAATATATGGATTTATTTTTACATACCACATTTCAGGGAATTTTATTTATTTTTATTTTTTTTAAGTTTATCCAAAAATATCAAATCATTTGAAAAAGCTAAACTGTGCAATTCAGATCTACCCTTTAACATTAGAAGGTATACCTATAATGAATGTCTACCCATGTTACCCTTGGTAATAGATGTGGGGTAAATAGGTTTTACTGGAAGGGTTATTCACTGCATACCAAATTGTTCAGTAGGAGTGTTTTCCAACTTCATTTGTTTTCAATTTGCTTTACATTTCTCAGTTTAGTAAACAGCAAACCTATACTAATGATTTTGTAACCAATGCATACAAGCGTTCCAGGGACACTATAGGCACCAGAACCACTACATGTAGTTGTTCTGGGTCAAATAGCCTTTCCCTGCAGCTACAGTAGTGTGAGCACTGCCTCAGACCATATCTAATGGCTGTTATTCCTACAGTCACTAGAATGACTTCCTGGGTTCAGTTCACCAAAAATGGCAGGACTGACATTCAGGGTCTCCTACTCTGCATGTCTATGGTGAGAGTTTAGCATCTCCATGCATAGATGCTGAATGACAGTAGTGCAGCTGCACAGAGTCGAGCAAGGGTTATAAGCCAAGTATTATATTGCTTTATTCTTTCATTTGGGAGAGTTCCTTTAAAATGTGAAAAAAAAACCCCCACAGACTTTACATGTACATTTTTGATAACATTGAACCACATGATATCACAATACATGTACAAAAAATAAAATGATAAACTTTTCTATGGTGGACTCCCTTTTATAATATGAACAAAAAGTTGCCAAAAAACATCCGGCGTGCACTTAGAACACATTTTAAAACCAAGGATAAATTGGATTATTTTTTCCACTAGGATTTGCAGCATTAACTACAGAAGTCAAGTAGTGACTGCCATGGACCTCTAAAGGAGTATTTCCATTAATCTTTCCAGTGACAGGCATAAGTATAGGGAAGAATAAGCATTACTCAGGGCACAAGTCCAATAAAAAGAACGTTTTAAAAATGGTTATATTGAAATGTTTTTTTGTATGATAAAAATAAATATATATTAGCAAATATGATATGTGCAAAAAAGTAAATTGGTAGGATGTAAAGTTTTGGGGAAAGAAAACAGACACATACATAGAACACTGCATTGTTAAGGCAATGAATGACCAAATAGAGTTAAAAATTTCCATTTGTTAGATCTGTATCTTCAAGCTGAAAATTCACAAAAAAATATATAGCTAGCTGGAAGCAGCAAAACTGTACACTCCTGGAAGTCTTGAAGTCAAAATAAGCACTGCATTTATATCATATAAACACAAAATGTAAAAAAATTATAACAAACAACTTTATACATAGTGCAAGTTCATTGTAATACAACAGCAGCTGAATGATTCCAAATACATTTTCTTCTGACAGAGATCCACAAATGTGAGAATGTTTGTTCACACCAAGGTCTCAAGTTAATGTTAGATGTGCAAAGAAGGCAAAAAATCCTGCGGCTATTACAGTTAGGAGTGGGTAACTTTTCAGGAAGCTCCAGGCGGTTAGTCATTTGGACTGATCTCTAGAAAAATACGTCAATATGTGCTGGATTTTCAGGAGACGATCCTTGAGAGAGATCATAGAAAGTACAGACAGCTGGTACCTGGGGTCCACAGGTAAAACAGCAAGCAGCCACCAGCACCACGCAGGTCCATTTGGAATTGCCTAAAAATTGAAAGACATAAAACCTTAACAACAAGGTTTGGAAAGAATACTAGAGATTGAAGAAAACATGCTGTATTTTTCAATTAATTCCGATAGGTTTGTTTTTAAAGAACAGATTCCAAACACAGGGAATTCATTATAAAGGATGCTTTGTCAACACAATGAGCCAAACATTTTTTTCTCCATTTAAAACGAGCAAATAAAGTTTTTGGACAGGGGATAAATATCTGACACAAGCATTTATAAAGATGAGACAGCCAAATGTGACCAATGTAAGATAAACCAAAAAACCAAAAAGCATAACACAGAAAACGTCAGTGATCTAAATCAATGATTAACCTGAAGAAAACCGCAAAATTGGCAACAAATACAAAATGTCCAATGAGGCGTAAGAACGCACACATTAGTCTACCATACTAGTGTTAAACAGATAAAATAAATAAATATATATATATATATATATTTTTTTTTTTTAATTAAAACACCATGAAGGGCTAGTGCATAGAAAGCAACAATTTGGAACAGGGGAATCCAGTTTTTTAGCTACATGTTCTGTAATATTACAGAGCTTAAGTTACTACTATCCAGGTTTCAATTTAGGTAATTGCACACTACAAAGAGAGTTGAACCACTGACACAAAAATGTTTGCAGACACAGACTGTTCCAGTACTTTAGAACGTGAAAAAACAAAACATACAAAAACACACGTTCTTGAGATAGATGAGAAGTGGGGTGGGTGGGAGGAGATACCTGTATATTTTCTTCCCTTTCTGGCATTGAACCAAAGTGATGCAGAATTTGGCTGCGAAATCTGTATCTTAAGTTTTGGAACCAGCGACAGGCCTGATTGTATACAGCATCATGGAGTTCTCTGAACTGCTGCAACTCCTCTTCTTCTGCAACCTGATGTAAAGAAACAATGTGTTGCAATATGGTTACATCAACGTCTAACCAAAGAAATAAACTTGGATAGAAGTGTCATACAGATTTGATGTAGGTTTTCCCTTCTCTGTGTATATTTGGAATCCCAACCAGATTCCATTTGGGCATAGCACCCTGCCCCTCTACTATAGGTGCCCTTTTGAAGGTGACTACAGGAAAACATTAATTTGAGCAGTATCTCAACAGTAAGTATCACATTTAATAGGCTTGTCTCCCATGCTACAATAGGTGCAGTGTAACGGAATCCCCATATTTGTTTGCCAAGATAGGCAGGGTTGAGTAGCCTTGAAAATGTAAAGGTTTTTTAGTGTGGTGCTGTTCCTTAATCTGTATTTTGTATACATTTTAGTCTTTAGGGCAGCACCACTTCTGAGAAATGTAAGTTATGGGTATGCCACAATTCCCTTTTTTTCTTTGAAAAGCCCCTCACATCTCACATTAGAAGATGTAGGCCTAAAGCACCCATACAAATATAAGTTATAAAGATAGGCTACCTGAATGTCTGACAAGTATTCAATGTCAGCGGTGCAATAACCATCTTTCATTCCCCTTTTCAAAACGCGAAATCGTTTTCCACCAACAGTATCCACCACGGAACGGCCATCAGGTAAGAAATGAACTTTTCGTATTTGCAGCATACACCCATAATCTGCAAAACTGAAGGAGATCAGTTTGTTAAATTCTAAAATTCATGTTAAGACCTATAAGTAAACGGAAGGAACTCTTGCTCCAGTTGGCCAATGACAAAAAAATAAAAAAAAATAATAAAAAAAATGGACACTGCCAGAAAAAAACAAAACGTTACACCTTCCACAGCAAATGGTTAAACGCTGCAAACACAGACCCCAAGCACCATGGTGACTATAGATCAGTGAGGTGTCAATGGAGCGTGGCGTAAACCTTTACAAAAAAAGATAGCCAAACTGGAACCATTCTCCAAGTCTGTTATTTTGGCTTTAAATTTGAAATGTACTTTGAATTCCTGACAGTTTTCACTTTAGTGAATAACCATGAGGGATTAGGCAGCCAACAGGGTTTCTAGAATCATCTCCTCTCAGAAAGTACATCTCTAGTCATGTGCACTTTTATTCAGAGAACTCAGGATTTGAATTCAGACACCATCTAGTGGTCAGCTACATGAGAAACTTTTGCGATGGATTAATAGGGACACCAAGCACCAAAACAACTTTACTTTAATGGAAATTATTTTAGTGTGTGGATAATGCCCTCACAGTCTCCCTGTTGAAGTCTCTGCCATTTAGTAGTTAAAATATTAAACTGTTTAATAGCGGGTATATGGGTCAGTCAATGGCTGCATAACCCAAATTATTAACTTCTAAATGGCAGATAACATACTGGCATCATGTGATTAGCATAGGGACAAGTTTGAGGTCTGTATGTATTTTTGGAGTATTGTACCCATGATCTTTACCTCTTTTCTGGGTCACTTATGCACATTCCAAATTGCTTGGTACCGGTTTCCATACACCTTCTGATCATCAGTCTGTATCGAGGCTCAAATACATGGAGAGGACAAGGCACTGTAGGATATGCCATTGTACAAACAAACATAGGCACATTTTTTGTTAAGCTGGAGAACAAAAGGCAAGAGGAAACATTTAAAAATAAGTAAATACCAACATTTTTAAGAAGTCTGAATTTATAGGTTACCTTAAGATTTTTTTTGGAGCGACCGTATCACAGGTATTACACTGAAATAACAAGCACCCAACTACTACCCTACCGATCATGTTTAAATTACAAACATGCTTATTTCTAATACAAACATGCTTATTTCATTGCAGTCATGGCAGTATTTTATAAATTGATAACTAAATTTGCTCCTATATTTATCTAGAAAATATGAGACACCTTCACTAAAAGAAAACTTAAAGCAACTACAACACATGCATTGTAGTTGCAGTGATGAAGAGTATCAGTTCTGCCTGCAGAAGGGTTGTCCTGGTCTCTGTCATTCATTTCTCAGTGTTGACCTCCATGCCCAAAAAATTGACAGGTGAGGAGAGTAATTTTTTAAAATGTTTTATTATATTTAATGAACTACTAGCATAAGGCAAGGTACAGATCAAAGTGAATGTTCTTTAATTTTAACCCAGCATGTGAACAATTACTTTATGCATGTGAAACATATACAGATACATCTGGTTATTCAGATCAACTTACTTTGACAGCTCATTTGTTTCTTCTTCATGAATCCTTCTCCTCTCTGCCAACTCTTCGGGGAGATAACACTTAATAAGATCTTCCACCAAGTAAGTAACATTGTAATTTCTGCCTGATAGATACTACAAAAAATAAATAAAGAGAGTCTCAATTGTACAGCAAATAGACAATCATCTTAATGGGCACCAAAAGTGACTACATATGACTTTGTGCTGCTGAAAATTATCAAAGTACAATGAGACTTTGTAGCAGCTACCATATTACACATACCTCAAGAGTTTGCTTGTTTTTGAGGTACAAAACAAATACTTAAATTAAACGGATTCTTATTTTATCAAACTGCTCTAGTGTGATTCAAACAAACAAGTACCCATTAAGGTTTGTCAGTTTAGTATATCCAAGGGAAGCACCTGCTAAGGAACTCGCTCTCTGCCATTACGAATAAGAGGTGGCACAGTGTGCCCAGCTGACCACAATCAAAAAGTTAAAATGCTAAAAAAAAAAAAAAAAAATTAAAGAAAAAAAAAATATATAGATTACTTACAAGGATGGGCAGAGGGCACTTGTTGCACCATGACCACTACAGAGAGCAACGTATAGAAATTAAATATGTATAGAACTATCGATAGTCAGCCAAGAAATATTGGTTTGCTCTGGGCCCCATTTACCATTAACAGAAAGCTGAAATAAGCTTTCCATATGCCCTGCAGTGAAATGGTAGAAGTTACATAATTTTATAACATGCCAACTGGCTTTTAGCATCAACTTCCTACAACCTTTTTGTTTAATCAGTTACGGAGTAGTTTGATAGTTACATTGAATGTTTATGATGATCACCTTAACATTAAAAACTACCAGGTCTGCAAGTGCTAATCGCACTTTAAAAAGAAGGTAATTTTAGCATAAGCAAACCGATAACTAAAAGTTAGAGTTCTGTTATTTATTTAAGCTTTATATTTAAGAATTTATCTTACAAATTGTGCTGGCCAGGGCCATGCAAAGTACGTAAAAAAAGTATTTTAGTGCTCTGCACTATTGGACAGAGTTAAGAATGTGCATGCACTTACATGGAATTTCTCTGTTAGATGACAGTGTATATGCAAATGACCACAGTATCACAAGGCAGCAAAGCTGCTGAAATGTGGTTCAGCAAAGAACTACGATTATATAAAAAAAAAAAAAAAAATTAACTTAACTTGTCTGCATTGCTCTGTTCACACCAGTAAGTATTGCGTTTACCAGGGTGAAAGAACAAACGACGGTCTCTTCCCTGGACCACCCCATGTATATGCCCCCAATTATTTTTGCCTCGGTCAGTGGTTAAAAAAAAAAAAAAACCACCAAACATCCCACAACCAAACTATTACATTCTGTGAGCTGAGTGTGCGGGATCTTGTATGAAAGATATATATTAGATATATTCCCAATAAATACATGCATTTAATTACGCACAGTCACTGAGGAGATTACGAAAAAAGGGGCTTTAAAAAAGCTGTAGCCTTTGCAAGCACTCCCCTTCTTCCCCAGAAAAGACTGTCTCTTTACAGGGAAATAACCTTTGAGAAGCCTCTGAATCTGTCACTTTGTGCACTGCAACACCATTCAGGAAGAATGCATGCAGGATGAAAATATAAATCAATTGGAAACTATTAAACAAACGTAAATATATATAATTAAAAAAAAAAATTACAGTTTAAGAAAGTAAAATAACTCACCTCTGTCAAAGTTTCCTTGCATAAAGGACAATGGGGTGTGTGATCTAAACAGCGTTCCAAACATTTCTTGCAAAAGGTATGTCCACATGGTGTGGTCACTGGTTCATAGAATAATCTAAAAAAAAAATAACACAAATACTTTAAAAATGTGTGGACAGTACTTCCAGGAATGTTGCACCCAATTCAATTTTTATTTAGTGTGAAGAGGTAGAGTTCGATATAGATATAGTGCAGATGAGAATTAGTCAAGTAATCAAAAGAACGTTTCAGCTACTATCAAGCTGAGGTTTATTCTGATAGCAATACTATTACCAACCTCATACACAGGGAGCACTCAAAATCAGAAACATCCACAAGGGTATGTGGGACGGTTCGATCAGTATGCAAAAAGGACATATCTTCATCCGATGCTTCTGCACCAAAAGGAAAAGTTTACAGTCAGCAATGTAGGGCACTGCAATGGTGGTTAATTGAATCACATCATCTTAAAACATACAACAAATATGCACATGTCTTCTAAAAGAATATTACATTTAAATGGGAACTAGCACTTCTCAGCATTCCACCATTAAACATCAAGTAGCTATAAACTTGTGTTAATATTTCTTTTAAAATAAATATGTTCGAGTGCGCCTGTTTTCGGTCTATTGAGTGTTGCCCCCAGTAAATTATTAATTCACATCGCTGTCCAGGTCTCGACGCTGCAGATCTTCAGAGGTCATTACTGGCTAATCCAATGCTTCTCCTAGAGAAACACGTAATCTAAAGCTTCACAAGAAGTACCTCTAGTGGTGTCGGACAGCCACAAGAGGCATTCTGGCTGACAAATGTTAGCACTACTCTTACTGAGGACAGATGCATTGTTTTTGGTTCTTAGTGTCCTTTTAAGTATTTAGCAAACTGCATCACATCACGGTCAGGGGGGATGCATTGCAAATAGGGACTAACAAAGGTCTTCACATTTTTTTCCTTTGTATACTTTCACTATGTTGACTAAGTGAGTTTCTCCCTTTAGATGTTATTTTTCACACCTCACAAATACATGTGTAACAAAAACGTAAAAAAAATGGCAAGTGACAGTAACCTTATACTGCCAGGATGCTTCCATGAATTCCTGTTTTGATTATTCCTAACCACCACCTTTGTAAATAGAACTAAAGAAGACTAGAGGACATTGCTTTTTGCCTTCATGAGATTTTTACATTTGCATTTAAAATTGTAAACGCTGCATTCTCTGAGAAAAGGCAATGCTTACATTTGTTTTTAAGGACACCTCTAGAGTCGGTCACTCAGGCAGTTTTGCTCTTACTAAACTTGCACATATAGACCAGAGGACAATGGATTTGTAAAAGGTTGATGCACATTAAACCATAGATTTTATATTCCACCATTGTAATTACTAGAATTGGGAACTTTGTACAATGAAAGAGTACATTGAAACATAAATAAAGGTAGCCCCCCCAAAAAAATATCTAACACTGTTAAGTTCTGTAATATATTTAAACATGATACTCTTAATGTGTAAATATGAAATCTGCTGGGTGTTACGTATTCATCAGGTGGGAAAACTCACAGTGACACTATGGGATTAATTATGACCCAACATGTTCATCTGTCATTTGGCTTTAAATCATAAACCTAACTTTAAAGAGAAACACTATAGGTAGTCAGGAAATATCATCACTCAGGGCTCTTACCCTCATTTTTGATATGTTTCTTCAATCCATCTTGACATATATTCAAATCTTGTTCAGACAGAGAGAATTTTCTCTTTAGCAAAATTCCCTTATTGTGACTGGATAAGAGGGGTTCTGACGACACCCTTTTCAAGCTTTCATCCTTGGCAGATATTTCTACAGCATGATTCGACTGTGGCCACTGCAGGTCACTTCTGCCGATAGTGTTCACCGATTTTGATATTCCTGCATCCTGTAAGGCATTAAAGAAAATATGCAATTAAAACATGCAGGGGACTGGAGTGTCACATTTTTAAAAAACAAAAATGCAGATTATTTTGCTTCTGATCTACCAGAGTTTCTTCTATGTTTGTATTGATAAGATGTTTGCACAGTAGTACTTTTATATTGAAGGTTTCTTTTTAGAATCTCCATACTCCATTATACAAATGTTATTGTGAGACTCTCCTTCGTTTTCACCCCATTAGGAATGTTTTATACAATATTCTTTAGCTGTCTGACTGTTGGACGGCAAGTTACCTGTTCCGAAAAAGGATGTAAACTATATGCAGGTGCTTCTTTATCCGACCCCAGGACAAAAGGCTTCAGTGGTGTGTTTGGCAAGGAAGTCCTTTCAAGGTCCTTCAGGATACCTTCTACATTCTCTGGTACAGGAGATAAGAAGTCCCGTAATATCTGTTGAGTGAATGCCACAAGGATTTTATTTAGACATTCCAACATTTCTATTTTAGATGGCCAATGTCCTCGGTTTTTCAAAAATGGTCATGCTGGTTTTTTTTGTGTGAAAAATTTAACATTTATTAAAAAGTATAAATTTTGCAATGCCTGGTGTTAAAACTTCTAGCTCTGGAATATCAATTTTATTTAAAATTCTAACAGAATAAAAAAAAAAGATATAACACAAAGTAAGAACTTTAACTAGTATCTCATTGAAAATGCGCAAGAAGATCTGTGGAAGGATCCGATTATTGGAATATTATATAGACCCTTTTTTTTGTACATATGCGAAAGCATAGCAATGATGAGGCTCCATCTGCCAGGAGCTTGAGATAGACCGGAAATAGGAGATGATGACCCAAAAGGAGAGAGAGCTTATGGTATGCATGTACCGGTCCCCTTTTCTCCCAGAGTGTCACATGATGCAAGCCCCGCCAAAAAAGTGACAGTGACACATAATTAGGTTTGTTCTACGAATTATACAACAAAAAAACTTAAATACTTTTACCTTTGTTTCTGCTTTAAAGTCCTGCTGTAGTGGTCATGATGCCAGGAGTACACTGGCCCTATACCCTAGTAATGGGGCAAACAGAGAAATGGTTTGCCCTCTTACTTGGGTCTCACTAGGCTCCTAGTCTGCTCCGAAATAGGATACACAATATCAGGCTTCTGCAGAGCTGCAGAAACCAAATATGATCATATGTGGCATTGAATGGCTGAAGGCATCAGCTGACTGCTCTCAACCATGTATTGCAATTTTGTGCATGGAAAGTTCCAAAGAATTGACATTAGTCAGCCTGGAATCCAGAGACACTGCCAGAGATGGAGTTACAGTTCTCAAGTGCACAGGGGTTAATCTCAGTAGGTGCACCGTTTCATAGTGAAACGCTGCACATACGGACTCCAAGCACTATGACCACTTTAAAACAATAAACTGGCAATGGTGCTTGGAGGAACTCTTAAATGAAATAGCTCGGAAGATATTAAAGTTCACGGATACTTTAGAAGGTAAACACGCATCACAAATTGAGACAATGGTAGGTTGTTAAAAAAAAAACAAAAAAAAAAACAAGTTTTAAAAAGCTGCACTGGAGAAAAAAAAAAAAAAAAAAAAAAAACACACTAACCTTTTCAATCTCAGATTTGGCCCAAACAAATTCTTCATCCATTGCCAAGCACTGCAGGTAAAAGGTCAAGGATTCATACATATGACCTGTGTCTTGCAGAATTTTTGCTTTCTTAAAGTAAACCTGTGCAAAGAACACATTTTACATTTAAAACTTAAATGGATTATATGCAATGCAATACAAATACAATGGGGTTTAATCCCAAAATTCTGGCTTCAGGAACCCACTTAACATAGTGTTATGTATAAAGACTTCAAACATTTATTTTATTATGCTAGTTTTAATCAAAGTTGGCCGACTTTATTAATAGGTACAGCAAAGCGTAAAGTGCAATTCAGATTTTATAACCACAATCACCTCTGGCCAGTTTCGCTGCTTTGAAAGGACAAAGTCTAGCTCTTCATGAGCTTTACCAAATTCACATAGTGCAGTGTAAGCTTCAGCTCTGTAAATACGCAAGTTCAAGTTGTTTTGATCTGTACGACAAAGAAAGAAAAATGCTATTAAGTATACATTTAATCATAATATAAAAAAAAACTCAAATTAGAAAAAATATACATCAAAAATCAAACTACAGACAAGTAAATTTGAGGTTACATAACATTAAGAGTGAAAAACAAATAAACTCTGTAGTGCTGCAGACATTACCAAGATTTTCACCAATATGAAATAAAGTCTATGCTTTACATCTATTTTTTCCCTTGAGGACTATTTGCATGTAACGAGTTACAGATAAATCTGTTTCAGGTTACTCAAATATTTTGAAATACTCTACTACTTTTGCTGATCCCTCAGTTCTAGGCTTTGTATAATGAGGTGTTAGTTGTATAACATATGACATCAGAAAAATAAGAGTTTCATAACCAGAGGTCACGTGATCAGCGTGGGAGTACACAAGAGAAAGGGAGAAGTGAGAAAAAACAAAAAACACACACAAAAACAAAAAAACTGTTGCCAGTAATAGACACATACAATGTTAAAGATACAAAGTATACATTATCCTCTTCATAGTACATTAACATAACTTAAAAACCACTTCACTGCAGTGTATAAAACTACTTCTATATTTCATACTGCCACAGTACACACTAATCACCAGCACTCATGGTGCTGTATAATAGGAAACTCGTGCAGCCCCATCAAAATAAAGCATACCTTATCTAATGTAAATTAGTAGATATACTATGGATTAATGCTGTGGATTAATAAACAGAGGATGAGCAAAATGCAAAAGTTACAAAGAAAAGGGACCTACATTAACAGAGCTATGCTACTTTAGTCATGATTATTTCCTCAAAGTTGATCCCCCACCGCGCACACACTTTTTCATGCTGTGCCCTATATGTTTTTTTATTATCACTACTATTAAGTGCTTAACAATAAACCCAGCAGTTTTAAAGTAGTAAAAAAAAAAAAAAGTTTAATACTGTACATAGAGGTCTTCTTAAAATATATGAATGTGCTAGTAAGGATTCCAAAGAGAGACTTCAACAACTGAAAACACTTGCTCTTTATTAAATTAAGAAAAACAGTTAATTCAAGGCTCTATTCCATTTATGCTAAACAGTGGAACAATAGGACCAGTTTCCTAAATATAGCTTTAAAAGAGCAGTCTAGGAACCATAAACACTACATTATATAGTGTTTATGGAGTCATTAGACTACAAATGCTATTAAAGGACCACTATAGTGCCAGGAAAACATACTGGCACTATAGTGGTCCTTTAATAGGTGGTCTATAGTGGTCCTTTTATAGTGCCCTGAGGGTGCCCAGTTTAACCTCACACAAGGATCCCTGGCTAAACACAGCCCGCTGGTACTAGAGATTACGCACTTCCTTCTAGACATACCAATTTATACCAGCACTGGTTGTTGTAATAGGCTGAAGGTGGTCAATTGACACTCTTGGCCAATCACAGCTGCCCATGTTAATGCTTCTTCATTAGTCAGTCTGAAGAGGGCAGAGGGGATGTGCTTCTGGAAGTTCTCATGTTCACATTTGCAAAATCCATTTTGTCAATATATAGTGATTATTCATTGACTAGGAATGTCAGCTGCCATTTTTTTTGTCCTTCTTTAGAGAGATTTATATTTTGTTCTCTGCTCCAGGTCTCAATTGTGGATGCCACAATTTTGTTTTCCTCTGTCTGTAGTGGCAGTTACCGTAGTTTGTCCTTATGTGGAATTCTTGTGACTGATGGATTGTGGGTAAAGCAACTTAAATGGAACTTTAAGCTCCACCCATCGCGAAAGATCATTTTTCCTATACACTGGGCCACAGTGCTTATAATTTTTTTTAAGTGCCCATTTAAAAAAACAAAAAAAAAATACAAACAAAAAAAAAACAAAAACACTTACTGCTAGCAAATGTGTGAGCTGTCCATTATCAAGCATCAATCTCCAGGGGTGTTAATCTACCATACTTGGGGCAATACACTTTTAGTGGCGAACACACATACAAAAAGAATAATCGAGGCAAGAGTTCCCTCCGATTATTGTCAAAGCGTTGTTCACTATATCTCTGACTTTTGGAGAACAATGATGCTGAGAGCACTGGGCTAACCCAACGCAAAGCCTTGCCACCCACCCAAAAATTGTTTTGGCCTAGGTGAAAGTTCACTTTTTCATTTGTCACATTACACCAAATAATGAAGGTGTATTTTATAATTATGTAGTAAAAACACAAGGAGCAGTTCTCTATAAAATTAACATAACACAGCATAACTGATGGCATTATAGACAAGTACTAAAAAATAAAAAAAGAAGCAGCACAAAAAAAAATAAAATGACTAATGCTATAAAAATTTTTTTTTTTTTTTTTTTAAAAACAAGAAAAAACCTTTCTAAACCAAACTTGTGACAGCAACAGCTTCGGTAAACTAGGAACTGATAGCAGGCTTGTAAAACAAACATGTTTTCATCCATTACCGCCACAATCCTGGATCCATGCATTATGTGAGTTATGCAACACCAGAAAAATATGACTATTTTTTCAGTACTTCTAAGAAGAGCTGCAGGAGCTGAAGTCACCAGCCTCCACAATCTCCAGACCCAAGTGATGCTATTTATTAAAGTGTCCCCATTGTGGAGCAGTCACCATGGCAACAAACAATATTGCGGCTGATTCCTCCACTTTTTAGAATCTTCCCCAGGATTTCGCTTCACTGGGTATCATCACTGGTTCCTGGGTCAATCACCCACATCCATGGATTACAACTTCAATCACCCTCAGCCAGAGATGTGAACTGTCATTGACCTGCAGAGCCTGTTGGATGGCTCCCACTCCTATCACCATCAGTCACTCCTTACACCCAGAGCCAGATATGTGGGTCTGGCCCATGGACTGACACTCCTATCACCCTCAGCCATAGATGTGAGCGTTACTGACCTGTCTGCAGAGCCTGTTGGATGGCTCCCACGCCTATCACCATCAGTCACTCCTTACACCCAGAGCCAGATATGTGGGTCTGGCCCATGGACTGACACTCCTATCACCCTCAGCCAGAGATGTGAACTGTCATTGACCTGCAGAGCCTGTTGGATGGCTCCCACTCCTATCACCATCAGTCACTCCTTACACCCAGAGCCAGATATGTGGGTCTGGCCCATGGACTGACACTCCTATCACCCTCAGCCATAGATGTGAGCGTTACTGACCTGTCTGCACAGCCTGTTGGATGGCTCCCAGCGCCTTGTGGTGCTCTCCTGCCGCAAGCAGCTCGGTAACAGCCCGCTCCTGTCCACCCTGGCCCCCGGGCTGCGGGTACCATTTGTCAGCCAGCTGTTTGAGCAGCACGCAGGTCCTGCGGGGCGGCCGGCCCATATCCCCCCGGCACAGCCGGCACTGTGTCCTGGGCTCCCCCCTCAGGCAGGGCCAGCAGTACGCGTGTCCGCACTGGGCGCTCACGGGGTCCCGCAGGAAGCCGTCACAGCCCGGGCAGCTCAGGGTGGACTGGGGGCCGGCCGCCGCCCCCGGCTCGCTCCCGCTCCAGGCCCGGTACTGCCGCAGCAGGTAGTCCACCAGGGCCCCGAGCTGCCGCGGGCCGGAGGGGGACGAGTAGCTGTCTAGAGCTTCCTTCAGGGCCAGCATGGCCTCACTGCTTCCGAGGGCCACAGCCATGGACCTCACCGGCCACCGTCACCGCGCTCCCCAACAAAGACACCTCCACACTGACAGCCAGCGCCGCCGCCTGGATTACATAAACCGTCCACACACACGGTCACATGACACACTACAACACTCCCTATTGGCTGAGCCGCCTGGATTACAAAACACGCTGCTGCCCGCTTTCGTAACATTCCAAAGGGGAGGGACCGCGAGAAGGGAGCGGGGCCAGAAACTACCATGACAGGCAGGATGGCAACTGGGCAGGAGGGGGGCGGGGCCAGAACCAGCCTCTATTATTATTATTATTACTGGGGTAATAGTGTATTATTGTATTTCCTATGGCAGGAGCACGGGTTATATTACAGCCACTGGTGATAACAGGAAATGTTTGTAAATGCAATGTTGCAACTTCAAAACATGCTGCACAGACAGCTTCAAATATACACACTGACAGACACACACATACACTCACTGACAGACACACAATCTCACTGACAGACACATACACTCACTGACACACACAATCTCACTGAAAGACACATACACTCACTGACAGACACACAATCTCACTGACAGACACATACACTCACTGACAGACACACAATCTCACTGACAGACACACAATCTCACTGACAGACACACACATACACTCACTGACAGACACACAATCTCACTGACAGACACACAATCTCACTGACAGACACACACATACACTCACTGACAGACACACACACAATCTCACTGACAGACACACACAATCTCACTGACAGACACACACATGCACTCACTGACAGACACACAATCTCACTGACAGACACACACATACACTCACTGACAGACACTCAATCTCACTGACAGACATAGACACACAATCTCATTGACAGACACACACTTACACTCACTGACAAACACACACAGTCTCACTGACAGACACACACATACACTCACTGACAGACACACAATCTCACCGACAGACACACACAATCTCACCGACAGGCACACACAATCTCGCTGACAGACATACACATACACTCACTGACAGACATACACATACACTCACTGACAGACACACACATACACTCACTGACAGACACACACACTCACTGACAGACACACAATCTCACTGACAGACATACACACACTCACTGACAGACACACACAATCTCACTGACAGACACACACACACACTCACTGACCACACACAACCTCACTGACAGACACACCTTCACTGACAGACATACACACACTCACTGACAGACACACAATCACGACAGACATACACACTCACTGACAGACACAATCTCACTGACAGACATACACACACTCACTGACAGACACACACAATCTCACTGACAGACATACACATACACTCACTGACAGACACACACATACACTCACTGACACACACATACTCACTGACAGATACACAATCTCACTGACAGACACACAATCTCACTGGCAGACATACACATACACTCACTGACAGACACACAATCTAACTGACAGACACACACATACACTCACTGACAGACACACACACACACATACACTCACTGACTGACACACAATCTCACTGACAGATATACACATACACTCACTGACAGACACTCAATCTCACTGACAGACACACAATCTCACTGACAGACATACACACACTCACTGACAGACACACACACACAATCTCACTGACAGACACACACATACACTCATTGACAGACACACAATCTCACTGACAGACATACACATACACTCACTAACAGACATACACACAATCTCACTGACAGACACACACATACACTCACTAACAGACACACACAATCTCACTGATTTGAAACACACTGACTGACATATGAAACCAGGGGGCTGAACTCACCTGAACATGCATAAATGGGGTGCTGCTGGGGGCCAATTTATACAATACACAAGATCCAACACACTCACTTATTCACTAAACAGCAACTTCAATGTTGACAGATTGTATTAGTTTATTTAAAAACACCTAATCTAATCTGGGGGTTTAGTTACATTATATGATCATACATTGCATAAACCTGCCACAACGTCAATGTACCCCATCTTTGGCAGGTCCTACTCTAACAGCCTAATGTCTGCTCTTATGAGATTAACCAACTTACTTTGGGGGAAAAATCCATATGGTGCAGTACAAGTCTAAATAGGGCTTTAGGATGAGGCACCTATGACAGGGAGGGGTGCAAAACCACAGAGTTGGCTAGACTCCCAAATATATTATTTATCATACATTATATGATCATACATTGCATACCCCTCCCTGTTATAGGTGCCTCATCCCAGGGCACTATTTAGCCTTGTACTGCAGAGAGCCCCATATGGATTTTTTTCCCTCAAGTAAATGGGTTAATCTCATAAGAGCAGACATTAGGCTGTTAGAGTTGGACCTGCCACACTCACTGACAGACACACAATCTCACTGATTTGAAACACACTCACTGACAGACGCACACACACACTTACTGACAGACATACACATACACTCACTGACAGACACACACACACACACGCACTTACTGACAGACACATACGTTCCTTTTAAAGAAATAGACCATTATGTTCATGTTTGCTTGTTTCATGAAACATAATGACACTTTTTTTTTAATTTGCACAATTTAACTTTATTTCAGATATTGAAACACAATTTACATCAAAAAGTGTCTTGCACACCAAATTAATCCCATGTTTTTTTTTTTAGTTTATTATGTAAACTGAATATGTTTTAAATGGAAATCCATTTAACCCCTTAAGGACGCATGACGGTTCAGGACCGTCCTCGGCATTTTTGCGTTGCCGACCGAGGACGGTCCTGAACCGTCCTAACGGAAAACGGGCGGCGGGAGCGATCAGAGATCGCTTCCGCTGAAATCCCGTTGTTACTATCTGCCCGGCATCCCAGGCAGATAGTAACAGCCAATTGCGGCAGTGTTACAAACACTCACTTTGACACTGATCTCTGCCTCTCTCCTCTCTGTAGCGTTTTGTGAGAGGAGAGAGACAGAGATCCTGATAGTTTGTTGCAGCAGCTGTTCCTGTGAAAAATAAAAAGTATCTTCAGTTAATTAAAATCCTATTTTAACCCCTTCCCTGCCAGATCTGTTACAGACAGTGCATTTTTACTGTCTGTATTTTTTTTTTTGCCCTTAAGGGTTAACTTTATTTTAAAAAATCTGTGTCTTAGACTGTCTTAGACTGTCTTAGACTGTCGTAGTCTGTTTTAGTCTGTTTTAGTCTGTTTTAGTCTGTCGTAGTCTGTCGTAGTCTGTCGTAGTCTGTCATAGTCTGTCATAGCCTGTCGTAGTCAGTCAGTTTCCTTCCCCCAAATCTCCATTAGATTCTTCTAACAGGAGTTAGTTTAGGGATTACTGTTTTAGTCTGTTTTAGTCTGTTTTAGTGTTTTAAAAAAAAAAAAAAAAAAAAATATTGTGTTTAGTATTTTGTTAGTTTAGTCTGTTGGTGTGAAACATGCAGCGCATGTACAGCTTGGAGGAGGCATATGCCTTCTTGGCGTCAGACTCTGACGCCACTGACACTGCGTCCGATTTTGACCCAGGTCAGTTTAGCGGCACGTCTAGTGACATGTCATCTGTGAGTGAGCCAGCTGCTAAAAGAAGCTGTGCTTCCCCTGCTACGCTGAATGTGGAGGAGGACTGGGTACCTCCACAGTTAGCTGAGCCCAACATCCCCCCTTTTAGTGCCAACGCAGGCATTAATGTGAATGTGGTTGACTTCTCCCCTATACAATATATGGAGTTATTTTTAGGGGATACCATCTGGGAGGAGATTGCTTCCCAGACTAATTTATACGCTAGCCAATTTATTGAGACCAATCCAGGTAGCTATACAGTCAGGGAGCATGCTTGGCATCCCACAGATGTCCCTGAACTTAAAACATTCTGGGCTCTTACCATGCTCATGGGGATAATAAAAAAGCCATCAATCCGGTCTTACTGGAGCACCAACCCAATTTGTTCGACTCCTATATTCTCCCAAACAATGCCTAGACCAAGATATGAGCTGCTGCTCAGATACTTACATTTTAACGACAATACGCTCTGTCACCCCAGAGATCACCCCGAATATGATAGGCTTCATAAAATACGCCCACTGGTAGACCATCTTCAGAACAGATTTTCTGAAGTTTATACTCCCCAACAAACTTTATCCATCGATGAATCCCTTATGAAATACAAAGGGAGATTAGGGTTCAAACAATATATCCCCTCAAAGCGGTCTAGGTATGGCATTAAAGTGTACAAACTTTGCGAGAGCGAAAGTGGCTACACATTTGCCTTCCGTGTATACGAGGGGAAAGATGCTCAACTGAACCCTCCTGGCTGTCCTGACTCTCTGGGGACAACTGGGAAACTTGTTTGGGACCTACTGAACCCTTTGTTCAATAAGGGTTACCACCTTTATGTGGACAATTTTTACAGCAGTGTCCACTTGTTTAAAATTCTTTATAGTTTACAGACACTGGCCTGCGGCACTGTAAGAAGAAATGCCAAGGATTTTCCCAGACCTCTCATAGAGGCCAAATTAAAAAAAGGGGAATGCAAAGCTCTGCGCAAGGCTGAACTGCTTGCGCTAAAATTTAAGGACAGGAAGGATGTTCACATGATAACAACCATCCATAACGAGGGCATGTCAGACGTCACTGTCCGAGGCAGGGTACAGACAAAACCAGTGTGCATCAGGGCTTATAACAGGCACATGGGGGGTGTTGATTTGGCTGATCAGCTGATGCAGCCTTATCTTATCTTAAGAAAGACAAAAGCCTGGTATAAAAAGGTGGCTATCTACCTGTTGCAAGTAGCAACACATAATTCATTTTTACTTTTTTAAAAAAATTAATCCAGGAAGAACCACCTATCTCCAATTTCAGCTCAAGCTGATTTCCACAATAATTTATGGAGATGGTCAAGTTCCAACGACAGTGCAAGAGTCGTCTAGACATTTTATTTTTAAGATACCGCCAACACCAAAAAAAAGAAACCCCCAGAAACGTTGCCGGGTCTGTTATAAAAAAGGGAAAAGGACAGACACCCCTTTTCACTGTCCCGATTGCCATACAAAACCTGGACTGTGCATTGGAGAATGTTTTAAGGTCTACCACACAGAAAATACATTTTTATAATACTTGTTCCTGATTTATTTTTTTGTTTATTTTGAAAGCAGCAAATTTCTGTTAGTCAGTATCCTTCCCCCAAATCTCCAGTTAGATTCTTTTTGCAGGAGTTAGTTTACAGATTGCTGCTAACAGAAGTTTTAGTCTCATTTAGTCTGTTTTTTAACTCTGTGTTAGCCAGACTCTGACGCCACTGACACTGCGTCCGATTTTGACCCAGGTCAGTTTTCTGACATGTCATCTGTGTGTGAGCTGGCTGCAAAAAGAAGCTGTGCTTTCTCTGCTACGCCGAATGTGGAGGAGGAACAGGTTTCTCCACAGTTAGCTGAGCCCCAAATCACCCCTTTTAGTGCCAACACAGGCATTAATGTCAATGTGGATGACTTCTCCTCTATGCAATATATGGAGCTATTTTTAGGGGATACCATGTGGGAGGAGATTGCTCCCCAGACTAATTTATATGCTACCCAATTTATTGATACCAATCCAGATAGCTATGCAGTCAGGGAGGAGTGTGCTTGGCATCCCACAGATGTCGCTGAACTTAAAAAATTCTGGGCTCTTACAATTCTCATGGGGATTATAAAGAAGCCATCAATTTGCTCTTACTGGAGCACCAACCCAATCTGTTCTAGTCGAGTGTACTCTCAAACCATGTCTAGAACAAGATTTGAGCTGCTGCTGAGATACTTACATTTCAATGACAATACCCTCTGTCACCCCAGAGATCACACCCAATATGATAGGCTTCATAAAATACACCCACTGGTAGACCATCTTCAGCACAAATTTACTGAAGTTTATACTCCTCAAAAAAATGTATCTATTGATGAATCGTTAATGAAATATAAAGGGAGATTAGGATTCAAACAATACATCCTCTCAAAGCGCTTTAGGTATGGCGTAAAATTCTACAAACTGTGCGAGAGCGAAAGTGGCTATACATTTGCCTTTCGTATATATGAGGGGAAAGATGGTCAACTGGACCCTCCTGGCTGTACTGACTCTCTGGGGACAAGCGGGAAACTTGTTTTTGACTTACTGATCCCCTTGTTCAATAAGGGTTACCACCTTTTATGTGGACAATTTTTATAGCATTGTCCGTTTGTTTCAAACTCTTTAGGGTTTCTAGATACTGGCCTGTGGCAGTGTGAGAAGATATGCCAAGGATTTCCCCAGACCTTTAATAGAGGCCAAAAAAAAAAAGTGAATGTAAAGGTCTGCACAAAGCTAAAGTGCTTGCAATAAAATTTAAGGACAGGAAGGATGTTCACATGCTAACAACCATCCATAACGAGGGCATGTCAGACGCCACTGTCCGAGGCAGGGTACAGACAAAACCGGTGTGCATCAGGGCTTATAACAGGCACATGGGGGGTGTTGATTTGGCTGATCAGCTGATGCAGCCATATCTTATCTTAAGAAAGACAAAAGCCTGGTATAAAAAGGTGGCTATCTACCTGATGCAAGTAGCAACACATAATTAATTTTTACTCTTTAAACAAAAATGAATCCAGAAAGAACCACCTTTCTCCAATTTTAGTTCAAGCTGATTTCCACAATAATTTATGGAGATGGTCAAGTTCCAACAACGGTGCCAAAGGAGTCCAGACATTTTATTTTTAAGATACTGCCAACTGCAAAAAAAAAACAAATCCCCTGAAATGTTGCTGGGTCTGTTATAAAAAAGGAAAAGGACACTGTTTTTTTTCCTTTTGAAAACAGCAAATTTTAGTTAGTCAGTTTCCTTCCCCCCAAATCTCCAATTAGATTCTTTTTGCAGGAGTTAGTTTAGAGAATGCTGCTAAAGGTGCATTTGATACCTGCACATTTGGTTAAAAAAAGTTTTATGGTAGTAACATATAACTGGCTGGCCAAAACCAGATGACGTGTGCATAAAAAGCAGAATTAAAAAATTACCACCATGCACGTTCTCTGAAATTTGTTTAGCACAATGGTTGGGGAAGGATGTGAAAACACCTCATATACAATACTCTGGAATGTCTACTTTATAAAAATATAAACTTTCATGATGTTAACATTAACGGGGGGATGCAAAAATATACCAAACTGAAGATAGGCCAAGCATACCTATATATCAAGTTGAAAAACTGATATGTACAAGTCTTGAATGTGGCCTTTTAGCCCCCAAACAACCCAGCAAACCTATGCATGGGTGATGTCACTGTACTCAGGAGATGTTGCTGAACACATATTGGGGTGTTGTTTGGCAGTGATACATAACAGGATCTGTTAATTCATGCCTAAAGTACAATGTATGTAAAAAAACATGAAGAAAATTACTACCCAAAAGTTTGCCAAAGGCTGGTGGTAGAATTATTGCATGAAAAGTATTAAACTACCACCATTTAAAATACCCTGAGTTGTCTACTTTTCAAAAATATATGGTTTGATGGTGGTAAAATACATTGGCCCAAATAGGACAAAATTCCAAGTTGAAAAATGGATATGCGCACCTGCCAAATGTGGCCTTTTAGCCCCCAAACAATCCGACAAGCCTATGAATGGGTGGTATCACTGTACTCAGGAGATGTTGCTGAACACATATTGGCATGTTGTTTGGCAGTGACACATAACACGATTTGTTAATTCATGCCTAAAGTACAATGTGTGTGAAAAAAAACACACAAAAATGACTACCTAAATGTTTGACAAAGTCTGGGGGTAGAATTAGTGCATGGAAAGTGTTAAAAAACCACCATTTGAAATACCCTAGGGTGTCTACTTTCCAAAAATATATGGTTTGGTGGGGGTAAAATACATTGGCCGGCCTTACAAATGTCCCAAATAGGATATGTGAGCAGGTTGACTACATGTCAAAATTCCAAGTTGAAAAATGGATATGCACACCTGCCAAATGTGGCCTTTTAGCCCCCAAACAATCCGACAAGCCTATGCATGGGTGGTATCACTGTACTCAGGAGATGTTGCTGAACACATATTGGCATGTTGTTTGGCAGTGACACATAACACGGTTTGTTAATTCATGCCTAAAGTACAATGTGTGTGAAAAAAAACACACAAAAAATGACTACCTAAATGTTTGACAATGTCTGGTGGTAGAATTAGTGCATGGAAAGTGTTAAAAAACCACCATGTGAAATACCCTAGGGTGTCTACTTTCCAAAAATATATGGTTTGGTGGGGTAAAATACATTGGCCGGCCTTACAAATGTCCCAAATAGGACATGTGCGCAGGTTGACTACATGTCAAAATTCCAAGTTGAAAAATGGATATGCGCACCTGCCAAATGTGGCCTTTTGGCCCCCAAACAATCCAACAAGCCTATGCATGGGTGGTATCACTGTACTCAGGAGATGTTGCT
>OW240917.1:76303604-76339381 GCA_933207985.1 Pelobates cultripes
TCTCCCACACTTGGTCATTTAGGTCACCATGGTCAAACTAAATTGTGGGCTCTTGCTGACCTTATTAAGCAAGATGAGTATCTGGCATTCTGTGCTCAAATGATTTTTCACGTCTTTTTCTAAACGTTTTCGAAGCCACAAATGTATAAATCTTGTGATATGAGGAGATGGAACCCAGAGCTGGGATGGCAAATCTTTCTAGGATCAAACATACTGTGCCCTTGAGGATCTAGAATGATCTCAAGGAAACATCAGGGGCTTGAGTAGCAGAATGGTGGGGCTCACCCAGAAAGGATTCCCAAACACATTTTAAGTCTCCCTGAGCACCATTATATGCCTTACCCTCAGAAGCCTGGACATAGGGATTGGGGGTTGGAATTATTCCATTTTACCATGGCTTTGAAGTGTCTAGGCTTTTTGGCAAGGGATTTACCCTTGGGTTTCTTAACGGGCTGTCTGAATACTCTGAAGCCTGAAATGCAGACATGTTGGGCATAGAAGCCACCAGGGCCATCTCAACAGAAGTGGCTAGTGTCGCATTAATCACGGACTGTACTTCTGGGTATGAGTGAACTAGATTGGACCAGGCCCCCCCCCATATGCAAGGACATAAACATTTTGGAGATAGTTTTGCCTGGTTGAAGAAACTTTAAAAACATCTGATATTGCATTGCATTCATATTAAGTGTTTTAGTGTGTTTAATTATTGTTGGTCATTATTGTTGGTCAGCGGGAATTGAGAGGGCATATACACACACCTGGTCTGTGACATTGTATGGAGGAAAATTGGCACATTGGAGAGATCTGACTGGTTGAGGGCACTCGTGCTGCACAAGAGTTTACATTGCATTACTGTCAAGTTGTGTATTATTGTAGAAAGTCAATGAGATATAGTTACACCTGGGAGAGTCTCAGACACTATATGGAAGGCACATTGGAGTGAGTTCTGTCTGAGTAGAGGCACTCTGACAACAAATTAAGTTATCTTCATTTCAAGTTGTAACGGCACCCCCAGGCATAAAAGGGGTTAAACCGCCGTTTAGTAGATCTTCCCCTTCCAGAGACACAGGCACAGCTACTGCAGAACCCTAAACTCCCGAACAGGATACCAAGTAGCACTCCAAACTCCCGAACTGGAACCTCACAAATAGCTGCTAGCAGCTGAACAGGAAAAGCACCCAAGCGGCTTACACTCCTGGCAATCAGTCTCTAACAGCATACAATAAATCCCCCCAAGAACGAGAAAAGGCTCTGTTTTGAGGGTCAAGCAGGAACAGACAGAGCTGTGGGTTTATTGTTCTTATATACACATTAGTACCACCCACAGGGTTTTGGAAAACAACCAATAAACACGTACAATACACCCAGACACTCCCACACAAAATCCTCCCCTCTGCCTGTGATACAATTACCTTACACAATGGGTAATGCAATTAGCACATGCAGAGAAATACAGTTTTTCCACATTATTCATAACTTTAAAAGTATGCATCACATTCACATAATACATTTTCAGAATCAGCATACTCCAAATACAAACATACGTCAAAATCATACAAATTGGTCCAGTGGTTCAAAAGATAGATCCTAGTCCTTTGTGACCAAATGAAGCATGGCTTTTCTGCCCAAAACCAGTTCCACAGAGTCTTCTATCCTGGAGATAATTGGGAAGTAATCCAATTATCTCCAAGGACAGAGGCAAAACTCCATTGAAAACATGGCAGCAAAAGACAATAAAATACATAAAATACACAAGGTTACATTTATTACATAAAATACAGACATGCAACATATTCCCAGATAGCTTAGGTCTGAGCGCACATTATTACTGAATGGCGCTCAGACCACACACATACAGTTCAATCGCCATGGAACCAAAGTCTTTTATTACACGAATAGGCTCCATGGCATAGCTATCTGGGTTAAATGAGTTCATTCAGTAAATCCGAGAATCTACCGAACGCCACGGCAGAAATACAGGAATAGACCTTTCTGTATAGGAAAATAAAGTATTTAAATGCCGGTCCATAGTCAAAAGGCAGCAGGCAGGCAGCCAGGCTCCTCCAATGCACAGTAGCGAGATTGGTCTCGTCATACAAGTGTTTTAGCACACTTAATTATTGTAGGTCAGTGGGAACAAGAGAGGGAATATAGGTAAACATGGGAGGGTCTCAAGCACCTAACATAGAGACACAGGCACCCTGGACAGAGATTTGACAGGGTGAAAGGGTTAATGCTGTTCTAGACTCAACTCCCCTCGATTCTCGATTCTCCAGTCAACACATCAATTGATGGGAGTTCTTGTTTAGCAAATTAAGACACAGACACAAAAGAGTGCTTAACAAGTTCTCAGTGAGTATATTTTCAGGGCTAGCATTTATACACAGTTTGTAACGCAAGCAGCGAGATTTATCGTTTCCTTGTAGTTAATAGTACATACTTGTCTGACATTAAAAGATAAGCATTTTAATGAAGACGGGACAGGAACATCCTGAGGTCGAGCGAGGTCATAAATCCTGTAGAAGGGAGGCCTCTCAGAGCATGTTACAGAATACATCTGCCAAGGTCAGCATAATTATTTCAAACATTATTTTAAAGCATATAAAGCAAAAAGAGTTAACTATTTTATATCCTTACACAGGGTGGAGGCACTGCTGACTTTACATTGCATTCCTATCAGTTACTTAAGCGGTTTTAGTTCTTGTAGGCCAGTGGGACAAGAGAGGGATATATATGTACACCTGGAAGGGTCTCAGACACTGTATGGATTGATGTAGGCATACTGGAGTATGTTTGGACTGGGTGGAGACATTCTGTTAACTTATATTACCTTGCATTTTTATCAAACGTTTGAGTGTATTTAATTATTTTTTTTAGGTCATAACTTACTCCAATGTGCCTAGGACCACTGTAGTAATTATGGAGCCTAATGTGCCCTAGTACCCACACTCCCCACCCCACCAATGTAAGGAGTTAAACTGTTTTAGAACAGCTTGGCTTCTTACCTGGGATCTGCTCCCCATCCCTCTTACAGCTCAGTAAGAGCCAGAAGCCATTTTCATTGAGTTAGTCCTGGTGGCGCAGGGGGAAAGGGGGCAGGTCTGTCTAAATTCAGGTCACCCTGGCAGGTCCCTGTTTCAGTGCTCCCTGCAGATGTGCTTGCGCTGCCCTTTTTGGGCACAGTACTCTGGTGTCCCCAAAAGAGGGACACCATGAAACAAAGTCAGAACTGTGGACAGGATCTGAAAATATGGACAGTTCTGCCAAAACCATGATGGTTCAGAGGCATGTGCTCTGGTGGTTATGGTGCATAGTGTGTTTCTTTAACCCCTTAAGTACCACATGATGGTCTATGCTGTCAGATCAAATTCTAGGCAGGTGCATAGGGTGCACTGAGCCCAGGAGACCAAAGGTGAGAGGGCTTCTAGAGTAGCTGTGTTACAGGGGTCCCAGGAGGTGGCCGACTGGCCATCTAAGGTGCTCTCGGTGCGGCACTTACTTAGGAAGGCAGAGTAGGTATGAGAATGTCTGAACCACCTCTAATATTTCCAGCACTTAAAAAATGGGAAAAGGACCTAAATCCAAAAAATTTAGGAACAGAATGGATTAATGCATGGAATTTGGTTTTGAAAACCATAAATTGTTTGAACTTAACAGAATTACAATTTAAAATTTTCAAAAGACTTTATTTAGTACCTAGTTTTTTAGTCAAGATATACCAGAATGTCCAGGATGTGTGATGTAAGGCCAGCAGAGGGGATTTTATCCACATCTGGTGGAAATGTGAGTTAATACAAGTTTATTGGAAGAATTTACACTCTCAGAATCAAAATATTACAGAAGTGGACTTACCTTTTAGCCATGAAATATTCCTATTGCATTTTGAATTAATTAATGCCAAAAGAAGTCTGAAAATTTTCTTTATACATATTTTAGTGGCAGCAAAAATTCTCGTTGCCAGATTTTGTAAACAAGATGTACTACCAAATTGGTTTTTAATAAAAGAACAACTATGGTTTCAGCTAAAGATGGAAAAAGGACTAGTTAATCAACACGATAAAGCTAAGGAGTATATTGAAAATTGGATAGATACAATTACTGTTTTATAAGGTAGTGGATTCCGGTCTGGGTTATATGGCCCCTGCAAAATAAATGCTAATATTTTTTATTATTTTTAGACTATATTCCTATTCTCATACATCTTTAAAAAGAGATAAAAAAAATATATAGTTAAGGTCGGACTAGAAGATACTCGTTGCTTAAAGGACCATTATAGTGCCAGGAAAACGAGTATGTTTTCCTGGCACTATAGTGGTCCTTTAAGCAACGAGTAACGCTGATGGGAGAGGAAGGGGTTAAACTTACCTCTTTCTCCAGCGCCGGGCGGGGAGCTCTCCTCCTCCTCTTCGCCTCCTCTCCTCCTCTTCGGCTGAATGCACATGCGCGGCAAGAGCTGCGCACGCATTCAGCCAGTCCATAGGAAAGCATTCACAATGCTTTCCTATGGACGCTGGTGTCTTCTCACTGTGAAAATCACAGTATCCACTGGGGCTACAATAAATGACAATGTCATCCACGAATGGGCTATGAGAAGCTTCTGCATTTTTGGCAACGCTAATGTTGATATTACCTCAGAACAAAGATACAACATATTCTTTCCACATAAAAAGATAGGAGATGTGTCTGGTTATCAATTTGAGGAGTCCATGTCTTCTACCGCCTTTTCAAGATGGAAGGTATTCATTTGTTGCAGGATCTCCAAGTGGGCAACTGGTTCAGTTGGCTGTACCTCAAGTACGCTTACCTGTCCATCCTGGTGAACCCCCATAGTCACATATTCCTACAATTCCTGTGGAAAGGTCACCCATGGCAATTCACATGCCTGCCTTTCAGCCTGAGCTCCAGCCCTTAGTGTTTCATCAAGCTTCTCAAACCAGTGATGGCCCAAATTTGTGCTTGGTGCTTAAGGTGTATAATATATCTGAACGACATCCTCCTTTTCTCTGTGGGGGCCATGGGATTGTGAATCCAGACAACTTATGTGGTGGACTTGCTGGAATCATTGGGTTTTGTAGTGAAAAGCCGGCTCTGTGTGCATTAAAACAAATACTGTACAGTTTCTAGGCTTCAAGGTGGATTCCATTGCTTGCACCCAGAGACATCCAACTTCCAAGATCTAGGAGATCAAGAAAGAAATTTGCAGAACACTTTGATGCCATTCCATAACATTTTGCTTGCATAGTGGGACTGCTGTTCTCATCCATCAAGGCAATATTTCCAGGCCCCATAATTACAGGATCATGCAACACTTGAAGGTTCGATGTTACCAGTCATCCACTTCCTACGATCAAGTGATTACATTGACAGATGAGGTACATGCGGAACTACACTGTTGGTCGATGCATGTACATGCTCGGAATGCAATCTCCTGCTAGCATGATTCTGAGGCTGGGAAATCACCTACGAGTAAGGTGTCTGGTCAAGGGAATCCCTGCTACACATTTGTTTAGAATTGATACCCATATTCTTCGCCATTTGTAGATTTGACTTTCAGACTATTGCATTTTCTGATGGATGGACAATAACTCTGCAGTCCAGTATATCAACAGACTGGGCAGTACACAGTCCTGTATGTTGGTTGAGTTTACCAAAGCTATCTATTGATTTCATCCCATATGTTCCCTATTAAAGGACCACTCTAGGCACCCAGACCACTTCAGCTTAATGAAGTGGTCTGGGTGCCAGGTCCTTCTAGGGTTAACCCATTTTTTCATAATTATAGCAGTTTCAGAGAAACTGCTATAATTATGAATGGGTTAAGCCTTCCCCCTAATCCTCTAGTGGCTGTCTCATTGACAGCCACTAGAGGCGCTTGCGTGCTTCTCACTGTGATTTTCACAGTGAGAGCACGCCAGCGTCCATAGGAAAGCATTATAAATGCTTTCCTATGAGACCGGCTGAATGCGCGCGCAGCTCTTGCCGCGCGTGCGCATTCAGCCGGCGGGGAGGAGGAGGAGGAGGAGGAGGAGAGCTCTCCGCCCAGCGCTGGAAAAAGGTATGTTTTTACCCCTTTCCCCCTTCCAGAGCCGGGCGGGAGGGGGTCCCTGAGGGTGGGGGCACCCTCAGGGCACTATAGTGCCAGGAAAATGAGTATGTTTTCCTGGCACTATAGTGGTCCTTTAAGGGTTAATAAGTATATAGGGGTGTATATAAAAAATACCCCTTTCTGTTTCATTAGAGATATCTTTGCTGGAAGCGCAAGGAAGCAAGGTGAAGGGTCAGGGTAGGACCCATCTAGGGGGGTCGGCCTTGACGTTGGCAGGCGGGCATTCCCTCCTGTGACCATTGGAGTAACTGAATGACCTCCATTTGTTTAAATATACATAGGGATTAAGGAGAGAGCGCAGGTAATTTTTTTTCTTTGGTTTTTAAAAATTTAAAACAGTCCAAAAACTAACTAAACATTAAGCATTGTGCATATGGCCGTTTTGAAAATATTAACTGTTAGGATTGTAATCGTACACCTATATCTACACATCTCAATCGCCTCCACAGCAATACATTTGCCTAATTTTTTCTTTTCTTTCAATAAATAAAATAAAATCATAAGACTATTTCTGACTTCTAGTGAATCCACGGTTGCCAAATTCCATCGACCTTACTCTTCTGTATCACAGTGGATGCACCTATGAGTTCTAGTTCATTGTTTAAGTTTAACTTTTCAGCTGGGTTCATGAGAGATAGAGTTGTTAGATTTTTCCGGTTCAATGCTATAAGGTGGCATGCTGCAAGGGACATGTGTTTACGTAGGGTTGCATCTTGGAATGAGTTGTCCCCTCCAGGCGTTCACCCACTGTAAAGCGCTGTGGGATTTGTTGGCGCTATATAAATAATATTATAATAATAATAATAATAGGAGAGTTCTCAGTTGGAAGTGGCACAGGTGGGATATGCATAGAGAGGTTTAAACCCTTTACATGTCAACCAGATGTGTAACATGTCACCTCTTACCTCGCCACATCTCTAGCAAGTAGGTGGAGATGTGGGGAAGATTCTGTGCAATCGAGCAGGTGTTAGATACCAGTGGTAGACCAGTTTGCGGTGTGCTTCGATATGGTGGTAACACAAGGTTACCCTTTTTAGTGCGTTAAGGGACTGAATCCACGTTTCTTTAGACAAGTGGGTGTAACAGTACAGTCTGATTCCAATTTTGATTGAAATGAAAATTCTCTAAGGGGCTGTGTGGTCTCCAAGGTTTTATAGGTTACGGTATTAATTATTATTTTAACACCATACCGTTTGTAAGCCTAATGCTAAAGTGTTCCTTTAGGGTACTCACCCAATGAATTTGTTTTACTTTATTAAATAGTCAGCACAAAAACATATATATATATATTATTTTTTTTTTTTAATTAATGAAACAAACTAAAATCTGAACCAACTCAATTTTTCTTTTACTTATCAATTAAAGCAAGCAGTTAGAAGCAAAAATACAGTCAATCTTCATGATCTTTACCTACAACCTAATAATAAGCTAAAGTTGGCAGGATTGGCAAGGTAGGCACCCAGGTGGGACTCAGAAAGGATACATCTGTTCATGAACATGGGATGGATTCTCTTAGCTGAGTCAGCTTACTGCTACTCAATGGGCCAGGTAAACCCTTACTCTTCTAAGTAAATCCATTCCTGTGAATATATAGATAGTACATGAAATGCTCTCAATTTCTCACTTCGTTTTCACGAGAATCATACAGTGGACTCACTCATGGCCTTTATATGACTATTTCTGTAGCTAAAAAGCTTAACTGTGAGAGCCAATTAGAGGATTGCTTTAAGCAGGAAATCTTTTGTGTAAAGCTGAATAAGCTGAGTACCAACAATGTATTGAGCACACCTGATAAGTAATAACTCAATAACACAGAACACACAGCTTCTCTATTTTACCTATGCTTCAGTCTGTGGTTATTTCACAAATGTTTTTAAACAGGATCAGGGATATTTGCTTAAAGGGACAGTTTAGGCACCATAACAACTTAATCAAAATGTAGTTTAACCCATTGAGGTAATAGTGTGCTGGGGGCTTTCTGGCTCCATAACAACGTTATTTAGATGCCGTTGTTATTGTGCCTGGAGTGTTACTTTAAGTGTGAATTGTCAGGAATACACTGTGAATTTCCCATTTTAGACCAAATTTCACACATTCCCACTTTTTATAATGGTCGAGCTCTGCTGATCACACAATGTATGTTGGTTTAAATGTTGTAGTGTCATTTGCACTGTGCTTACGCACATACGGCAATACTGTTATAACGCTTTGAGTGTGCACAATAAGGAAGTAGAACAAAGGCAATTTTTGTACTTAGCTTCTCTACTATGCTCACCCTAATAAATGCTAGTATTGAGTCAGTTACAGTTCTGCTTTAATCTTGCGGTATTCCTTGTATAAACATAGTAACCAACCAACAGAAACTCTGAGTTATGTCTCATTGTAGTAGTTATAGTGCCTAGAATCTGTTGGTTTCTTTGAGTGCCTCTGAAAAAGACTAAGCTCTCCCAGATCCTAAATACAGGGGTAGGCAACCTTCGGCACTACTGATGTTGTGGAACATATCTTCCTTCATGATTCCCAGCATTACGTCTGTAAGAGCATTATGTGAGATGTAGTCCACAACACTTGGAGTGTCGAAGGTTCCTAACCCTGTAAGCCTGCTCCCTCACCTTCTGCTTTATTTCTCATTCTCTCAATGCTGACGGACAGGACCAAAACTTAGGGTTTACAGCAGTGATTGACATGAAACACTCAGAACACAGCTAAATACAGCCGTGGGGATTGAAACATTTTATTTTAAAGGGACGCTATAGTCACCAAAACAAATGGCAGAGAATTGAGCAGTGAGATTGCAGGGGCATGATGTATACACTAAAACGGCTTAATTAACCTAAAGTTGTTTTGGTGATTCTTTAGTGTTCCTTTGATATTTAGTCATGTAAACATGTATTTGTTAAATATAAGAAATACATGAACAATATATTAACAACCATGGGTAGAAGTAAAAACCAACAGTTGACCACACTTAGGACTTAGCTGTGTGTCTGTTTTTCTATATCTACCTATATTTCTGCCCATACATCTAATTATCAATCCCTCCATATACTTTTATAGCAGTCAATATCTATAGCAGCAGTTCCCAAACTGCACAGAGGGGTGCCGTGGAATGTTTCCCCGGTGCGTGGGAGGGAGAGGAGGTAGACGCAGCGTGAAGGGAGAGGAGCACAAAGAGCTCCAGACTCCTTCACTCCCCACAACAGCAGGACTCCAAGCCACCCTCCTGGACTATGCTTGACATTCACCTTTACAGGCTCACATAAATGACTTTTAATATAAAATATAAATCATCCAAAGGCTGATTTGTGCTGTGATAGAAAACTGAAAACAACACACACCACTTAATTAAGAATGTAACTACAGTAGTTAAATTAATATTAGAATATACTCAGTATGATTGTAAAGCAGGGGTCCCTACAATTATGGGCATATGCGAATATTAAAAATATTTTTTGTCTTTAAGAGATTTTGCATACTGACAATTTGTTAGAAATGAAAAATATTGTTTTTTATACAATGCTTCTTTAAAAAAAAAAAAATAGACCTCTTACCCTATGAGCTCTATAGGATCTGAGCCCTGCAATTTTCAGCCCAGCAAGTTTTCAATATCAATTATTTTATCACCTATCACCTGAGTTTTCACATTGTGATGGCTTTAAATAGACTAGATGGACTACCCATGATTTCATATTCGTTTCTGGGAATCCATGCTGTCGTATTCTTTTCTCTCCTACTACCCACATTGGATCGATGCTTTCCTATGGAAATTGGCATCACTACAAATCTCAAACGGGACCTATGCAAGAAGAGCACAGTGATCGCAAAAGCCTCAGTGGCAGAAGTAGGCGTGTGTCTGTGCATGTGTCTGTGATTGTGTGTGTGTGTGTTTGTATCTATGCATAAGAATGTGGGTTGTTTAAAGGACCACTATAGGCACCCAAACCACTTCAGCTTAATGAAGTGGTCTGGGTGCCAGGTCCATCTAGGGTTAACCCTGCAGCTGTAAACATAGCAGTTTTAAAGAAACTGCTATGTTTACACTAGGGTTAATTCAGCCTCTAATGGCTGTCTCATTGACAGCCGCTAGAGGTGCTTCCGCGCTTCTCACTGTGAAAATCACAGTGAGAAGACGCTGACGTCCATAGGAAAGCATTGAGAATGCTTTCCTATGGACTGACCGAATGCGCACGCGGCTCTTGCCACGCATGCGCATTCAGCTGATGACTGCCGAAGGAGGAGGAGAGTCCCGAACGCCGAGGGAGCCCGGCGCCGGAAAAAGGTAAGATTTTAACCCCTTCCTCCCCCTTCAGCCCGGCGGGAGGGGGACCCTGAAGGTGGGGGCAGTTTGTTTTCCTGGCACTATAGTGGTCCTTTAATGATAGCTCCCTAATATGGCAATGTAACAGAAGGATACAAATTAGGGAGTTATCTATTAAACAGCTGAGAGATCAAAATTAAGAAAAGGTTTTTTCTTAATGTTGACCTGTCAGCTGTTTAGTAGATAGTTTCCTAATATGATATCATTATACATGGCAATCCCACACAATGATACAACATAAGGGAGAAATATACTATTATCATCTTCATTTTCTTGTTAGCAATGGCACTCCCATACAGTATAAATACAGAAAGATGCTTGTACCAAAATTACCTTATGCCCCATTTCCTCTGCAAAGGTTTCACACTCCAAAAGAAGTTCATGTTTATATGAAAATGACATTATAGGGACACTGGTGGCCACAAATTATTTCTTTTTTTTAAAAAAAATTAATTGTATATATAATTAAATAATAAAACAGCTAACACATAAAATGTAAAAAAAAAAAAAAAAAAAAGTTCACCTTCACAAATCCACAGGATGTCAATTCACAGCAAATACATCCACAATTGGTTATTCACTAAAGTGAGAGTTCGAAGTGAATTTAATATTTTAGGCATCATAGCCAAATTGAAAAAATATCCAAGTACAGTGAGTTGATCCACTGCTGATTTTGAACGTTTGCCCACTTAACAGTGACAGCCAGAATAATCCAGAAAACGCATGTCAAAAAGTTATAAATTATTTTGCATTTCAATGAGTGAAATAAATATTTGATCCCCTATCAATCAGCAAGATTTCTGGCTCCCAAGTGTCTTTTATAAAGGTAATGAGCTGAGATTAGGAGTACTCTCTTAAAGGGAGTGCTCCTAATCTCAGTTTATTGCCTGTATAAAAGACACCTGTCCACAGAAGCAATCAATCAATCAGATTCCAAACTCTCCACCATGGCCAAGACCAAAATGCTGTCCAAGGATGTCAGGGACAAAATTGTAGACCTACACAAGGCTGGAATGGGCTACAAGACCATCACCAAGCAGCTTGGTGAGAAGGTGACAACAGTTGGTGCGATTATTTGCAAATCGAAGAAACACAATATAACTGTCAGTCTCCCTCGGTCTGGTGCTCCATGCAAGATCTCACCACGTGGAGTTTCAATGATCATGAGAACGGTGAGGAATCAGCCCAGAATTACATAGGAGGATCTTGCTAATGATCGCAAGGCAATTTGGACCATAGTCACCAAGAAAACAATTGGTAACACACTACGCCGTGAAGGACTGAAATCCTGCAGCCCCTGCAAGGTCCCCCTGTTCAAAAAAGCACATTTACAGGCCCTTCTGAAGTTTGCCAATTAACATCTGAATGATTTAGAGGAGAACTGGGCAAAAGTGTTGTAGTCAGCTGAGAACAAAATCGAGGTGTTTGGCATCATCTCAACTCGCGGTGTTTGGAGGAGGAGGAATGCTGCATATGACCCCAAGAACACCATCCCCACCGTCAAACATGGAGGTGGAAACATTATGCTTTGGGGTGTTTTTCTGCTAAGGGGACAGGACAACTGCACCTCATCAAAGGGACGATGGACGAGGCCACGTACTGTCAAATCTTGGGTGAGAACCTCCTTCCCTCAGCCAGGGAATTGAAATGGGTCGTGGATGGGTATTCCAGCATTAAAATGACCCACAACACACAGCCAATGCAACAATGGAGTGGCTCAAAAAGAAGCACATTAAGGTCCTGGAGTGGCCTAGTCAGTCTCCAGATCTTAATACCATAGAAAATCTGCAGAGGGAGCTGAAGGTTTGAGCTGCCAAACGTCAGCCTCGAAACCTTAATGACTTGGAGAGGATCTGCAAAGAGGAATGGGACAAAATCCCTCCTGAGATGTGTGCAAACCTGGTGGCCAACTACAAGAAACGTTTGACCTCTGTGATTGCCAACAAGGGTTTTGCCACCGAGTACTAAGTCAAAGGAGTCAAATACATATTTCACTCATTGACATGCAAATCAATTTTTAACTTTTTTGACATGCGGTTTTTTAGACTCCTTCTTTGGACTTTTTATTATATTGGATTTTTTTATGTTTTATTGGAGATACTTTCCTTATATTTGCTCCTGCTTTTATTGGGATTAATAAACACTTTACTGTTTCAAGTAAGTGTTCCCTGCTTGTTCTTTCTGGTCTGTCTCTCACTGTTAAAATACCTACCATTAATATTATGGACTGATCATTTCTTTGTCAGTGGGCAAACGTTCAAAATCAGCAGGGGATCAAATACTTTCCCCCTGATTGTAAATAGTCAGTATTCAAGTAATAGCCACTGTGGCTATTAAAATGGACAAATATCCATCTGAATTTGCCTGTTCTCTCAAAATATGCCATGCTAAATATATTTCTGTTTCTTTAGTAATCAGATAATCTCACAGCTGCATTTGATGGTTACATGCAGAGCAAATGAGTTAAATAAGAATTTACATAAAAATCATATTCAGTTGAAAGAGTGTATGAACACCAATTATATATGAATGCATTTATGTAACTCTTGGAAACAGGATTGTGTAAGCTCAGCTTTTTTCACATAACAAAGAAACGCAACAGATACAAGTTCAAACCTGATTACAGCCAAGCACACTGTGGTTATGTAAAAACAATGTTTTGTTTGAAAATACATAACTCAAACCCCCCCAAAGCTAATATTTTTTAAAGCTATGGTTTGGCAGGCAGTCACGTTTACATAAGCATTCTTTTGAAACTCTTATATGGGATGATGATGATGATGGGACGGACTCACTAAAAAGTTAGTTGTGGGAAGATGGCAACTATTTGACCAACATAGCTGATTTGACTGATTTGAAAAAATCTCTTTAGGCTGATACGGAGATTTATTTTAATATGGCTGTTTTGTCCTATATATTACAGCTCATTTGGGATTAATAAACCTCAACAAGGAACCACATGCAGAGAAGCTGGACTTGCCCTGTTTCAATGCAATACAAATGCACAGGGATATTAAATAAATAGGTAGATTAGACAAATCAGGGGTAAGTAGCCTTTTTGTAGCAATGTGGCAAAGTAAAACAATGAATTCCTTAGAGTTCCTTATTAAAGTGACTTTCATGTATGTTGCTTGTGGTGATGGAACCGGCTGGGGGCACAGCCCTCCGGCTTCATAATGGTCTCATAGGGGCGCTCAGGGCTGGCTGGACAAATTCTCTGATCCTCCCAACTGGTCCATGTGGGGTTGGCAGCCATGAAAAGACAGCCCATGTGCCATGCATAGCACATAGAAAGATAGATAGATAGATAGATAGATATAGAGAGCAAGAGAGCGACAGAGAGAGAGAAAGAGATAGATATAGAGAAATAGATAGATAGATAGATACTAGAGAAATGAACTGAGAATCCAAAGACTACACTGAAAAAATATGCTGAGCTTGCAAAGTTTGGCTTTTTTGGCATTCTCCTTGATAGTTTTCTAAAATCAGAACTTAGTGAATATACCCAAGTTGCCAAATCTCAACTATTCACAGTTTAGTCAATGAAGCCCTTTGAAGATAAAAACAAACAAACAGGTAATGTCTTTGAAACAGCATGGCTAAAAGAAGGACTTTATGATGACCTGTATTCTGGTACTCTTATTTTTCTTAAAAACTATTTTAGCTTGGCCGTAAACCTGGTTCAATGGGCATATACTTAAATGACTATCCACAACAGTTACACAACAACACTAAACAGAATAAACTACATCTGGAGCAGAGAAAGCATGCATCCAGAGTATAACTGCTGACTAGAGACCAGATTCTATAAACTTTCAGACACATGTATACAGTATATGTATAGAGTTTGGTGGTGTTTTATATAATAAATCTATATATATAAAAATGTCATCTTTTGTTGTATTTCATTTGGAAATACGTAAGTCCTTGCTTTGAAGCCCTGACTGCTTTTGGCAGACAAAGTTTATTACAGAATTATTTATATACATAGGTGTGGATGCTGGTTTGATTACATAACAACTTCCTAACTTTATGGATGCCAAGAACTCTGAGGTAAAAGGTGTGTATATTTATTCAACATATGCTGAAACACAATTATTGGCATGATTAGGATAGGAAGGAGTAAACTGAAACAGAAATACAAATTCTCATTGAACTGAAATATTCTATTTGAGGTTATTCAATAAACACTGGACTTTGTCCAGATGGACACCGGGGGAGGGGGGACTTTGTAAAGCTGTATATGTGAGAGTTTAAATGAATTAGTAAAGAGTAGTGGCCTTTGGATTTAGCCATGAGTAGATCATTTGCTACTTTAATCGGAGTGGTCTCAGCCAATACTTGTAAGTTGGGTAGGATAGTTGTGACAATCAGCCACCAAGCGCTAAGACCTAGACAGCCGTTCTGGTGGCTCAGAGTGGAGGTTTTTCTTGTGTACCGTCCCCCCATCTAGACCGGTGGGGTTTATCCTGATCTCCTCTGCTGAGGCCATCCAATTAGCCTCAGAGCTCCAGCAAACTGCAAGGCCTGTGTAGTCAGTCAGTAAAGTCCTTCCATGATGGCTGTCACCTCACACACAATTGAGTCAAAGAGGGGTAAGGGACCTCAGAGGACTCTTGCACATAGCCTCACGTCATTTGACCTAATCTGTGCCCAAATTTGGGTGAAGCTGTAGCAGACAGAATGCCCTGATGCTTCAAGCATTGGTCTCCAATACTTCCATCTGGATTCCACACTCCAACAGCCACCAGCACACTGACAACCACAAATAACGCAATTTCCAGAACCAGATTCACACGAACAGAAAACTGGCTCAGAGACCCATGAAAAATTAAATCTTCCTCCCCGCGTACTCACCAACTGGGAAGACACTACTGGCAAATTGATGCAGCTATCGGCTCCATATTCCTTATGCTGGTGCTTCCCGAATGGTCGTGGGTTGACCAAATGGTTAGACTCTACAAGACTCTACAACTGAAGTTTCAGATGGGTGCTCAAAAGTGTTTCATAGTTGTTGTTCTTCTATTATGTGCCTTGGTAGAGGTTCCCCTATTTTACACTTCTGTGATATAATCGCTTATCTTTATCTCATTTTAAAAAAAACTGTGCAGCTCACTCTATATGCTAAGATGATGGTTATTTGTTTGACATTATACATACAGTGTGAGTAACACTGCACAACAAAAATATAATTACAAAAGAAAAAAAAGAATCCAATTCAAATCAATTTACAAGTGTACTACAAGACTGAAAAAAAAAATCCTTCTTAGCTACAAAATGCTTTTTAAAGCATCCATACCTTGTTTAAGCAGTGAGTTGTGCAAAATGATATTATCACAAATTCATAACTTTGGAATCTTATAAAACTAATAATAGCTACTTTTATTGGCTAGTTTTAGATAAATACATTGAAATACATGTTACAAATGTATCATAGTGGCTTAAATCCTATGTTTATATGTAACAAATACTTTGAACAAGATCTCCATACATTTATATATTTTCACATGGTGGCGATATTCCACACTCCAGTGTTTTCATTTAGCTATTTAGTGCCATCTAGTGAATTAAGTAGATAACTACTTATCAAAGGAGAAAAATAAGGTGCACTAAGAAGCAAGTATTTTGCTACTAATTACTGTATGACATCAATAGTAATTCAATCAGTACCAGTCAGCTACATCTAGGCATTTTAATCATGCAGTTAGACAGTTAGGCATTTATAAATTGTATTTTAGATACTGGTACTGTGGTAATAGATTCTCTGCAATCATTAAAGTAGAGCTGACACTTTCGAGGTTTTCATTAAGATACATTCTTCATGGAAAGCTATTTTCAATGTGCTTTCATTTCTTTGACTCAAAAGATGTGCACGATACAACGTGTGTCCTGCTTGGTCTTGCGGATATGTCAGTCTTACAATTTTAGATTCCTGGCTAATCATGGCAGCATCACTTATGGGTAGCTCCTCCCTTAGTAGTCACAGGACAGGAATTAATTAGATTAATTAATCAGACTGATAGGTATAAAGAGTCCCTCCTCCCCTTACACCTCAGTCTTTTTTCCTGTCCTTAGCAAGTTCTACAGGACTTTTTACATTTTTGTTTTATGGCCACCTTCCTGCGTTTGTCGTGGGTTCGTTCCAAATGAAGTTCAGCCTCTCTTCATTTGAAGAATCCAGTAAACAGCCTGCATGAGCAGGACTAACTGGGTCAGGTTCAGTGTAAGTACTGAACTGTAGCGTGGGAAGTAAGTGTTTGAGGGAGACACTATTTTCTGTTTTAATGTGGGGTTGGTCAGCCTTAAAAATTCCCCCTGTTTTCAGCCTGCCCCTTCTAATTGGGGTTATATACCCCCCCCCCCATATCTTGTTGGCAGTAGTGGAGTCCATCTTTAGGGGTCTTGTCCTTTGGGATCTTTTTTCTTGCCTCTTTGTTGGTGCCTTCCCTGCTCCCTGGCTAGAGCTGGTGAGATAGCTCACTGAGGAGTGCTCTAATGGCAGTATTTAAACACCACTGGTTCAATGTGAACTCTTCCTAGAGCCTCTGATGAGCTGTATGGGGCTATGCAGGCTTCCCTGCTCCCTGGGGCTCCCTCTGCGCCCGGGCATCGGGGGCTGGAACGCATTTGTGTTCCAGCCGACTGTCTGTTACTTGCGGCCAGTTCCGGCGAAACCGGAAGTGATTTGCCGGTCGCGAGCGTTTGGAACGCATAGTGTGCGTTCCAGCGCACTGCGCATGCGCAAACCGGGTGATCAGCTGTTCGCTGCCCGGACCTATTTAAAGCGCTTATTACAGCTACCTGGTCGCTGTGCCTGCTGGCCTTATGTTGGTTTTTTCCCCTAGGAAGCATTGGTGTCCAGTTTGTGCCCTGCTTCTCCTGTCTGCTGCCTGGCTGCATTGTGGATGCTCTGTTCTTTAAGGTAGGATTGCTGATTTTACTGCTTATTGATAGTGTTGCTTGTCAGCTTGCCTCTTTGTCCCTTTGGGGAATTTGGTCTTGAATTTTCCTTTGGTTCTTCTTTATACTATGGATTCTCCCTCTGCCTCTGCAAGATCCCTCTCTAGAAAACATAGGTGAGCCATTTATTTTATTGGGGGGGGGGGGAGGGGCTGTTAAAAGAGTGCCATACTGAGCCTGTAATATATGTCATATATGGCTTTATTCCAGCCCCAGCATTCATTTGGATTCTCCAGCAAGAAAATCACAGGAAAAGTCAAATAAATGCATTAATTGTTCTTCACCCGCTCTGAATGGAAGGAACCTTTGCAGGGAATGCTTGTTGGAAGTCGCTGATGCCCCCAGTAGGAGCTCTCCACAAAACGACCTTAAACTCTGGATTTCTCAGGCTATTGCTGAGGGCTTTAGGGCTACCACAGGTTCTAGTGGTCCAAGTAAGAGACGCAGAGCGGAACCTCAGTCTTCCAGCTCTGATGAGGACCCTGATGTCTGGGAGATATCGGATGAAGGTGAGGAGGAAGCTGAATATGCCTCCAGGTCTCTTGACTCCAGGTCTGTGGATAGACTTATTACCCTTCTCAGAGACACGCTTAGTCTCGTTGAAGAAAGATCTGAATTGAAGGAGGCTGACAGTTTTTTTGAGGACCTAAAGCCTAACAGACCTACTTTCCCGGTGCATAAGTCAATCAGGGATGTGATCCTTCAGGAATGGAATAAGCCTGAAAAGAAGTCCACCTTAAAAAACAAGTTTGCGAGGGTTTATCCGTACTCTGCAGTGGATTGCTGCCTGTGGAACTCAGTTCCTAAAATTGACGCTGCAGTGATCCATATGGCTAAGAAAACTACACTGCCTATTGACTCCATGGCATATCTCAGGGAGCCTATGGAGAAGCGTATGGATGGAGACCTGATTAAGGCCTACTTGGCCCTAGGGTCCGCCCTTCATCCGGCAGTGGCACTGACGACTCTTTCCAGAGCCTTGAAAGTGTGGCTCGCTAATCTGAAGGACGACATTGATCAGGGTGTCCGTAGGGAACATCTGTTGGAAAGCCTCAAGGACTTTAGTCTCGCCACGGAATTCTGCTCAGAGGCCTCCCTGGACATCACTCGCATGATTGCCAAAAGCATGGCCCTGTCTGTGGCTTCTAGAAGGGCCTTGTGGCTTCATTCGTGGGGTGCTGATTATGCTTCTAAGGCTTCCCTGTGTGCACTTCCGTTCCAGGGGGATCTCCTTTTTGGGAAAATTCTGGAAGATGCTATTCAAAAATCTGCTGATGGGAAAAAGGCGTTTTTACCTCAAGCTGGCAGGAAGAGTTTTCCCTCCTCCTGGAAGACCAAGCGCTTCAAGGATCGGTCCTTTCGGGACAGCAGAAGCTATAAACCAGGAAGGGAGTTTTCCAGGAATTCTTCATGGAAATCCTATTCGCACTCATCTTCCAGTAAGGCTTCCAAAGGAAGGGGTGCTAGAACCCCTGGGAAGAACTTCTGAAGGTGCCCAGGCTCGTTCGGGGATGGTGGGAGGAAGACTGAAGTTCTTCTACCCCATATGGGCCAGCAATATTTCAGATCTTTGGGTCACTTCCATCGTAAAAGAAGGTTACAGAATAGAATTCTCATCTCACCCAAAAACTGCATTCTTCAGAAAATCAAAGGTTCCGGTAGGCATCAAACGAAGGGCCATGAGGTCCTGCATTTCTGTACTCCTGGAACAAAAAGTGGTGGAAGAAGTTCCAAAACGGGAATGGTTCCAGGGAATTTACTCCACGGTCTTCTTGGCCCCAAAACCACAGGGAAAATGGCGTCTCATCTTGAATTTGAAAGGCGTGAACTCCTTGCTCGATGTAAGGACGTTCAAAATGGAATCCTTGAGGACCATCTTGAAGTGTGTCAAAAAAGGAGACTGGATAACCTCAATAGACTTAAGGGACGCCTACTATCATATCCCGATCCATCAAGATCATGTACGTTTTCTCAGGTTTTGGGCGCTAGGAAGGCACTTCCAGTTCCGGGGACTACCCTTTGGCCTCAACCTGGCTCCAAGAACGTTCTCAAAAGTTCTGGTCACCTTGATAGTCTTTATAAGGGAAAAGGGTATCGAGATATTCCATTACTTGGACGACATTCTTATCTTGGGCCCATCTCAAGGAATTGTTGCTCAACATACGTCAGTGGCAATGTCCATTCTTCAAGACCATGGTTGGCTCCTGAACGTGGGAAAGAGCTCCCTCGTTCCTGCACAAACGATCGTTTTCCTGGGTGCGGTAGTGAATACCCTGTCTGCACATGTGTTCCTATCTCCAGAAAGGGTCGAGAAGATCAGGGACAAAATAAGGAAGCTACAAGATCTCGACACTGCACCTGCAAGAGAAGTCATGAGCCTCCTGGGTTCCTTGACATCAACAATAGGCTTGGTGAAGTGGGCCCAGTGGAAGCTCCGCCCGGCCCAGAACTGCTTCCTTCTCCAGTTCAACAGAGTGGAAGCGGATTGGGAACAAATGATATCTCTCCCCCTTCCCGTAAGGAAGGCCTTAAACTGGTGGAAGAGCGAGAGGAATTTGACAACAGGCTTCCCGTTGGAGGACCCCCCTTGGAAGGTTATTACAACAGATGCCAGTTCTTTTGGATGGGGTGCCCACTTCAGTTCTGTATGGACTCAAGGGAAGTGGACCCGAGAAGAGAGTCGCCTACACTCAAACTTAAGGGAACTGAGAGCGGTGTACAAGGCCATTTTGAGATTCCTACCAAGGCTAAGGAATTCTTGGATTCTAATAAAAACGGACAACCGAGCAGTGGCCTCATATGTGAACAACCAAGGTGGCACAAGGAGCAGGTTGCTCCTGGAAGAGCTGGCTCCCTTAATGGCTATAGCCATGACGTATCTTCAAGGCCTGAAGGCGATTTATCTCCCAGGTTCAGAGAACGTAACAGCAGACTTCCTCAGCAGAAAGGAAATTCTTCCGGGAGAATGGCAACTTCACCCGGCGATCTTTGCAGAAATTGCTTATCGGTGGGGCATGCCCCAGATCGACCTAATGGCATCGTCTCAGAATCACCAGGTGGAGAATTACTTCTCTCTCCATCCAGACTGTCAGGCACTGGGCCAGGATGCTCTCTCTCTCCCTTGGTCGTTCGATCTGGGGTATGCTTTCCCCTACCCATGATACCCAGGTTCCTGCGGAAGGTTTGGTCGGAAGGCAGGAAAGTCATTGCTGTAATTCCGATTTGGCCTCGGAGACCATGGTTTCCCCTATTGGCCATGATGAGTCAGGAACAACCTGGGCCTCTTCCAGTGAGGGAGGATCTGCTAACGCAGGGCCCTGTATTCCATCCTCATCCGGGACGCCTCAAACTGGGGGTATGGGTCTTGAGAAGGAAAGACTGCAATTACTAGGTCTCTCGGAGGCAGTGATCAATACCCTTCTGCTCTCCAGGAAGGCTTCCACTTCTTCATGCTACCATAGGATCTGGGATGTGTTCCAATCTTGGGCATCATCTAATAATGTGGATTTTCTGCATCCTAGCAATACTGAAGTTTTGGAGTTTCTGCAAGAAGGCCTGGACAAGGGCCTTAGCCTCAGCACCTTGAAGGTTCAGTCTTCGGCACTTTCAGCCTTGTGCAACATCTCATGGGCCTCGGATCCTTTGATTTCCAGGTTCTTCAAAGCGGCCTTCAGGTTGAGGCCTCCTTCCAGATCTACTACCCCTCCTTGGGACCTTCCTTTGGTGCTCAATTATCTCACTGAGGATCTGTTTGTTCCTCTTGAAAGTTTGGATGCTACTCTCCTGACGTATAAAACTTTGTTTTTGGTGGTAATTACTTCCGCAAGACGGATTTCAGAAATTAAGGCCTTTTCTACATCTTCTTCTTGTTTACGATTCTACCAAGATAGGGTGTGTCTGAAACCGAAACCAGAGTTTCTTCCTAAGGTGGTTTCTTGGTTTCACCTCACTCAAGAAGTGGTTCTTCCATCATTTTACCCCAACCCCTCTTTTCAGGAGGAGGCTAGATGGCAACGTTTGGATGTCATGAACTGCTTGTCTGCATATCTTAAACGTTCTGAGTCTTTCCGTAAAACGGACCAACTCTTCGTTTTGCCGATGGGAGCAAGGAGAGGTGAGGCAGCTTCTTTATCTACGTTGAAACGTTGGATTTCTCTGATAATTAAGAAGGCGTATATCTCTAAAGGTATATCACCACCTCGGGAGATAAGAACTCATTCTACTAGAGCATTATCAACTTCATGGGCTAGCTGGGCAGAGGTTCCATACGATGATATTTGCAGAGCAGCCACCTGGTCTTCTCCGATGACATTCATGAAGCACTACAAACTTGATGTGGAGTCTCCTTCCACCTCCTTTGGAAAGAGTGTCCTGTCTACGGTCTCTTTATCCCGTTGATATTAAACTTTTCTTTGCTGCATGAGTTTCAGTTTTGTGTAATTTCTTGGATTATTATTCCCACCCTATTTTTCTGTGAAGCTTGGGTATTACCCATAAGTGATGCTGCCATGATTAGCCAGGAATAGAGAAAATTTATGACAAACTTACCGTAATTTTCTTTTCCTGGCTATTTCTCATGGCAGCATCAGGGTTCCCGCCCATTCTCTATTTCAGTTTATAATTGGACTGAGGTGTAAGGGGAGGAGGGACTCTTTATACCTATCAGTCTGATTAATTAATCTAATTAATTCCTGTCCTGTGATTACTAAGGGAGGAGCTACCCATAAGTGATGCTGCCATGAGAAATAGCCAGGAAAAGAAAATTACGGTAAGTTTGTCATAAATTTTCTCTATTATAGGTCAAACCATCATCTGTCAATCATAATGGAAACACATATCCTCTTGCACAATGCTCAACTGATTTCAACTTATTGTGCAAGTGTGAGACTATCTAAGGAAGATCTTATAGTATTGCAGTATCTTTCATAGGCCATATTTTGTACCCTCGTGCATGTGAAAGAGTATTATAGTGACAACTGCTTCTGGCAGATGAAGTTGCCAAAAGACGGAGAAATATGGAAAAGATTGTGGGAGAACCGAAGATAAGGATCCCCTTAACTGTTCCCTCCTAAGCTACCTCCACAAAAGCAAATATATCACCTTGTGAGATTTTGGCATAGAATGCTTGGCGGGTGTCACACAGCACTTCATATCAGAAATGCTCAGACAAATTGAGACTGCTCTCATTGCTATATTGTGAGGATGTAAATGGGGACAGCAGCCTCATAATTATGAGCCATGCATTTCCTGCACTGGAAGAGGCAGCCCCTTGATGCCTAATAGCCTTACATAAAACTATATTTGCTCCTCCCGGGTCCTAACTATGAGTATACTAAGAGTTGTGCTCTTGAGCTCCTTTGCACTAGCCCACCATGGTCATTGACTGCTTTTCTGAAGGTCCATGAATGTCCTTCCCTAATGAAGTCAGTATGTTCCTGTATGAGAAGCACAAAAAAATTGTTAAATACCTACTAAGGTAATGTCCCACTGGATAGATTCTACAGTTTGACATACATCAAGTTTTCATGAGCTTATTCATTCCACATTCAGTGGTACATAATTTACACCACAACTTGCTATTTTCCTGTGTATTACTGAAGGCACCAGTAGTTGAAGAATGTATATCCATTAACAGTCCACCTTTGTTAGTGAGCAGCCTTTGATGCTTTACAGTGTCCACAAGGACACTGATTCCCTTTTTCCTTTCACATTTTTCAGGTTACATAGTTACATAGTTGTAAAACTGAAAAGAGACTTTTGACCATCAAGTTCCGCCTTCCTCACATTTGTATTTTGCTGTTTATCCAAAAGAAGGCATAAAAAAAGAGTTTGAAGCACTTCCAATTTTGCAACAAACTAGGGGGAAAAAATCCTTCTTGACCCCAGAATGCCAGTCAGATGTCTCCTTGGATCAAAAAGCTATTACCCTACATTGAAAAATTATATCCTTGAATAATCTGTTTTTGCAACGTTCCTTTTTTTTCTATTTTATTATTCTCTTGTAGTTGAACACAAGCAATGACTTGTATGCTACCTGTACCCATTCCACATCCAATGGGAGATATACTATGTATAAAAACGATATATACTAAGATACTCTACCTTGTGAACTACCTTGGGTTTCTACTCTACTTATTACTACCTAGAGTCCTACCTTCGGGTACATAGAGAGTCATTACTTTTTGACCTCACTTTACTCCTCTACAACCTATTTCCACTTACTATATTTTATCTTATTTCAGCTTTCCTTCTTCCTCTTGCTGTTCCTGGCCTCTTTCTATAATAATTTTGACATGTATGCATATCTCCGAACAGATCTAGGTTTAGTGGACATTGAGGGGTATTGCGAAAAATTTGTAAACTGCAATGTTGTTTCCCATAGGAATGCACTGAAAACCAATTAATCCAGAAAAAAGTCAAAATGAGCTGGCATGGAAACCAACCCACAATGTAGAACACACAGTAAAAGGCATGCAAATGACAAGCTCAGCAACCTAGCTTTCCACCACTTGAGAAATGCACCAAAAAAGACCCAAAAAGTCCCAAAAACGCTGCAAAAATTTTCCATAATGGCTCCAAAACCCGATACAAAAACTGCTCCAACACCTCCACACTTGACACCACATGCTACCCACAGGCACCCAGCATGCACGAGGGCGCTGCTATAAACCTCCCAGGTGCAATGCATCCAGGGAAACTTGCTTTGTATTGTGAAAAAAAAAATAGTAAACTGAGGCATTATTTTCAATGGATTTTCATTTGTAAACCGAAAATTATGTTAACTGAGGCGTTTGTAAACCGAGGTACCACTGTATATCCAGTTTTAAATGACAGCGAGCAGCCAGTGGCTGCATAAAACTAAATATAAATCAGTATGGGGGCTATTGCTGCCCTGTCACTAGTGTAATAAGGAGGGACCTGGCACAGGTCCCCCACATTCCCCCATGGTGAGAAAGACAAATACCTAAAATGGGGGGTACATGGTGCCCCCCCCCGCACTCCAACCCAGAAAGACAAATACCTAAAATGGGGGGTACATGGTGCCCCCCCCCGCACTCCAACCCGGGGGCTCTTAGTATAAACGCAGGGGCGTATTAGCCGCGAGGCAAACAAGGCATTTGCCTTGGGCGGCATTTTTCAGGGGGCGGCAAAAAAAGCCGCCCCCCAAATGCCCAAGGCAAATGTCTTGTTAGCCTCGTGGCTAACAGACATGCTGGGCGGCATTGGCGGGCGGGCGGGCGGCTGACGAGGGAGCTCTTCCTGTGAGCTGTCTGCTCAGCTCCCTCGCGCGCCGCAGAGTGAGGCTGGGAGCCGGAATATGACGTCATATCCTGGCTCCCAGCCTCACTCTGCGGCGCGCGAGGGAGCTGAGCAGACAGCTCACAGGAAGAGCTCCCTCGTCAGCCGCCCGCCAATGCCGCCCACCCAGCAGCCACTGGACCACCAGGGAGATAGAGAACCCCTTCCCTCCCCAGCACTCCCAAAGGTAAGGAGGCTGGGGGGGGGGGGTTAAAAAGTACATGTGTTAATGTGAGTGTGAGTGTGTCTATTAGTGAGTGTGTGTGTGTGTGTCTGTCTGTTAGTGTGTGTGTGTCTGTTAGTGAGTGTGTGTGTCTGTTAGTGAGTGTGTGTGTGTGTCTGTTAGTGAGTGTGTGTCTGTTAGTGTGTGTGTGTGTCTGTTAGTGTGTGTGTGTGTCTGTCTGTTAGTGTGTGTCTGTGAGTGAGTGTGTCTCTGCTAGTGAGTGTGTGTGTCAGTGAGTTTGTGTTTCTGTTAGCTAGTGTACGCGTATCTGTCAGTGAGTGTGTGTGTATTTAGAAGGCGGGGGGAAGGGATGCGCGGGGGTCGCGCGCGCGGGGGGGAAGGGATGGACGGGGTCGCGCGCGCGCGGGGGGTTGGGGGGCGCCTGAGTTTTGTCCTGCCTAGGGCAGCACAAAACCAGGATACACCACTGTATAAACGGGGGGACCTAATGTCATGGGTGGGGGGGGGAACAGCTCATGGGTGGGGACCTTAATTAAATAATTAAACCTAATGTCCCCCCAGGTCCCCACCCATGAGGGGTGGGTGGGGACCCTAAATAAATAAATAATGGGAGGGACCTAATGTTCACCCCCAGGTTCCAACCCATGAGCGGTGGGTGGGGACCCTAATTAATTAGAGAGGGGACCTAATGACGGGGCTTGCCCACCATGCTGAACGGTTGCACGTGACATGAGCTTCCGCCAAATCCTACCTAATTAATGATTTTGGGGGCACAATTAATCTGCCACATAGCTCCTTGGCACTTGTGCCAATGTCTGGAATACTATGGGCAAACTGGGAGCTGTCCCCAAAACTCACCTCTCCTATAATCATGCAGCGGTGGCCTCCAGTTTGTAATGGCCTGGTGTGTGCCTGCGGTGGGAGAAGCTGCCGGTGTCTCCATCTGGGTCCAATCATGAACAGGGGGAGTTTTTGATTTTCATAAAGGTTTTGCCTATACATTATTCTTCCCAGTGAGCAGTGCAGTTATGAACCCAGCCATGGCATAATCAGAAGAAACAAAGATTGAGGAGCTAGCTCAAAGTATACAGCCATACTTTTTTAATTAAAAAAATGACAATTAAGCGATTATTTTTCCACAGAAAGTAATCAAATTACCAGAGGTTCCTGAGGCAGCCCCAATTCAGTTGACACAGCTGGCCTAGGGGTCCTAGGTTGTGAATCTTCATGCACAGTCAAAAAAATGTTTTTGGTAAAAAAGGTTCCATGTGATGGTCCAGTTCTGATGATAGTACTTGTGCTAACTCTGTAGGGTTCATGGCTCCTGTGTAATATCAGGAACAAACTGCTAAGATATAAGCAAGAGCATAATTGGACTTGTTACATACTTGTTTACAGGGCCGTCTTTAACGCGGGGCAAACGGGGCAGCTGCCCCGGGCCCTGTCCCTGCTGGGGGGCCTGAGGTAACTGCCCTGTTTGCCCTCTGCCCGCAAACTATGGGGGCCCATTGGGTGGCCCATGCACTTAGGGCCACCCGGTGGGCCTGTGTCAGCAGGGGCCTGGTCGGGCGCTGAGGCGCTTTAACAGCACGACCGGACCCTTGCTTTTCGGCAGCACTGGGAGGAAGTGACAGCCGTGCGTCACTTCCTCCCACAGAAACAGGAGCCACGCGGGAGGAAGGCGGACCAGCTGTTCCGGAGGGGGCCAGGCCGGGAGCTTAACTCCCAGCCACCCCAGCCAGCCCACTGGACCCCAGGGAAGCCACCCTCCAGGAAAAGGTAAGAAACTGGAGGGTGGTTATCAAAGTCTGTCAGTGTATCTGTATGTCTGTGTGTGTGAGAGTCTGTCAGTGTCTGTGTGGTTCAGTATTTCTGTATGTGTGTATGTCAGTCAGTGTGTCAGTATGTCTGTGTGTGAGTCTGTCAGTGTCTGTGGTTCAGTGTGTATGTGTGTTTCAGTATGGCTGTCTGTGTATGTCAAAATGTCTGGATGTGTGTTTTTCTGTCAGTGTCTGTGTGTATGTGTGTTTCAGCATGTCTGTCTGTCTGTCTGTGTGCCAGAATGTCTGTCTGTGTGCCAGTATGTCTGTCAGTGTGTCAGTATGCCTGTGTCTGTGAGTCTCAGTGTCTGTGTGTTTCAGTATGGCTGTCTGTGAGTTTCAAAATGTCTGTATGTGTGTATATCTGTCAGTGTCTGTGTCTGTGTGTTTCAGTCTGTCTGTGTGTGTGTGCCAGAATGTGTGTATGTCTGTCAGTATGTCTATGTGTGAATCTGTCAGTGTGGTTCTGTATGTCTGTGTTTGTCAATATGTCTGTCAATGTCTGTGTGTATGTGTGTTTCAGTATGTCCGTCTGTCTGTGTGTATATGTGCCAGTATGTCTGTCAGTGTATCTGTATGTCTGTATGTGTGAGAGTCCATCAGTGTCTGTGTGGTTCAGTATGTCTTTGTGTATGTGTGTTTCAGTATGGTTTTCTGTGTGTGAGTCTGTGTCAGTACGTCTGTCAGAATGTGTCTCTGTAGCTGTATGTTGTCCATTTGTATTTGTGTGTGTATCTGTATGTGTCAGTGTTTGTATCTGTATATCTGCATGTGTGTCAGGTTGTGTATCTATAAGTAGTCAGTGTGTGTACCTTTGTATCTGCATGTATGTCAGTGTTTGTATCTGTGTGTGTGTGTCTATGTGTGTGTCAGTGTATCTATATGTAGTCTGTGTGTATCTGTATGTTCTTGTGTGTATCTATATGTGGTCAGTGTGTATCTGCATGTGTGTCAGGTAGTGTATTTGTGTGTATCTTGACGTAGTCAGGGGGCCCAAGTAAATGCTCGCCCAGGGTCCAATCTAAATTAAAGACGGCCCTGAGAAAGGTAATATAAAAAAATCATTTCCACAACTCTCCAAAATGGAAAACACAGAAGGTCTATAGAAAGGAAGCAAAACTAACTATTTTACCTTTTTTCCTTTTTTTTTTACATTATTTAAGAATTATCATGGATATAAAGGTTATGACAAGTGTGTGTTTGGGTAGTTTACACTAATCTTTAAAAAATTATAAATTGAGGCACTACATATGCGATTCAAAGATTAATTTCACATAGAAGTGCCAATAAAAATCTAACGTACAGATTTATCTGGCGATACAAAAACAGGCGGAAAAGAAAGAGAGGTTGGACCCTCTGCAAATTATGCTATAAGCTGCTTTTAAATGCATATAGTAAAGAGATATAATCATCAAAAGAACAGAGTTTTCTTTTGCGTGTGAAAAAATGCGTAGAATTGTGGGTAATAAATGTAAGCTTATTGTCATCAATTTTAATCAGAACCTCTTAAACAGAAGGGAGAGTAGTGTTTAGCTGTCCCGCCATCAAGGTTTTCCGTGCTGCAAAGGTGATCTTATTAAATAGTTTTGGTAGTAGATAGGAAAGTTATCATGAGTGTAGATAATTTGAATTACAAAGGGTCTATGAAACACAAAAAATAGCATATCTTTAATTTTTTTTCCAGAAGGCAAGGACACGGGAAATTCACACCATGTATCAGCTTAATTTTTTTATTGCAACCTTTAGAATCCCAGCCCAACATCATATTGTCTTAGATGCTTTTCAAACCTCCACTTACACAGGATTGTTTTTTGACCAAATTAATCTAAATGGAGGTGGCTGTTCTGCTAGTTTACACGCCAGGGAGGGATTATCATTATAATGGACTAGTAGTAGGTCATTTTTATCATCTTGCAAATTACTTTCTATATTCAATGTGATGGACAGTGAATTGTAATGAATAGTACAAATATATACACAGAAATCATTGAAAACCAATTTCCTATTATACTTAAGTATTGTGGTAGCACAAAATGAACACATAATAAGCACAGAACATATTTTAACACTGGATTGGAGGAAAAAGTGGAGCGGGACCTTGGAGAGATCCTCAAGTCCAAGTTGATATGCAACTGGAAAAAGAGGGCAACAGAGAAAGGAATAAAGTGTAGTATGTTAATGATTTTAATGTAAAGGACAAACAAAGAATTGCACGTACAGTGTTTGGAGCTATACACTAACTTACATTTTATGTGTCTCTGGCAGTATAATCCCTGCCTAAGGATATGGACTTGATATCTTGATCTGTAGGGGTATAGTTCAGGTATATAATGGAAACAGAAGAGAACACTAATATAGTAGGTAAAATGTATTCAAAGTGCCCACTCACATTTTATGCAGCCTTCTAATGGCTCGTTATATAGTGTTTGAAGTGGAATGATCCCCACTCTTGGATATATGTGTGAATCCCATTCTTGGATATGTATAGCTATAATTCTTCACCCCAAAAAATAAAAATACATATATATATATATAGGAGAGAAAAAAAAAGAGAGAAAGAAAGGAGTTAACCTTCTGGAGTAAAAAAAAAAGGAGGGAAGGATAAAGGAAAGAAAAAAAGATGTCAACTAGAAGAAATCAAGACCTAAAGCTCTCTTCCAGTAAAGACAAAGAGAAGGAGAGGAATAAGGAATAAGGGAGAGAAAAAGGAAATTAAAGAGAAAAGATTATCTAATTTTTTCTTATCTCAAACTGAAAAATCAATATCAGAGATATCCTCAAAAGAATTTAGTCCTAACAGCAAGGAGAGAGATATAACTCAGATGGAGACTGTAAAAGCGATAGACACCTCTCAGATAACCCCAGACTTCCTCAAAAGCTGTTTTGAGCAACAATTATTTGCTATAAAACAAGAGATTATGAATAATAATTCTGAATTAAAGGGATGCTATAGTCACCTAAACAACTTTAGCTTAACCCCTTAAGGACACAGCTTCAGAAGCTTGACTTACGCTTAATGACACAAGCAATTTTTGCATTTTCTTGCTGTTTGCGTTCAACTGCAATTTGCATCTCTCTCATTTATTGCACCGACACATATTATATACTGTTTTTTAAAGGACAGAAAGGGCTTTAATTTGATATAACATATATATATATAAATGCTTACTTATTATAAAAAAATACAGAAAAATGCAAAAAAAATGAAAAATATTGTTTTTTTTTACAGTTTTTGCAATAATAATGTGTGCATAATTAGTGCAGGTTAAGGAAAGTAATTAAAAATAAATTTATTTATTTGTTCTGATTTACAGAATATATAATGTGTCTGGGATTTTAAGTTTTTTTTGGTAGTTACAGGTCACAAAGCACAAGGAGTAAAATAAACTTTTAATGTGGAGCGATTTTAGAATTTGGTATGTTTGTCTTGTAAGCTTAATAGCCATAAAAGAAAACAAAATTGCCACACAAAAGTATATATTTATATAAAGTAGACATCACGGGCTATTTACCTAAGGTTGTTTTGACACTTTCTACGTAGCCATTTCACCGCCAACCTCTGCTAAATATTGGAGTAAAATTGTGTTCTTTTTGGTTTTTGGCACACAAACTTATAACAGAGAAATTCTCGTGTATATTTTGTAAAGTTGGTGTGTGCTATTCCTGTACAAAGTTTTATTTTGTGTTCAGTTACATCTGCTGAGTAAAATGACACCCCATTGTATGTCTTTTGCACTATTTCGTGAAGTTACAGTGCCATACAGGATACCTGTCCTTTTCAGTATTCACAGTAGAATTTTGAGAGATGGATTTAATGAGCCTTAGCTTCCATTTTGGGGTATTATAACAGTTTGACTGTTCAAAAAACCCCCACAAAGGCCTACCATTTGTAAAAGTAGACACTCCAGGGTATCTTATAAGGTGCATATTGTGCCTTAACATGCCCCCATTTTTTCACCAATATATGCCAAAGTATGTGGTAAAAAATAATTTTGTGCATTTTTTACATACGGATTGCATTTTTGCTGGGCGTTTTGTATATTTCATATGTGCCACTAAGTTCAAACCCCCCAAATTATGCTCAGCTAAGTCTTCTGAGTAAAATGACACCCCATATGAATGTCTTTGGCACTATTTCGTGAAGCTACAGTGCCATATAGGAGACCTGTCCTTTACAGTATTCACAGTAGAATTTTGAGAGATGGATTTAATGAGCCTTAGCTTCCATTTGGGGTATTATAACAGTTTGACTGTTCAAAAAACCCCCACAAAGGCCTACCATTTGTAAAAGTAGACACTCCAGGGTATCTTATAAGGTGCATATTGTGCCTTAACATGCCCCCATTTTTTCACCAATATATGCCAAAGTATGTGGTAAAAAATAATTTTGTGCATTTTTTACATACGGATTGCATTTTTGCTGGGCGTTTTGTATATTTCATATGTGCCACTAAGTTCAAACCCCCCAAATTATGCTCAGCTAAGTCTTCTGAGTAAAATGATACCCCATATGAATGTCTTTGGCACTATTTCGTGAAGCTACAGTGCCATATAGGAGACCTGTCCTTTACAGTATTCACAGTAGAATTTTGAGAGATGGATTTAATGAGCCTTAGCTTCCATTTGGGGTATTATAACAGTTTGACTGTTCAAAAAACCCCCACAAAGGCCTACCATTTGTAAAAGTAGACACTCCAGGGTATCTCATAAGGTGCATATTGTGCCTTAACATACCCCGATTTTTTCACCAATATATGCCAAAGTATGTGGTAAAAAAATTATTTTGTGCATTTTTTACATACGGATTGCATTTTTGCTGGGCGTTTTGTATATTTCATATGTGCCACTAAGTTCAAACCTCCCAAATTATGCTCAGCTAAGTCTTTTGAGTAAAAATACACCCCCAATGAATGTCTTTGGCACTATTTTGTGAAGCTACAGTGCCATATAGGAGACCAAGCCATATCCGTTTTTAACAAACTTTGAATTTTGACGCTGGGCCTATGTGCAATTTCCAAGCATCTTCGCAGGTTTTAAATTCAATCTACCCCACAAAGGCCTACCATTTCTTAAAGTAGACACCCCAGGGTGTTTCAAAAGGTATAGTTTGAACCTTAGCGTGGGATCATTTTTCCGCTAGCTTGTACCAGATGTAGTGGTAATAAGCGTTTTTTCTGCCTTTTTGACATACAAAGTGAGTTTGCACAGTATATTTTGCAAACCTTATGTGTGCTACGACTGTATAATACTTCATATGTTGCTCAGCTATGTCGGCTGAGTACAGCAATACCCCCGTATGTACCTTTGCCAGGTATGTGTGGACATCGGAGGGGCACATTTGGGACACAGCCATTCCAGTTTTTTTCAAACTTTGAATTTTTATGCTGTGCCTATGTCCCATTTTAGAGTATTTTACCAGGCTATATAATCCAAATTCCCCATAAAGCCATACCATTTCTTAAAGAAGACATCCCAGGGTATTTCAAAAGGCATATTTTGAACCTTAGCGTGGGATCATTTTTCCGCTAGCTTGTACCAAGTGTAGTGGTAATAAGCATTTTTTCTGCCTTTTGACATACAAAGTGAGTTTGCGCAGCATATTTTGCAAACCTTATGTGTGCTATGACTGTATAATACTTCATATGTTGCTCAGCTATGTCGGCTGAGTACAGCAATACCCCCGTATGTACCTTTGCCAGGTATATGTGGATGTTGAAGGGGCGCATTTGAGACACAGCCATTCAGTTTTTTTCTAACTTTGAAGTTTTACACTGTGTCCATGTTCCATTTCGTAGTAGTGTTGCTGGTTGGTTATTCAAACTTCCCCACAAACACATACTATTTATTAAAGAATACACCAACAGGCATATTTTGAACCTTAGCGTAGATCATTTTTTCTCTAGCTTGTTCCAGGTGTAGTGGTATAATACTGTGATCTCTATTTGATCGCTGTAGGCAGTGATCGACTGGCAGGGAAGGGGTTAATTTTTATTTGGACTAGGTAAAGTGTGTTTTTTTTACTTAAATGTTATTAAAACATTTTTTTAAGCTTCATTTTTAACTTTTTAAAGTTTCTTTTAAAACTTTTTTTTAACGTTAACCCCTAGTTAGCCTAACGCCAAATCCCCCAATTCCCCACTAACTTCTACCTACCCCAGCTAGCTAAATATATAAGTAAAAAATAATTTAATTAATTAATTTAATTAATTTAACCCCTGAGGGTTAAAAAAAAAAAAGAATTAACCCTCAGGGGTTAAAAAAAAAATCAGATCATAGTAAAATGTAATCCCTGCCAATTGATCACCGTAGTCAGTGATCAATTGGCAGGCAAGGGGTTAATTTTTTATTAAAATGGGTACTTTAAAGGGGGGGGACTTTAAATAAACTTTATTTTTTTAAACAGCAGGGGGCAGGATCAGCACTAATCCGGCTCCCTGCACTTCACACAGAACCCGGAAGTGCAGGGAGCCGGTAGGTGAGTATACAGAGCACATGTGCTCGCTCAGACTTGCGGTCAGAGCGAGCACATGTGCTGGGCAGACTGACCGGGTGCTCCCTGTATGCCTCTAATGCAGAGGCATACCGGGAGCACCATTAACCCCGCGATCGCCGATAGCGGCGATCCGGGGTTAATTTTACCGCGTGACGGACGAGGTCCGTCACCCGTCGTTAAGGGTCTCCCCTCTGTGACGGACCTCGTCCGTCACCCGTCCTGAAGGGGTTAATGAAGCAGTTTTGGTGTATAGAACATGCCCCTGCAGCCTCACTGCTCAATCCTCTGCCATTTAGGAGTTAAATCCCTTTGTTTATGAACCTTAGTCACACCTCCCTGCATGTGACTTGCACAGCCTTCCATAAACACTTCATGTAAAGAGAGCCCTATTTAGGCTTTCTTTATTGCAAGTTCTGTTTAATTAAAGATTTTCTTATCCCCTGCTATGTTAATAGCTTGCTAGACTCTGCAAGAGTCTCCTGTATGTGAATAAAGTTCAATTTAGAGATTGAGATACAATTATTTAAGGTAAATTACATCTGTTTGAAAGTGAAACCATTTTTTTTTTTCATGCAGGCTCTGTCAATCATTGCCAGGGGAGGTGTGGCTAGGGCTGCAAAAACAGAAACAAAGGGATTTAACTCCTAAATGACAGTGAATTGAGCAGTGAAATTGCAGGGGAACGATCTATACACTAAAACTGCTTTATTTAGCTAAAGTAATTTAGGTGACTATAGTGTTCCTTTAAAAAAGGAGATAAAAGAAATTGGACAAAAGATCAGACTGGTTGAAGATAAATTGGAACATACAGAATGTTTGATCACAGAACAGCAAGAAAAACAGGGGAAACTTCAACAGAAAATTTAAGAATTAGAGTCAAAGATCATAAATATGGAAGATCGCTCCAGACAAAAGAACTTGAGGATAAGAAACCTATCAGAAGACACAAGTCAAGAAAAATTGGAACATTTCCTAAAATCGTATTTTGTGGAATTACGAATCCAGATGGATTAGAAATACAAATTCCTGGAAAGACATCATAGAATCCAGAAACCAAGCCATTTGTCAAAGGAAATCCCAAGAGATGTAATGGTGTGTTGTAACTCCTATATTTAAGGAGGAAATTAGAAAAGCGTCAAGGCAAAACAGTAAGAAAGAAGAATTTAAAGATATCAAGGTGTACCCAGACCTATCATATGAAAAAAGGAAAAAAAGACGTTCCTATGCTCCAGTGACTGAGACTTTGAGGAAAAATAATGTCAAATACTACTGGGGTTTCCCTTCGAGACTTATAGTGGTTCATGAAGCAAAATCTGTATTTTTCCATAATGTAACCTCCGCTAATATCTGGCTTCAAGTGAGGGCTTTGAAATGAGACGAGAGAAAAATGTAATATTTATCAATTAAGAGAGTGAGGGAATACATACTGACAAATTTTTTTATAAGAATCACACAAAGGAGTACGTGTGCAGACAAATTACTCGATTATAATATTGAATATGTTGATATAGTGGGAAAATGTTAAGGTAAAGGGAGAGAGAGAGAGAGGTTAAATGGATGATTGATGGTAGATGATTGATTAATCGACTAATTGGAAACGTCAAATTTTTAAAGGGGGGAAAGTAGAGAGAATGGGGGGAAAATTGATGAGAACACTATATGCTTGGTTTTGATAATAAATAGAGAATGGAATAGATAATAGATATAAAAAGTGATATAGAAGGAATAAAAAGATTAAATGCACTAATGACCTAAGGTTTTTTGAAAATATGAGGAATTTTTTAGAAATTGTTTGATTTTTATAGACTCACTTACAACGTTTTTTGGTGATATTGCCATTGCTTTTTTTTTCTTTCTTTTTTTTCCACAATTTGTTGGTTTAACTACTTTAGTAGAATAAGAAAATATCATAAGAAAACACTTATAAATATTTGAGAAATGGGGGGAGAAAGGGGAGGAAATCTAACACTATATAAATATATAAAAAGGAAATATAATATGTAGCACTTTTTATAAAATAATATCCTTTGAAGTAAAGGAAACAATAGTTAACACTTAGATAATATAATAAGTTTAATAAATCTGCACAATATTTATTAAAGAAGGACGAGAAAGGGGTGATCTTTTTTTTTTCCTTCACAATAAGTGCCGAAGGTTACATATCCCTGCCTTAGAGTCTTAGGTGTTTATAGTTTTTTTGTAAACACCTTAGACACACCAGGGTAATCCCTAAATCCTGGACTGTTAGGTGTGCCTTGATGAACACTGCTTTACATTATGGGAAGGCATGCTGTCCAAATGTCCTCCTCCCTCATCTTCTCCCCTCTGTGAACATAAAACATTGTGGATATAGAAAGGGAATGCAGGGAAGCAGAGTCTTCACAAGTGTCCTCAACTCAAATAGAAATGGAACGATATGAAAAACAAGAGACCGGGGGCGTGGTTTGGCCGCGAGAGAAGATGGCTGCTTAGGGGAAGAGCTCCGACCCACACAGCCATAATAGCAAGCTACCTCATTAGCACGGCACGATTATGGGGCGCACAAAACGCCCGGACGGCTCCCAGACACCCAGGGCTCACCCGAGCAGCTCCCAGAC
>OW240917.1:76345166-76479211 GCA_933207985.1 Pelobates cultripes
ACAGCGAGCACCCAGTGGCTGCTTGCTGTCATAAAACTAAATAGAAATCAGTATGGGGTTCACTCTGACCCCCATATTAATAAAAGAGAGGTTAAATCCTCCCGCATGCCCCTATTCGTGACATGTCGCCTAAACAGCGTGCAGCCAGTGGCTGCTTGCTGTCATTTAAAACTACTAGTGGCAGTCACTAATGCAATAAGGGGGACCCCATTCCCCCATGGTGGGGAACACAAATAACTAAAATGGGGGAGACATAGTGCCCCCCCCCCGCACCTCCACCCATGACTCGCGGGTGGGGGCTATTAATATAAATGGGGGGACCTAATGTCCCCCCTGGTCCCCACCAATTAGCGGCGGGTGGGGACTGTAAATAAATAAATAATGGGAGGACCTAATGTCCCCCCCCCAGGTCCCAACCCATGAGCGGCAGGCGGGGCACTATATAAATATCAATGTCTCACAATTATTTTCACCTTTTATTTTATTACAAAAGCCCCTTATTTTACCTCTTTTAAAGAGTAATCAAGGTTTCTTTTAACTTGTTTTCTTGTGTTTTATGAAAACCCTTTAAACAGAAGGCTCCTATTCATGCTGCCAATAGACTGGCTTCAGAGACATAGTTTATGTCAGTTCTTATCTATACAGGTTAGGACTGCGAAAAACCTGATGCTTTTATTTTATTTCAAAAGGCTGGAGAAATAACCTGAAGAATGGAAGCCCCGTACAAAGCAATCATTTTACCGAAAATTACAAAGCAAGAACAGGTCACGCTTGGACCGCATTTTATTCTACAATACTTTATAGAACTGAAACAATGCTTTGTCCACAGAACTAAACAAATAGAGACATTAGACCACATAAGACACAAAGCAAGACTAGATCATCAATGAGCTGCTGGGAAACTGGAGACAGATTAACTTTTCACATGAAAACTGGAGAGGGTAAAAACCAAAAAAAGCTTTTTTCTCATTCTGATATAAAAAAATAAACTAAAAATAATGTAACATTTTCCTCTTTTAGATGACTACACAAAACAGCAGATCTTGACGTGTATTCATTACTGTGTCGGATCCATGTGAGTTGGGTCACTAAGACAATTGCTCATACTGGAATTCCCCAATTCCATGTTAAAGTGAAAAGGTCATATAGACTAATTGTGCATGCTTCACTCCTACAGCGGTGTTTGTTTGCTAGCGCATGGCAATATATCTCTCCACTGCCTTGACCATCATACATGACCAATGGTCATAGAGTGAATTATTGTTTTCTTCTCTTGGACCTGTCCCTTGCTCCAAGCAATAGAGGAAAACACATCTGCCTTACATATTATGGCGTTATGCATAGTTACGGTTATGTAAAGTGTGCATATATTGCTATTCATGCCATAATATTGTACATGCATCAACTTACATATATCGACCTATGCAATCAAGTGTGTGTTATAACCACATGCCCACCTAAATAGCGTAAACATTTTTGAGTCTTGAGGTGCCATTGGACATTTAGCTATTGAATTTATATAAAATAGCATGTTGAAGTGTTTCACATTTCCCCAGAGAGAAGAGCCTCATTACTGCTATTACATTCTCCCGATAGTTCCTTATTGTTGTGTTGTAGTCCTATAAGTGTTACCAATTGTTTTGTATCTGCCAAGCAGCAAAAAAATAATCTGCCACTGTGCCTCTCCAGAAATTAGCATCTGACTCACTTGCAGAAGATGTACTCTGATTAGCAGTTTGAGATTTTAAACAATTCTTCCTAAAACATCCCATTTACAAAACTTACATTTAAATTCAGGCAATGCTATTTCTAACCACAAATAACCCAACGGCAGCATTTTAAAAATTAAGATGGCTCACTAACAGAATTTCTGTCTAATTCACGGAACTAAATATTTATTTTGTCTTCAGTGTTTACAAGAATGTGCACAAGAGCGAAAAGATTTCCAACCTCAGATTAAAAATTATATTTGTGTAATATTATAAAACCCATGAAAGTCAACATTTTTATTAGGAGTGATGATGAATTAAAGATGGCATTACCAAATGAAAATAAATAAATAAATAAGGAATACTTGCAACTCAGAAAAACTCAGTAAATGAACAAATTGATTTGTGGAAATAAATTTGCTGAATCTCGGTACGACCCACATCACGTTCGCCTGCTTAACATTGAAGACGAGACCTGTGTATTGCTTATTTCATCGCTATATTGCTGATGTGCAACATTTTTCAATAGTGCACATCATTACAGACATTGATTTTAAAGTTACACGTAAGAAACAAATTGCTATTGGCAGCTAACTCAACTGTGACTATGATTCAAGGCTGCAGATTGGCTGCGATATCGAGAACATCACAACAAATTTAAAGCTGTGTTCAAAATGCCAGACGTGTAAAGGGAATGCAAATGTGTGAGCATTTGTGTTTTTGTCCACAAAGGGGTCTTTGTCAATTGCATGTATGGATGCCTGGATGTACCCGTCCAGGGTCTATACCTCTGTGATGGTTGTGTGCGAGTGGCTTCTCTGGAAGCTCAGATTGGAGATCTCGAGAAGCAAATCGCAACTTTGAGGGAGATTGACAATTTTGAGAGGAGTCTGCTGCTCACTGAGCAGAGTTTAGTGGGGACAGGTAGTGGAGAGGGAGGAGATAATTCAGATGGGGAACAGGCATGTAGCTGGGTGACAGTGGGGCGAGGGAGCAGGGAGGGAGGGAAGAGGAAAGGGCTAGCTAGTCCTGATTTGGTGCAACCTGGCAGATTTGCCCGTTTGAGGGAAGATGTTGGAAGCATCAGCTCAGGAGTAGCTGTATTAGAGGAAGCTGTTACTTCTAACAGACGAGCTAACAGCCCACCTAGTACGGGTGGGGATCAAAATGTAAGGAAGGCAAGACAGGTTGTGGTGGTAGGGGACTCTATCATTAGGAGAGCAGATAGAGCAATCTGCCGCTCTGATCGGCTCAACCGGACAGTTTGCTGTCTCCCGGGTGCTCGGGTCCGGCATGTTGCTGACAGAGTGGATGGATTATTGGGAGGGGCTGGGGATGACCCAGTGGTCATGGTCCATGTTGGTACCAATGACAAAGTAAGAGGAAGATGGAAGGTCCTAAAGAATGATTTCAGGGAATTAGGTAGCAAACTTAAGAAAAGGACCTCCAAGGTGGTATTCTCTGAGATATTACCTGTGCCACGCACTACAGTGGAAAGGCAGCGGAGATTAGAGAGGTCAATGCGTGGCTTAAGTCTTGGTGCAGGAAGGAGGGTTTTGGGTTTTTAGAGCACTGGGCCGACTTTGCGATTGGGTACAACCTTTATAGTAGTGATGGATTGAACCTAAACGGGAGAGGGTCTGCAGTGCTGGGGGATAGGATGGCTAGAAGGTTGGAGGAGATTTTAAACTAGTAGTAGGGGGGAGGGTCATAGCAATCTACAAAATGGAGATAGGACAGAAAGGAGATGGGCTTTAGCACAGTATAAGGGGGGTGGAGATGGGGGGAGGGGTAAGCTCAGAACAGAGAAGCTATGTAATGTTGATAATTCACAAAATATACAAGTGACGCATAATATTAAATGTATGCTTACTAATGCAAGGAGCCTAAATAACAAAATGGGGGAACTAGAGGCATTAGCATACACTAAACAATATGATATAATAGGCATAACTGAAACATGGTGGGATGAGACACATGACTGGGCAGTTAACTTAAATGGGTACATGTTATTTAGGAAGGATAGGAAAAACAAGAAGGGTGGTGGGGTATGTTTGTATGTCAACCATGATTTAAAGCCAAATCTTAAGCAAATGGAATGCGATGAGGAAAATGTGGAAGCTTTATGGGTAAATATCTGCTTGGGGAAAAGAAGGGAAACCAACTATTGGTTGGGATATGTTATAAACCACCTAATGTTAATATTGACGAGGAACAACAGCTGTTTGAGCAAATTGAGAAAGCTGCAAATCTGGGTAACACTTTAATTATTGGAGATTTTAATTACCCGGACATAAATTGGGACAGAGGGACTAGTAGCTCAGCAAAGGAATTAGGTTTTTAAACTTGTTAAATGACACCTGCATGTCACAACTTGTACAAGCACCAACTAGAATGGACGCTTCTCTGGACCTGGTTTTAACAAACAACATTGATCTTTTGACCAACATTCAAGTAGGTGAGCACTTGGGAAATAGTGATCACAATATAGTGTCCTTTGAAATAAACTCAAAAAAACTAAAGCACATGGGGTATACTAAAACATATAATTTTAAAAAGGCCAATTTCAATAAGTTAAGGGAAGCTTTACAATATATTGACTGGCATAAACTCTTTCGTGAAAAGAACACTGAGGATTAATGGATCACCTTCCAACAAATATTAGAAAGGTACATTTCTCAGTATGTACCATTGGGAAATAAATATAAAAGAAACAAATTAAAACCAATGTGGCTTAGTAGAGAAGTAAAACAAGAGATTAAAAATAAGAAAAGGGCATTTGAAGCATTTAAATCGGACAAATCAGATGCATCTTATAAAAGATATAAGGAAGCAAATAATGCGTGCAAAAAGGCAATTAGACTTGCTAAACTTCAAAATGAAAAAAAATGATAGCTAAAGAGAGCAAAACCAACCCCAAAGCATTTTTTAAGTACATAATTCTAAAAAAAAACAAAAATGAAAGTGTAGGTACACTAAAAACTGAAACGGGGGTGTTAGTTAATGAAGACCAGGAAAAGGCAGGAATTTTAAATAACTATTTCTCCTCCGTATATATTAAGGAAGAACCCATGGCAATAGATGTGCAAATGATTGCTACTAAAAACTTGCAGAATAATTGTAATTGCTTAACTCAAGACAAGGTGCTGCAGCAACTAAAGAAAGTTAATATAAACAAAGCTCCAGGGCCTGACGGTATCCATCCATGTGTACTTAAGGAACTAAGTGTAGAAATAAGTGAACCTCTGTTTTTAATCTTTCAAGATTCTTTTCTTTCAGGAAGTGTTCCAGAGGATTGGAGGGAGGCAGATGTGGTTCCTATATTCAAAAATCCTTGCCTGGAAATTATAGACCTGTGAGCTTAACTTCTGTGGCTGGGAAAATATTTGAAAGGTTATTAAGGGATAATATTCAAGAATTCCTTGAGAAGAACATGGTTATCAGGTTTTATGAAGCACAGGTCATGTCAAACTAACTTGATTGTGTTCTACGAAGCAGTAAGTAGAAGTATAGATCAGGGTGTTGCAGTGGATGTGATCTATTTGGATTTTGCCAAGGCATTTGATACAGTTCCACACAATAGATTAGTGTTCAAACTCAAGGAAATTGGTCTAGATGAAAATGCTTGTTCTTGGGTAGAACATTGGCTTAAAAACAGAGTACAAAGAGTTGTCATTAATGGTAAATTTTCAAGCTGGACAGAGGTGGCAAGTGGTGTCCCTCAGGGGTCTGTTCTGGGACCCCTTCTATTTAACATATTTATAAATGATCGATGTGAGCAAGATATTACTTTGCTGCAGAGGGATTTAGGTAGACTGGGGGACTGGGCACTCAAATGGCAGATGAAATTTAATGTTATAAAATGCAAAGTTATACACTTCGGCGTAAAGAATACACAAGCAACGTATACCCTTAATGGAAGCGAATTAGGGATAACAACACACAAAAAGGACTTGGGAATTGTTATAGACAACAAACTATTATTTTTCTTCATGGAGTCTTTGAGAGAACCAGCATTGTCCATAGGCAAAGTGGTATGTTTAGTTAGTCTAACTACTGCAGCGTTCACTTTAGGAGCAGAGTCCCAGGTACCAGTGTCTGAAATCCCAAATGAACAAAGGTGCAAGATTTTCCCTTGAGCCAAATACATTTTCTCAGTATTAGACCATTATCCATAATATGGTTCTTAATTGTATCATGAACTGGAAAGGTGGCTCTTTTCTTTCTGAGATCTGAAAATAAATGGCTAGAAGTAGAAGACTCATCCTTAGAAGATTTCCGGTTTAAGGACTTTGTAAATCAGATAATTCACTTGAGTTAGTTCTAGAGAGTCTGATATAGGCTGAATGTCCTCATTAGAAGATGATTCCATATATGTGAATGTATCCATCTACATGGGTTCATCAGAAGATTCATCCATAGTATAGTCAAGAGTTTTACCAGCCTCATTGATGCATGTAGATACCACTTCCATCTCTTTGGTGTATTGTATAATATCCTGTTCAGGGGTAGATGGGCCTGCAGCTGCTTTCAGAGAGTTTGCACAGAGACGCATAACTTCCAAGGCTCTCTTGTCACATGCCTCATATTAACTGTTATTATTTTGGCAAAGATAGCAAAATAGTGAAACTTGAAAGAATAGTAAAAATATAAAAATAAGACGACTTACCTATGACTCTTGGAGTGTGACCTTTTTTGAGAGCAGATGAATCTGAATCTATAACTGCAGACGATTCCTTTTCCATCCTTAGAAAAGCAAATATTTGCAATAAAAGTAATACTATAATGTTAGTATGTAAAAGCAGGCATTAATTGATTGATAGAGAAATTAAGAAAACCAAAACAGAAAAATCTATGAAAATTCAACCACGGGTATTCAAAATGGGATGAAAACTACACTAAATTCTTCTTACCAGTATTTATTATAGGAAAAAACGTGGTTTTGGCTCTTTAAATATGATGACAATACGTCACTAATGACATCACCGCAACCTGATTCATGTTTCTGAATGCACATGTACAAATCTGAACTTTCAGGTTTTTAAGGAGTTAAAAAGTTAACAGCATATTGGTATGAATAGGCATTATGATCTTTCTTCTTATATTTTTTAAAAATATTTTATACACTGTTTTTGACAGGTTTTGGAATTAAACCGAATATGGAGACCTGGTGGCTATATGATGTGGCCTTCATAGGTCGTTGAATATTGGTAAAAGTATCAAATTGTGCAAGGAGTAGTATCTGTTTACAGTAGTTTTGGATAGCTATACTTATATTCAACGTTGTTAAGACTTTTGTTTTTAATTGATTTTGCTTGTGGATTTTTTTTTAATACACTTTAGTTAAATTAATGTTTAAATGCAATCTTTTTGTATGGTAGATGTGGCACTGTACCTTTAAAGATTTTCAGGCACTATGCACAATTTGCAATGTGCTAGACCTATTCCTTGTCAGTGGATTGTTTATCTAAAGTGAAGGTAGAGACAATTGGTAAGAGCTATTATTATTAAAAAATGAATTATTATAGGGCATTATGTTATTGTTCACTATTATAGTGAATAAGAAATTGTGACTGCACGTTAAAGGAACACTATAGTGCCAAGCATAGCAATTAGGTTAATATTCCATAATTGAATTGCCTGCCTGACATCAAGAATCATTGCACAATAGCTATTGTATAATAAACAAATTTTCTTCCCTTCTGTTTTACCTGTTAAACACACAGACACGCTAATACAATCTTCTCTCATAGTACAAGAAAACTCCTAAAAACACATATTATACTATACAGAGGACGAAAAGGGTCTCTGGAAAAATGGGACAATGCCCTTCTGGGAAAACAACAAGGAAAGTGGGGTGGGGAGGGGGGGTGGGAGGAGAATAACTAACAAATACATTACACACCCTGTACCTATAATGGGCACAGGGTGACTAAAACATAGGAACAATCTGGGGACCTACATAAAGTGTCTGTCTTCAGCCCCCAGTGATGGTGACTACCGTCACAACAGTTACCTAGGAAAACACTTCCACAAAGACAAGTATTTGAACAGACACATTATTCAGCCATTTTATTTAGTCCGTGTAACTCTGTCTTATTTTATATTGTGAGTCATTTTTATCCATTGCCATGCATGTAAATATTGTGGATTTTTCCAATTTAAGATGATTCATAAATGTGTAATCTATTTATTGAATTAGTATACCAGCACTGCTCTCACTGTATTGGCTTTTTTTAGTTCACAGGGGAACAATAAATTATGTTGGAAGATGACTTTTGCATTGATTATTTAGAGAACACACTCATGCATATCTTCAGTTGGTTATGTCGAAGCTCCAGTTGCAAAGGGAAAATTGTTATTTTACACATTAACTATCTGTTAGACAGGTCTACAAGTAAAGTGTATATGAACTTCCAAGTGAATTCAAAGTGAATTCCAAAAGTTAGACGAATATAGTCTAAATAAGAAAAGTCAATTCTGTTTTCAGTTTGGCTATTTTGGCCTGAAACTTTTCATCTGAACAGCAAGTACCACGTACTTGTCCAATCATATGTTTCCAAAACCAATAAGAGATTGCTAAAACCAAATAAGAAATAATTAAATAAAGCATATTAATTGACCGTTAAATAAATTGATACAAAAAGCGAAATGCCCGCCAAAACTGACTTGTCCATTCCTGTGCGACATATAGCTAACGTGGTCCACGTCAAACAACCGAAGGTAAACAATAATAAGTTTCGGCGCATGTGTTCGTATATGCACAATAAACTAAGTTTGCTCGGATAAACAAACTGCTAGATAACCCCACTTTTTAGACACACACAAAGATGTACAAACACTGACAGACAAACACTGTCATATAGACACAATGTTTTACACAATCAGACACACACAGTCAGTCAAACACAATCAGACACACACAGATTCAGTCAGTTGTGCACACACTGTCAGACACACAAAGATGCACAAACACTGTCAAACAGACACACACAACCACATACACACATATACACTGTCAGACACACACAGCCACAGACTTACACACTCTGTCAACCAGACCTACAGTCAGACATATAAACACACACCTTGACAGGCATCCATATTCACATACAGTTAAGTGGGGAACATTCTGTGTGCATCGAAACACAATCAGACACACACAGATTCAGTCAGTCGTGCACACACTGTCAGACACACAAAAATGCACAAACACTGTCAAACAGACACACAACCACGTACACACACCCACAGGCTTACACATACACTGTCAGACACACACAGCCACAGACTTACACACTTTGTCAACCAGACATACAGTTAGACATATACACACACACACACCTTGACAGGTATGCATATTCACACACAGACAAAGTCAGTTGCTCACAGAAACAATTGACCCCATACTCAGATTCCGCTTAGTAATCTGGCCATCCACCTGAGAGGTGCTCCGTGGAAACAGCAGACACCGTAATCTGATAGAGACTAGCAAATAGTGAAAAACACAGGTGACACTCCAAGGTTCTTGATGGTGTGTTTATTACAGGGTAAGTCTCCTCACAAATAAGTGCAACGTTTCAGTACTATGGAGCCTTAATCATGCATAACAAATGCAAAACTTCATTAGGTATATATACCCTTTAAATTGATTAATTAATAGATTACATGATCAAATAAATCAACATTGAGCTTCTAAAAATCCTGACATGGATTACTCCACAAGGTTATAAACCAGATGAAAACAGAAAACAAACAAACGAACACCTTTAGATAAGTGTCCTAATTAAATAAATTACTTAACTTCAATCAATATGCAGCCTCCCAGGATCGTTATCCACAACAAACGATCTTAACATATGCATAGAACCCCAGACAGAAATGGGATACGGCTGTATAATCTATAGAGGGAACATATAAAGGAAAAAAACACAATAGTGTGATACAGTAAATACAGTGAATAGTGCGCTTAAATGGATGCACTCACAAGATGATGAAGATGAAAAAGCATTCATAGGGTGCCTCCCCAGATAGCATAGGGGGCTAGTGGTTTCCCCTATCCGATGTAAAGCGACCAATGGAACACGGGACTCCAGGTTAGTAATAGTAGAAAAGCAATACTTTTATTTTCTTAAAAGGTGAACAAGCACCATAAGAATAAAGGTTTAAAAGTGCAGCAATAGGTCCAGTGGGCAGCGATATGAGAAAATGCCATATCCCAGCCTCCTCCACATACTCCTTCACATCAAAGCCCTCAGATATGTATCAGAGCACAGAACATGCTCTGTTAAGAACATACTACTTGGTAATGTCCTACAGTGCTGTGTCATGTTAGGGCTCCCATCTGATACAGCTCCCACCCATTATGGTGCTGCTGTCCAATACAGTTCATTTTAGGAGAAATATAGTTATTGCTTAACATGACCACTAAGTGCTAGGGGGCCCCATGGCCTTAATCCCCTAAGGGTAATGCCTGCTCCCCTTGGAGGGTGTCCGTGATTATATACGCAGTTAACAATCTTTAATTAATCAATTAGAACAGTGAAAGGACAAATAAGCACTGCAACTAAAATATAATTAATTTGGTGCACTCTGTTTTTGTTGTCTGTTAACCCTGGTGGTGTCCTTCTGTTACTAGGGGGCAGCCAAGTTTGATGCCAACTCATTCATGAGCTCTTCCAAGGTATGTGCTTGTTGGTGACACCATTCAGAAATACCTACATATATGGAATAATTTAAAAAACAACACTGAAGGTATTAGTGTTTATTAATAACCAATGCTGTGAATTAACAATGACTACATGAGCTTGTATGCATGTTAACCTGAGCTACAAGCCTCATCTAGCATCATTAAGTCATGCATTCCCTACCCTTGCCCGTCAACGTACACTAAAGCGAACCTGCCCTGCCATCAGGGACCTCATTAATGTAGTCAAATAATGAAGTAAAGCTGTCCAATGGTTCATTAAATTTCATGGCTTTCGAAATGTTAGGGAATAACTGTGTAACAACAGTCATGGAAGAATTGTCATTGCCCTCAAGTTCTGTTTAACAATGTTTCTCTATAGCTTTCTTCTCAAGCTCCTCTTTTAACTGTTAAATAATTAGATATAATATAATTTATAGGGACATTCCAGACCCAGAAGCACTGCAGCTCCCTTTGTCCCAAATCAGAAAAGTGCAGTTTTCCAGGGAAATCAGCAAATGTATAAATTGATATCGGAATGCTTTCCTGGCAGTCAAGCTGACAGCCAGATGGATTTTCTGATTCACAATCGTTCGAGCACATGCAAGAGCTTCCTTAAGAAGGCATTCGTCTAATGCAGGCATCTCAAACTCTGGGCCCCCCAGAAGTTTTGAACTACAACTACCAGATTATCTGGATATCTGTTGCATTCAAATATTTCTGAGGGTTGGAGATCAACATCTTCGGGGTTAAAATGTGAGATCCCTGCTTTAATGCTTTCCTATGAGAAGCCTTCTATTGGGTAATCCCCACATTTGTTTAGCTCATGTGGCAATTTCCGTGCATGTACCAGCATCAACCGGACAGGAAGTGGGCAGAGCACCTCAAAGAGAGGACTAGCTTCTGGAGAAAAAGGTAAGTAAAAAAATATATATATATATATATTTTTTTTTTTTGTTTATGAGGGAGGAGGGAACACCTGACATTGATAGCATTAATTGAAAACCATTTTTTAACATTGATGGGTTCCTTTACTAAATAACTCCTGGTTAAACAAAAGATCAGGTGTCCACGGTCTTCAAACTGATTGAGTCATCACTTGAATATCAGCAAAATCAAAATTATCAGCGATAATGAAGGGAGAAAACTTGTAAACAAAACTGCAGGAGATATTTTGATGTAACTTTTCAAACTACTGCTGCACAGATGTAATGAATCAAGAATTTACACTTTTCTATTTAGCCCTCTAAAGGCACTATATTAGACTATGGGTCCAAGGCTGTATTGTACCCAACAGCTTACTTTACCTTTACTCTTGCAAAACACACTACTCCTGCAGGTGGGTTCATATCCTGTGTACCAACCATTAGGTTTAACCAGCTATGAACATGAGTCACCTGTCCTAATAATTACTTGATAAAAAGAAAACCTCTGTTATCAAATATGAATTCTGTGTCTGTCTGAGAGTTAGTTAGAGAGTTACTAGCTCTTGTTTTGTAATTTACAAATGTGTTGATATGAACTTAATTTTACAAAACAGATCTACAGATATAGATTATATTAAATTTATCATAGGGTGTTATTTTGACGTGACACGTGTGCTATAATCTAAGTAGGCAGCTGTTAATGAGCAGACTATTGAACGTTTTCACATTCTCTGTGTGTCTCTCCCTTTTTGTTTTTGGCTTATGTGTTAATAGCATAACACTGAATTAATTACTTTGTGAAGTGTGCAAATCTGGTTGCTGGATAAATCCCAGATATAATACAAAGTGTACGAGAAATCCAATAGAAGATACATTTCTGCTAAATAAACATAACTAAACAAAGCCAAATAAAAACAAAACAACAACAACAAAAAACATATGGAGATGAAAGGCAAACAGTGTCCACATGTGACCATTTAACCTTCATGAATCTCTCCAGCTGCCAAGCATACAATTATTTTGCCATTTGTATAAATGCAACTTTGAGTACAAAGAGTAAAACATGTATTGAAATATCAAAGTTATTTACAAAGAGAAAACAATCTAATATTTTTGTCTTTGTTATTATATTACCTTATTATATTAATTATTATTATTATTATTATTATTATTATTATATTACCATTATATTATTATATAACCTTTTCAATTTCAAACTGTTGACATTTCCTTTTAGTGTCACTATTGTTGTTCCATTACATAACATTTTATTGCTTTTATTGTACCATTTATCATTGCAGAGTGAATGCCAATGATTCACCAACATTTTTATTGTACTTTTCTCCCTGTGAGACTCAAAGCACTTTACAAATATACAAACATAGAGACATGAAAGTTAAGAGTTTCTGATGGTCAGATGAGCGAACTGAATGCCTGATGGAAGAGGTGGGTCTTCAGCTTTTTTTAGAAGTCTGTAGGGACTTACACACTCACTCCGCCAACAATGCCACATTCACCCCAGCCCTGTGATACCTCCCCAACCATGCCATATTCACGTGTCACATTAACAATTAAATCATGCAATACATACCTCCCCTCACCCTGTAGCACCCCCTCCTCCAACCATGTCACACTTGCTCTTTTTTATGCTGTCCCACTAACCCCCCAACCCTGTCTCATTCACCCCTTCACCCTGTCACACTCACCCTGTCACAGTTACCCCTTTACTCACAGAAACATACATTCACATACAAAAATACTCACTGTCAGACACACACGCTCAAGCACATTTACAGGTAGATAATGCCAGACACACTCAGAAATACACACAGGCAGATAAATACACATTGTGAATGTATGTCTGTATTAGTCAATATTTGTGTCTCTGTGCATCAGTGTGTTTGTGTGTGTGCAGCATGTGCATGTATCAGTGTGTATATGTATTTGTGTATTAGTGTTTATATGTGTGAATGTATTAGTGTGTGTGTCTATGCAATGTGAGGGTGGCAGGGGCGTATTAGCCGCGAGGCAAACAAGGCATTTGCCTTGGGCGGCATTTTTCAGGGGGCGGCAAAAAACGCCGCCCCCCAAATGCCCAAGGCAAATGTCTTGTTAGCCTCGCGGCTAACAGACATTCTGGGCGCTGGGCGGCAGTGCTGGGCGGGCGGGCGGCCGGCGAGGGAGCTCTTCCCCTGAGCGCTCTGCTCAGCTCCCTCGCGCGCCGCCAGCAGAGTGAGGCCGGGAGCCGGAAGATGACGTCATATTCCGGCTCCCAGCCTCACTCTGCTGGCGGCGCGCGAGGGAGCTGAGCAGAGCAGAGCGCTCAGGGGAAGAGCTCCCTCGGCGGCCGCCCACCCAGCGCTGCAGCCACTGGACCCCAGGGAGAGGAAGAACCCCCCCCAGCATTACCAAAGGTAAGGAGGCTGGGGGGGGGTTAAATAAAAAAACAAAAAAAAACCACTAGTGTGTGTGTGTATGTATGTTAGTGTTAGTGTGTGTGTGTATGTTAGTGTGTGTGTGTGTTAGTGTGTGTGTGTGTGTGTGTGTGTGTGGATGTCAGTGTGTGTATGTTAGTGTGTCTGTTAGTGTGTGTCTGTTAGTGTGTGTATGTTAGTGTCTGTTAGTGTGTGTATGTTAGTGTTTGTGTCTGTTAGTGTGTGTGTATGTTAGTGTGTGTGTGTGTGTGTGGATGTCTGTTAGTGTGTGTCTGTTAGTGTGTGTCTGTTAGTGTGTGTCTGTTAGTGTTTGTATGTTAGTGTTTGTGTCTGTTAGTGTGTATGTTAGTGTTAGTGTGTGTATGTTAGTGTGTGTATGTTAGTGTTAGTGTATATATGTTAGTGTTAGTGTGTGTGTGTGTCTGTTAGTGTGGATGTCTGTTAGTGTGTGTGTTTGCCTGTTAGTGTGTGTGTTTGCCTGTTAGTGTGTGTGTTTGCCTGTTAGTGTGTGTGTGTGTTTGCCTGTGAGTGTGTGTCTGTTAGTGAGTGTGTGTTTCTGTTAGCTAGTGCGTATCTGTCAGTGAATGTGTGTGTGTGTATTTAGAAGGCGGAGCAGGGGGGAAGGTTGGGTGGCGGTTGCGCGGTTGGGGGTGGCGCGGGGGGGTGCCTGAGTTTTGTCCTGCCTAGGGCAGCACAAAACCAGGATACACCACTGGAGGGTGGTATGGTATGGGTAATGCAAAGGTAAAGTTGCAAGCAACATATATATTATATGCATACATACATTTAAAATACATAGAGAAACACATATAAAATAATATACATGTAAAGGATTATAGAATATGTGGGGAATATGTCTTGACATTGTTTTCTTATCTGTAACTATTATTTGGTAAATAATTTTTTTTGAAACCCCTTCGCACTGGCACTTATGTATACATGACCGCCAAGCTATACAATCAAACCCTGCAATCTTGTATAAACGATTAGCGTAATTGCAATTTAAATTTGTTTTATTCCAAATTATTTATAAAATGCAAATATACAAGTGTTTTATTCAAATAAAATCAAATAAAACTTATATATAAAAATGAGAAATAAGCCTCATGATAAAATCATAATAATCTAAACCTGCCACTATATAACGGAAACAATATATCTCCTAGGAAGAGCAAATGTAACCAAACAACTGTGGATACAAAAGTGGGCTAGATAGACTACCCCAGACACCGTGCAAAAAAGCAACAAAATGTCTGAGTGTCTACCTGCCCCCAACCTAAGCACAGATGCAGTATACAATAGATACAAGAAATACCTTTCCTCTGTGTGGGCTCACATTAGGAGTGGGGCGTTCACAGAGGAACGAGGGGAAGGGGTAAACAGTCCTGCCAAAATGAGATGCCTTCGATCAAAGGCCTATTTAATCTATCATCATATATTTTAAATGCTGGAGAAATTTCACTCCTAAATAAAGGACTCAAATATGCCCCAGATAGATTGCCAAATATAATTGATTTGTTTAAAAATCTGAACCATTTTATTAGAAAACTTACAGTCACCAGATCATTTAACCTCAGGGATGCGAAGGGTAGAGAAGAATGCCCAAAGTTTTTAAATACTCCACAGGATAAAATAATTTTTCATAACCTTATCTCATTATTGGAGGAACAGGATATTCAAGGACAGAATGAAGACACAGCAAATATAGTAGAGGCTAATATTCCATCTGGATTAAAACCTCCCTCTGCATTTTATCCACAGGGAGATAAAGGCCCCTTTCTACAAATGTTTTACGAATTGGTCTTAAAAGACCTAAAAGTTCTCTGTAGTGACTATTTGAAGAAAAAAGATTGGGTGTGTAATAATTTGGAGATATCTGAGTTAGCAGCAATTACCAGTTTGAAGAAAAATCACAACCTTATCATCAAAGGGGCAGACAAGGGAGGGGGTATTGTCCTACTGGATAAAGTGGACTACCTACGGGAAGCTGAACGCATTTTGGGGAGTTTGGAGTATTATGAGATCTTAAGGTCTGATCCTACCCTACGCTTTAGAGGGGAACTGAGAGACAGGGGCGTACCTAGAGCATTTGGCACCCGGGGCGGATCCTATGCTTGGCACCCCCCCCAAAAAACCTGTAAAAAATGTTAAAGGTTTTCTTTCTTTTTTTTTTACAATTTGTAAACTTTGCAAATCCGCTGTCAGCCCCTCCTACAAAACCCTTGTCCTGCCCCGCCCCTCCTACAAAACCTCTATCCTGCCCCTTCTACAAATCCTGTACTGCCCCTGTCTACAAAACCCCCTTCCACAAATCCCCTGCTTATCCCCCCTTATAAAGACTCCTGTCCCAATACAAAACCCCCGCCCCCTTCTACAAAATCCCTGCAACCCCACACACACATTTACAGGCAGACAGTCACACACTCAGTTACAGACAGTCACACACTGTTACTGGCAGACAGTCACACACAGTCACAGGCAGACAGTCACACATACACATTTCCTCTGTGCGGCCAGTTTATCAGCTGTTTGCGGCCAGTTTATCAGCCCCCTCCAGCCAGGGCCGGTGCAAGGATTTGTGACATCACAATGCCCCACCCATATGATTTGCCATGTTAACTAACGCCAGTGCTGCAGTGCCGCCGTGTTTACATTAAAAGGCCTGCAGGGACAGGCTATAGACACCAGAACCACTACATTAAGCTGAAGTGGTTCTGGGGACTATAGTGTTTCTTTAATGTGAGGTAAATTAGAGCTTAGTGCCACGAATAATATACTAGATTGCCTACTTACAACCAGATGAGGATGATGATGGGCTCTAGCTGCAGTCTGGCTCCACTGGTCTGGTGCAGAACAGGCTCTCTGGAGGCGGTTTGTAACTGTGGTCACAAAAATCAATGTTCTGGGAGAACGGGAAGCAGCTCCATTTTTTGGGGGGTCCTTTACACAGCTCAAGGTCTGGGTCCCAGGGTCCACCTTCATGTTCCACCAATGAGTTTGTTCACAGGGGGTGGAGTGTGTAAGGGATGTCCTGATATGTGTGTAAGGAATGCATTGTGTGAAATTGTGTTTGTATGTGTAAGGGCTGCAAGGTGTGTTTCTGTGTATGTATGGGATGCATTGAATGTGTGTAAGGGGTGCATTGAGTGTGTGTAATGAATGCATTGTGTGTTTCTGTGTGTGTAAGGGATGCATTGTGTGTAACGGTTGCATTGCTTGTGTATGTGTGTCTGTGTGTGTAATGCATTGTGTGTTTTTCTGTGTGCAAGGGGTGCATTGTGTGTGATGAATGTCAATCTCTCCTCCCGCTCCAATTTCCTTCTCCTCCTCCCAATTTCTCTTTCTCACCCCCCCTCCTAATTTCTCTCCCCCTCAATTTCTCTCCCCCCTCCTAATTTCTCTCTTTCTCACCCCCCTCCTAATTTCTCTCCCCCCCTAATTTCTCTTTCCCCCTCCTAATATCTCTTCCCCCCCTCCTAATTTCAATTTCTCTCCCCCCCTCCTAATTTCAATTTCTCTCCCCCCTCCTAATTTCTCTTTCTCACCCCCCTCCTAATTTCTCTCCCCCCCTCCTAGTTTCTCTTCCCCCTCCTAATTTCTCTCTCACCCCCGCCTCCTTTCTCTCTCACCCTCTTTCTCACCCCCCCTCATTTCTTTCACCCCCCCTCATTTCTCCTCTCTCACCCCCCCTTTTTCCTCTTTCTCACCCCCCCTTTTTCCTCACCCCTTTCCTCCTCAATCCCCTCATTTCTCACCCCCACCCCTCCTCACCCCCCTTTTTCCTCTCACCCCCCCTTTTTCCTCTCACCCCCCCTCATTTCACCCCCCCTTTTCCTCTCACCCCTTCATTTTCTCACCCCTTTTCCTCTTTCCCTCATTTCTCCTCCCTTTTTCCTCCACCCCCTCATTTTCTCACCCCTTTCCTCTCACCCCCCCATTTCTCCACACACCCTTTTTTCCTTTCTCACCCCCCCATTTCCCTCTCACCCCCTCCCCTCCCTCACTCTGGCGTGGCCGAGCCTGTATAGTCAGCGGGTACAGGGAGCAGCCGTTTCCTGTACCCGGCGGACTAACAGGAAGTGACACTGAGTGTGCTTAGTGCTGCACTAGCTGGCCACGCTACAGAACCCACGCACTGGTGGGAGAGGAGCGCTGAGCGCTCCCTCCTGTCAGCCCCCTCTCCTCAGGCTGCGCCCGGGCGGTGCGGTCCGCCCTCATGGATGCACCGCCCGGGCAAAGCTGCAGCCGCCTGAGGCTCAATACAGAGCGCTCGGGCGGCTGCAGCATGGGGGGGGCGGGGGGGCTGGCCATGGCACCCCCCACCCGGCTGGCACCCGGGGCGGACCGCCCCCCCCGCCCCCCCCTTAGTACGCCACTGCTGAGAGACCTTATAGAATTGGCGTATTTACACGATGCAATTGACAAAAAAGAGAGAAGTTTTTTCCTCTCAGCTCAAGGAGATATCCCTATCTTCTATTACCTTTCTAAGGTGCACAAATCCCTTGTAAACCCCCAAATTCGCCCCATTATATCGGGGCTAGGTTTCCTGATTTCACCCATTTCTAAGTGGGTGGACTTCCATCTGTAAAGGTATGTTCCACACTTACCATCCTTTTTGAAGGATACCGGACATATGTTGTCCATTGTTAAGGAGATTGAATGGATGGAACATTATTGTTGGCTTACTATTGATGTGGCAGCTTTATACTCCAACATAGATCATGCCTTGGGTCTTAAAGCCCTCTCTTTATATTTGGATTTAGACCCCCTTCTCCCAGGTAAACAGTCTGAATTTATCATTAGGTTCACTGAATTTATGTTAAAACACAATTACTTTGAATTTAATGGGAAGTTTTTTGTGCAAACCAAGGGAAATGCGATGGGGGGGAGTTTTGCCCCATCCTATGCCAATTTATTCATGGGCTATTGGGAACAAGTTATGATTTTTACGGACCCATTTTGGATGGGGCAACTCGCCCTCTATCGCAGGTTCATCGACGACATCCTTATTATTTGGAGGGGCGATTGGAACGAAGTAGAAGATTTTATGACGTATATCAATAACAATCAGTGGGGCCTTTCCTTTACATATAAGAAACATAAATCCACCATTGATTTTTTGGACCTAACTCTTATTGGGGCTGAAGGAAACATTACCACCAAAACGTATCAAAAAGTGTGGATGTAAATGGGTATTTGCATGCTAAGAGTGGTCATCATCCCACGTGGATACAAAATATTCCTTCAGGGCAATTCACCAGGATCAGACGCAACTGTTCTTTTGTGTCTGATTATGAGAAGGAGGCATTAGTGTTATCCCAGCGCTTTGTAGAAAAATCTTACCCGTCGAAGAACATTTTGAATGCCTATTTGAAAGGGCTTAATCAAATTGTAGCACCATTGTCCAATGTCCAGAATAGGACTCTGTCAAGGTAAAATTTTCCCACTCCAACTTCATGTTCAGAACAGGAACATCATACAAAGGAGCATTTTATGATTCTTGAACTTTTGGGTGGGAATTATGGCCCTGTTGTGAAAAGAGCTAAATTTAATATTAGCACCAAAGAGGTTGGCACAGGTAGAACACCTATATTTTCTACGATCTTTAACAAGGGCTTTGATGATATTATTGAGATTCTCAACAAATATTGCCCTATACTGACCAAGGACCCTTGGTTGTCATTTTGTATCTCAAAGGTCCCTAGGGCTACCTTTAGAAGGGCCCCTAATTTGAAAAATATTTTAGCCCCCTCGAAACTATACCATCACAAGGTAGGACATCAGACAGCTATTAAGGGGGACCTAGTTAATAAACATTGTGGTCATACCAAATGCCTTACATGTGGTTTTATTTGTCACCAAATCTCTTCGTTTATCCCTTTTAACAGTACTGAGATTTTTTCAGTTCAATCATCGATTACCTGTAATACCTCTTTTGTGGTGTATCTCCTTACCTGTACATGTGGTCAGCAGTATGTGGGCCAAACGATTAGACCTTTGAAATGTAGATTCTGTGAGCATAGAACAGCTATAATTCGTACGGACAGTAGATCCTCGGTGGCCTGACATTTTGTAATTTTTCATGAAAATAATCCATTTGGCCTTAAACTTATGGGAATAGTGCATATCCCCCCCCATCAGGATGGAGCCAAAATGAATATTTAGGCTCAACTCCATGACACCTAACGGTCTAAATGAGGAGTTAGAACTGTTCTGAATGTCCCAGACATCACAATTGGGTTTCTATATATTTTTAATTTGTTTATTGTTATTATTTTTTATTTTTTGTCGTTTTTATTTTTGGACATAGCAGCAATCTCTACTGCATGTTCTTTGTACATTATATTTGTGTATTTGTTGCCTGACTCTAATATAGAGATAATCTAAATATTCATTTTGATTGAATAGTTTTATATTTGTTGCTATTTGTATTCATTTGTATGTACATTTTAGATACTATTATATTTGAGTTGAATAAGATTGTGAATCCAGTCCGGGTTTTCATGTGTTACCCTGGAGGCTATCTGTGGGGTATTTAAACCAGGTCTTTCATTCATCATTCTCCGTCTTGAGAAAGTCCCGTGGTAGGGACGAAACGCGTAGACGTGTTGTTTGACTGTCTGATCTTCTGACCTGCTGCTATCGGGAGAATTTCAAAGATATATTGTGAGTGCAAGCGGGAGTGTCTTTTACTTTGGCGGTTTCTTTGACGATTCCTGTTGAAGGCGGAATTACAGCAAGTCGTGGTGGGGATTATGCTCTTTATACATCGCGGTCTTTTTTGAAGATCCCGACCGCGGTGCAACGGCGAATTACTCTGGAGGATAGTTTGTGCCGCCCACAGTGTCTTATTACCTCACTGACTCCTCCGTGCCTTTTCCAGGCTCGTTTTATTTATTTTTTCGCTTTTTTGAACCTCGGTGGGGTCCCACACCGAGGAAAGGTATTTCTTGTATCTATTGTATACTGCATCTGTGCTTAGGTTGGGGGCAGGTAGACACTCAGACACTTTGTTGCTTTTTTGCATGGTGTCTGGGGTAGTCTATCTAGCCCACTTTTGTATCCACAGTTGTTTGGTTACATTTGCTCTTCCTAGGAGATATATTGTTTCCGTTATATAGTAGCAGGTTTAGATTATTATGATTTTATCATGATGCTTATTTCTCATTTTTATATATAAGTTTTATTTGATTTTATTTGAATAAAACACTTGTATATTTGCATTTTATAAGTACTTTATGTCTCTGGTTTATTAATAAGCGCACATACTTTTTCGATTTTTTGAGCTTATACTCAGTTACAGTCGCTGGTGGATGTGTGCAGCTGCTCACACTCTTATTGTAACTATATATTACACCTTTATCATGTTTTCTTTATTGCAAATTATGCCATAACTACAGTCAGACGGCTCACAATGGAGCGGCACAGGATGCCACAACAATGCAAGCCTCTGAAGATGAATACAGAGACTAGCTCTCTGTATCTAATACCGCAAGCCTGCCTTTCAATATATCTACAGCTTCTCATACACTCACAAGGCAAACCCTACTTTTATTCACTAATGGTGTTAGTGGGAGCCTCATGTTTGAGTTTCGCCTAAGGCCTTGCAAAGTCTAGAGCCACCCCGAATGGAATAATATGAAGACTATATAGTGCCTTTAATCTATATTTTAGAGATAGTGTCCTTGCATGGTGTAATTGTAATTGTACCCCTATAACATATATGACATACTGTAATGTTGTAATGTCATGAGATAAACATCTCCACTGCAGACATTTTAGACACTTGTGTATTTAAGGGGTCTTGAAAATCAGTCCCAATACCATTATCCCTGTTCCATCGAGCTTTACAGTAGGCATTATGCATTTTGGTAAGTATCCTCCACAACCAGATTTTTCCATAAAGTGGAGGGAGTGAAGCTTGATTTATCATTCCAGAAATCATGTTTCCAGTGCTTCGTGAGTCCAGTGTCAGTGCATTTTACATCACTACCAGCCACTACCAGCCACAGCATATATGTGAGGCTTGAGTACACAGGTGAAGATTCTGGGGGGCTGCACCAGAGCTAATACCCCCCCTAGCTGCCATTACAATGAAGACACCCATTTCCAGAGCCAAAGTGGGGGCACCGTTATTTCATTTTCGATAGCAAGCCAGTAATAGAGTAAGAGTCTTAGATAGATGCCGTGCATGTCAGAAGAGAGCGGGTATATACACACACAGCATCTGGAAGTCACAGAGCCCTGACAGAATGTACAAGCTTTCAGGTCTCCAACTTCCATGCCATTTGGCCACCAGTTATAAAGAGGAAGAGAAGAGCATTTAATTCAAATGGGGAAAGGAAGTGTAAGCAGTGGGCAAATGTAGAGGAAAAATAATTGAAGATATGGGCAAGGGACACAAAAGGAGGAAGAGGGCTATGGATAGGAAGTGTGGGTAGACGGAGACAAGTGAAGGAAGCGTGTATGAGAAGATGTATACAAGTAGAGGGAAGGTATATGAATTGTGTGGGATTGGGAGATATACATAGGGGTAAATGGGAGAAGGGCACTATTAGGGAGAGTGGCATACATACACGCTAACCCTTAATACTAATACACCACTGCAGTCACACATTGGAACTCCACACAAATATATATCTGCATCAAAATATGGACATTCTGCATGCACTTATGTCCAAACTGTAGCGAATTGAAATTCAAATGTGAGACGTGCCTCCATCACTGAAATATTTACCAGTATCTCTCTTGAGAGTCATTTCTGGATCTGTCCTTGTGTGTACAGCTGCTCAACCACAGACACCCATTTTACCAAGCCTCTGACAGTTTTATGCTGATGTGACTTCCAGAGGCAGTTTGGAAAACTGCAGTGAGTGATGCTACAGATGATGTTTGCACACTGTAAGTACTTACTTGTCCCTGCTCTCTGAATAATTATGGTCTACCTAGCTGGCCTGTTACTCCTAGATGTTTCTACTTCAAAAGAGCACAATAGCACTTACAGTTGACTGGAGCAGATCTGATAGGGCAAACTGATTCCTGGCAAAGGTGACAGTGTCACATCTAAAGTCATAAGGCAGTTTAGTGAAGCCAATGTTCGTCAATGGAGATTTCATTGGTGTATGCTTGAATTTATGCACCTGTTAGACATGGGTGAGGTTGAAATGCCTGAACTAAAAAATTTGTAGGAGCAGCAGCGGAACTAACGCTGGTGCGGCTACACCAGTGCCCACATGATCAGGGGGCCCATCAGGTGGCCCATGCACTTAGGGCCACCCGATGGCAAAAAAAATTTCAGGGGCCTGGTCAGTGCTGCGGCCCTTTAACAGCATGACCAGGCCCCTGTATTCACGACAGCCAGTCACTTCCTCCCAGACAACACAGAGCACTGTGCGAGAGAGACAGAGAGGAGCGTGGGAGAATGGGAGAGCCTCTGGCTCTCAATAGTCAATGCCAGACATCTGGACCACAGGGAATATACCCTCCTGTACCCCAAAGGTAGGAAACAAGAGGATGGCTTAAAATGTGTATATTTTGGATGTGTGTCTGTGTATCTATCTGTGTGTCTGTATGTGTATCTATGGGTGTATGTGTAGTGTGTCTGTGTGTGTATGTGTATTATATCTGTGTGCCTGTATATCTGTGTATCTATCTGCATGTCTATATGTGTGTCTGTGTATCTATCAGTGTGTCTGTATGTGTGTCAGTGTATCTGTATGGCTGCATGTATATCTGTGTGATTTCTGTATGTGTCTGTATATCTATCTGAGTGTCTATCTGAGTGTAAGCATGTGTCTGTCGCTGTGTGTCTGTGTATCTATATGCGTGTCTGTATCTATTTGTGGGTCAATGTGTCTGGGCATATGTATGTGTATTAGTATTTGTATTAGTTGCATTGTGTGTGTCTGTGTATCTGCATGTGTGTCAGTGTATCAGTGTATTGGCATTTGTGTCATTGCATGTCTGTACCTGTGTATCTGTATATTTGTCAGTGTTTGTCTACATGTTTATCTGTGTGTCTATTTGTGTGTTTGTATGTTTATATGTGTCTGTAGGTGTGTATGTGTGTCTGTATATATCTGTGTATCTGTATTTGTATCTGTGTGTCACTGTGTGCCCCGTGTATCTGTGTGTGTATGTGTATCAGTATTTATATCAGTGGCATTGTGTTTCTCTATATATGCATGTGTCAGTGTGTGTATCTTTCTGTTGGTGTATCTGTATGCAGTGGGGTACACACGACCCATGGTGCGAAAATTTATCCGTGGGCCCCCCCGCGCTTACTCTGCGTGGGTCGGGGGCTGCAACACATGGCGGCGGGCACCTGATTGCAGGGCTGCGACCCCAGTGACCGCGGTATGTACGCCAGTGCATGCAGATACACAGCGGAGGGACTTGGTCGCGCTCTGTCACACGTGTGTCAGTGTGTCTTTGTATCTGCAAGCCTTTACCTGTGTATCTGTGTATCAGGATGTGTGTCGTAGTGTGCATTTGTGTTTTCATTTGTATGTGTATCAGTGTGTATGTGTGGCAGTGTATATGTATATGTGCATACTTCTCAGCATTCAAACGCCAACACTACACACAAATACACCCATGCATTCAAACGTCAACACTACATACAGACACATCCCAGTCAAAGGCAAACATTACATGCAGGTAAACCACTGCTTTCAAATGGCAACAGTACATAAAAACACTACACACAAATACACCCCTATTATTCATTCACACATACTACATATAAAAACATGCTTACATTCAAACATACAAACACTGCTCAGTGCTAAATACAACCCTGCAAGGATGGGCAAATGGTAGATCCCCAGTTGGCAATGCATTGTGGGAGTTGCACAACAGACAGGGATCTACTTATTTTGCACCCTTGCAATAAAGGGGCCCAAAACAATTCTTGAACCAGGGCCTTCTCTATTTTAATTCCACCAACTGAATTATTGGTTCATATATGCAGTCAGTAACTGGAACCAATCATTAGTGCTGCAATTGAGAAGCTTTATGGCTCAGTAAAAAGCAAGGATGTCACTAGAGGCAACTTGAGTTTACATACACCCTTGCTCCATTAGACACAAAATGAACAACCCGTGACTCCCATGACACATTATTTAGATACAATGGGGCATATTTATCAATTTAAAAAAAAAAAAAATTAAAGTGACATTCAAATTTTATTATTTTTTTTTTATTTAATGAATATTTTCAAACGGTGATCAAAAAAAGCGACTGTTTTCTTCACAGCAAATTCTGCCACTTTTTGACAATAAGTATTCATTTCAGAAGATCTAATTTACAGTGGCAAAAAAAAAAGAGTGAAAGAGAACACTTTTCTAAAAAAAAAAAAAAATGGTAGAAAGATAAATCAATTGTGTCACCCAATAAATGGTGTACATTTATAAATTGTTAACTCTCCCTGAATAACGCCATGTTTCAACACAGCAGTATGATGTGGTGTGTGGGATTTCTGCCTAAGTGAATGTCAAAAACCATGAGAAACATTGCTCTTTTATCGATTTCTAGTGTATGTATCCAGCGTAACTTGGCAATTATCAGTCTTGTTAACTTTGACAGCTTTCTGTTTTTGCCAGCATGCACATTACCATGGCTTCTGCTTTCTGGCCTACTGGACATGATATCTGAATTGCTTTGAGGCTCTGGCTCTGCCAGATACCTTTCTGTGTTTTTGGACTGTTGATTCATATTGACTGTTACCTTACATCCTACAATCTGTTTCATCTGAGACAAGCTCCTGTTTTATATGAGTATATATTTTACCAGGGAAAATCTTCATCCAAAACATAACATCACCTCTAAACCATAAACACACATTTATTCACACCTACGTCATGCAAGATAATTTTGGATGGAACAAGCACGTCATAAGTATAATAATTATTATGATGGTAATGATAATAATAATAATAATGTAATATTAATAAAAACACAAAATAAAGGAGACTTGGAGCATAAGTAATATCCAAATGTACTTTGAAGTTTTTCATTTTATTCAAGTTTTTATTGTTTAAATAACATATTTGTAAAAATTACTGACACCTATTTTCCACATTTTAAAAGATGTCCTTCAAATAAAATATAAATGTTGCCAATGCTGTTGTCACTATGCACATACACTGGTTTTTTTTTTGGTTTTTTTTACAAACCCTATGTTGTTGTCTTCCAAATAGTCTTAGCATCTCTGTAGCACCGCTAATCCAACAACTACCTCGCCTTGGTTGAGTCACACACAAGTCCCGAAGGCTATGCAAAGCAAATCTTCCTTAATAAAGATTTGGAAGGAGAGGAAAAAGTAACACCTCTATGAAAGCTCATGAGTTCTACAAAAATGTAATTCATGCACATGTTTGATTTTATTTTAACATTTTACAAACGTAATTAGCAAACATTTATACCACATTAAACATCTAATTAGTACATGTGAAAAATCACATATATTGAATAATTTCAGTTTAAGGACCACTAAAGGCACCCAGACCACTTTATAATAACGAAGTGCTCTGTGTGCAGTGGCACTGTAGTTTTAACGCTGCAGTGTACATCATTGCATTGTAATAAAAACTGCAATATTTTCAATGCAGGCTTACTACATCTCTACTAGCTGTTTTCCAGACAGAGTAAAACTCTATGTAGCACTGAGTTTTGCCATGCATGCACACTAGCCTCTTACTGTTTCCCAATGAGGAAACATTGTATTGGCTCTGATCATCAAAACTGAAAATCTCAGAAAAGGAGGTGAAGTGGAAGAATTGAAAAACCATAGGCACAGTGGGGTAACTGAAATAGACATATTAAAACTATGGCGTTAGCTATATGTTTGTATATCAAATCCTATAGTGTTCCTTTAAAGGGACATTGTCATCATTATAACAATATATGCAGAATAAATAATGGTTCAGGCACTCTGGGATAACAAGCTTGAGAAATACCCGGTAAGGTCGAAATAGTGCTGTTTTTGCCCCAATAAAGCTGCTATATTTGTTTTCCTGGACTGCCTGAACCGTTATTTATTTTGCATATCTTGGAAGGGAGGCCTGGCCAGCCCTGATTTCAGAGCACCTGGGTTACTTGGTGAGTGCACTATCCAGTACGTCTCATCACTATAACAATGACTTCTCATTGAATTGTTTATAATGCCTGGGGTCGCCTAGAAATATCCCTCCATTGCCTTTTAAACCATTTTTGTGCAATCTAACTTTAAATTAGGGTCTCTGGCTTCCCATAGCTCTGCCTTTTCTGAAGGTGTGGCTAAAGCAGATATTACACACTTCCTTGTAGTCATACCCTTCATACAGACAAAGGGCATTGTGATAGGCTAAAAGTAATCATATGACACGCTCATCCAATCACAGATGCCCACTGGTGCCCAGACTTATACTTCCTCATTAGCCAAAGCACAGAGGGGATGGGCTTTCTGGGGACTCTTGTTTAGCATTAAAACATAAAAACATGTTAAATGCTGAATTAAATGATGGCACCAGGGGACTCCAGACACTGTGATCTGGTCAACAAGATGAAGCAGATACAGTGCTTACAGTGTCCCTTTAATATTTGTATAGACAAATTAATTTCCAATATTGCTGTTAAATCTCAGCGGAAACCTGTTGTGAATGAATACTAACAGCCAGTATATATTTGTGGCCAAAAAATACTGATTGCATCCAACCTCCTGTTTCCTGCTAACCGTTATCCAATTTGTTACAAATTATATACTTATAGTGAAGCATACACTAGAACTAGAGTAGTCAAGCATAGCTTTTACCTTAATAGCTAATATCAAATTGTGTTAGTAATTGGGACCAAAGGTGTTGTTATGGGTGTTATGTTGGCTGCAGCCCTGGATGTGGGCTTCTTTAGCCTGGATCCCTACATGTAGTGAAGGTGCAGTAGGATCCTAATGTTTTCTCTTTTTTATATTTTTACATCAGGCAAGTGATTCTTAAAGCAACCTTCTGACAGATATTACTAGCTATTATGGGTATGATCCACATTAGTTGACATGCAGAAGACCAGGGCCAGGTATAAGGGTTACACTGTTCTCTTTCTCCGTTGCTTAGGTAGTTTGGTTTTGCATGATTGCATTAAATACACAACAATGCAGCACGTTCTGCTTTCTAGTTATCTTTTTCATTGATATCCAGGCTGGTATAGTTGGTTTGTGTAAGATATGGCTCCTAGGCTGGTATCTTATGGCATGGCATCATCGATTTTGATTTCGAATCAAGTCCTGGGTATTTCTGGAATCCAACAAAACCTTTGGAGGGCATTTGCTGATAGCAGACAACCACCAGGTATGATAAGGCCAACATGTGTAATGGTAGCAAGGATAGGACTGTATAATTGGTTGGGAACAGGAGTATAGTCAGACAAACTGGGTACAAGATAGAATAGATAGATTCTGGTAGTACAGCCAAAAGAAATGCTTTTCATCAATGTGGAGGGCCCTAGAACAGCCTATTGTTGATTAGTAATGACCCACCTAATGGTCCAAGGCTCCTTCCAGTTCTCTTCTTATTGCAACAGACTAATGTGATGGTTCCAAAGTTAAAGGTTTACTCCTACCCCCATGGCTGCTTCACTGATTTAAAGTGATCATGGTACCTGGAGTCAGTATGTATGTGTATGTGCTGTGATTTAGTATGAAAAGCCACACAAGCAGTGTGTATTAACACTTCTTCTGAACAAGAGTTGTGAGCAGTCTAATGTGAATTCTGTGCAAGTTTGGCATCTGACGCCAGCACACAGTGCATCTGCATGCTGGAATCAGACCGCCAATGGTGACATACCTTGTCCATGCTGCTCTTGTCCTCCCTTCACTCTACCCTCCATGACATCTGTCCCCCTCTGGTGAACGAAAATGACTCAGCTGAGAAGTATCTGGTTGGAGGGAGAATTTGACCTCTGCACATTTACATTTTTTTGAAAAGTTTTTTGATGAAAACAGTGTTTTCTTAAAAAACTGTTTTGTGGTTGGAGTAACCCTTTCATAAACTCAACTCTAACATTTGAGATTATGCAAAGTATATATTATTTGAGGACCAGAGGGATCTCTCTCAGATTATGCAGACATCAAGGAAGAGCTTAATTAATAGCCAGGTTGTGAATATTTAATTTGAGATGAGTTTAGTAAATTAAGCTGTTTTTAAATATTGTCTGTTAACCCCTTAAAGGGACACTCCAGGCACCCAGACCACTTCTGCCCATTGGAGTGGTCTGGGTGCCAACTCCCACTACTCTTAACCCTGCAACTGTAATTATTGCAGTTTTTTATAAACTGCAATAATTACATTGCAGGGTTAACTCCACCTCTAGTGGCTGTCTACTAGATTTCCCCATAGGAAAGCATTGAAAAACTTTTCAATGCTTTCCTATGGGGAGACCTAATGCGCGTGCGCGGCATTGCCGCGCATGCGCATTAGGTTTCCTCAGCCGTCGGGTGGGATCAGTCTCGCCCACCGGCTGACGTGATTACTGGGAGGAGCGACGCCGACCCAAAACCACCGCCAAGGGACATCGGCGGGGTCTCAGGTAAGTGCTTGAAGGAGTTTTCACCCCTTCAGCTACCTGGGATGGGAGGTGGGAGGGAGAGGGTACCTTCAGTGCCAGGAAAACAGATTGTTTTCCTGGCACTGGAGTTTTCCTTTAAGGGCAAATGACAGATGAGATATGTCATGAAAGCAAATGCTTTGCCTTACCTCTTATCCAGAAAGGTTTAAGTTGTATCTTATATTGCCTGTGTTTTCAGAATTGTGATCTACATTTTCATCTAGCCTGTATTCCTCCAGATGTTACATCTCTACAATATGGTATTAATGGGAAGCTAAAAATATTTAAATACCCCGTACTTCTTTCCAGCGACTGGAAAATCCATTTAATTTGAGTATGAAACCTATAATTTTGACTATAACTATACGTGCAGACAGTTATGTAAGACTAAATTAACTTTGCTTTTTACTTTGCAGCAAATTTTGTAATGTTCCACTAGAGTCATTACTTTACTGAACTGAGTCTGGATTTCAGCCTGTTGAGCTGCAACGAATGGCTGAAATCAGGAAAGGAATGATGGAAATATGCAAATAAATGCGCAGACTCAACATAACTGGCCCTTATTTGCTTGCAAATTTTGTTTAATTGAATTAACAAAATTTGTAGACCAATAGTGACCACTTCTAATACAAACAATTACATTAAGATAACTAACAGCTTAAGAGAAAAGGCCAAAGGATAACTGCTATTAACACGTAAACAGCGAAATGGTAGAGTTCATTCACTGCTTCCACCCCCCTGACTCTAAGAATAATATGCCCCACTGACACATCCGGTACTGTATAGAAGCAGTGGGAGTTTACATTTTGAGCAAATTTACAGGCATTATATCAGTAACTGGTGGCTTCTGCCAGAGACACTTGTTCCTCTACAGACTGGTAATCATAACAATATTATAAATGAGGGTGAGTGAGGCTGTATGGCCTATATTTCATACTGCAAATTACATCAAAATAAAAATGTTTTTAAAACAAATGACAGTGGTACACCTAATAGTGACAGTAATGCTCAAAACACCCGTGTGGTATCCCCTATACCAACACAAAGAAATACATACAATATAAACACAATGGATGGAGCAATTATCTTGTTCCTCTCTTCTCAATTGGTTCTGTGGAGATAGAGAGGTATACAAAATAGTGCAGATGGCTAAAGTAATTAAATGCAAAGGAAAGTATGTGTAGATAAACACTCACAAGATTAGAGCCAATAAAAACCTGGCTCTAGTATGGATGGCCTCAGGATCTATTCCAGGGTGATCCAAATCCCTCTATAGGTGGTTGATAAATCCAATGGAAGCTGGTTCCCAGTAAAAGATTGTAGAAGATCCAGTAGGTAGAGAGATAAAAGTATAATTTATTAATAATGATAACATAAAACATTTAAAATTTAATAAATAGTGCCAAAACGCGTTTCGCCCACTGTGGCTTCCTCGGTTGGCTGTGTAAATGTTGGTGGGGCTATGTCCAGCTTTAAATGCCAAAATTCCCGGGTTTTTCTCCCTCTGGAACGCACCCTTGCGTTCCCTTACTTCATTGGCGTGCATTTCCTCGTTCCGGTCACGTGTGGGTTTCACTTCCGGGTTATAGTCTGTAATCGCGCGTGGAATGCATAGTGCGTTCCATTACCAGTTTCTTCCTTCTTCCGGTCACGTGACATCTTGATAGTATTGCCGGCTTGTAGGTGGAACGCAACATGTGTTCCACTCTAATGCAGACTCTCTAAAATGTCCTCACATATTAAACTAACAAGTTCATCCTGAAGTAAAGTAATATATTGCTTGTAAATAAAATGTTGCTTGTAAATAAAAAAGATATATATATATATATATATGTATATATATCATCAAGTAATGTGTCATACAAAATATTCCTTAGAGCATACAAATACAATAAAAACGATCTTTTTCCAAACAGTTTTCTTAAAGTGATAGTGCATCTTATATCATCAAAAGAATGTGTTATGCAAAGTGCGTCTTAGAGAATAACAAGTACTGTATATAATAATAAAAAAAATATAAAATATAAAAACATCCTTTTCCACATTTTTTTTAAAGTGGTAGTACAACTTATGTAAAATCTATATAGTTATATAAACTCTACATATCACTGATATATATATATATATATCAGTATAGATATGTAAAGTATGGATTCTATGTACAGTCCAAGAAATTCTTAAAGTGGTAGTATGATTTTTCGTGATGTTCCTTTAATCTGGAGTTATGGTGAAATTATGTATTTTATCTTCCCCAATAGGATGTAACCTAATATAACCTATGACCTAGTATGCCCTATTATAAATGTTTCTATATTTAAATGGAAGGGAAAATCTAAATAGCAAAAAATTGACTCAAAAGTAGTTTTATAAAAAGTAGCTAAAAATACCGATCTATTAAGAGCAGGATCCACAACCATAAAAGCCTTTATTTCGATTCAAAATATGTTCTGTTTGTTTGGTTGTGAAGCTGCTATTGACTACCATCTGTTTTAGATTTTTACATCCTCTATATACTATCCTTGGTTTAGGGGGTAAAATCTGTTTTAAGATAGGGTCGTCCTGTAGGATTGACCAGTGTTTATGAATAATTTTTCTTATTTTTGTATTATTTCCACTATGGTTACAAATAAAAGGAATCTTTCCAGTGTTTTCATTTTTCGAAAGTTTTTTCTTGTTATTGCCCTTATGTCTAATAAGTTCTTGTCTTTTTATCTTCTTTACATCTTCCATGCATGTTAATAATTCTGTTAGATTATAACCTTTTTCTACAAATTGTTCTTTAATTTTTTATGCTTGTGATATATAATCACTGTCCTTTGTGCAATTTCGTCTTATTCTTAAGAACTGACTTTTTGGGGCATTTTTCAACCAAGGAGTGTAGTGGCAACTTTTTTTTATCAATATAACTGTTTGCATCCACTTCTTTAAAATGATTCCTTGTATGAATGGCTGACTCAGAGATAAAAATTTCTAAATCTAAAAAATGAATCTGATTTCTACTGTATGTAGATGTTAAAATGATACCCCACTCATTAATATTTAAAATTTCTAAAAACTTATTAAGATGTGTCTCACCATCTTTCCATACGAAAAAAATGTCATCAATGTAACGGCGATAGGACACCAAGCCAGCGACTTGTGTATTGGGTAATATCATTTTCTCTTCCCAATATGCCATAAATAAGTTCGCATAGCTTGGTGCGAACTTGGTGCTCATCGGCGTCCCTGTAATTTGTAAAAAGAAAGAATCTTTAAACCAGAAATAATTATTAGTTAAAATTAATAGAATACCTTCTATAATAAAATCTATCTGTGCTTCTTTAAAATCAGATTTGTCTAAAAAATGTTTCACTGCCTCTATTCCCAAATGGTGAGGTATAATGCTATACAGGGAACTAACATCACTTGTTACTAAAAGATAATTTTCCTGCCATTCGATTTCTTCTAAGGTCTGTAGCATATGTACTGTGTCCTTTAAATATGATGGATTTTTTACAACTATCGGTTGTAACAATTTATCAATATACTCTGAAACCCTTGAAGATATCAAATCTATCCCTGAGATAATTGGTCTCCCTGGAGGGTTGTTTTTGTTTTTGTGAACTTTAGGTAGATAATAGAAGACTGGCGTTTTCATCTTCTGTTAAGATTCCTAAATCAACGCCTTTTTCAATATATCTTTTACATTTTTCCTGTATATTTATACTTGGATTTGTACTTATTTTCTTATATGTCTTAGTATCCAATAGGATCCTTTCTGCTTCTTGTACATAACTGTCGGTTTTTAAAACCACAACTCCTCCGCCTTTATCTGCTGGCTTAATTATTACATCTTTATCCTTTCTTAAATTGTTGATAGCTTTAAATTCTGGCAAGGTTAGATTTTTTGGAATTTATTTAATTTTTTAATCTTTTGTGAGTCCCTTATTAGCATCTTTTCAAAAGTTTTCATTTCGTCAGAGATCATAAATTTAGGGAAAAAATTGGGATTTTGGTTTTAATTCTGTTTGTTGATATTCTGATTCTCTTTCAGTAGTATTAGATAACTGTTTATTAAAAAAAAATTCTTTAGAGACAATTGTCTAATAAATTTATTAGTATCAATAAAAAAGTTAAATTCATTAAAATCTGCAGTGGGGGCAAATTTAAGAACATTCTTTAAAATATTAGTTTGTTCTTCTTTTAATGTTGATCCTGTTAAATTAAAAATCCCTTCCATATTTAGTTCCTGCCCCTCTTCTCTCTGCCCTGAAATTCTTCTTCTTCTTCTATTTCTCCTTCTTCCGATAATCTTGATCGTTTCCCTGGTGTTTCTCCTATCTGTTGGAACCGTTTCCGGTGGTGTTGGATTAGTGGTGGTGTTGCGTTCCACCTACGATCCGGCAATAGCATCAAAATGTCACGTGACCGGAAGAAGGAAGAAACTGGTAATGGAACACACTATGCGTTCCACGCGCGATTACAGACTATAACCCGGAATTGAAACCCACACGTGACCGGAACGAGGAAATGCACGCTAATGAGGTAAGGGAACGCAAGGATGCGTTCCAGAGGGAGAAAAACCTGTGAATTTCGGCATTTAAAGCTGGACATACCCCCACCAACATTTACACAGCCAACTGAGGAAGCCACAGGAGGCGAAACGCGTTTTGGCACTATTTATTAAATTTTATATGTTTTATGTTATCAGTATTAATAAATTATACTTTTATCTCTCTACCTACTGGATCTTCTACAATCTTTTACTGGGAACCAGCTTCCATTGGATTTATCAACCACCTATAGAGGGATTTGGATCACCCTGGAATAGAACCTGAGGCCATCCATACTAGAGCCAGGTTTTTATTGGCTCTAATCTTGTGAGTGTTTATCTACACATACTTTCCTTTGCATTTAATTACTTTAGCCATCTGCACTATTTTGTATGCCTCTCTATCTCCACAGAACCAATTGAGAAGAGAGGAACAAGATAATTGCTCCATCCATTGTGTTTATATTGTAAAAATGTTTATAGTCTGTGACAGAACACCCAGTCACTTATGCCCATACCAGGAACAACCCCGCACCTCACTCCCCAAAAAGGGGCAAAATCACTGTGACCCATGTTCCCTTTCCTGAGACTGAACCCCAAATTCCTGAGTATGCTTATCCTCAGGCCACCTACAAGATAAAGAGAGACGCAAGGACTATAGCGGGACTTACATCCAAATGTTAATCAGTCATTATACCCAGCTAACTTCCAACACGTTTTTCCCCTACTTAACCACCAGCCACGGGAGGCACTCTTTGCAGGGAAGGTACTAACGGCCATTATGAACAATCGCTCCCTAAAAGCCAGGGGGAGAGCCCATTTTTTCAACCACAGGAGCTCCTGATATTTGATTGGCCAAAGCCTCATTCATCATGGAACTCTTTTGGGCATGGATCTTCCTAGCAGCCAGTCAAATATTTACCCCTGGTGGTGATTCTCCTACTCTGCATGGATCCGAGTGCTTTTTTGCCAACTTTGGCACTCGGGTCAGAACTGTCTGGGGATATATAATATGTGAGGTTCTTGCTGGTTTTTATTATGTTTTTAGGCCTATTTTATGTTTTATGTTTTGTTTTTTCTCCCAGACACAGAGGCACCAAGGCAGAATCATTATTTTGTTGAATTAGGACCCCCTGCTGGAGGTCCTTGTATAAATGACTGTGTGGTGACAATAAAATCATCTCCCAGCATTAAATCTCGACTAATGTAGGGGCGGACGGGAGGCTATAACACTGCTATACACTACAGCTATACTGCAAGCTATAACCACTGACTGCTGCACTGAATGGGATACCAACAAGGGGAAAAGAGAACCTTGTGTGACAAACTCCCCTGTTCAAGTGAGTTTGCCACGAGCTCCTGGAGGAGCCTGCTTGCCAGCCTCCTACCCACAGACTATGGGCCCTACAGGGAAACCTGTAAAAGACTACCAAACTTGACCGACTGTTAGCACTGATTTCCCTGGAACTGTTTTGGGCATGGGGCCATGCTTGCTCAGTCAAAACTATAACTTCCAGGAAATTCCTGACCCCCTAAACTGATCTGGGTGATTTTTGGATATGTTGTTCACCCAGATTGGGGCTATCAGGTGATGTGACTTATGGGGATATGTTGGATTTTGGGGTACTTTCTGAACTTTATGAAAATGTACCTGGAGATAATTGAGTTACTTACAAGACTTTACTCAATTATCTCCTAAGCAGAGGGGAGGGATTGTGTGCTCTACATGGGCGTGTCACAGACTGTATGTTTATGTTCTTTGTGTTCCTGTGCCCCATCAGGTCCAGGGGGTGTTCCTCTGGCCTGGAAAATTGTATAAAAAGCCAGTGTGTCCCATTAAACTTGAGATTCCTACATACACTCCAAAACTGCATGTCGTCCAGTTTTTGGAGGGAAAGATTTGCTCCTGTGTCTGCTGTTCCAGCTTGCAGGAGATTCAACTGGGAAAGTCCTTGTAAGGACGAGAGCTTATTCCCCATTCGGTTACAGAGTTCCCAGGACTGAGTGTCGTCCAGTGCCTGGAGGTGTCAGAACTAAGTTTCCCTTTGGATCTAGGATGGAGGGGGGCAGTTCCAGGGCCCCAGTCAAGCTACGGTGACTGAGGGCAAGAAGTGCTGCGGTTTGTCCCCTGTTCCAGCTAGGAAGTGGTCCTTTGGCGGAGGTACCCAGTCGGTGTGCCGGGTGATCTGTTACACCTTGACAGTGATACTCAGGTCATTTTGTGAGTGGTCTGCCACATTCTCGATTTAGGTAGTGAAGTAGTTGAAGGTGATGGTTTTTATACCCATAATCATACCAAACCCCATTAAAAAAAAGAAACACAGAGGTAAATACATGGTTTAACCTAGGTCAACAAATATCTTAAATGTTGTAATCAGCAGAGTATTTACATGATTCAAAACACTCAACATTTTGGTGAAATCCCTTGATCTCTGGGGTACCAATTTTGGTTTTAGGATAAGGCATCATGGAGACAAGCACTGATGATATTCTTATGTGTGTAAATACTAATACATAAGCCTTCATTGAAAACCATTCACAGCAATATAAACGTTAAAAAAAAAAGATTTTGGGGGCGGGGCTGGACAGCCAAGATGGCCGGACGTGCTCTCTGAGAGCTCCTACACCAGCGGGCACAGAAACAAGGATTCTGTACAATCAAATACAGCCAGTTACACAAGGAGCCCAGAGAACGAGGCAGAACAACACGGGGAACGTATTGATGCAGGACAAGCATCGACAGGCAACCCCAGCGTCCGAACCGGCCATGCAGCCTAAACAGATGCGGAGCCTGAAGCATGGGGGAGGCTCCCCCAGCACGGGCCCCGACTGCAAACAAGAAACAGACACTGCCCTGCTACCCCCCCTCTGGACCGGTGGGGGATATCCCAGTCCTCGCTGGGGACGAATACCCCTGCCACTCGGCTTAAAACAGCGACTAAACCAGCGGTCAACCAAGCCTGTCAGGGCCCAAGCAAGATGGCGGCCCGAACGAGACCTGGTACACAAAGCACCCTTACAAAGCCACCTAAACATGCCCAGGAATTTTTTCACCGGCTCTGCACCAACCTATGGACACAATACCGCACCAGGGGACAGTTATTCCAACTAATGGTGAAGGAGATGGCGGCATGGATCCGCCCTGCCACCTGATGCCGCCTGTGCAGACACTCACACCGCGCCCCTAGAGCAGCCTCCAGACAAAGACGGCGCTGGGGACACGGAGAGCGGGGAACGAAGGCAAACTCCTCAAGCACCATCGCTCACCCTCGCACACAACTGAGCGGGACCGCCAAACAAACTCGACCCACTTACCACTCAGCAGCGCCAGCAACCTTCGAGCACTGCAGCCTGCAGGTCATGGCATGCTCAGAGCGGCCTACTGCGAGCAGCCACATCGACCGCCAGAACGGCGAGGCCTCAACCCTCATCCCAACCTGGAGCAAACTACATGGCGAGCAACAGAAGGGTAGTTGCCTGTCACGAGCCTATGAGCTGGACTGCCACCTGAAGCACACCAGCAGCATCGGGTGAAGAACCACAGCTTCCCGTTGACCAGATGCCAGCCTGGATACACAACAGGACTTGGGACGCTCTCCTATTGCCACTGCTAATAGTATACTCAAAATCATAAATGCTAGTTACCGTTAAAATCGTTGAAATGATCTAATACTCTATATAGTTTACCTAAATGACCAGCAGTAATCACCCTCATATTACACATAGCATGTAGTCTAACCTACACAGCAGAACTGTCCATACCAGCAAATAACGTTACATGCAAATTGTCCAGATGCATTCACTTTCCAGCTTGTTTATCTGTTTATTTCATTGTTTAGTAATATGTAAAACACTACAGAGGCATACATTCCAACGACTAGCACAATTCATATAATCAGCGCAACTGGCGCTAATAAACACACCTGCTGACTTGGAGTTATGGCATTTTGATAGCAAATATATATAGGGAGACCCGTGCCCCAAAAGCGTAGTGTATTTAAACTTAAGAAACTCAAGCCCTGACCAAATATGACTATAATATCAGTGTATTTGTACAGCTGAAACTGCAATGTTACAACTGCTTAGATTCTTGGACCATGGTTACTTTAATGCTTTCTTTAGGTATATAAGCTTGCCGATCTCACACGATGCCTCAGGCTAGTCGCACTGATTTAGCTTAAACCATATCGTTAATAGTTTTAAAAAATGTATGTATCTCCAACTTGCCACAATACTGTTATCATATGTCTATAAAAAAATTGAGCCTGCTATTGCTGTTGTGGCGACACAGGCACTGTTGTAACTACCTGCATACCAAAAATAAAGAATATAAAAAAAAAAAAATGTAAGCCAAAAGAGACAATTTTCCAGGGCTGCACCTCTTCTGTGGAACTCCCTTCCCTCCTCCATAAAAATTTCACCCAGTCTCCACTCATTCAAAAAATCATTAAAAACTCACTTCTTCAAGAAAGCATACCAATTAAACTGTTAACAGGTTTTCATTCTCCACCCTCCATGACTCCTCTCCTGCAACTGTCAAAAATTACCTATTGAGCCCTCAGCGAATACTTTTCTAGCAATTTACTTTGTGCCTCTACTTTTACCCTTTGTGTCACTATACCCCACTCGCTCTAGAATGTAAGCTCATTGAGCAGGGCCCTCCACCCCTCTGTTCCTGTACATCGAGTTGTCTGGTTACAATTACATGTCTGTTAGTCCACCCTTTGTACAGCGCTACGGAATCTGATGGCGATATATAAATAATAAAATAATAATAATAATAATTAGGACAATTTCTCCAAGTCAGCTTTTGACTATTTGGTCTTCAGTTGGACATTTAAGCTAAAATTGTCTTGCTGTGACTTGGCTTGACTTGGAGAATTTTTCCAAATCAGCTATTTCTGTCTAAATTTTGTTGCTATTTGAATCCACTTCAGTTTGGTTTTTATTAGTATTGTTTTCTCACTAAAATTCTCTCTGAATTTATTATCTAATATCAAGCTAATTGTATGACCCTTTTGTACACCCTTTTTTTATGGTTACCTAGAACTATTATACAACTTGATTTTAGAATATATCCTATACCAATGTTTGTTGAAGATGATGATGATGATGATGATATAATAAAATATTTGACCTATACCTGTGTGCAGTTGTGATTGTATTGTCATTGCACACTTATCTGAGAGTGTTGTTAGTGTTGTTCACAACTATTTTAATATTAGCCACAGCCATTGCATGTTTTCTTCAACATTCACTGAGAATAAAAATCCAGTTCTACATATGGAATCGAGCACAAATTACACTAGCACATAGCAGCCTGGTTATCTCAGCAATGCTCTATGTGAAGCCTCTGTGATTTATGAGGGTGACTTTGAATCCACCCGTTAATGTACTAAACGACCTGATTGCAGACAAGGGAGGAGATGAATATTGGATTGGGATTTTTGAATTAGTTAAGAGAATTGGCTTACAGCAAAGTCTGTGTAAAATAGCATGTCCTGGAGAGATTGCCTGTCTTACCCAGTCTGCACTAAGCAATGACACAATTAGGAAAGCAATCAGTTAAAAGCAGCTGCTAATAGTATGAAAGTGGCTTCCATTTCTGTGACATCATTTTCTCAAAGCATGTTCCTTTATGGTGAAATCTCAGCACTTGAAGGGACCCACCCTGTGTAAATGCTCAGAATTCACCATGTGGGATCGCAATGCATGAGACTGGAGTGGAATGTTATAACAGCTTTTCAGTTACTGATTACATCACCTGGCTCAGGTAAGGTTTACACTTTGTGGCAGAATGTTATTTTAATTTGTGAATAGTTACAGTGTGTTTTGCTTTTTTTTTTTAGCTATCAGGGTTTGCTTTTGGCAGTAATTGATAACATTTGGCTCAGCAGAGGTTTCTGAACTACAATTCCCACGATGCTCAGCCAGCTTGTAGTTTGCAAACTCGCAGTAACCATGAGTGCCCTAGTGCAGTTTCTTTAACTAAGTCTTAGACTGTTTTGCAAACACGATTAAAAAACATAACAAAAATCGATTTGATGGCTTCTCTTAACCATGAGTGAATTAACCTTTCCAAATAAAAATAAAAGATGATTCAGTAGAGTTTTGCACAAATGTCCAGTAGTTTGTAATAATTTTACAGTATTGTCAGACACATCAAAACAGTATTGTTTTACAGATTAAATTATATTTACATCACAAAGTTCTGTTCGATTAGGACACATTTTATTAATTGCATTGCAGTGTTTTTAGAGAATACTTCTACAGACTACATTAAGTCATTAAGTGGTTGGTGGCTAATCAAGTAAATGAATTAGTTGCCCTTGCTTTAATTAATTGATTTGCCTCCTGTGTGGCATTTGCCTTTAAGTGCCTTATGTAAAAATCTGTCATGGATGCAATATTGCAATTGTGTTTACTATATGTACAGTTAACTGTATCACTGTCATTTTTGTAGTTTATAGCTTTATTTTTACAAACATCCCAAGTTGACAAAATAATCAGGAAGAGCTCATTTTACATTGTACAGCGTACAGTTCAATTGTCTTTTGTTTTATGCAACATTAGTTCTGTCAACATGTTTGCTACCAAACAATGTATACACTGGTGCAAGCATAGGCAACCTTCGACACTCTAGAAGTTTTGGACTACACCTCCCATGATGCTTTTCCAGCATTATGGGTGTAAGAGCATTATAAGGGATGTAGTCCACAACATCTGGAATGTCAAAGGTTGCCCATCCCTGCACTAATGTATATTTGGTGATTTTATAAATAATCAGATTACATTGGTAACATTATATATCGTTTGTGTTTCATGATTTGTATTTTTTCCTTTAACTCTGAAATTACTGCTAGTGCCATCTCTTATTTATTAATACTATAACAGTGTATACATCTGTTAAAAATACTGACTGGATCTACAACATCAAAAAGATAATGGAATGTAATCAATGATTAAACAAAATAGTCTTATAAGATTCGAAATGTATGATTAAGGCGTGTACACCCCCTAGGGATCTGTTAGTACTACCAACACTGTAATTGCAAAAGCTCCCAAAGTCATATGCCTTAATTTTACGTTCTATTGAACCATGATGTTATAGATATTTGAAGAATGTGTATGCATTGTTCATGTTACCATTTATATTGTTGAAAAGAAGAGGGACACAGATAAAGGTGAGCACCAAATATTCTTGCCTTTATTTATGCTTTGTCTAAATCTGATAATGATCTAAACATCAGGGAATAACATAGAAGTGCCACGTTCTTTAAGGGAGAAGTATAAAAAGAGGTGCTGCAGTTTATCGCCACCTTTAACATAATATATGTGTGTGCCTTAAAAAAAAAAAATATATATATATTTTTGTATATTTTTTTTAATGTACATTTGTCCATCAGATTATCTCCACCACAGACTGTGCAGACTAACATTGGACATTCTAAAAGGAAGGCCTCGTGCATAAAGGTTAGGGTATATGATTTATGCATAAGTATGTGGCACATCTGGAGAACACAGGCATGGCATCAGTCACACTATTTTTTTTTTATACATGACCCCCATTGTGTTTTCCTTGACACAACACTTATTCATGCTCTTGGGCAGTGCATAAATAAACTGTATGAAGGAATTCAATTTACTAATTGATGTAATTAATTTTGGATTCTGCCATTATTGTTTTCCTTTATGTGGCATAAGAATTCAACAACGATTAATAAGTTAGTGTATATATATGTCATTATTATTTTACCTTTTATTGTATATTACACAAAACATTAATACATATATCGGACAAGAATATCATATACTGCAGGGCTTTTCATGTATCGCCCATCAACATGTGGATTTATAAGCACTTACAATAAATGAACTAGACTAAATACCAATTCATTTTAAACATTATGGATTGTTATTTTAAACATTGTTGTTTGGAAATGTCTATCTGATATCTAAGACTTTTTCATAGAGATACCCACAATTCCTTTGAGGGAAACACAGAAAGAATGCTTGTTATAGCTTTGTTCGTTCTGTTTTTTTGTTTGGTATTCATGCGCTATATACACTTAAAGGAACAGAAACCTGTATTCCTAATGCTATAATATTCTTTAGCCTAACTTATTATGTCTCCCCACAGTTCGATATGTAAAGGGTTAAATAATTTTTTTCCTTATCTTAATTCCAGCTACAAGACTTTCTTGGTGCTGGCTAGGTATCCTCTCACAACGTCATGAGGCTGGTCTAACCTAATGTGCGGCACATGTCACACATGTATTAAAGTTTCCCCATCGGAAAGCATTTAATCAAAGACACATATTAAAACTACATTAGGGAGCAGGAAGCACCTCTAGTGGCTATCTGGAAGACAACCACTAGAGGTGGACTTAACCATGCTATGTAAACATAGCAAATTCTCTGAAACTCTGTTTTAGTTCACAAGGTTAAGCAGACAGGGGCACGGCACACAGACAATTTCAATGAGATGAAGTTGTTTGGAGTGTCCATTTAAGCATTTTTTTTCTCTCTATATATATTTTTTTATTTTTGTAGTATTTTGTCAATTCCACTAATGACATATCACCAGGCATACATTATAATTTTGTGTTTGTCTTCCATCTGATTCCACGCACTAAACTCTGGAGCCCTTGGAATGCTTGTTGCGGTACATTTCTTATTTGTGCCTCTTGTAATATGCTGCCACTTTCATATTATCCTCTGTATCAGTGCCATATTTTTTCTCTCTTCTCATGTCATTTTCAGTATTGGTTTGGGTTAAATGTTTTGCTGCTTTTTTTAATTAATTAAAAAAAGGAGGATCAAAGTGGCGCTGTTTGTACCCATTAAAATTTACCTCCAATGTTCTTGACAGGAGCAGCTATTTAATGTGTAGAGTTTATAATCTGGTTTTATATACAAAAAATCTACAAAAGGAAATCTGTAAGAATTCTGCCACTTTACTGTACAACCTTCATAGTGTGTACTGTAACTATGGTTCCGTATCCTTCCATTCCTCCAAAATTCTCCTGTATAAATCTTTTAAGGGACACTTGAGCACATGGGCGGACACTGTTGTACCCGTGCCAGATTTTGGAATTTGTGCTTGGCCTTGTTGAAAAAATGCATTTCTCATGTGCATTAAGATGTGGTTCATTCTGTTGAGTGACATCCCAACTGTGCTTGCACATTAGTGGCTGACCCTTCCACACCATAGTTAATAGCAACTTCTCTCAGACACAACACACTTCCTTTACTTATACCTTAGAGCAGGGGTAGGCAACTTTTGGCACTCCACATCTTGTGGACAACGTCTTCCCTGATGCTTTGCCAGCAGTATGGCTGTAAGACCATTATAGGAGATGTAGTCCATGACACCTGGATGGCTGGAGGTTGCCAACCCCTGCCTTAAAGCCTCGATGTTCTAACATTTGGGGGTCAAGACAGGTGCTATCCTAAGGTAAAGTACTGAATAAGAAGTTATGATTATGAAAATTAGTAGACCATCTCTCAGTATTTTGTCATTTGCACCCAAAATCACACCTGTTTACCCTTGATTAAACTCCCCCTTGATTAAAAAAAATTCCTTGAAGATTCGTCTCCAACACATTTAGTGTATATAGTATACACTGTCATTATCGTAATTGAGAACTTGCCAAAAAGAGTTTTACCTAAAACCTTTTTAACTTTTGGCTAAGGCAGTTGTATTCCTGGGGTCTTCTTGGGATGGGGAGAATTTGTCCAAAATATCAGCCCATGCCTTGTTCTGCTCTACCAGAGATTATTTAGCCCTGCAGGGGCAGAGGGACTATACAGTGTTATATATACAGCTTTGTATTCCTAACACTATAGTGCTTCATTAAATGTTATCAGGTGTGGTTATTTCTAGATGGGATAAGTATTGGTGTCAAACTGTTGGAATAACTTTTATAAAAAAAAATGGTTAAATGCACAGTGGCACAAATACAGTATCATAATTAGTTGCATGCAAATAAAGGGGCAGCAACTATAAAGAAATATGTTTATGACTTCAATGCATAAGCTCTGAACTCTGCTTCATGCATTGTATATCCTTTACTGCTAACATTTCAGGTGATTTGCACAGTAAGAAAGTAATCATTGTATTATGAATACACTAGAAGCATATACATTTTTATTTTTTTCCTCCGGTTTTTGATAATAGGCATCCAGATTAAAGGTGCACAGTATCTCAAGGGTAACACAACACAAAGCTCATAAAAACACAACACACAAATCATCTTATGGAAATTAGCTAAAAATGTAAGACTTTATAAAATATGGCCCTCATCAACAGAAATTGCACAGAATTCAAATGAGCCAGCCTGGAACTCTAGTTCTGGGATGGCTGATGACACCCCAATGATGCTGCTGGAGTTGGAGTTACACATCTGGTAGCACTGGGTTTAAACTCCATATATGCTGCGTTTCACAGCACAATGCTTCACTTACAAACTCCATGCACCATGACCACTTCAAATCACTGAATTGGTCATGGCTCTTGGAGTAACCTTTTAAACCTCAATAGCTGTGAGGAAAGTTACAAGTAAAATATTGTTTTTCCTTAAATATTCCACTTACTGTAGTTCTGTATAGGATAACAGGAAAATCCATGCAAAACAGAAACACACACAAAATAAACCAACTATGGAATATATGAGGGCACGTAATGAAATATCGACAACAAACACATAGCAAAAGTGCTATAAGGTCTCTGTGACAAACACAAGAAATTGTGGTCACTAAGGGAGTTTAAACAAGTGTCTGTACCTAAAACAAATAATTGATGGAATCCTCTTATTAGTGCTGCTTTCAAGTAATAAATCCGTCACAATCCTCCATAGATACAGATTATATAAAGTATAATGCAATCAGGAATCATGCATATTTAGGTTCTCTGCAGTTACAAATAAATGTGTTAAAGGTTTCTTGCAACATGTACACAGTTATGAAATAAATAATACCTCAAACAAATCATGATTGGCAATCTCATAAAGGAAATAATCTTGCTCTTTCCCAAATACATCTTGCAGAAGTGACGAGATGCCATTAACCTCCCTGTTTCTTAAGAAGGTCTTGGGTGATACCCAAACTAAGAGCTTTGAGTACTCCAGTACCAACCAACCAACTCCAAATACAACGCATGTTCGGATAAGAGGATGCATGTTGGTGTTTCCAATGACGAATATCATCTTTTGGGTTTTTTCTTTCCACGATACATAAAATTCTTTGCAGCAGTTTTTTTTTTTATAAAACAGACACAATGCATCAGTTGCAATTGAAAAGTAATTTATCCATAATTACTATTCCTTTAGTGATAGGGGGATTATCATTCTCTTGAATTTACTTTATTAAAGGGACACTATAGTCACCAGAACAACTACAGCTTAATGTAGTTGTTCTGGTGAGTATAATAGCTCCCTTCAGGCATTTTCATGTAAACACTGAAATGAGTTGTATTGGTTCCCAATTAATTTTCCCGTGGAACACTTTGACATAGTGTATCAACATCGTGGAACCCCCAACCCCCTTCCCTCCCCCCGGAAAAAAAATGTGCAGTTTTTTTCATATGTGTCGGTGTGTGTCTGTGTGTCAAGGTGTGTGTATCTGTGTTTGTATGTGCCAGTGTGTGTATCTGTGTGTCAATGTGTATATGTGTGTGTGTGACACAAACACACACAGATACACAAACACACACTGGCACATAGTGGCACACAGATACACACACTGACACACAGATACACACATCTTGACACACATTGTGTATCTGTGTGTGTGTGTGTTTGTATGTATGTATCTATCTGTGTGTCAAGGTGTGTGTATCTGTGTTTGTATGTGCCAGTGTGCGTATCTCTGTGTCAGTGTGTATCTGTGTGTGTGTGTGTATGTATGTATCTATCTATCTGACACACAGATACATACACTGGCACATAGTGGCACACATATCCACACACCTTGACACACAGATACACATACACACCCTGGCACATACACACATTGGCACATACACACACATTGGCACATACACAGATTATGTATTCTTTATTCAGACACACATACACACATACACACACATTGACATATACACACAGTGTTATATACACACACTGACACACCCAGATACACACACACATAGGCACATACAAACACACTGATATACACTGGCACATACACACACACACACATACTGACATACACACACACACATACTCAGATACACATAGTGACACATACACAAACCTTGACACACAGATACACACACTGACACACATATACTCTCACTGACAAATACACATACTCTTTGACAGACACATATACACTCTCACTGACAAACACACATACTCTTTCAGAGACACACATACACTCTCACTGACAAACACACATACTCTTTTACAGACACACATGCAAACACATATACACTCTCACTGACAAGCACACATACATTCTCACTGACAAACACATACACACTCACTGACAAGCACACATACACTCTCAATTACAAACACACATATACACTTTGATAGAAACATAGAAACATAGAATGTGACGGCAGATAAGAACCATTCGGCCCATCTAGTCTGCCCAATTTTCTAAATACTTTCATTAGTCCCTAGTCTTATCTAATAGTTAGGATAGCCTTATGCCTATCCCACGCATGCTTAAACTCCTTTACTGTGTTAACCTCTACCACTTCAGCTGGAAGGCTATTCCATGCATCCACTACCCTCTCAGTAAAGTAATACTTCCTGATATTATTTTTAAACCTTTGTCCCTCTAATTTAAGACTATGTCCTCTTGTTGTGGTAGTTTTTCTTCTTTTAAATATAGTCTCCTCCTTTACTGTGTTGATTCCCTTTATATATTTAAATGTTTCTATCATATCCCCCCTGTCTCGTCTTTCCTCCAAGCTATACATGTTAAGATCCTTTAACCTTTCCTGGTAAGTTTTATCCCGCAATCCATGAACCAGTTTAGTAGCCCTTCTCTGAACCCTCTCTAAGGTATCAATATCCTTCTGAAGATACGGTCTCCAGTACTGTGTACAATACTCCAAGTGAGGTCTCACCAGTGTTCTGTACAATGGCATGAGCACTTCCCTCTTTCTACTGCTAATACCTCTCCTTATACAACCAAGCATTCTGCTAGCATTTCCTGCTGCTCTATTACATTGTCTGCCTACCTTTAAGTCATCAGAAATAATCACCCCTAAATCCCTTTCCTCATATGTTGAGGTTAGAACTCTATCAAATATTCTGTACTCTGCCCTTGGGTTTTTACGTCCAAGATGCATTATCTTGCACTTATCCACATTAAATGTCAGTTGCCACAATTCTGACCATTTTTCTAGTTTACCTAAATCATTTGTCATTTGGCTTATCCCTCCTGGAACATCAACCCTGTTACATATCTTAGTATCATCAGCAAAAGACATACCTTACCATCAAGACCTTCTGCAATATCACTAATAAAAATATTAAAGAGAATGGGTCCAAGTACAGATCCCTGAGGTACCCCACTGGTGACAAGTCCAAGCTTCGAATATATTCCATTAACTACAACCCTCTGTTGCCTGTCACTCAGCCACTGCCTTACCCATTCAACAATATTGGAATCCAAACTTAAAGATTGCAGTTTATTGATAAGCCTTCTATGTGCAACAGTGTCAAAAGCCTTACTGAAATCTAGATAAGCAATGTCTACTGCACCACCCTGATCTATAATTTTAGTTACCCAATCAAAAAAATCAATAAGATTAGTTTGGCATGATCTCCCTGAAGTAAACCCATGTTGTCTCTGATCTTGAAATCCATGTGTTTTTAGATGTTCATCAATCCTATCCTTTAACATGGTTTCCATCACTTTCCCCACTACTGAAGTAAGGCTTACTGGCCTATAGTTGCCCGACTCCTCCCTATTACCTTTCTTGTAAATGGGCACAACATTCGCTAACTTCCAATCTTCTGGGACTACTCCTGTTAACAATGATTGGTTAAATAAATCTGTTAATGGTTTTGCTAGTACACCACTAAGCTCTTTTAATAGCTTTGGGTGTATTCCATCAGGTCCCATTGACTTATTTGTCTTTACTTTTGACAGTTGAAATAGAACTTCTTCCTCTGTAAACTCACGTGTAATAAATGACTCATTTATCCTTTTTCTCAACTGAGGTCCCTTTCCTTCATTTTCTTCTGTAAATACAGAACAAAAATATTCATTGAGGCAGTCAGCCTGACCTTTATCCTCTTCTACATACCTTCCTTCTTTTGTTTTTAATCTAACTAATCCTTGTTTTACTTTTCTTTTCTCATTTATGTATCTAAAAATGTTTTATCCCCCTTTTTTACTGACTGTGCTATTTTCTCTTCTGTGTGTGATTTGGAAGCTCTTATAACTTGCTTAGCCTCTTTCTGCCTAATCTTATAGATCATTTTGTCTTCCTCACTCTGGGTTTTTTTATAATTCCTAAATGCTAACTTTTTGTTTTTAACTATTTTGGCCACATCTGCGGAGTACCACAGTGGTTTCTTGAATTTTTTGCTTTTACTGACAAGCCTAATGCAATTTTCTGTTGCCTTCAATAGTGCAACTTTTAAATAATCCCATTTTTCTTGGACTCCATTTAAATTGCTCCAGTCTGATAATGACTCCTCTACCCATATTCTAATTTTAGAAAAGTCTGTTTTTCTAAAGTCTAAAACTTTTGTTTTTGTGTGGTGTGACTCAGTCACTGTTCTTATATTAAACCACACTGACTGATGATCACTGGATCCTAAACTTTCACCTATAGTAACATCTGATACCAAATCTCCATTTGTTAACACTAAATCTAGTATGGCCTCTTTACGAGTTGGCTCCTCAACAACTTGTTTTAGAGACAATCCCAGTAGGGAGTTTAGAATATGTGTGTTCCTGGCACAAGTAGCTAATTTTGTTTTCCAATTTACATCAGGAAGATTAAAGTCACCCATGATGATAACTTCCCCCTTCATTGTCATTTTAGCTATTTCCTCAACTAGTAGATTATCTAACTCTTCAATTTGTCCTGGGGGCCTATAAATCACACCTACACGAGTTACTGTGTGATTACCAAATTCTAACGTAGCCCAAACGGACTCTATGTTTGCCTCACTAACTTTTATTAGGCTAGATTTTATGCTATCCTTCACATACAAGGCCACCCCTCCCCCTTTCTTGCCTTCCCTATCTTTCCTATATAAAGAGTACCCTGGTATTACTATGTCCCAGTCATTTTTCTCATTGTACCATGTCTCAGTAACAGCGACTAAATCTACACTATCAGTTGCCATTATTGCCACAAGTTCATGGATCTTATTCCCTAAACTGCGAGCATTTGTAGACATGACTCTAAGCTTATCATTTTTTAACACACTTGCTACAGGCACCTTCTGTCCTTCTTTTGGGGGACAATTGGATTGATGTTTTATCACCCTTTTGCCCCCCCCCCTCCTAGTTTAAATACATCCTAGCAAAACCTCTCAACTGCTCACTGAGAACATTTGTTCCCTTTTGAGAAAGATGCAAACCATCTTTTTTGTACAGCTTATCTCCATTCCAAACAGAGCTACCATGAGAAATAAAGCCAAATCCTTGCTCCCGACACCATTCACCAAGCCACAAATTAAAGTCTCTAATACGCATCCGCCTGTCGTTCTGAGTGTTATGCACAGGCAGAACTTCAGAGAATGACAGTGTGGAAGCAACCTGCCGTATATCATTGGCAAAAACACTAAAAACTTCCTTAACCTCTGAAACCTCATTGCAAGCCAAGTCATTTGTCCCTAGATGGACAAGTACATCCAATTCCCCTTCCTGCTTTGCTTGCTTAACAATATTACAGATACGTCTCCTGTCTCTGTGAGCAGTAGCTCCGGGAAGACACCTCACAAGACCACCATTGTCCATCTCCACACCTCTTATAATGGAATCCCCCAACAACTGCTTTCTATTAGGCCTCACCATAGTCTCCAAGCCGGTCTCCACAACACCACTAGTCTCAGTGCCTCTCTCCACAACACCACTAGCCTCAGTGCCTCTCTCCACAACACTACTAGCCTCAGTGCCTCTCTCCACAACACCACTAGTCTCAGTGCCTCTCTCCACAACACCACTAGCCTCAGTGCCTCTCTCCACAACACTACTAGCCTCAGTGCCTCTCTCCACAACACCACTAGCCTCAGTGCCTCTCTCCACAACACCATTACACTCTGAAAGTGCAGGAAATGAATTATGAAGAGCAACAGACTGTGCAAAATGCCTTTTATCCACAACTCTAAGTCTAGCAGATCCTACAGTAATCCATCTGCCTTTCCTAGCATGTCTCTGCCGCAGTGGCTTTGCAGCAGTTCCAGTCTGAGTTTCTTCACCAGATAATTTACAAATCTCAGACTTCAAAAATACAATCTCCTGTCGCAAGATAGAGAACTGTCTACAGATTATACAACAACCAAACCTCCAAAAAGTGGAACGTGAAACAAATGCATAGCAATTGTTACACTGAACTAAGTCTGCCATTGCAATTATGAGAATAATTTAAATCTAACAAATCTTAACTTTTTTCTTTATCCTCCTGAATACCTCAAATTACCTCCAGGTTATCTCCAGAATATCTCCAACTACACACTTAGAAACAGCACCCTCCAGAATATCTCCAACTACACACTTAGAAACAGCACCCTCCAGAATATCTCCAACTACACACTTAGAAACAGCACTTAGAAGTAGCACCAAGCTATATTAGACAAGCTAATGGAACCAGGCCTTATATAACTCCTAAAATCACCGCCCACTAGGAATGTTTAACACCTGGGTAGGCCTCTGCTTATTTGCAAACAATAGCTAATTAACCAGCAAGTAACTAGCTTAATCAAATCAAATGCCTTATAATTACCAACAGGAATTCAAACCTTGGGCAATCAGTAACCTTTTCCTACAGATGAATCTTACTTGTAACAGTAGAAAAGAAAGCTCTTAGCACAACTCTTAGACAGTTGAAGCTTCTGTAAAAATCTCCAGAATATCTCCAACTACACACTTAGAAACAGCACTTAGAAGTAGCACCAAGCTATATAGACACACAAACACATACAAACTCCCTACCAGACACACATACAATTTATTTATTTTTAAAATTTTACTCCACCCAGCCTCCCTACCTTTGGGAGTGCTGGCATGAAGTCTCTATGTCCCTGTGGTCCTGAGGGGCTGCTGGGCTGAGTGTGCAGTCCCTGTGGTCCAGTGGGGCGGCTGGCATGCAGTCCCTGTAGTCCAGTGGAGCTGCTGAGCAGCTGGCGTGCAGCCCCTGGGGTCTAGTGGGGCTGCTGAGAGCGGGCGGAGAGGAAGCGGTGATCTCCCTGCTCAGCTCCCTCGTGTGCCTCTTAATGATGCCTTGAGCCGAAGTGACGTCATATTCCGGCTCCGGCATCACTGCTGTTCGTGCGAGGGAGCTGAGCAGGGAGATCACTGCCCACTGCTCCCTCGCCGCCAGCGGCCATTTTGTTTTTAGAAATTTTGTCGGAACCCTGTTTGTGTTCTCGCGAAACCCTAGGGAAATGCTGTTAGGAAAAGATGCCTTAGAAAATTAGGAGATCTGGGCATCAGTCAATAGATTGTGTCCACAAGCTGATTGATCGGATGTGATGAATACTCAAAGAGGCCTCTACTCTAGATAGATAAGAGGGGTCAGCACTCCTGGTAATTAAGTTGTTTGCTTGCTCTTCTTACAATAGCCATTAACAGCAAACAAATCAATAAAGAGCCGCAACACCACATTTATAGATGAAGATGTTATTCTACCAGCAATATTTTGACTTTACTAGGTCTTTGTCAAGCCTGAGTTCCTATTACCACATACAGTTTAAATAGCCTTAATGACTTAGTTGAAAATACAAGCCCCACCCTTTGGGAGGGATAACAAAGCAGGTGATAGTAACCCAATTTTCACAGATAGTGTAATAAATTGCAGTAATAAATTGAATTATTACTCCTGGACCAAGTGCTCAATTGAGGTAAATCTCTAAGCATGCCAACCTGCTGGGTCTTTCAGCACACCAAGCCAGCCTGTCAAGTGCATTGTATTTGTTTGGAACAGCTTCTGTGACTAGTAAGGAAGCTGCTTACAGCCATATGTGAATGGTGATGGCTGATGGTGCATTCCCTCGTGTATTATTATTATTATTATTGCCATTTATATAGCGCCAACAGATTCCGTAGCGCTTTACAAAATTTTGAAGGGATGTAACAATAAATAGGACAATTACAAGAAAACTTACAGGAACAATAGGTTGAAGAGGACCCTGCTCAAATGAGCTTACAGACTGTAGGAGGTAGGGTATTGGCGGCCATCTTGTGCTGAGTAGTGCCATGTGCTTGTCTGAGAAAATATCTGATATTCACCTGGTGCCCAGGCTTCTCAGGTTTTGGCTTCTTGGTCTTGCAACCCATAATGGTAGAAGAGAGGGCAGGTAATAGGTCTTAGGGGCAGCTAATACCAACTTGAAGGCAGAAAAGGTAAAAACAAAAGATTTGAAAAAGATAAGCTAGTTTGTGCTCATAGAGAATGCACCCATTTGATTTAACAGCTAAATTCCACCTGGCCAGTCCATTCTTAATAACAGAATGGAATGCTCAATTTTTGTTTGCTAATGGTTGAATGGTGAGAGGGAGAACCCATTTTCCCCTCTTTCCCCCCCCCCCCCCATGAACTATTAATATAATGTTTTAAAGGTGCACAACAGCCTTTTTTCTTGAGATCTATTTTGATTATATTCCGGTTAATCCATATTCATATCCATATCCATATTAAAACACACAACAAAATCAGTCAATTTGACGTATTTAGTACCATCCATTTGGACTTTGTATTTATTTTTCAATATACTTTAGATTTCTTCAGCTGTGCTATGCTGAAGGAAATTTGGCATCATATAGCTGTAGTAATGTTATCTATAATTTAAAGTGAACCTGTAATGAAAATTTCCGCTTATCTTAAATCACTCCCACATATATTAAATACACCATATATCACAAAGATACATGGTATATTCAATGTAAAATATAGAGGTTTACTAATTTTTCCTCTGTTCCAGCACCGCTTTGTGGGTGTTACTCTTTTTTTTACCCTAATCTTTACATTTGCTTGCAAAACTGCTAGAACAATGTATTGACAGAATCTTATCCTCAATCAAATGACCATAAGTTGTTTGGGGAATGACAGCTCACTTTTAAATGTAAACTGCTGTAAAACCACCTTCTTCTACATTGCTGTATTTCTCTTCTGACTCCTATTTAATTAACAGTGCTTTGTATGTAAGACAAAAGCTAGGGTGGGTTTTGCTGCTTGGAAAGAATAAGCTATTCTGTGCTTGTGAGTAATTCTGCAATTTTGACCTTCCTCTTCGAATAGCCCATTAACTGATGTAATGTATGGGCTGAAAAGTTCAAATACTTGGAATATACTGTCATACTCGTTTCCAAAACTGTGGTCTAAACATATATTTAAATTCTAAAACTAACTGTTTTCCATCAGTACTTTCAAACTATCACATCAACAAGTTAGCTGATATTTTTTTGGATTCTTCATCTGGCAACTAACTTGTGGTTTTTGCCTTGTGGAAATAATTATGTATTAAGGTGGAATAAAGTAAGTAGTTCTGCGAGTTTGCAAAGGAACATTGAACATGCTACCTTTAATTTTTAGGGCATAAATGTATATTCCGTTTGTTTCAAAAATTAACTATTGAAGGAGCTAGGAGCACCACAGATCCTTGAATTGTTTTGTTTGTGATTTACTGGGTTATTCACGAAAACGAGAATTCAAAGTGAATTTCTACTTTAAGGTCAAAATAATCATACTGCAAATTTTGTTGTTCTCTTTCAGTTCAGCTCTTCTGGTCTTAAATTTTATTTTCACTTTGAATTCTCTCTTTAGCAAATAACCAGTTAATGTTTATGTTATGGCACTTAAGTACGCAAAAGTAAAAATGATCTTATATAATATGGTTTCATACAGCTGTTTACCATAGTTATATAATTGCACTAAATAGAGATTGTATAGATAAATTCCAGGCCATATGAGACTGAAACCTAATTAAAATAAGAGAGTATAGATACCTCTCCCCATCCCTAGTCTTTTGGGTTCCTGTCCTATTCCAGTGGGAATGTATGAAGTCTATTATAGACTTATATTTGTTGTTTTTGGCTTACCAGGGGATCCTCATGCCTTTGGCCCCAAATAGATCAGTCTTACTTCCTTGGGAAGCTCAGGGATATGGCCTTGTAACACCCTGGATTATCCCCTTTAGTAGCCGAATGATAACTTTGCTGTAAGCCTAATTAAATGCTTCTAAAGACATCCTCACATTTCTGCAAAACATCTTAAACATTCATGTAGAACTTTTAACCTTTTTTCATCTCTGTGTTACTGTCTTCATCACTGTAGGAGCAACAGTATTTTTGGGGCTACAGCAGCTCTGCATTTAAGCTCTTTTATTTGTTTATTCCCTGAGGTACTGCAGTAACCTTATATTTTTCCTTTTTATCGCCATATATTTTACATGACTTCAGTAAGATATTAAATTCCATATTCTAGAGGGGGGAACTGAGGGAAACTAAGTCATATTGTGGCCATAGAAAATAGTGAGAAATATGAGTATTGTTATCACCTTAACCCCTTAAGGACACATGACATGTCTGACATGTCATGATTCCCTTTTATTCCAGAATTTTGGTCCTTAAGGGGTTAAAGGAACACTATAGCATTAGGAATGCAAATCTGTATTCTTTATGCTATATTGTTCCTCCCGCTATCTCTAAATAAGTTATCCCCTTCAAAGTAAAAAAAATAAATTAAAAAAATAAAGTTTTATTTACCTGAATCCAATACCGAGGCTCCCTTAGTGCTGCTGGCCTTTCCTTGCCCCGCACTGCACGTGCCTTCAAAATTCCCCATAGGAAATTATGGAGTCAATGCTTTCTTATGGGACTTCTGATCACGTGATCTCTAGTATAACAGCCACTAGAGGAGCATTTAATCCCACAGTGTAAACATTGCAAGTAATCAAAAACTGCAATGTTTTACAATGCAGGGTTAAGGGGATAGGGACACTACACCCTTGTGATGAAATGGTCTGGGTGACTATAGTGTCCCTTTAACCAGTCATTAATCCCACAATCTCAATCGTAAAGTGTCTCTGTCACTTGACTTTGCATATTTTACAAATACCCCCACTGGTGACATAGCCATATTTAAAGTGAATTTCAAAAATATAATGCCACAGCTCAGCAGAATTTTTCCAGTTTGCCCATTTTTTAAAATTTGAGATTCACTTTGAATTCTCACTTTAACCATGTCGGTGTTAGGAGGCCCAGAGGTGTAGCATGAGTAAGATATACTTGCCTAACATTGTCCACCGTGGGCACCACCACCTTCAATCCTCAGCTCCTGGCTCTTCGCCCACAACTAAAAATATTTTTGGTGGCAGAGTTGCTTTAATGCAAACAAAACATGTTCATTTTTTTTAAATATCTGATCTGCGTGTCTGACCCCTGCTATCTTGCAGTGATGACATTTTGGGTGTAGTGCAGATAAATATCTGTTGTGTGTTTCTGTTGTTACAGTATTTATTTGTATTTTATCTGCATTTTAACAAGGAATTTTTAATATAAGTTTGGTAATATTGCTTCCACACATTACCTCATGAGAGGTGTTTGTGGTGTTAGTCCTGCTCATGCACAAAGGCTTAATAATGCACATTAATGGCTCATTAGCAGCCATTAACATAGTTTATAATTATTAAGAAATATTTGGGTTTGGTGAGAAAAAACAGACTGTCATCCAAACAACCCACTCCAATAAGCAGTGTGTACCATCAGGAAAAATTTCAATTTACATTTTTGTTGTCAACCACTGGGCGCAAACTGTTATTTATTTTCTGCATTAGTTCAACAAAGGTCTGTGCTTAAAGGATGAAGCCAATATTAAAACAGAAAGGTTTTATTTAGTTTTAAATGTTGTAGTGATCCTTCAATCTAGTACATGCTTGATACCCTACATGAATTAAAAAATAAACTTCACTCACTTTTTTATACAGCATAGTATCACTTCTCACTGATGCTTTGCATCACTTTGGAGAGACTGTCAGTGATGACAGTCTCTCTTTTCTGTCCAAAGAAAATTGGGTGGCAATTGGTGGGAATGCACTAATCAGGGCTATAGACTGCTTCTCATAGGGAAGCATTGATTAAGATCTGTTCAAGTTGAATTAATCTCTCACGACTTAGCTCCACTCCCTTGCAGCTATGGCGGTGTTGCCCACAGGTCACGGCTGCCTAAAATAGGCACTTGTGCGGAAGCAGGAGGCAGACCGCGACCCCTGAACTGTGATCACATCTCCCAGGCAATGATAGACGCCTGGGAGACATGCATGATTGTTCCACGCCACAGGACAGCGTATCTGGAACCTAATTAGTGTTGAATAGCTCCCATGGCAACCATAAGTATTTGACAGTCCCATACACCAATAAGTTGTTATGGAGGCTTGTCAAGTAGGTGTGCCTTTTGTTTGCCCCCCTATTGAAACCTAGAACAGCTGAGCTTTCATTGCACAGTTGTTCTGTGTTACTTACCTGCTATTACCTGTTTTCTCCTGAATTCCAGTTTTACGTGACCTTGGACTGCCTTATCATTGCTGAACCTTTGCTGCCTGAATATTTGACCATTGGATTGCCTGACTTTGCTTCTGTCTTGCCCCTACCGGATTTGTTTCCCTCTGACTTTTGTTTATTATCATCATCCATCTGCAAGTATTGCATTTTGAGTTTCATACAATGACACGTGACATAACCTCTTGGAACCCTGGAGAAGATCCTTGATTTCTGTATCCACAGTGGCTGTCTTCAATATCTCATACACTGGAAGGAACATGACCCGGAAGAACGATCATGGGAGCCTTCCATCCATACATCGCTTGGTGCATTCCTTTCATCTCGGCCATCCTGGACATCCCACTCCTGTACACCTCTGGAGGATGTGTTTTAGGAGGGGGTATTGTCAAGTCTTACTTCCGCTCCCTTGCTGCTCCAGCGGCGATTCACACAGGTCGTGGTTTCATATGATCACACGTGACAGAATCCGGAAGCTGTCTGCATGACTGCCAGTTGGGCATTCCCAAATTGTATCTGTAGGGTGCTCCAATTTTTTCTTGAAATCGACACATTCATGAATTCAGGACAAAGAGAACATGCAGCTAGCAAGCTGTAATTCAGGGTTTGGATTGTCTCTTTAATTGTATTGAAGTTAACAGCTGAATACAAGATTCATACATGGTGTTGTTTTGTCATATGAATAACTGTTTTCACCATTTGATACTGTGTTGACAAAACAGTTTGCAAAGACAGGAATACCCAAACAACACACTTAATCCTTCATCTGCACATTAAACGTTTTCAACATAATTGAACATTCTGTAATCGTATTTTTGCCAACATTGTTGCACATAGTAAGAAAACAGGTTAAACTGATTACCAAACTAGAATTGTATACAGTGTTGTGTGTCCATCATATCTATTCAAATATATAAGGTGCATTGTTTGGTTAATCAAACCATCATTGAAAAGTCAAGTCTCAAAAACTGTGAAAACAATCTTTATCATTGTCAATCTCGCAATTTTAAAAGGGCTGTATTCTGAGTTCTGAACAATCGTGGCAGTCACTGTAAGACATTTTTGAAATATGAGAGAAATAAAAGCTTTGCTAAGCAAAAATCTGCAGAAACATTCTCTGTTCAGGAATACCAGAAGACTACCAACGTTTGCCAATAAAAATAATGGACTTGAAAAGAGGAAGAAAGCATTGGTTGGGCATGAATAGAATATTTATACTCCTTTTGAAAATAGAGGAAGTCCTTCATGTTTAAATCTTACAAGGTATCATTGAAAAAAATATGCCACCAAGACTTTCAGATGTATATTTTTTTAAGTGTATTACTACATTTAGTATGGAAATTATGGGATTAGGCAAATAATGATTTATAGGACACTATATCTACTTTTTGATTGCAGTAGGATACTCCTCCATGATAAGTAATGTCCAAATTCACATCACGGTACATAGGATCTTCTAGAAAGAAGCAGGAAATTACTTTTGGCACGCCTTTCTGTTATCAACAAATTATAAAAAGTTTTCGCCCCCTTTATTATGATGGCACCTTAAAGGCATCCTCATTGCTGTCCATTTGGAGGATGAAACACATATAAGTTGCTTCACTTAGGGTTTTTCAGTAAAGGGAGAAATGCAGTGAATTCAAAGTGAAAGTCAAATTTAAGACCAACATAGCAAAACTGAAAACATAATTGACCAATAATTGGCCTAATTTTTTTTAATTCACTTTGATTTCCCAGGAAATTTTACGTTAGTGAAAATCCCTGCCTGTGGCACTATGCTTCCATAACACTTTTGAGACCTGTCTGGGTCCATAGGATTGTTGTATGCACTGAGATTTCTCCATGGATGCATCTTGTGTATGACCAGACCCTCAGGAACACTATCTTTACACTCATTCTGCAACATACCCTATTGGGGGCAACTCTGGCAGATTATTTATTTATTGTCCCAATGACAGTGAATAAAGAGACTGTTTCTACAGTATGGAGTGGTTATTAGACTTTCTTCAGATTGCAAGACTGAGCATGTGCTTTCTGTGGGGGTCTTTGTGTTTGTTTCTTGGCCCCTTTATGGACTTCTGATGCTATTGCATTGTATGCTACATGTTCTTTAATTACAATAGTATCCATTATTAGAGGGTTCCATTACTATGCAGAACTCTTCCTGTTATGCCAATGGACACGTTGATATATTTCCAATCAAAATATTCCAAGTGCTGCTGGGGCATGGTTTATAAAAAGTAGGAGCGAAGTTAGAAGTGCAGGGGGATGTTAGTGGCTATGGAAGGGTTTAGTAGTAGGGACCCAGCTATCAAATTAGACGTTTTTCAATATTTAAATATTTTGAGGAATAAATCATAAAACACACCTATTGAGAAGGAAGTATTCTACATCTCCCTTTAGTGCTGTTTGCTTACCATTAATTTTCTCAAGTTTCTTCTGCTTTTGGTGCTGTATGTCTGTGGTGTGGCTTTGATTGTTGTGTGTGAGGTGGCTGTGTGTGTGAGAGAGAGTGCCATTAGATTTTTCGCTAATTATTTAAAACATATATAATATATATATATATATAATATGCACTTTTTGCCCACCTTCTGGTGACCAGAGCTTATGTTCGTATATGGTAAGAGGTTAAATATTACTGTAAAAGCTCTTTTAGTCCATTGCTCCCGAATGACTCATTCACTATATGCCAGACCACGAGAGAAATCAAACTGTGCTCTCCACGGTGCACTCAATAAGCTTCCTCACAATTTTTTTTGAGCGGAAACAAGGCCACAAATATGCTGAGCTTAATTAACTCTGCACACAGAGGTGAACTAAGGAGTCTGGATTCTGTGCATCCAGGGCACCTGAGTTAGCTTGCCTAACAGCTTAGGTCCAGTGATACACTTTTTATATTTTAAATGGGAATGGAATCTATGGGTTCTCTAACGGACTTATGACTGTGACATAATCTCTCATAACTTGAGGTTTTGAAGCACATGTTATGCTATGGGTTAAATGAGATTTTGTTTTATTGTGTTTATAAAGTAATTGTTTCATAAAACCTCAGTAGGCGAGAGGTTTGGATGAATTTTACAATAAACATAAATAGGGCAAAACTGGACACAGAGTGGTATCCATTCTTACTATTTGCAGCTAAATGTCTGTGATTAGAACCACCAGTCACATTGTAGCAACATCAACATTGATAATGGATTGTTGTCTTAAACTTTACTGAATGGTTTTATCTCTGTCTTTATCATTATTTCACCAATCAGTAACTGCAACCAGTCTGCTTTTGCCACTATGCTGACCAGTCTTAACCTAAAGTGGGCTACCAGGAGCTTGTGAAAACCTGTTCCATTAAATCATCACCTTGCTCCATTACCTATAATGTCGGAAAACAATTTTTCTTGGTTATATGGATATGTTTGGGGTGAGATTATTTCCATAGCAGTACTGGATCTAAATCCACTTTGTTATGTAATTGTGTCATATAATTCATTTTTGCTTCATCTTTACATATTTCTGTCACTTATCTTTAGCTAGCCCTTTAAAAGCACACAGTATATATATATATATATATATATATATATATATATATATATCAAGACTTTGGACAAAAGCACAGCAGCATTATTCCAGAAAAAAATATTGTATGTTCTTTTCTTTTCTTTTTTTAAGTAATCCTACACTAACAGATATATTTTGCTTCAATACTTGTTAACTTTATCTGGTCATTATATTTTGTGCGTGTCATTTAATTTTCTTGCTTACATCTGAACATCTAAGAAACAGTCTGTCTGGATTTAATCAAAACCAAATGGGGATCCAAGTTCTCAGCCTAGACAGAGCGGACAGGAGGAAGTCATTCGGAGGAGACAGAAGAGCAGGGGGGAAAAGAAGCGATGATAGTTGACAGTTTTACAGCGTTTAGCTAAGGAAAGGGTCTCATACTAACCTTGTTCACATATTAATAAACTGGAAACATGTCTACAAACTCCTAACATGATCAATATAGAGATATTTGGTTGAACTTGCTGGAATCACAGACGTCAAAAGGTAATGTAGTATGCTATCATTGTCTTTCGATAAATTCTGAAATACCTATCTTTTCTTATCGTGTCATGAAACATGTATATATACACATTATTGCTTAAGAAGGAGAAAAATAAGTTTAGTCTGTTGTTTGTTTTGTTCATGTTCTGTAGATCTTAATGGTGATCTATTTATAAGAATAGAAAGATTTGCTCCTAGTACATAAAATGATCTGCAGTAGAATTTATAAAACACGACATTGGTATAATATTTTGTGCTCTGTTAAGTTGAAAAAAAAATCACAGCAGTTGCAGTCTTAAATCAAAACCTCTGGAGTTAACAGAAACTGTTTCTCCTCCTTCCTATTTTCTTAAGACTTTCCACTTTGTATGTTTTTTCCCCCCTACCATCATGAAGCCTTTCTTTACTACATGCATATTTCTTCATTGCAGGAAATTCTTTTCATGCAATCGGGGCCTGCTCATTGAGGGCCCCTTTTACGAAATATCATTCTGAATTTAGTAGACAGAGATTTCAGTTGTATCGAAGTTTGTGTTTAATTCTTCATGAGATTCCAAGTAACCTCCCTCTATGGCAAGGAAGAGCTTACCACACAGTGATCTCAGAAAAACGTGTGTTCATTCGCAATGTGGACATGATCAGAAAGTCATCCCACAGATCCTCATCCATAAATAAAATAGGTAAGGCTCTTGGATACAGTTCAGGCATGTGTGTTGTTTTATTTTTTTTTTGCTGATTTGTTTCACAACATGATTTTCATAGTTATGCTTACCAGTGATACCAAAATTGCTAGCAAATATGTAGACGATATAGTAAATGAAAAGTTATTGCCACATATACAGGACGAATGAGGCCACTTGACAGCCACATGGAAGTTGTGTTATGTGAAATGTGTTATGCATCTATCCCAGCAGCCACTGTGACTTGTCCCAGAATGCTTTGCTCTGTAGACGTATTTCAGAATTTGCCAGGTGTGGTGAGAAATCAATTTGAGCATTTGTGTGAGGTACATGTGGCCATCACAGGACTCAGAAAGGCCAGTAAAAACGTTGTTCCTACTATTTTCTTTTCTATATAGTTGCAAGCCATTCGGCTTCCCCAATAGTAAAATACAAAAATCAGCATCTTGATCAAAGGAGAGATCTGATTGCCATACTGAGGTCGATAAGTTTTTTTTTCCTAGTTTGTTGCAAAAATTGGAAATTGATTCAAACTGTTTTTTTTTTTTTTTTGCCTTCTTTTGCGTTAAAATCAAAAACAGATGTGATAAAAGCTGAACTTGATAGACGCACATCTTTTTTCGGGCTATACGTAACTATGTAACAGTGAGCATTTGAAACTAGACTTTGTCATCGTTTGAAAATAATAATGTTACTTTGTGCAGATTTGTGATGCACAGTATCCTTATGAAGAAATATATAGGCTTATGGACTAAAGAGTTAAAACGCAGGGTTGTAGATTAATTTCCTGACTCCGTCTATTCTGGCATGAGCTAATATTTGGAAACTTTTCATACATTGTTCTAAACGGTATCTGTTCTCGTTCTCCGTCTTAATGTGTTATTGTAATGGTCTCATATAATGAATGTATATGCAGCATGAGTCTTATCGGTAGTTTATCTAATATTGATATGTCACACTAGCCCTCAACAAACACATTTTGTTTTATTAATGCTTACAACACTTTATTTTGTGTTCTCAATGTGAATAAATGAAGATTGCCAATTTAAACGTGCTTGCTATTTGATGTTAAATTACAACTGAATCTTGCTAAATTGAATAATTAACCATACTTTGTTCAGTATTTGTGGTTATGCATATGCAAGTTTGTAAACAAAACTTATTTTTGCTTTACATGAATCTATTTTTTTCTGAAATGCTGTGCATTGATATGTGCTGTGACACAGCTTACTGAGGATGCAATATTCTATCCTGCTGTATAAGAATGTTTAAATTAGTATAGGACCCATTAATATTGGGGTAGTGTGACATAGTGGTGGACTTTTTATGGCGCAATTGAATCCCCATATATGTTTGCTAAAATGGGTGATTTTAAGTAGCATTGTGTGATTTAAAACTGTAATTTGTTTGTGTGTGCTGTTCCCGTAATCTGTATTTTGTATATATATATTGAATTTGAAAGCAGCACCACTGCTGAGAAATGGATGTTGATTGTGATTGTGCACTCCAAACCATCCTTTTGTTTTGTTGTTTTTGTTTTTTGTAGTTAAAGACACATTCTGTAGAATTCTTGTGGCACAGAGAGGCTAGAATGCTTGCAAAATAGACTTGTTTGACAGTGAACAGAACTGAGTGCTCCCTTTAGCTGTAGAAGAGAAGTTTTAACTAGATGCCCAGGAAAAAGATAATTAAACCACAGACTCTACTTGTTTTACTCATAGGACTCATTTCCAGCTTAAAGGAACACTGTAGGGTCAGGAATACAAAGTGTATTAGAAATACTATTTAGGTGGCCGGCACTCCCTTGCTACCCTTAAATAGAGTAAAAACTTTCCTTTAGTACAGAGTCACGTAGGTCTGTTGGCGCTGGCTCTGCCCACGCTCGACCCCCTTAGCTGAGATAATCAGAATTGATGATCTCAGTCAATCCAATGGTTTCCCATAGGAAAGCATTGAAAGGCTAATGCGCACAAGTGGCAAAACGCGCAGTGGCCAATCAGCATCTCCAGAGTGTGGAGATGGTAAACATCAGTGCTGCACGTTGTGCAGCACTGTCCTAGGAAGCACCTCTAGTTGCCATCTGAGTGACAGCCACTGGTGGTGTCCCTAGGAAGTTATGTAATGTGTTTGCATGAAAATCCTGCAAGCACTGACTATACTCACCAGAACAACTACGTTAAGCTGTAGTGGTTCTGGTGACTATAGTGTCCCTTCAATATCACCAGCCTAATCAGCTTTTTGTTAGGGAGAGACAGGTTTATTTTTAGGATGTGAGAGATGAAAAAATTGTCAATGGAAGTTGATTTCAAGATAGTGAATGCGTGTCAGGGACTGTAGTTAGAAAGGGAAGTGGATGTGATCTTGCATGAGATTTTCAGAATTTCTGGAGAATGTGGATCTTTGAATATAGTGCATGAGTTGAGAGAAGTGGGGAAGGATGTAGAGAAGGGTTGTAAATGGTGTGAGTAAAGAACAGCACATAGTTACAAAACTATTTTTATAACATTCTTCTAATTTTATATTATGTTTATTTCTGTTACTTACACGATAACACTTCTGTTCTTTCATACTATACTTTCTTTTACGTGGTCTTGCTCTTGAGGAAACACTCTCAGGATTAACTCTTATTTACTAGCAAACACCCTCACCCTAAACGTTGAGAGCCAGGTACGCAGGCTTGCCACATATTCTTTAACAACGTACCGGCTATCTAACTGACACACCCCTCTCACCCAGATACATTACGTAAGCAAGATAACACTGGTAACACTAGAGGCATTTTACTCTGGGAGTGTAATCCCACAGGAGATGGAAATACTTTAATTAGACTCTACTGGACTGGAATGCACCTCAGTATCCTGTGAGACAACATTCTAATAGTACACACTTTATGTCACAATCACTTTCTATAAAACCCTCATTCCACACGTTTCGCTCTTATGACAAGATATACCACTCATCTCTTATACCATCTTTAAATACAGTGTTTTAGACATTGATATGTTTCCCATCACGATGATGCTATATCTATTGATGTAATGTTTTACACTTTTGTGGAATAAGAAAAATAAATAAAAAAAAAAGCAAACATAGAACATTGTTAAATATAAAAAAAACTATTAAATTAAACAAACAAAAACAAATGCTTATAAGCATGGATTGGTGTAAGTACACAGTTCCCTTTCAGCAGATGTGTGTTGTTTATAGAGGACCAGGGTGATAGGATTTTGTACCCCATAAGACAGAACCTCTCCCTTTTGGAAAGGCAATAATTTGGTAGTAGTTAACCTCTAGGCCAGGGGTGCCCAAAAGGTAGATCCACAGATGTTTTCAAAATATAGCTTTCATGATGCTTTGCCATTTTAAAGGCATTATAAAGGCATGGACAGCATCATGGGAGTTGGAGTTCTACAACATCTTGGGATGTACCTTTTGGGCACCCTTGCTCTAGGCAAATGTTTGATAGTATTTAACCTCTTATATCCTTTTTAGACATCTAATGCAGATCCAATGACCGAAAAAAAAAGCCCTCAACAATCATAGTCCACGTTGAATAGAACACAATATCTTTTTTTTTTTTTTTTACTGGAGACAGGTGACGTGACAGTGCAAGCTTCCTCTTAAAGGAGCACTCGAAGTATCATAACACTTACAGTTCAATGTTATGGCACAAAGAATCAGGCCTTGATTTAAAAAGCTTTTTAAATTATTCAGTACTGTTAGAAAAGCTCTTCAAATGATTTATCAGAGAAGGGCTACTAAACTGGTTCATGGATTGCGGGATAAAACTTACCAGGAAAGGTTAAAGGATCTTAACATGTATAGCTTGGAGGAAAGACGAGACAGGGGGGATATGATAGAAACATTTAAATACATAAAGGGAATCAACACAGTAAAGGAGGAGACTATATTTAAAAGAAGAAAAACTACCACAACAAGAGGACATAGTCTTAAATTAGAGGGACAAAGGTTTAAAAATAATATCAGGAAGTATTACTTTACTGAGAGGGTAGTGGATGCATGGAATAGCCTTCCAGCTGAAGTGGTAGAGGTTAACACAGTAAAGGAGTTTAAGCATGCGTGGGATAGGCATAAGGCTATCCTAACTATAAGATAAGGCTAGGGACTAATGAAAGTTTTTAGAAAATTGGGCAGACTAGATGGGCCGAATGGTTCTTATCTGCCGTCACATTCTATGTTTCTATGTTTCTATGTTATCTAAAAACATTCCCATTAACTTTAATGGTGACTTCTATTGAAATGTCATGACATATGCATAGTTGCCTTTTCGGCATATGCAGTATAAACAACCCCCCCAAAACCCAAGGATACTCGGACACCTTATGTTTGGGAAAATTATCACTGCTTTATTAACAATTACAATATATATAAAATATTAAGGGTCATTGTTAACATACTATAGAGGGTCAATTATGTATAATCCCTCCTCTATATTGTTATGTGAGCATCCACATAGAGTGACTTTCATACTAATAGACTAATGGTGGAAGCCTTAGATTGCTAAGCTTCTCACCATCCTAAGTTTAAATGTCCAGTAAATAGTAATTATAGTGTTTTAACAGCAGAGGGTATTCCTATTGCTATTAGCACCACTATATATAGATGATATGTGATATGATGGGGTTAAGTTATACCCCTTAACTTTTCTATCACCTTAGGGACATTCAGCCTATGTTTTAAACACTGGCAGCAGGCGTGACGATTAATTTCGTAACATGTCAATCAACTTCACGCCAGCCGCGATGCCGGGGGGAGGTGTGTCCGACCATGCACCCTCCCCCTGTAGTGATTAACTTTGTTATACTCCAATGGTCACACACCATAAGATATGACGCAGCAAGGGGGAGTGGTGACTTTACGTCACTCGCCCACCCCCCTTAGCACGTCGGATCAGCTGGAAGGATTTCTCCCTGATTAAGCAGGTACTTAACCGGCTCAGTGGGACATGCACATGTAATAGCTCCTGACGACGGCGTGTATTCACGCTGAAACGCGCGTTGAGCGCTTTCTTTATTTATTATTTTTATTTTACACTAGGAAGCACTTAGGTAGTCAGTATGTTGGGTTAAGTCAGTTAGTTTACCAGCTTCTATAGGATTTTTAGGCAGGCAGCTTTAGTCCTGTGGGGCTTCTCTGGACTTGGCACGTGGTTTGTCTACACTGGGTCTGTCTACCCCATTTAGTTTACAGGATTCCATTTGTCTGCCAAATGTTAGTGGGGGCACTACATAGTTTTTTTTGGGGGGTTACTAGCTCTTATCAGTCCACTCAGCCTGTGAATCCTGAGATCTAGGAGGCCTTACTATTCATATTGGGAGGAGTGGTTGAACCCCTTTTTTATCTCTCACCATACATTGTGTCATTTTTTGTTGTGGATTTTGGGGATATTTAATCCCTCTCCAAGAGATAGTAAGCTGTGGGTGGTATAAGGTGAAGATAGGGTTTACTTTGTCTACTCCCTTCCACCTTTACCATCCTTTTACCCATTTACATGTGACCCCCCCTTCTTTCTAATATTATCTGGTAATCACATATGTTTCTTCTGTGTGTTCAGAGCTACTTTTGGGATCCCCTTGTTTCAAGGGTCTCCTCGTTTTATTTATAATTTTTTGGGGTTACCCCCTACCTTGTAGCTCTGAGGTAGGCTACTTATAAGATAGACTCTACAACTTCACGTGTAATTGTGACTGTGTGGATCTACGTTTTCTCTTTTTCTCATTTCTTGTTATTTAGGTGTTATTGCACCATTTAGCCTACCATCACTGTACCTAGTCTACTTTGTATTATTTGTCCCCTGTTTATTAACGTATCCAAAATCGCAGGTTTCCCGTCCAATAAAATGGATGCTCAACAGTGGTGTATAGATGCTGATGTAGTTTTTTCCAATAGTACCTCCCTGCCATCCCCTTTTTCCCCCAATATATATACAAGTTTTAATAAGCTAACCAGGACTTTCAAAAAACAAATTAAGACTAGTTGGGAAATTTCTACCCTAAACACGTATATTGCTAAACAAATCATCCCGAGAGGGCTAAGAGTTCTCGTACCCCCCAATATAGAAATTGAATGGGAGGAGGCCGTGTCTAAATGCCCCACAACATTTATGTCCATTATTTGTAAGTATGAGAACTTACAACTTATTAAGATACAGCAGGAACTAGACACTGAGATAGAAGCGGTCCAAAAATGTAATACAGATCCTCTGTTTCAGAGTCTTGAAGTTAAGCTTAAAAACAATCTAGACAAGTTCTCATACCAAATTAAGACCAAAAAAACATCAGAAATTTTTAAGAGACTCTACTGACTTTGAGACTGGCAGGGTATACCGTCATTTGAAAAAAAAGAGTAAAGACGGACTCTGACCGTTTCAGCCCTTCAGAGTATGAGTCAACTGACAATGAGGAGCATGACCTGGCCACCTCTTCCAGCCAAATCTCCCAACCTCAAGCCCCTAAAAGCATACTACACAAAGGGGTTGATTTTTTAGGTCTAAGACCGGCCGAGGAACTCAAAGGCCCAAGTACCAGGCAGTGTCAAAGGAGCAGGGGCCAAGGGAGGTACCGAAATTAGGTCCTGATGATTTGAAAATTGTAAATATTTCCTCTTTCACTCTATCAGAGACAGAAATTTCAGTCCTGAAGGAAGGCCTTACTTTTGTGCCTATTAGATAGGGTTTACTTTGTCTACTCCCTTCTACCTTTTACCCATTTACATGTGACCCCCCTTCTCTCTCCTATTATCTGGTAATGACATATGTTTCTTCTGTGTGTTCAGAGCTACTTTTGGGATCCCCTTGTTTCAAGGGTCTCCTCGTTTTCTTCATTGTCAACATATTTAACATAACATCTCCGCCCCAACTCTTTTAATAATTCAACCCTGACAATGACCCTATAAATAACAATTTTAACATATATTAACATAAATAATATTTAACCACTTAAACCATTGCCACCATGGGCATGATTTACCATGTTCCAACATGTAGGGGTATACCAAGATACATCCTACACACACCAGGTTTGGAGCTACCAACGAGCTCAAACCAACCACCATATTCCACAATGTAGGGGTATACCAAGATACACCTTACACACACCAGATTCGGAGCTACCGACGAGCTCGAAGCAACCAAAATCTAACCAAGCCTAACAGTTCTTAGCAAACTAAACTATGTTACATCTGGACAAACAACCTATACCCCAATTTGTTTATCCATCCCCCGCCGCCTTGACCAAGCGGGAACCAGAACCTAATTAAAGGGAGGGAGGGTGGGACAAAACAGGTAAGTAAGGATTAATTAAGATGGCCTTTGGTCTAAAATGCCCGCTATATGTACTCCCATAATCTAAAACACCACCACCCCCCCCACGTTTTATAGCCGAACCCCCATATTAACACCTCTTATTCCTGTCTCCTAGCCCTGTCAAGGCCCATTCCACCTAGCTGCGCTGCTCCATGGGCTACATTTGAGAAGTTTTTCTAACAGTATTGAATCATCTGGAAAACCTATTGAATCGAGATCTAAGTGTTCTGGTGTGGTTTGACAAAATAAGCAACTCTGCTGGCACCTATGGCCTTGCAATATTTTGTCCACACTTATCCCTACAGCCCGACCCTTTGGCTTCTTAGCAAATGCAGAAGTTAAAGTCCACATTTTCCAAGCTAACTTTGCAATAAAAAGAGACTGAGAGTGCTTCGGGGCATGCCTGCTTATCACTTTAAATCTGAAAACAATCTGTAATATTTATAGTGTTCATGGTAAGAAAATCATGTGTATCTAACCATTGCTATTATACGTAAATGTATCTAACCATTGCTATCTTATGTAGATAACAGTGGCGTACATACCAGGGTCGCAGGGGTCGCGGCTGCGACCGGGCCCGGCCCACCAGTGCTGGGCCCCCTGCAGAATACATTTAGCAGGGGGGCTGAACCATGCCACAGGACCTCCAGTCAATGTGATCTCCCCCTCCATGGCCACAGGTAAGACGCAGGGAGAGGGGAATAAAACATTACAATTAATGAAAGAAAAAATAATACTGTAAGCTTTTCCTCCCACATTATGCAGCCCCATACATTTACACACACTATACACTAAGATTTACACATACCATTCACTAACATTTACACAAACTATACACTAATATTTACACACACTACATCCTTACACAAACATACACTCTGCAATCACTATACACACACTACATCCACACACACTGTATTCACTAAACACTACATCCACTACACATACTTTGCATTCACTACACACACACACTACATCCACTACACAAACACACACTCTGCATTCACTAAACACATCACATTTAATACACAGAAACACTACATCCACCACACAAACACACACACCCTGCATTCACTATACACATCCCATTTAATACACACAAACACTACATCCACTACACAACTCCCACATGCTCTCTCTGGGTGACCACCACACTCAAGGATGGATGCAACTAACACAGTAGGCCGCAGAGCTAAAGTAGTTCCCCTGAAGTTGAAAAATACACCAATATTCCTGTAGCAGGGAAAGACTGTACAATATTATGTGTAAAAATGTTGATTTAGCCTATTTGCACCTCTGGTTTTTAAATGTCAAGCCAGGTGCTAAGCAGAAATGGGTATGATCAGCTCTTCAGCCCGGCCCTGCCTTTTCTATTATTACTTTTATCCAAAGTGTGCATCGTAGTAGCTTATTCCTGCTAGTATTTGAAGTTTGGTTACTAGAGTTGGTCGAGATTATCACTAGAAATTTTCTCCACCAATCCAATGCTTCTCCACAGGGAAGAATTGGGAGGCTAGTGCATGTGCAGCTATCGCTATGCTGCACCAATCAACATCTCCTCATACAGATGCATTACACCAATGTATCTCCAAGTTAAGTGTTCAGTGTCTTCATGCAGAGAGTGAATGTGCCTTTGTTTTTCTATGATATGAGCCTTTACTACAAAATTGACATATATATATATATATATATATATATATATATATATATATAAAAACACAGAATCCTCCTGCACTCACGCTTAAAAGTCCCTTTAGAAGTCGGGTGCTAGCATGCCATGGGTAGTGTTATCCATTTGTCCAAAGAATGCAGCAGTACTCACGGATTAAAAGTCCAAAATTTATTAATACAAAAATGTAAAAGACGATCAACGTTTCAGTCCTGCATAGAGGACTTTCATCAGGATCAAACACAAACATAATAGACACTTTCCTTACATATATACACAACAATATCAGCTAAATTGACTTACCCCCAGGTGAAAAAAATCTCTGACCGGCTGTCTGCTGTTCCCAGTGCGCAAGTGCGAGCAAGCTCCGCCCCTTTGGTGATGTCACTACGTGATGACGTATAGATCGTCTCCATGGCGACGCGTGTAACTATAATATCACCATGGAGACAAAATAGACAGAAAGGGAACCAAGCCGTATAAATAAGTAGTTTGCTGGATCCTGTCTGATGAATTTTCTGAAGATCAGCTTTCTCCGTTCCCAAGGAGACGCTGGCACATGCGTACTAAAACGGCTAGCTTATAACTTGTAAACGCTCCCCGACCGGGAGCTGAATGCCGCCCACTTCCTGAAAAGAACGATAACATGGTGGGAACTGGCTAAACACTAACACTGCATCTTGCTACATTGTATAGCACCCTAGCTTATAACTTCATCAGACAGAGCCAAACATAGCCGATACTACTAAATACCCAGGCTCTTGTAACATGAGTGTAATATCTATACATAATGCTGCAAAAGACTGTACATATATGAAAATCGGTCATAAAGACAAGAGCTTATACTACAGAATGCATCTTACTTCTAACGTCTGCAAAATGGCTATATTGTAAATCATTAAACATTCATTCTTAAAGAAACAGTGTATGTTTGAATACAACATAAATACAAAGTCCCTCAATTATAGACTATTAAAAAATAAAATTCTATATTCAAACTCAAAAGCACTGAGAGTGGACACACAATGAAGTACATGTAATTAGTGGCCCCTCCTATCAATAACCTACAGGGTTACATGAAAAATACTACAAAGGTGAATATTATATATTCTGTGAAAACAATGAAAAAAAAAATCAAAAAAATCTTTCCAAACAGTGTGAGTGCTATATTTCTAATAAAGTGCCTACCGTGCTCAATATTGTGCCCTCCAGGCTATTAAACCATTAGAGCATAGAGAGCTCTCCTGCGTATAATCTCAGTATCATATTAAAAGTGAATAATCAATAAGGAGAGTGCAAAAAAGCATAATCTCAGTATCTTGTATAAAGTGAATACTTGTGCACAAATGAATAGGGAGGACGCCAGATGGGCATATCCACAATATAGAAAAGTATAAAAAAAATAAAAAATGTCCATCTGTTTAATGTATAGAGTCAAAAACTTAATCTATACAAAAATAAAAATGGAATGAGGGACGTCTGGTTTCCAGTCCACCAAAATGTATCTTCTCGAAGATGGAAGCAAAAACTGTGGTCAGTTGATCAAAAATAGAGTGCAAATGTACCCCAAAAAAACTAATTAAAAAAATAAAATCTATAAGACAGGCCGAGCACTACAGTGGGACATAATAATCCCTGTATACACATAACTAAATCATAAATCACATTTGTATTTAAAAACAACCTATTAAAGGAAGGAAGTATACGTTAACTTTTCTTTGAGTCCGTTAGGGAACAATGTTCCCAATTTGTGGATCCACCAAGAGTAATTCTTGCCTGTTTCCACCCCGTCTCGGAATCGGAAGGTGGTCAATTGCCACACATTTCAATGATGTCAATGGATGACCTTTTTCCAAAAAGTGTCTTGCCACCGGTTTGTCAGACTTATTGTCCCAGTAGGCCAATTGAATGCTGGACCTATGCCCCCTTATTCTTTCACATAGAGCCGTTTCTGTTTTTCCAACATAGTTAAGACAGCACAGGCATGATAATTTATAGATAACAAAATCCGTGCGGCAGCTTATTCTGTGTTGGATTTTGAAAGATTGTCCCGTATGTGGATGGTTGAAACTCTTACACGGAATAAGGTGTCCGCTGGTCACACAGACCAGACATCTCACGCACCCATTATTAACCACATTCTTAGTAACCGGCATGTAACTTTGAACCGGATTTGTGTGGACCAGAAGGTCTCTGAGGTTTTTACTATTCCTGTAGGAGAACATGGGTTTGTGGTGAAGACTATCCGGAAGACTATTATTGCTTTCCAAAATATGCCTGTAACGGATCGACGGGCACCCCGACTGGGTACCTCCATTGAAGGATGCTCCTAGCGCTCCCTGAGGGCTCCAAGCACTCCAGCAGACACCACAACCACCGAACCGGAGAAGCATACAAATGCTCTCAAGCATATGAATGCTGTAAGCAGCTGAACAGGAAAAGCATACAATCAGCTTACACTCCTGGCAATCAGCATACAATCCAATTCCCCCAATAATGAGACAACACTTCGTTTTGAGGTCAAGCAGAACTGACTGTACTGACACATACAGCCTCTTTTATTCACAATCCACAAACATAGTACTGCCCACAGGGTTTTGAAATACAACCAATTAATCCGTAGAATACACACAGACACTCCCACACAAAATCCTCCCCTCTGCCTGTGATATGATTACTGAACACAATGGTTAATATAATTATCACAGGCAGAGAAATACAGTAATATAAAACATATCACAGAGACCCCAAAACATGCAATAACCCCATAAAAACCGGGGGATCTGGGTGAACCACATATCCAAAATTCACCCAGATCCGTTCAGTAGTTTGGAAGATACAGTTTAATGCAGATTCCGCAGAACATATACAGGCTATATGAAAAATAATTACTGTATAATGTGTCCCCTGTTGTATAGTTTAAAACTACTGCACGATGTCTTTGTGCACCAACTACCGGCGAGATGGCACCGTGTAGAAAAGTCCAAACAGTGTCTGTGAGTTAAAAAGGCCGCCATCCATTGTTCTCACCATGTGCCTCTGATACATGAAATGGTGGCCACCCAGTAACTCCACAGTATGTCCCCAGATGGTTCTTAAAGGGCCAGCAGCAGCACAACACAAATCCATTATGCCCAAATCATGTCTTTAAAGGGCAATACATCCCAGGGGCCATAGTCACATGGTCAATGCCCATTGGCGAGGTCTGTTTCGCCACAATGCCAATTTCTAATTACTGACTGACGTAACTTGGGGGTGGCAGTATTAAATGTCATCGGGAAAGGTATTCTTGTGCTCTTAGTTTGTGACCGTTGTTCACTCCGAGATGTATGATCTCTAGCCTTTCTGAGCGATCTAGTACTTTACACGTGTAACCTCTTTGTAAAAATGTATCATACATAACACGTAATTGTATTTCGCATTGGGCCTCCCTCAAGTTATTTCTTATAACTCTCAAAAACTGAGAGTATGGTAGAGAGTCTTTTACGTGTTTAGATTGTGCACTTTCGTAGTGAAGCAAGATATTTTGATTCGTTGGTTTGGAGTAGAGCTGGTATTCAATTCTTCCTTGTTCAAGTAAAATCTCCAAATCCAAGAATTGTATAGTGTGAGTATTGATGTAAGATGTAACTCGTATGGGTGTTGCTAACCCATTGATGTGATCAACAAACTTAAATGCTTCATCAGTATCGCCTTTCCAGAGGATCAAAATATCATCGATGTAGCGAAAATACTGTAAGATACATCCAGAGAACTTTTTCCGAATGTGTTCTTTTTCAAAGTGGTACATGTAGGAATTGGCCTACATGGGGCCATTGCCACTCCCATGGATGTCCCTTCTTTCTGTAGGTACCATTTGGTTTCAAACCTAAAGTAATTATTGCTCTATGCCAGAGACAGGAGTTCTAGTGTATATTCGATAGGTGGCCCTTGGTAGTGCTCTGTTCCCAATAAGAGTTCCCTCATGGCTTCGATATCCTCTTCATGGGGTATCACTATAAATAGGCTGGATACATATACAGGGAGTGCAGAATTATTAAGCAAATGAGTATTTTGACCACATCATCCTCTTTATGCATGTTGTCTTACTCCAAGCTGTATAGGCTCGAAAGCCTACTACCAATTAAGCATATTAGGTGATGTGCATCTCTGTAATGAGAAGGGGTGTGGTCTAATGACATCAACACCCTATATCAGGTGTGCATAATTATTAGGCAACTTCCTTTCCTTTGGCAAAATGGGTCAAAAGAAGGACTTGACAGGCTCAGAAAAGTAAAAAATAGTGAGATATATTGCAGAGGGAGGCAGCACTCTTAAAATTGCAAAGCTTCTGAAGCGTGATCATCGAACAATCAAGCGTTTCATTCAAAATAGTCAACAGGGTCACAAGAAGCGTGTGGAAAAACCAAGGCGCAAAATAACTGCCCATGAACTGAGAAAAGTCAAGCGTGCAGCTGCCACGATGCCACTTGCCACCAGTTTGCCCATATTTCAGAGCTGCAACATCACTGGAGTGCCCAAAAGCACAAGGTGTGCAATACTCAGAGACATGGCCAAGGTAAGAAAGGCTGAAAGACGACCACCACTGAACAAGACACACAAGCTGAAACGTCAAGACTGGGCCAAGAAATATCTCAAGACTGATTTTTCTAAGGTTTTATGGACCGATGAAATGAGAGTGAGTCTTGATGGGCCAGATGGATGGGCCCGTGGCTGGATTGGTAAAGGGCAGAGAGCTCCAGTCCGACTCAGACGCCAGCAAGGTGGAGGTGGAGTACTGGTTTGGGCTGGTATCATCAAAGATGAGCTTGTGGGGCCTTTTTCGGGTTGAGGATGGAGTCAAGCTCAACTCCCAGTCCTACTGCCAGTTCCTGGAAGACACCTTCTTCAAGCAGTGGTACAGGAAGAAGTCTGCATCCTTCAAGAAAAACATGATTTTCATGCAGGACAATGCTCCATCACACGCGTCCAAGTACTCCACAGCGTGGCTGGCAAGAAAGGGTATAAAAGAAGAAAATCTAATGACATGGCCTCCTTGTTCACCTGATCTGAACCCCATTGAGAACCTGTGGTCCATCATCAAATGTGAGATTTACAAGGAGGGAAAACAGTACACCTCTCTGAACAGTGTCTGGGAGGCTGTGGTTGCTGCTGCACGCAATGTTGATGGTGAACAGATCAAAACACTGACAGAATCCATGGATGGCAGGCTTTTGAGTGTCCTTGCAAAGAAAGGTGGCTATATTGGTCACTGATTTGTTTTTGTTTTGTTTTTGAATGTCAGAAATGTATATTTGTTAATGTTGAGATGTTATATTGGTTTCACTGGTAATAATAAATAATTAAAATGGGTATATATTTGTTTTTTGTTAAGTTGCCTAATAATTATGCACAGTAATAGTCACCTGCACACACAGATATCCCCCTAACATAGTTAAAACTAAAAACAAACTAAAAACTACTTCCAAAAATATTCAGCTTTGATATTAATGTGTTTTTTGGGTTCATTGAGAACATGGTTGTTGTTCAATAATAAAATTAATCCTCAAAAATACAACTTGCCTAATAAATCTGCACTCCCTGTAAAGTGATCAGAGTAGTATATTCTTTAGTCTGTTGCAAATTTTTCATTCCTCTATGAGCTGAACCATATCTTTAATGCATGTTGGAATACCATTAACTGGCTGTTTAAATAAAAAGTCCAGGTATTTCGCGATGGGTTCCAAGATGCCGCCCACTGCCAAGACTATAGGTCGTCCTGGCCGTATAGTTAAACTTTTATGGATTAAAGGAAGGGTGTAAATGATAGGAGTACAGGCGTTACTTTTATAGAGAAACTAAAACTACTGCAAATCGATGTATCCTGCTGTAAGTCCAAATGTAAGGATCTCATAGATCTTTTGTGCTATTTCCATTGTAGGGCCTCCTCTTAGAACTTGGTAGGTGTTTTCATCACCCAATTGTCTGTGTATTTCCAAAGCATAATCTTTGTAATTCTGTATCACAATGCCTCCACCCTTGTCTGCCGCCGGATTGTAATAGATGCATCATTTGATAGCTTCTGTATAATCTCCCTTTGTTTTTTAGAAAGATTGGAATGCTTCGGATGGTGTGTTGATAGTAAATCTTCCGTTTCAGATTTTACTGCCATAAGAAATGTTCTGATAGAGGGATGGCTAATTGGTGGGTCAAATTTACTCACAGGCTTGAATCTGTTTTCTATATATTGCTCATTGCTTGTAGGTTGATTTCTCTTTATGAAAAAAGTCTTTTAACCTCAAGTTCCTTCCAAATTTAAAAAGTTCAACTTCCCATTGGAATCTATTTGACGATGTAGTCGGAATAAACGAAAGACCTTTGTTCAAGACATCAATTTCCTCTAGGGACAAAACTCTGTTTGACAAATTAAATACTGGAATTATACCGGTTTGTCCCTGAGACCAGTGTGGGTGTCCCCCTGGCCCCTTCTTGTGACATATATTTTTTGTTTTTTAGACCACTCCTGGTCATTTTGCGTGGTGGACATTTCTGTTTGATCGCTGACCAGGGCCGCCATCAGGGGGTGACAACCATATCGGTTGTCATGGACCCGGCGACCCTGGGGGGCCCGGCCGCTCGGGCCCCACGTGTAGCGGCGGAACTGCCACCGGTGCAGTTCCACCGGGGCCCACACGCTGATGGGGCCCATTAGGTGGCCCAAGCACTTAGGGCCACCCGATGGGCCCTATATCTTCAGGGGCCCGGTCAGCGCTGTGGCCGTGGTATAGCGCAACCAAACCCCTTTAAAAAAAAAAAAAAAGCCGCAGCAAGTGCTGCTGGGAGGAAGTGGTCACTTCCTCCAAGTTCACTCCATGCAGGAGGAGCGTGCGTCTGGCAATGAGGGAGAGTCAGCTGACACCCAGTCCCATCAGCCCCAGCCACCCTCCTGCAAAGAAAAGGTAAGGAACAGGAGGGTGGCTGGAAAATGAGCTCTGTGTGTGTGTCTGTATGAATGCATGCATGTATGTCTGTATGTATGTTATTATGTATGTCTGTCAGTATGTATGTCTATATGTATGCATGTATGTCATTATGTATGTATGTATATATGTCTGTATGTCTGTCAGCATGTCTGTATGTATGTATATATGTATGTATGTCAGTATCAATGTATGTCTGCATGTCATTATGAACGTATGTTTGTGTGTATGTGTGTATGGATGTCTGTATGCATGTATGGCAGTATGTATGTATCAATGTCTGTCAGTATGTCAAAGAAAAGGTCATTATGAATGTATGTATGTGTGTATGTATGTTGGTGTCTGTATGTGTCTGTACGTCCTCATGCATGTGTGTCTGTATGTATGTTAGTATGTGTATGTCTGTCACTATGTATGCCTGTGTGTATGTCTCAGTAAGTGTGTCAGTATGTATGCCTATATTTGCGTGTATATCTGTTTCAGTATGTGTGTCTGTTAGTATGTATCTGTGTGTGTGTGTATATGTGTCCTTTTGTATCAGTGTGTGTGTTTGTGTCTGTGTGTGTATTCCTGTGGGCGGTATTTGGAGGCGGACCCTGTGGGCGGGATTGGAGGCAGGCCCTAGGGGGCCCAGACCCTGAGCCAAGTTAGGGGCCCCAAATTTCTGATGGCAGCCCTGCCGCTGACCCCTAAAAAACTGACTGACTTGCGTGCTGTTGTTCCTTCACTCTCGGAGGCTGACTCCCCCGAAGTTACATCTATTGTAGAGATAATCGGTTTTACAATTTTCTTATGGAAGTGTCTTGGTCTCTGTCTTTGGTCCCCCAATAACCATCTATACACTAGGTTCTCGTTGTAATCCATCTGTACCCTCTCCATTTTCTGATGCTTAAATTTGACCAATTGGTTCTTATATTTCAGGACTTCCTCATTTAATTTGATCTGTTGGTTAATACCCTCCTGGGAATTTAGGAGGACTGCATGTTTGTTTTCTGTTTGTTATATCTTTAATCTTATCTCTTGTAAATCCTCTTTTACGTCCTGAATTATAATTAGCATCAGATCCATAAAACATTTGTTGAGGACCGATGTCCAATTTTTCCTCACAGGAGTGCAAGGCTTTTTGCTTTATATGTATATATATATATATATATATATATATATTATTTATTTTTTTATTATTATTATTATTTTTTTTTACATAAATAGTTTTGTTTTAAATTCAGACATTCTGAGTATTTATGCATTGTATTCCAAATCTCACATTTCCATTGTATACTGTATCAGGCACACAACAGCCATAGGCCTGGTGCAGTGGGTCTCCTTGCAGTCTGTCTTGATGCTGATCCACAGTGCCCACAACAGTCTGGAAATAACATAATTCATTTTGCAGTGGATATTTTGATAAAGCGTTTACTAATAAAATACAACTGTACCCAGTTAAATCACAATGTTTTATACCATATGTTTCAAACTTGTTCTTGGAAAGCAATACTGCCACTTTAAAACCAACAAACCCAACTTGGAACGTTACACACTGCTGACCATATCATTTTTTTATGTGTTTTTATTGAACAATTTGAAAATGTTTTCCTATATTCTTTAAAGCTACTTTCAGTAATCCGTTTATAAATCAATTTCATCTGAGCCAACTGGAGAACTTTTAGATCAGACTTGCTACTAGACTTGTACATTTGGTTTCGGGTAAATTGCAATTCGTCCAAACTTATGGACATATACAGTTGCAAGAAAAAGTATGTGAACCCTTTGGAATGATATGGATTTCTGCACAAATTGGTCATAAAATGTGATCTGATCATCATCTAAGTCACAACAATAGACAATCACAGTCAGCTTAAACTTATAACACACAAAGAATGAAATGTTGCCATGTTTTTATTGAACACACCATGTAAACATTCACAGTGCAGGTGGAAAAAGTATGTGAACCCTTGGATTTAATAACTGGTTGAACCTCCTTTGGCAGCAATAACTTCAACTAAACGTTTCCTGTAGTTGCAGATCAGACGTGCACAATGGTCAGGAGTAATTCTTGACCATTCCTCTTTACAGAACTGTTTCAGTTCAGCAATATTCTTAGGATGTCTGGTGTGAATCGCTTTCTTGAGGTCATGCCACAGCATCTCAATCGGGTTGAGGTCAGGACTCTGACTGGGCCACTTCAGAAGGCGTATTTTCTTCTGTTTAACCCCTTAAGGACCAAACTTCTGGAATAAAAGGGGATTATGACATGTCACATATGTCATGTGTCCTTAAGGGGTTAAGCCATTCTGTTGTTGATTTACTTCTATGCTTTGGGTCATTGTCCTGTTGCAACACCCATCTTCTGTTGAGCTTCAGCTGGTAGACAGATGGCCTTAAGTTCTCCTGCAAAATGTCTTGATAAACTTGGGAATTCATTTTTCCCTTTGATGATAGCAATCCATCCAGGCCCTGATGCAGCAAAGCAGCCCCAAACCACCATACTTCACAGTTGGGATGAGGTTCTGATGTTGGTGTGCTGTGCCTTTTTTTTGCCACACATAGTGTTGTATGTTTCTTCCAAACAGCTCAACTTTGGTTTCATCTGTCCACAGAATATTTTGCCAGTACTGCTGTGGAACATCCAGGTGCTCTTGTGCAAACTGTAAACGTGCAGCAATGTTTTGTTTGGACAGCAGTGGCTTCCTCTGTGGTATTCTCCTGTGAAATCCATTCTTGTTTAGTGTTTTACGTATTGTAGATTCGCCAACAGGGATGTTAGCATTTGCCAGTGACTTTTGTAAGTCTTTAGCTGACACTCTAGGATTCTTCTTCACCTAATTGAGCAGTCTGCGCTGTGCTCTTGCAGTCATCTTTACAGGACGGCCACTCCTAGGGAGAGTAGCAGCAGTGCTGAACTTTCTCCATTTATAGACAATTTATCTTACCGTGGACTAATGAACAGCAAGGCTTTTGGAGATACTTTTATAACCCTTTCCAGCTTTATGCAAGTCAACCATTCTTAATCGTAGGTCTTCTGAGAGCTCTTTTGTGCGAGGCATCATTCACATCAGGCAATGCTTCTTGTGAAAAGGAAACCCAGAACTGGTGTGTGTTTTTTATAGGGCAGGGTAGCTGTATCCAACACCTCCAATCTCATCTCATTGATTGGACTCTAGTTGGCTGACATCTCACTCCAATTAGCTCTTGGAGATGTCATTAGTCTAGGGGTTCACATACTTTTTCCACCTGCACTGTAAATGTTTACATGGTGTGTTCAATAAAAACATGGCAACATTTCATTCTTTGTGTGCTATTAGTTTAAGCAGACTGTGATTGTCTATTGTTGTGACTTAGATGATGATCAGATCACATTTTATGACCAATTTGTGCAGAAATCCATATCATTCCAAAGGGTTCACATACTTTTTCTTGCAACTGTAATTGAGCAGACAACTTGCACAATTCACAAGCATGTTCATTTGATTTGCAAATTTGAGTTCTGTATGTTGCTTCAACAAAAAATTAGTGATGGAAAGAAAAGTTGGATAGTTAGAGTGGGGCCACTATACAATGTTAATTTTATTCACAGATCGAGAGAGAAGTAACCAAGCTAGGAAAAAAGATGAGGAGCAACAGGAAAATCTATATATATTTAATAATTTATATAATTGTATAATAATTATATAATAAGATCTGTGAACCAAATGAAGCGAAAATGTGCACTGGAAAATGTATACATAATATTTATATTTTGCAGTACACTGGGCCATTTATGTGCCTTTTTGGTTTGTCCAAATTATTTTTCCAAATGTTTCTGCATGGACAAAATGCTACATGGACAACTATACCTACTACTGGTCTGAACCAAAAAATTTTTTTTACAGACTTCAGACGATGGTGCCCGTCCAGCATTAAAATAGTAAATGGAATGTAATGTAAATAAATGCAAAGTTTATAAAAGTGTTTGGCATTTTTATTAATGAGGAATAAATAACTCACTTCAGGGTGAAGAATACAGAAGCAGCCTAAACAGTAGTGAGTTAGGGATAACAATAAACCAGAAGGTTTTGAGAATTGTCACAGAAAACAAACTAAGCAACAATGTGCAATGTCAATCAACAGTTGCTAAGGCCAGCAAGATATTGTCATGTATAAAAAAGGGCTTTATTTCTCGGGATGAAAATATAATTTTACCTCTTTATAAATCAATGGTGTGCAATTTTAGGCACGTGCTTTAAAGATGGATATTATGGCACTAGAAAAAGTGTAGAGATGAACTACAAAATAAAGAAAAGTAATGGAAGAGTTTAGTTATGACAAAAGGTTCATACATTTAAATCAATTTAGTTTAGAAAAATGACACCTCAGAGTGATTATTATATGATTGCATTATACAAATATATATGTGGCCAATACAAACCGTGGTCTGGAAATCTATTCATAAACTGGATATACATAGGACACAAGGTCATGCATTTAGACTGGAAGAAAGGAGATTTCATGTAAGGCAAAGAAAAGGTTTATTTTACAGTAAGAACAATAAGGATGTGGAATCTATGCATGAAGAGGTGGTTTTATTACATATATTTAAATAGCAACTGGATGAATACTTGCAAAAAACATAATATTCAGGTATATCATTTTTAATATGTGGGGTAGCAGCTTCTTGATGCAAGGAGAGATCGACTGCCAAGTTCAAATAGTTTTTTGTTTTTTTGCATTCTTTTGAATCAACAGCAAAAACAGATGTGAGACAGGTTGAACTTGTTGGACATGCAGCCTTTGTAACCATATATATATGTAGTATGTGTTCATAGTTAAAATAGATGTATATGCAGTGGCTGAACTACAGGGGTCACTGAGGTCAAGAGTGTTATCGGGCCCTCTGCATTCTGCCTGTTACAAAGGTCCCAGGAGGTGGCGAGCTGGCCAGCTGACCACCTTTGAGCCCTCCTTCAAGGTGAGCGGATATCTACTAAAGCAGAGTAGGCACCTGTTTAAGCAGATGGCAGGTGCTTACTCTGCCAAAATAAAGTGTACGGGGAGATAATGGAGGCAGCAGCGAGAGAATGCTAATCTTCGTGCTCTTTCAGCACTGCTCCCCCACACGCGCTGTTTAGTGATACAGGTGCTAGACTGACATCATATCCTGGCAACACCACAAAGCACACAAGAATGGTCTGCCCTGAATAGGCTGACTTTGCAAGGTTGGCAGGTTGCCTGGGGTGTATTTAAACCAGACTGATCCAACTGTAACATGGGCTGACCTGCCCCTTTTCCGGCAGATCCAGCCCTGTAGATCCCTTCCACCAGTGTCCCAATTCCAGGACTGCAGAAGTTGGGAGGTGTAGCGGACCGACAATATTAAAACCCACGAATTCCGCTGGTACATACAGTAATCAACAGTCAGTGCTGAAAAGTAAGGCAATATCCCAAATCCCCCAGTAACCGGACGAAACACAGTTCTGGGAGTCAACTGAGGCTTTATTCACAGGCTCCAGAATTTATACAATTCCCCATGCAAGGGGTTTCCTGAGTCACATCACAGGGGTATTACAGGAGTGGTCTGCATGGGAAACTTAATGTACAGAGCCTTTCTCCCATCAGGCACTGCTGCACGAGAGGGATCCTCCCACTGGAATGTACAGTTAAGTGGATTATACCTCCGTGCAGCAGAACCGACAATTCACATAAAAATGTATAACTTCTCCAATATTGGGGTGATTTTCACGAATGGACGTTCGGTAGATAGCTGGGGTCTGAGCACATAATTCATAAGATTACCGCTCAGATCCCAGCTAAAACAACCGAACGCCACACGAAAAACGTATTCACCAACATTTACATTCAAACGACTGATTGACATACAGGGAGTAAATTACCGAAAGTCCCGTAACTCCCGAATGGCCTGGAAGTCCAGCGGGGTTCGCGCCGTTGAGTAGCCGTTTTCAGTACCACGCGCTCGACGACCGAACACCGCCGGAGGAACAAAGGATCCAAGATGGCCGACCGCGCGTGGTCGGTAGTCGAACGACGGCCACCTAGGAGAGCAATCGGTTAACAAGCGCCACACATCTCTTAATGTGTGGGCTATTACAGGTTGGTCTATTCGGTTCAGGAACAGCCCGCAAAGGTGCTGTTCGTGAAACGAAATGAAATACAGCTATCTGCTTTCGGCAGATAGTCAATGCAGGCAATACAATATTATACAATCACAGTACATTACACCCAGAAACATACACATCACCAAAACCATACAGGCAACCCTTAAAGCGATAGTCTCTGTATATTGTCCAAGTGGCTAGGTTTGCCACAGGAGGTATAATATATCATATTGCCTGTTAAAAACTACACAATGCTGTATGCTTCCTAGGTAGAGAATTCAAAACATGGTTCCAAACTTCAGCACACCAAAGAGAAAAGCAATACAAGGAGTTGCAGTAAAAACTTATTTTTATTTATCCAGAGTTATATCCAAACATTACGGATATGCATGCAAATCAGGGATAAAATAAAATTTAAGGACAATATAGCCGAACCGGAAAACATCTCCAAATCAGCTACGCTATTGGTTCAGCTACTCTGACCTTAAATTTGGAATAATCTTTTAATTCATTTTGAAGTCTCACTTTAGTAAATGACAGTGTAAGTATAACAACTACGTAGGGGTGAGAAATAAAAAAAGAAAAAAGGTACCACTTCCCAATAAACTCAGGATGGCTTTTCTAGGCATGTGGTCTTTCTCTCCCCTTCATATGTAGTTGGCATATTTATATGATTTTTGTATCACTGACTTGCCATGCATATTTTTATTGTTTGGATATGACAATGGATAAATTAAGAGAAGTTTTAACACAACTCGTCTTAACACTTTTCTCTTTGGATTGGTGAGTTTTGGAGAGATGTTTTGAATTCTTTGCGCTATGCCATTGTGCACCCTAACATAAGTTATTATGTATTTACAAGACCCTGCATCTATGCTAGCTTTATCCATGGGAACATTCAACTTATTGGCATTAGATATTACGTAAGCAGTATCTGCCTCCCCTTTTTTATTTGGTTCCTATGCCAATGCCTGGGATTGTATATCATTTTTTTGTCTGGTATCCTTTTGTTTTGTTTTCTGGGAACAGAGGGTTTGCTGGGTGTACTTTATTACTTAGATACTGAAACTCAAATGCAGGATAATAGTGGTGGTGTAAGGACAGCAGGATAATAGTCTTTTTTGAAATTTATTATAATCAGGCAACTGATAATAGCTTATTGATATTTCTCCTCTAGGCTTATAGGGGAAGGTAATATACCCCCAAGATGACAGTCAGGAGGGGATGCTGAGCATAAATGTACCATTCCTCTTCTGGTTAGAGTTACACTATAGACATGCAAACAGTTTTAGATTAATTAAGCATTTTGGTATAGTGTATAGATCATGCCCTTGCAGTCTCACTGCTCAGTTATCTAGCATTAGAGCAGTACTGCATGGGGATATATATATATATATATATATATATATATATAACACAATTACAGTTGTTTTGGTGCCTATAGAATCCCTTTAAGTAGGGTGGCTAGGCACAAATGCATTGAATATCTTGTCATATATGTTCTTGTTTTTTGGCTATATTTTTTCACTGCTTTCCTGACTGTATATTCATGTAATGTTATGTACTGCTAGAGCTTTTTACTTACCAAGTTTTCCAAGTTACAAGACTGCCAATTCAGAAAATTAATTGGTTGTTCATCTATGCCATTGTTAGACAGGATCTTATTCACTGAGAAAGAACGAAGCGGTCCTTCATCGTCTCTCCTCCATCCAAATAACGCTTTTACCCCAATGAATGATGTTTGTTTAATGCCATCTGTAGAAGGTTATGGAGCCTATAGATGGCCACAGGTCTCTCTTTTAAGAAGAATGTGATTAGAGTTGAATTATTTGCTAATATTTATTACCATTTGTACTTAAATCCTATTTGAAATATCCACAGGTTCTAGATCCATCATCCTGTTGGTATTTCTTTCCTTTCAAATGATCTTTTTGTGTTTTAGGCTTTGAACTTATTTTTCTTGCTTTGTCATATGATGATGGTTATTTAATATTCCTTATCTAATCAGATATTTCACTGCTCATAAGTTTCATACTTTAAAGCTTTGTTAATATTTCATTCAAGTTAATATTATTTTTCTCCTTTTGAATACATTTTGAGTACAGTCTCACTTGGTACATTCACAGTTCAAACAAATCTTTAATCTTTTTTGTCTAGTTTCCACAGTGATTCCACATCATGCAAAACAGTAAGAATGCTATGCAGGCATTCTAGAGTGAATTGAACTTGAGTTGAAAGACCAGTGGTGAATGTTATATTTATTACCACCTTCACTCAGAATAAATATGCTCATAATAATAAAGTGCTTAAAGCGGGACTGTCATGGCCGCATCCCGTTTATTTTAACCCCCCTCCCGACTCCACTATATTTAATTGTCCCCCTAGTCACACCCAAATGCCCCTATGTCCCCTATTTTACCTTTTTTTAACTTGCCGGTACCTAGGTCCTAGGCGCCGCCACATTAGTGTGGGCAGATGAAGGCCCAGCGGGACATGTTATCTACCCACACTAAATGGCAGGGTGAAATTCCCGTGCATGCCCAGTTTAACACTTGGGCATTTGCTATTCTGTGAAATATGGTTATTCATTCATTCAACCCCGCCAAGCCTGCACTCTATTAAACTACATAGGGGACCAAATTTGCCCCTCTGTCCCCACTCATGTAGCGGTGTGTGGGGGCCATAAGTGGAAAAAAGGGGGGAAGAATCTATTTATCCCCCAAACCCCACACATTAGCGATGGGTGGAGGCCAATTGTAAAAATAAAGTAATCCCCCAAGTGGCTAGGAGTTCCCAAGCCCCTAGACACCTCCCCCTCCCCCCCAATAAAATAACATTCTACCTAGCCTCCTCACACTAATAATAGTGAGGGGAGAGCAATAAACAAATTGCCTAAAGCTTTTTTTTTTTTTAAATCACACTTACTTACAGTCAAATATTAAGCCATAAATAATGTCAAACTAGTTAAATCTAAAAAGACCTGATCGAAAAAAACAAGGCAAAAAAATAAATCTTGATGTTAATAATTAATCCAACGATGACTCCGCACAGACTGAGCTCTGCAGGGGAGGGGAAAAGCTTATAATGTCTCCCCACATCCTGCAATTTGTCTCATAGCACTCTGATTGGTTGGCTTAAGCCCCTAGGCAAGAAAATTTTCTTTGAACACAGGAAAAGGAGTGGACTTAAGCTCCTCCTTTGTTCAAAGAAGGTCAAGCATAGGAAAAATACATAAGACAAAGTAGTCCTGTAACGGAGCTCCCTGTTCCCCTCGCTGGGTACCTCCGACAAGGACCGCTTCCTAGCTGGAACAGGGGACAAACCACAGCACTTCTGCCCATAGTCGCCTTAACTGGGGCTCTGGAACCGCTCTCTCCTGGAGCTGAATGGGGAACTTCCTCTAGCAACCCCCAGGCACTGAACGACACTCAGTCCTGGAAGCTCTAGTCCTGTAGCTGCTCCCTCCCGGAGCCGAATGGGGAATTCACTCTAGACACCTCCAGGCACTGGACAACACTCAGTCCTGGGAGCTCTAGTCCTTACAAGGACTTTCCCTGTTGAATCCTCCACACTGGAATAGTGATTAAAGAATAGCCCTTTCCCCTCCCAGTAACCAGATGACACATAGTTCTGGGAGTACAAGCTGGAATACATTTAATGGCAGCCACGACTGGCCTTATATGCAGGTCCCCATGCAAAGGGCACTTCCCCATGGACCTGAGAGTAGACTACAGTAAAAACATACACACAATTACATTGGCTCTCAGGTCCAGGACACTGCCATACAAAACAAGATAATCCCTCCCCTGTGCCTGGGAGATAATTGAGTCAAGCACTGTATTAAACTCAATTATCTCCAAACATAAAAAAACGAACGTTTCACAAACCCCCCAAAGTACTTTAAAAATACATAAAACCCTACAAAAGTCCTCTGATAGCCCCTATCTGGGTGACCAACATATCCAAAAATCTCCCCAGACCTTTAAAATCCTTTGTTTGTGGCTTTTTCCCACTTGGTTCATTAAATGGGGCTTACTGCTAATTTACCTCCCAGGCTGGGAGGTTGCTGTAGGTAAATTGCCAACCGCTGGGGGGCCGCCATTCGGGCCATCTTTGTTCATTCGAATGTGGTCAGCGGTGTGCCCCTGAATCTATGGAACTGAAATCGGCTACACATTTAGACGAACACCGCTGATCCTTACCTTCTCCTCCACTGAGTTTTCAGCCACAGAGAAGTCCCGTTCGGCTATTTGAACTCACTGCTTTACTGAGCCATTTGCACGAATGGTGCCCTGTTCGTGCATTCGAATGGGACTTAGTGATTTTTCAGTGTGAAATTGACCGACCGCACAGCCCAAATCTATGGAACTGTTTTGGGCATGAAAATGTGCTTGTGGTTGCGGTCCGTCACAAAGGACTTCCAGCTAACTTTTGAACTACTGGGTGGAATTGTCCGATTTTTTTGCTATGTTTATATTTAAAGTATGCTGATTCTGCAAATGTATGTTTTATGTGAATAGGATGTATATTTTTAAAGTTACAGTACATGTGTAAAAAGTATATTTTTCCTGCCTGTGATAATTACATTAACCCATTGTGTTCAGTAATTATATCACAGGCAGAGGGAAGGGTTTGTGTGTAATTGCTGGGAGTGTTTTACTGTAATGTACGTGTTTTATTGGTTGTTTTACAAAACCCTGTGGGCAATACTATGTGTGTAGAATGGACATAAAAGCAGAGTGTTCCATTAAAAGTTCAGTTCTACTTCACCCTCAATTTGGAGTCCCGTCTCTTATTGGGGGAACCTGCTACAAGGGATTGCTATGATCTGCATATCCCCTTGCTATAATCACTCCTAAGCTCTTTTAAGAGCTTGTTCCTGCTTCACTCTGAAGGAAGAAAGGTTCGGCCTGCGGTGGTTGTGGTGTCGGCTACAGTGCTTGGAGTCCTCAAGAAGCGCTAGGAGCATCCTTCAACACCCAGTAGGGGTGCCAGGTGATCCGTTACAGCGGTTTTGGTCTATGCGAACGGCCGCCAGGGAGCTAGCATTTGGTTCTATGTGCACTAATGGAAAGTGCCGAACCATCAAATGTGACACAGAGGTCACAGGAGTGTACTGTACAGAACGTCAAGGAAAGGGTCTTATCATAGTAACAAGTTGTATCTATAAGGGGAAGTGTTTGTTACATACTTCCACATGTAATGCTTGTTGATATTTAATGCATTATATACTTTTAAAACAATGACTTAGTATTTTATTGGGGGGGTTTAAGATGTTAGCATACCCCTGAAGCACTCTTCTCACCAATTTCAAAAATGTTCTGCTTTCTTTTATATTGCAGTGATCCCATTACACCTAAAACATCCCAATACACCTCCAGATTTTATCCACTTTTATTTATAATCTTCTATCACTAATCCAAAGACCTTTGGAGTTAATATTCCTATGTGCCTAAACCTATTACTTCAATAACAGGATATAATATAATTCAGAGGCTACAGCTGCACAAAGTCTATAACCAGCCTTCAGGCTTCTATATATAAAAACCTATGAAATGTAATAATCTACTGTAATTAGTTTAGCTTGGTATGTGCATTGTTGGGCAATTAACAGATCTGTAATATATCCAATAATGTGCATTCTATTATGCAATGCAGTATTTAATTTGACATATCGCAGACTTCCGTAAGAATGCCTAGATCATTGAAATTACATGCTGAGCCCTTTTCATTTTGTGCAGACAGTCATGAGACTTTATAGAATTCAGATGCATGAAATTATCCTATGACTAAAGGAAAATGAGGCTTATTGTGCAAAATCTGGCAAGCTAGTGTCTATGTGATTATACTTGCTTAAACATTATTTTTTCCCCCCAAACACAAGGGCTACTGTATTGCTTGTAAGTTTGTCAACCTTTATTTTTCTGTAACCTAGCCACTTACGATTTTGCATGTTTTGAAGCATAATGTAACTGTTTTCTGTCTTTTATTTTATTTTAGATCATGTTTCTGCACACCAGTGACTTTTCGTTAGTAAGATCACATGTTCTGCTCTGTGCAAAACCTATACAATAGATGGTTGCTAGACTACTATGATATGTCTGTGGCCATTCGGAAACATAGATGGGAAGGTCCTGAAACTCAATGGATGGGATTGTCTCCAAGCTTTGCTGTTTATGATGCCTTCTGTTGCCATAGATTTACAGCAGATAATGTAAGACCAGCTATGGAAGAACATGAGGCTTTGTCAGAAGAACCGAAAGAGACCAATTCTTCATCTTTCAAACTCTTTTCTGTTGCTGAGGTTAATGATATCATTGAAAAACAAGAGCCAATTCCAAAAGAAGTTAATGAAAATGATAACTTAGATGCGGAAGGTGTTTACCTGTCACCTGACACAAGTGTGGAAACTGTAGTAAATGTTTCTATAATAAGTGAAGAACATAATTTCATGGAAACGGGTGTAGTGCTGTGTCAAGAGGAAACCCCCTCTGAAAATGTTATTTTACAAGAGGGAAAAATGGGCATGGGATATGAGAAATCTGAAAAATGTGAAATCAGTGATATCTCCGTAGGAAAAAAGGACACTTTTGAAGGTGAGGATGATTTGGATACAAATGATGAGAACAACAAAGACAGTTTGAATGTATTAAACTTTATGTCTGTAATAGATTCAGCTACAGAAATACTAAGCAGTGGTACAGATGTTGGGGAAATTGTTACTCCTGGGGTGCAGCTAATATATTCTGCTGTAATTGCACAACAAAGAAGAAAATCTGATGCCTTCAAAGATGGACATGGAAAAAAGACTTGTGATGTGGTGCTTGGTAATTGCTCCAACCAAGGCTTTTCTCTCTGTAGTCAAGCTTTGTGTGAAACTGGTCCCTCAAGCTGCTTTCCACTCAGCTCTAGCACAATGCTAAAAGAAAATGGTGTTCATAAAAGTGAGGTTACAATTGAAGATGTAAATGAAAATCAAAAAATGTTGAACCCAACAGACCAGTGTTTACAATTAAAGGATAATGGAGCTACATGTGTCTCTGGATATGAACATGTTCGACTTCGACGAAAAAAGGTATGATGCACATTTTCCAATATTAGATTTATATTAGTAGTAGTTTTATTATTATTATTTTGTAAAATTAAGAATGTAAAGTAAATCATATTGTTTTATTTAAATTTTTTTCTTCCTTTCGACAAGCAACTAATAATGTATTAAATTATGATCTGTCATAAGCAATGCCATTTTTAAAGCTTGTTTATTTTTGTTATTTTTTTAAATCGTGGATACAGTTTTTTTTATTTGCATCTGAGGTTCTCCCTTGTAAAGAGGCCCTTTAATGGAGAGATGACATGTCTGTAGTCTAGTAAATATTGAGTTACAATGCATCATTGAAGTGCAGTTTTAAATATGATGAACTTGACAGGTTACATTGATGACTCTGTTGTCTGTCCAGTTTAGTGAACAACTGCAAAAGTGTAAATATTAATAAGCACAGATCAATAAATATTCTGTAAGTATTCCATTTGTGTAAATATCAGTATGATATTCCCCAGGCGTATTCTACAAACGTACAAGATGCATACTAATCAATCCAGTCTAATATTTAAAAAATAATGTTGGTAAAATCTCGCAATAAAGTTTTTATTGTAGAATTTGGTAGAATATGTCAAAATCTGTTTTCCCAATTAGTAATAAAGGTCTTTGTAAAAAGGTTGAATGAATGATCCCTAATTTCCTTTCCCTTTTTGTTATGTCTTATCAACCTCACAGTTTTACTTTTTTATATATATGGTTTATAGGTACCTAGTGCAAAATATTTATTTAACAGTCTATTTCACCGATATTGACACTGTTGGTTTTCTTTTTTTTTTTTCAAATTTAACTTGACATTTTCACAGACTCTTTTAACCTTTTGTTACGGCTAATGTATGTTATTTCCACTTCTGCATTCTTGGACCATCAAAAGTGCTTTAGGGATGCAGTTCTTGCTGTAATTGGCCAGACCAGCTATTTCGTGATGCCTCACTGAGTATCAAACAAGGAGGCATAGAAATTAGGGGCCAAATAAAGACCTTTGGAAAAATAAGGGAAAGACAGCAGACAGAAAGTGGCAAAGAAGTGAGAAAACAGGAGACATAGGTGAAAACTGCAAAAATATTTATATAGGCACTGCTTAGCAATTTGTCAATGTGAATCCTACCCTACAAGCCAAATCTAAAAGTCAATCATCAATGCAAACCTCCTCCAGCATCTGATTTTCTTAAGAAATAGGTGTCCCACCCGTATTACCTTACAGTAATCTGCATGCCCTGGCACTGAAATCCCTGTGATGTCCATATTTCATACTGGTTATATAACATGTCTTAAGTCTTGAATTTTCCGACTGATTTTCATTACCTACAAACTCATTTTCAATACTTTCATTACTTTAGTATTCTCATCAACTTTTCTTTTAGCTATGGCAAGCTACATTTAGCACAACTTTGATAAAAATTATTTTTAGATACTTAAATTTACTTAAAATGTCTTGTCAAAATAACTATTTATATGGTTGACTCTCAGATTGATGCACACTCATACAAGTGATTAAAGTTATATGGTATTGAACACATATAGCAAGGAGTCAATGATGCTTTATGTGTCCTTGCAGAGGCGTAACTAGAAAACATTGCGCACATCCGCCCCTACTTAACACCAGATGCGGCTACGGTGCTGGTCCATGCCATTGTCCTCTCTCGCCTTGACTACTGCAATCTGCTTCTCAGTGGTCTTATATGCTCCCAACTTGCCCCATTGCATTCTATAATAAATGTGGTGGTGAGGCTCATCTTCCTGTCCACCCGCACCTCCCATGCCTCACCCCTCTGTCAATCCCTGCATTGGCTTCCCGTAAGTTATAGGGCTGAAAAATTATGGTTCTTGCTTTCAAATCTCTACATAATGCTACTGCCACCTATCTATCCTCCCTAATACACAAGTATGTCCCATCTAGACCCCTACGCTCTGCCGAAAACCTACGTCTATCCTCTCTCTGTACTCCCACCTCTAATGCTCGCCTTCAAAACTTCTCTAGGGCTGCATCGTTCCTGTGGAACTTTTGACCAGAAATTACAGGACATACAGTACAAATGTTGATCACCAAAGATAACTATTGAGACTCTGCCCTTTTTTCAGTGTACAATATCTAAGACCTACTCTAGAATGTAAGCTCGTTGTCACGGGTGGAGGTCCAAAGACTGTTGAGCACCAGCATTTGTGTGGCCGCATACCAGGGCCCTGATGCAGCTTAGCGGATGCCAGGAGCGGATATTAAGCATATATGTATCCAGTACTAGAAACAAGGCAAGACTAGAACAGGCGCCAAACAAGATAACAAGACAAGACTAGAAGAACCAAGAACCAGAGCAGAACAGAATGTAGAACCCAGAATATGTACACAATACATGAGGGAAACATGAACAGGACATGGGCAGAGCAGGACAGGACTGTACATCAACTGTGAATACAAGACAAATTTCAAACAAGACAAGAGATACAAGGCAAAACAAGAGGAGACCAACTAAGTTCTATATATGTAATAAACATTGGAGATGGCCAAGATGTATGTAGCCCACCACTGCGCCAAAGTACTCCAATTACGGTGGGTCCTAACTGCCTAGATATGCATGATTAAATAAACAACAATAAAACACACAGTACTTACCTGCAAAGAAAGGAGCAGTGGATATGAGACCACTACTTGCAGGAACAGACTGACACAGAAAGGATTAATGGCAAATGAATGGGTTTGGCAACAAAAAAAAAAAAAACATTTAAAGGAATCCAGGAGTCTGGGAATTCCAGGAACGGAATAAAGGAATGAACCCAGAAAACCCAGCATAAAGAAAACTTGACATAAAATAGAAAAACAGAAAAAAACAAGAAAAACTAAACAAGAATTGTAAAAAGAGTACTGGATATCAGAAGCCAAGACAGAAAGGATCTGCAACAGGAGCAGAATGTGACACTCATTTGAGCAGGGCCTTCAACAACATCTGTTCCTACGTGTCCAACTAGTATTGTTGCAAATATTTGTCTCAGTCCATCTATTATACAGTGCTGCGGAATTTGTTGGCGCTTTATAAATCATAATAACCCATATGCTCTGAGTCTTTATGAATATATGTATACAATACATATATTATTATATAATAATAACCCATGTGCCCTGAATCTCAATGAATAAATTTATATAAGAAACCGCTCCCTCCATGAGACTATGCCTATTTACCTCAAGACCGTGTTTGTTTCCAAGTGCCTTAGATTTTTTTGTTTACTCCAACACACTGTTGGCCTACAAGGGATTTAATTGGGTCTATTGAACCCCCACTGGAGTAAAAAGTTTTTATTTTTTTATATTGTCACTAATGAGTGCTAACGTCTCTGAAACTCCCACCGGCTGTGATGTCAAATGTCACATGACTGCAGAGTACCGTACCACAAGGAACTGCCTAGTACAAGCCTACCAGCTCAGGACATGCCCAGAGCAGTTTGTATCACACACAGGATAAAGATCAGTTTGACAGTGATAATAATATTATATATTACAGTACTGCCCTTTTATATTCACAGCATAAGTGAATAACTTCTAACTTGGGCAAATATCATGGAGGTGGGGTCTGATGGGGAAAATGATCCAGGTGGAATGTAGCTTGGGACAGTTCATTGTGGAATATGGCTGGGAATTAATGACTTGGATGCATATGGCTGGAGACTAATTCATTGAAGTAGTATGGTGTGACGAGACCAATCTCGCCACATTGCATTGGAGAAGCCTGGTTGCTCGCCTGCTGCCTTTGGACTATGGCCCCCTGTTAAAAGACATCTTTTTTTACCTGCAGAAAAGCTGTATTCGTGCTTTTCTGCCTGGGGTTTGGTAGTTTTGGTTGAATGTGTTATACCCCAGATAGGAATCCCATGGAGCCCATTCGTATGAAACTGACTGTAAAGACTTTGGCTCCATGGCGATTAAACTGTATTTGTGTGGTCCGAGCACCATTCACTTAATAATGTGCGCTCAGACCTGAGCTATCTGGGGATATGTGAAATGTCTGTGTGTTATGTGTAAAATGTGACTTTATGTATTTTAAAGTGTTTTGTGTCTTTTGCAACCATGTGCTTAATGGAGTCTTGTGTCTGTCCTGGGAGATAATTGAATTACTCTCCAGGATAGAAGACTCTGAAACTGGTTTGGGCCAGAAAGCCATGCTTCATTTAGTCACAAAGGACTTTCCCCTAACTTTTGAACCCCTGGTCTGATACATGCCATTTTTGAATATGTCGTTCCCCTGAATGGATTGATTGTGAATATGTAATTTTATGTGAATGTGATGTATGGTTTTGGAGTTATGAAAGTTTAACTGTATGTGTAATTGAGTTTCCTCTCAGGATAAGGGGAGGGAATATGTGGGATGTAACTGTGATGTGATTGGTTGTTTTATACCTCCCTGTGGGCGGTCCTGTATTTGCAAGACTGTAATAAAAACCAGGCTGGGTGTGCCAGCACCTCAGACCACTGCTTGACCCTCAACACGGAGCCTTGTCTCGTTCTTGGGGGGATTCACTGTATGCTGTTAGAGACTGATTGCCAGGAGTGTAAGCTGCTTGGGAGCTTTTCCTGTTCGTCTGCTAGCAGCTATTTGGGAGGTTCCAGTTCGGGAGTTGGAGTGCTATTTTGTATCCAGTTTGGGAGTTTGGTGTTCTGCAGTAGCTGTGCCTGTATCTCTGGAAAGGGGGCCGATCGCCTAAACGGTTTTTAACCCTTGTGTGCAAAACGGTCCGTTACATATGGTAATTGCAGAAATTTGGAAAACAATAAAAATAGATTTAAAACAATCCTATGGATTTTATTCCATATATCAGTTTTGTGGCAGTGGAAGGGGTCCTTGGACCCAGGCAACACTGTGTCTTGTGCAAGCCCTGCCACAAGATTATATGACATTTACCAATTTACTTATAGCCCATAAATTCTGGGGATTTATTTATACACGTGGAGACCAATGTATACTGTGATTTATGAGCTTGATTAATATATATATTTTTTTTTTATTCTGCATATGTGTTTAATCTAATCGTTTGCTAAAGAGTAATGTGTATCTGAAATATTATCTTCCGAATTTCAACTTACCCAGAACCAGATAAAGAATGCTTAAAGGTAAAGTATATCCTGAGCTTAAACGACCACTAAAGAAACCTAGACCAATTCACTGGAATGAACTGATCTGGGTGCAGTGGCCCTTTGTTGTATGCTTGCATTGTAAAACATTGCAATTTTTGTAGACATTGCAATGTTCCATTACAGGGTCAAACACACCATTAACAGCTGTCTTCCTGACAGCCACTAGAGGAGGTTTTCTGTGAAAACAAAGTCAGACTTGGTTCTCAATCATATGCTGGTCCTAGAGCCAAATTTGACTTGCGGAGCCTAGCAATTTGCATCATATGCTCACTAGCCTCTTAGTGATTTTCTATGGGGAAGCATTGCATTGGCTGAGATCATCAATCTTGATGATCTCAGCCAGGGAGGCAAAGCAGCCATAGCAAGGGATGAAATGTAAGTAAAACTCACATTTCAAACCCTCACAGATGTGGGGAGGGTGTCTGGACAGGTTGGAGAATAAATGTTTTTTTTTTTTTTCTTGTGTGTGTGTTTTGTTTGTTTGTTTTTTTACCAAACTAAATAGTAGTCCTTTTACACAGATCAAAAATAAGTCAGACCGAGAATGGTAATCAAAATCACTGCTCAGATTTGTGCAAGTGCCACATGTAATACAATATTTGCACTAACCAAACTGACTCAGGATAAAAATCCTTTAGTTATGGTAACTGCAGCATATAACTAATTGTTGGACCATCACAAATTATTATTTTGTAACATAGGAGTTTAGACAAAATCTTTATTGCTTCTGGACCCCTTTTCCTAGATTGTGAACAAGTAAGTGCCAGTGATGGGTCTCCCGGTGCCAGTAACACCAGAGATATACCAGTAACATTGCCAATGAGCTTTGGATCCACTTACATAACTACAGCTTCCAATAAACCATTTCAGCAGCTCTCGATGTGTCAGGCTACTTAATTCTCTCTTTTTTTTTTTTTTTGTATCTGGAAGAATTTTGAACTGTACTTTGCACCCACAAACGTTTACACCCTCCCCCAGCTTGGCCACTCTTCTGAAACTCATATTTCTGAGATGTATTGTAAACTGTAAAGCTGATACAATCACTACATTTTACATCAAATATGTGTGGTTAGGACCTGTTCTTGCGCTTAATGTAAAACTATTTTTAATTTCCCATGAAAATTGGGTTCCAGGAAAAAATGCCAGAATACTGTAATGCTCTACCAACTTCAACGCTGCCAAAAATGTATAGTTTCTAAATTTACTTATATTGTACATTTCAGAGAATGCCAAGTTTGTCTAGACTATTTCACTGCATCAACTTTATATGCCTTAAATGGAAATAAAGTATATTGTACAGTTTGCTTATAACCACACTCAGACTTTGCAAAAAGAAACAGAAAGCCTTAAAGCTTTTTATTTTTAAAGATAATCTGTATGTCCAAAAATGAATTAATTTATTTCTAATGCAAATAATTCTTTGTTGCAAAGAGAAAAAAAAAAGATATTAATGTACTAACATTTGCCCAAATATATTCCCAAAGACTTCCATTAGCTTCTTAACTGGCTTTGTGGCTAATGAAGATCAACCAACATTTATTCCCAGCACATAATTTCTTGATCGAGCTGGGGATTTTCCAAACAAATGGCTCTCCTAGAGCAGAAGTATGTAAGACAAATCTCCAGTCCAAAGCTTCTTGACATTTATTGTGATTTAGGGATTGGAATATAAAATATTAATACTTAAAAATAGCAACTGCATCAACATAGCCCAGGGCATGATTTTTTTTCTGTGTCAATTAAAATAGTAGCGTGCTATATAAAGCTATTGAAGACTAAAATTCAAATTGGGTTCCACCAACCACTGAATGAGGTGGACTGAATTTATATTGCACATAAACTGGTTGGCAAGTGATTACCTGCACTATTACATAACATGCATAGTTTAACTCACACCAGCATCAGCTCAATAGGAAATTAGTTATATTTCAGCAGTGTTATGCAACTTCTTGCTATCAATATGATAAGACAAATTCCCAACTGAGCGTCTTTTTTCTGACCTCAGCATTTAGGAATGGTATGGGTCATAAACCAGAACCAATTTATTTATTTTCTTTATCAAATAGTCAGTGAGCTGAATTACCAAAGAGTCAAGTAACAGGAGCTTTGACAGTGGGATGTGTGTAACTTACCCAGCCTTAGGCAACCTGTCCAAGTTGCCCTACACATATTAGAAAAGGTATTTATCTCTGGAATGAAACATTTTAAAATAGAATGGCTGCAGGGACAGAGATGTTGCACCATAAATAATTCAGTAAGTTAGATTGGTTATGGTGCTTACAGTGACCATTTAAGTATATAAGAATACAATGAGTACTATCTATCTGCAGTATTACCACAGGTCCATGCTTAATGTAGGAGGTTATGTATAGATAATGTTGCATGATCTGTTTGACCAAATGTTAGCGTTTGCACATGTACAGTAAGTGCAAATATCTATTAATGAACTATATACCCGATAGCAAAGAGGGAACATAAGAAGGTTATGGCCAGAATGTTTTAACTTTTTGTTTTTTTTTACTGCATACCAGTTACCATATATGTGTGGCACAGCTCTGAGAACCCTAAACACGTTTTTAGTTTGTTTGTTTTTTTTTCAAAATTCTTTATTTATAAATTTATAAATGTAAAAGTTTACAATTTTGAGGCAATTTAAGGAGGTTACAATTGGTATTTAACACTAATTGTAAAAAATTTTAACATTGGAGATGAATTGGCTTAGCAGAGAGGTTCAGTTCTTTGATGTGGTGCAGAGAACTTGCGAATTCTCTAGCATGTTCATATGTCCAATTTAGCTTTAGGCATATGTAAGTTAACCTCAAAGCAACTACACTAATAGAGAATAAAAAACAGTAAATCTTGAAAGGGAAGAAGAACCAGTCTTTCTTCTCTGAGTGTGAGTGAAGTGACCTGGTAGAGTAGGTGGGTTTGGGAAGGTATAGTAGGGTTTCAGTGGGGTGGTCGGTTTTTGGGTCTGTCTTTGAGTGTCCGTTCCAGAGTCTTGTATGTCGCCCATTGGAGTTTTGGCTTTGTTATGCATTGACCGTTGTGTAGCCGGTGTGGTGAGCGAAAAGCGGGTTGTCTGGTCCTCATGTCGAGCCTGTTGTGATGTGGTCGCTGTGATTCATAATATGTTCAGGCATGGATCGTGTTAGGCCTGGTGTTTTTAGGGATTTTTTTTAATCAAAAGCCAAGCATGTAATATAAAAGATACATAATGCTGAATTGTAGTATGTAGGAAAACTAACGCGTACAAATTATCCTGGATAGATAATGATAATTTATATCCTCATTTTGTCATCCCAAGCAGTGGTACTGCAGTTTTTCTAAAACCATTTTCAAATGGTTTGACATAACACATAACAAACAGAGGCAGAAAGGATTACTTCTCTAAGTAAAATTGGATAAAATCTGGGTAAAAAAGACCCAAAACTGCAAAACAAAAGTGCTGATTAAAGGGCAGCTTTTACTTACCAGTATTATATTATAATCACCTATTCCCAGTATGTAGAAAATGTGTGTTTGTGCGGACAAATAGTATTAAATGTAGAAATCCAAACCCATGTCTTTAAATCTATCCTGGAACTGGCTGCCTCTATCTTAGCACGCTCTATCATTGTTAGAAATGTAATAAAAGGTTAACACAAGTTATGGATGGTTTCAATTGTTTTTTAATGGTGTAATATCCAGGAGTATCAGATTATCCTTCAAATAAATGTAAGATTTTGTATTTTTGGCTTATTGTTATATAACAGCTTTGGGCACCATATTGAATACAAACAAGCTTATTCAATAAAGTGAGAATTCAAAGTGAATTTCAAATTCAAGGTAAAAGAAGCTGAACTGGAAAATTTCTCTAAGTCAGCGACGCTACCCGGTCAATTTGAAATTCACTTAGAATTCTCATTTTAGCAAATCACTCTGAAAATATATGTATTTAATATATACAGTTTCACATGATATCAGCTGAAAGTCTTGTGATGTTGATGGGCTGTCAATCAAAATGTGTTAAAGACTGATTCAGGTAGAACATCTTATTAATACATGTTTTTACTCTATAGAAGTCCCACAGCAGACATTATGAACTATAGATAATTATTTATGGTTTTTTTTTTGGATAGTTAAAGCTATTTGTCTTTGAATATGTATTGCAGTGTTCATATCCCAAACCATTTAAAACACTTAGATAGACATCCATTAAGGTTGAAAAAAAAAGCCCAAGTCCTTTGATGTGCCTATTTACCTTATAAGGTTACAACTAAACTATGATGTCATCATGCATCATAATAAGATTAGAGTATGTAACAAGAGCTTGAACAATCTGAAGCCAGTCAGTGTTGAGCTGGAGAGGGTACACAGGAACTCATCAGAAAAAACAAATATTCTGGATAATCTACTGCATGGACCTAAACAGGATCTGAAGAGGAATTTAATGTAGGGGTCTTGGTTAATGAGCAATATTCTCATAAAGTACATTTAATACTGATCCAGGGACATACTTGTAACCGATCGCCTTAATATGGGGTCAGGAAGGAATTTTTTACTTGGACATATTACCCATGGTATGCCCAAGTTTTTTTTGCCTTCCTCTGGATCACTAATTCACTAAATATTGAATTGTAGCAAATTACAATCTGACCAGGTTATTCACTAAACATCAAATTTAGTCCACATATTTTTTTGTACTTTTGTAACTCTCAAAATACAAATTTATAAATAGTTAAAAAAAATTCTAATAAAAAATTGTTATATATATATATATATATATATATATATATAAAAAATACACAAGATCCAGCGCACTCACCTATCCACTAAACAGCAACTTCAATGTTGAAAGATTTTATTTTTTTTAAAAACACCTAATCTAGGCAAAAATAATGGGGGTTTAGTTACATTATATGATCATACATTGCATAAGCCTGCCACAACGTCAATGTACCCCATCTTTGGCAGGTCCTACACTAACAGCCTAATGTCTGCTCTTATGAGATTAACCACTTACTTGAGGAAATAAATTCCATCTGGGGCTCTCTGCAGTACAAGGCTAAATAGGGCCTTGGGATGAGGCACCTGTGACAGGGAGGGGTGCAAAACCATTGAAGTTGCTGTTTAGTGAATAGGTGAGTGCGCTGGATCTTGTGTATTGTATTATTTGGCCCCCAGCAGCACCCCCATTTATGCATGTTCAGGTGAGTGCAGCCAACCCCCCTTGTTTCATATATATATATATATATATATATATATATATATATATAGGTACAAATGTATTTAAGATAAGTACTCTAAATAAAATTAGAAGACTGGATTCATTATACATTTACTTTTTAAGTATGTGGGTTACAAAAATAGAAAGATAAAGAACATCTTACAGATATAGTTCCTTAAAAATAAATTTTAAACATCTAAAAAAGGAAAGGGAACATGTAGTTGATGAATTTCCATATGTAACTGACATTTAATATATATTAGCCTCGTTCTTCTGTATGTATGTAATCACAAATATATTGCCAAGTGCCAATTGTAGGGAACAAAATCATTCCTGAAGACCCAGCAACAGCACATCTCTATGAGTCGCCAGCCTGGGTAACCCCTTTAATGACGGGGGATCTGACCCAAGGTCTCTCTCGCTCAGAGAATGTAAGAGATCCACTGTATACATGAGGTCCAGCCAGGGTTTAGCCTCTAATCCCTGAAGACCCAGCAACAGCACATCTCTATGAGTCACCAGCCTGGGTAACTCCTTTAATGACCGGGGGTCTGACCCGACGTCTGACCTGAGGTCTGACCCAAGGTCCCTCCCCCATCAAGCTATGAAAGTGGTCCACTGTATACATGAGGATCAGCCAGGGTTCAGCCTCTTATCCTCTTATCTATGAGACACCAGCCTGGGTACCCACTTTTGTGAACAAGGGTCTGACCCAACTCTCTCCATCAGGCGATTACAGTGGTCCACTGCATACATGAGGCCAAACCAGGGTTCAGCCTCTTATCCCTGAAGACTCAGTAAACAGCACTTCCATTAAAGGGACACTATAGTCACCTGAACAACTTTAGCTTAATGAAGCAGTTTTGGTGTATAGAACATGCCCCTGCAGCCTCACTGCTCAATCCTCTGCCATTTAGGAGTTAAATCCCTTTGTTTATGAACCCTAGTCACACCTCCCTGCATGTGACTTGCACAGCCTTCCATAAACTCTTCCTGTAAAGAGAGCCCTATTTAGGCTTTCTTTATTGCAAGTTTTGTTTAATTAAGATTTTCTTATCCCCTGCTATGTTAAAAGCTTGCTAGACCCTGCAAGAGCCTCCTGTATGTGATTAAAGTTCAATTAAGAGATTGAGATACAATTATTTAAGGTAAATTACATCTGTTTGAAAGTGAAACCAGTTTTTTTTTCATGCAGGCTCTGTCAATCATAGCCAGGGGAGGTGTGGCTAGGGCTGCATAAACAGAAACAAAGTTATTTAACTCCTAAATGACAGTGAATTGAGCAGTGAAATTGCAGGGGAATGATCTATACACTAAAACTGCTTTATTTACCTAAAGTAATTTAGGTGACTATAGTGTTCCTTTAAGTGACTGCCTGGGTATGCCTCTTTTATGTATTCCACCATGGGGTTTGTTTTAAACCTTCCCCCACTGGTGATGGCATACGGGGTATAGATAGAAGCCTATAGTTTAAACTGTTTATACTGTACTGAAATCCCCATTTTCTGCTGAAATTCAGGCCTGCAGCTGCTCATATGACTAAATTACATTAGGCTTCTTTCTAACAAATAGGTCATATTTAGGAAGTTTGTGTGGTGAGCATTTAGGTAAGTTTATGCATGTAATGATGCAATGATGCATTTTACAAAAAGAGTGCTCATAATGCAATGATGCATTTTACAAAAGAGCACTGATAAAGCAATGATGTATTTTACAAAAACAGTGCTGATAATGCAATGATGCATTTTACAAAAGGAGTGCTGATAATGCAGTGATACATTTTATAAAAAGAGTGCTGATAATGCAATGATGCATTTTACAAAAAGAGTGCTGATAATGCAGTGATACATTTTATAAAAAGAGTGCTGATAATGCAATGATGCATTTTACACAAAGAGTGCTGATAATGCAGTGATACATTTTATAAAAAGAGTGCTGATAAAGTAATGATGCATTTTACAAAAGAGCACTGATAATGCAATGATGCATTTCACAAATGAGCACTGATAATGAAATGATGCATTTTACAAAATAGCGCTGATAATGCAGTGATGCATTTTATAAAAAGTGCTGATAATGCAATGATGCAATTTACAAAAGAGTGCTGATTATGGATATCCTGGCTGTATAAAGTTTGCCTGAATACCACAGTCCTGAAGACAGAGAATAGGCCAATACCCACGGTAAGAGAAAGCTTCCCTTGGTGACTGAGCCAATTATACCTGTACACCCAATGCATATAAAGGGTGATTGCATAGTGATAATATACACTAACCAGCAAGTGCTCCACTCATTTACTGGTGTTAGTGTCTGGTCACACAGTATAAGATATTTTTGTAAGTTTCTGATGTGGTGCAAGGAAAGAACCAACCCAAGTGTTGTAGCAGCTTATTCTATGTATCTTTCTATTATTCAAAATTTGTTTGTAAACACCTCTTTTATCACAGGTAGGTCCTACCTACCTGTGATAAAAGAGCCATTTACAAACAAATATTGTCTCTATATGGTCTCCATACTTTAATGAATAACCCTGTGAATATTCAAATTCAGGCAAAAATGCCCAAATTGTGAGTAGTTACTTTGCTCACCTTTTGCCATCAGACTTTAATTTGCTACAAATCCGAATTTAATGAATAAAACTGTTCATGAAGATTTTTTTTCTTCACTATAAATAAATAAATAAATTTAAAAAATTAAATAAATGTTTTTTGTCTCTCATGTTCTTATATTATAAAACAACCACATGGCCTATTCACCAAATCTTTCAAACCCCAGAGCCACTACAGCATGCTTATTGTACCAGGAATACTAATGGTTTGACTAGCCACCTGGGGTCTGCTGGTCACTGTTCCATGGCAGCACTACACCTGCAGAATGCTGGAAGCTGTACATCTTAGCTAATTCCGCAGTGCAAGGCTTATCTGATTGGCTGATTGCACTAAGAGAAGTTCCTAAGCAGGCACATCAAGTTCTCTGTTGAGTGTAGTGGAAGTGGGGAGTGGCGCACAACAAACCCCAGTAAGAAGTAAAAGTAGTCTAAAATGGTACCTCCTTTTTTTAATTCAATGGAAAGCAATGCCTGCAAAGGGAAGCTGAATGCAAACTGGCCACCCACATGGCATCACAGGTATCAGGTACACAGAGCTTCCTGATGTAGTCGGCAGCAAGGAGTAGGGCAGGAGCAAGCAGTAGTGGGGAAATCAAGGAAGCTGCAGGGATTCAGTTCAGAATCTACTCAAAAGCCACACCACCACTGAAATAGTAATTAAGCACCTTGATTAGTAGCAGTGCACACACAGAGTGCTGCACATAGGAAGCAATCCCCAGCACACATACAGACACACTGCATCCCCAGCACATACACAGACACACTGCATCTCCAGCACACACACTGACACACTGCATCCCCTGGACACACACTGCATCCCCAGCACACACACAGACACACTGCATCCCCAGCACACACACACTACATCCCAGCACACGCAAACTACACCCCCTACACAAACACAGAAACACTGCACCCCCAGCACAAACTTACACACACTGCATCCACTGCACACACAGGCACACATGGTCCCCAGCACACACACAGACACACTGCATCCCCAGCACACAGAAACACTGCATTCATAGAACACACACACAGACTCACTGCATCTCCAGCACACACACAGACACACTGCATCCCATGCACACACACAGACTCACTGCATCTCCAGCACACACACAAACACACTGTATCCAATGCACACACACATACACACTGCATTCTCTGCACACACGAACACACACTGCATCTCCAGCACACACACACACAGTGCATACCCAGCACACACAATGACACATTGCAACCCCAGCACACAGACACACTACATCCCCAGCACACACATATACACTGCATCCCTAGCACACACACACACAGAGATACACTGCATCCCCAGCACACACACAGACACAGTATATTCCCAGCACACACACACAGACACACTGCATCCCCTGCACACACACATCATCCCTTGCACACAAACAAACAAACTGAATCCCCAGCACACACACACAGACAAACTGCATCCCAAGCAAACACATAGACACACTGCAATACCTGCACATTCAGACACACTACATCCCTTGCATGCACACAGACACACTGCATCCTCTGCACACACACACACACACAGACACTGCATCTCCAGCACACACACAGACATGCTGAATCCCCTGCATGCACACAGACACGCTGAATCCCCTGCACACACACAGACACATTGCTACCCCAGCACAAACAACTCACTCCATATCCAGCACACACATACAAACTGCATCCACTGCATCCACAATCACTCACACAGACCCTGCATCCCCTTGACACAATGCATAACCATCACACACACACTGCATCCACTACACAAACACACACTGTATCCACTATATACTCTCTGCATCCATTATACACACATACTCTGCATTCACTATGTTTTGGTGGCATGATTTGTGAGTGGTGGAGTTGGGGGATGGAGGTGTGGTCAGAGAGGCTGTGAGGGGGTTTGGTGGGGAGGGCAGCATTTTATCCTTGGACCAAGCAGCACAGTGTCTTGGGCTGGCCCTGCTAATGGCATGAGGAGGTTCTTAAAGATCTTAATAAGCCATTTGACCTTCATGGTCATGGTTTGTTGTGATATCTTCAGAACCTCTTGATGGCTTTATATACCCATAATAAATACTTATCTATTATGTTGTATGAGTGAAAATATAAGGATATGCATACCAATGGGAGTTTTTTTTATTTATTATTATTGTGTTAACTTCCCCTTTCCTGACTCCTTTTGTGGTTAATTTTCTTGATTGATAAATATCACTTGTTAAAGGGGAAATTAGTGTCAACGCTTATTTTTCTCAGACTGTTTTTATAATAAATATGTTAAATTACAGAGACCGTGGTTGATGAAGCATAACAAAACTATATTGCAAAATATATTGTATGCAGACCTGCCCTCCTATTATACTCAATATTGTATTTATATGTGAATTTGTTTTTTTCAGTACAGTGGGTTATTCAGTGTTCCTTTACATAAACACATCAAGCACCATAACCACTACAGCCTTCTCTAGTGATTATGGTGCATCGAGTACCAATGGTGTATCCTGGTTTTGTGCTGCCCTAGGCAGGACAAAACTCAGGCGCCCCCCAACACCCCCGCGCGCGACCCCCACCCATCCCTTCCCCCCGCCTTCTAAATACACACACACACACACACACACGTTCACTGACAGATACGCATACACTAGCTAACAGAAACACACATTCACTGACACACACAGACACACACTCACTCACTAGCAGACACACACTAGCAGACACACAAACACTCACTGACACACTCACAGGCAAACATACTCACACAGTCAGACACACACAAACAAACTCACTCACTCACTCACTAGCAGACACACACACTCACTGAAACACACACTCACTAACAGACACACACACTCACAGGCAAGCACACACTCACTAACAGAACTCACTAACAGACACACACTCACTAGCAGACACACACTAGCAGACACACACACTCACTGACACACAAACTCACAGGCAAACACACTCACACTAACAGTCAGACACACACACACTCACTAACAGACACACACACTAACAGACACACACACACACACACACTAACAGACACACACACACACTCACTCACATTAACACATATTTTTTAACCCCAGCCTTCTTACCTTTGGGAGTGCTGGGGGGGGGAGGGGTTCTCTATCTCCCTGGGGGTCCAGTGGCTGCTGGGCGGGCGAGCGGTGCTGGCTGGTGGCTGGCGAGGGAGCACTTCCCCTGAGCACTCTGCTCAGCTCCTTCACACGCCTCAGAGTGAGGCTGGGAGCCGGAATATGACTTCATATTCCGGCTCCCAGCCTCACTCTGCGGCGCGCGAGGGAGCTGAGCAGACCGCTCAGAGGAAGAGCTCCCTCGCCAGCTTCCCGCCCAGCCCAGCCCAGCCTGTTAGTTAGGCTAACAAGGCATTTGCCCTGGGCATTTGGGGGGCAGCTTTTTTTGCCGCCCCCTGGAAAATGCCGCCCAAGGCAAATGCCTTGTTTGCCTCGTGGCTAAAACGTCCCTGTCGAGTACCCTTGTGCCCTTCCAGGATAAGTAGTAAAACCAGTTTTGAAAGTTACCTGGAATCTGCGAGTGCTCAGCTTCTGGCTCCAGGGGAGACAACAACAGTCATCTTGCAGACCCCAGGTAAGTTGTCAAACTGTTCTTAAAGAGTTTTAATACATTCTCTGGAAAGGCACCAAGGCACTTCTGGCACCATAACCACTACAGTGGGCTTAGTGTTGTATTCATACAATTTCATAACATTCCAATATGTTGGTGCTGATTATTATGGCAAGCCATGTTATCTGTTAACATTATTGCACTCTGACAAATTACATTGTTGTCTGCATGGGAGCAGGAGTAACACAATGATTGAAGGCCTATAGGCTTAATTAAATAGATTGTGATCAGATCAGGCCTTATTTATAGTTAGGCTATTTGACTACCAGTGCATACAAATGCAGAAAATTAATTTCATGAGAGTCATATGCTTTGGCTAGAAACTGATACTGAAAATATCAGTAAGGTGGCTGAGAAAAAGATAAGGAAGAAATTGTATCTAACAACACAGCATATGCATTTAGCTTCTGTAACTGTGAAATCATTTTTCTTTCTGATAATATTTTTTAATATCTGTTGCATATCTTCTCTTTCTTACATCAATGTCTGATTTGCATAAGTAGTTTATAATGTTTTCATATTAACTATTCACATTTCTATAGTTTCTTTTTGCCAATATCATAGTTAGGTGAAACAGAGACTACTAAGGGTTACTACTAGGGTTATTTCCTAAAATGCAAATTCAAAATTAATTTCAGGCCAGGGTAGCCGAACTGAAAGTATAGCTAAGTTAGAGAATGTTTTCCAGTTGAGCTATTTTGACTTTCTTTCGGAGGTACATGAAAAATAGAAAATCAGTAATGTCAGTCCTGCTGATTTAGGCTGAGATCCATCGAGTGGCCCATGCAGACATCTACAATAAGGAGCCCAGTCGTGCACTGCAGCACTTTAACGTGACCGGGCCCTTTCTTATCTGCAGGGAGTGCACTAAGAACCAGCCATGAGGTTGTAGGGGGGGGGGGGGCATGGTGGGAATGGACCAGGAGCAAGCCTCTAACTCCCATCAGTACCAGCCAGTAGAAGCCACCCTCCTGCACTCAAAAAGGTGGGAAAATGTAGGAAGGCTAACATTTTGACCTGTATGTGTGTTTTGGGTGTCTGAAACTGCATGTATATAGTGTATGTATCTGAGTTTGTGTGTGTGTATCTGCATGTATGGCAGTGTTTGTATCTGTGTGTCTATTCATCCGTATGTGTCAGTGTGTACCTGTATGTGCCAGTTTGTATGTGCAATCTGCATGACTCAGTGTGTGTATCTGTGTGTCTGTATCTGTATGTGTGTTAGTGTATCTATATGTGTGTCGGTGTTTGTATCTGTGTGTCAGTGTTTGTATATGTGTGTCTATGTATCTACATTTGTGTCATTGTGTATATCTCTACATCTGTATCTGTATGTCTGTGTATCTGTATGTGTGGTAATATTTGCATCCATGTGTCTGTACGTCCGGATGTCTCAGTGTGTGCATCAGTATCAGTATGTGTGTCAGTGTTTGCATCTGTGTGTATGTGTATCTGCAAGTGTGAAAGTGTTTGTATTTGTCTGTCTGTACATCTGCATGTGTGGCAGTGATTGTATCTGTGTGTTTGCACATCTCTAGGTGTGTCAGTGTGTGTATCCGTAGGTGTCAGTATCTATATCAGTGTTTGTATCTGGATGTATGTCAGTATGGGTATCAGTGTGTCCAACTGTATATGTGTCAGTGTGTGTATCTGTGTGTCTGTATTTGTATCCATGTATCTGTATTTGTGTCAGTGTGTGTATGTGCAATTTTATGTGTGTCTGTGCATATGTATGTATCAGTGTTATAATCTGTGTGTCTGTGTATCTATCTATGTGTCTGTATCTGCATGTGTGTCAGTATACGTATCTGTATGTCTGTATCTCTGTGTGTGTCATTGTTTGTTTCTGTGTATCTGCCTGTGCGGTAATCTGTATCTGTGTGTCTGTACATCTGTATGTGTGTCTGTGTGTACATCTGTATGTGTGTCAGTGTGTGTATCAGTGTGTCTGTACAAACTGTATGTGTGTCAGTGTTTATATCTGTGTGTCTGCATGTGTGTCAGTGTGTGTATCTATATGTCTGTGTGTGTCATTGTTTGTTTCTGTGTGTCTGTATGTCTGTGTGTCATTGTTTGTTTCTGTGTGTCTGTATATCTCCCTTGTGGCATTGTTTGTATTTTTGTGTCTGTACATCTGTATGTCTGTCAGTGTGTGTATCAGTGTGTATGCACCAACTGTATGTGTGTCAGTGTTTGTATCTGTGTGTCTGTGCATTTGCATGTGTGTCAATGTTTGTTTCTGTGTTAGTGTTTGTATCTGTGTGTCTGTATTTGTATCCATGTATCTGTATTTGTGTCAGTGTGTGTATGTGCAATTTTATGTGTGTCTGTGCATATGTATGTATCAGTGTTATAATCTGTGTGTCTGTGTATCTATCTATGTGTCTGTATCTGCATGTGTGTCAGTATACGTATCTGTATGTCTGTATCTCTGTGTGTATACAGAAAAAGGATAGGGGGCACTCCCAAGACCTGCATTTTGTATGAAAGGTGCTGCCGCAGTGACCAAACTTCATACATAAAACAATAAATAGTTGCAGCGCACTCAGACTACAAAACAATATATAATACAAAGAAGGCTACTAAAATGCCTATCTGAGAATAAATATGGGGATTTAGTTCCACCATATGGCCATATGTTGTTAAGCCCACCACTACTTTCAAAGTACCCCAATATTGGTGGGTCCTACACTAAAAGTGGGGGAACAAATTAAATAGTACTAGTGTTGAAAAACATTAGTACTATTTAATTTGTTCCCCCACATTTTTAGTGTAGGACCCACCAATATTGGGGTACTTTGAAAGTAGTGGTGGGCTTAACAACATATGGCCATATGGTGGAACTAAATCCCCATATTTATTCTCAGATAGGCATTTTAGTAGCCTTCTTTGTATTATATATTGTTTTGTAGTCTGAGTGCGCTGCAACTATTTATTGTTTTATGTATCTCTGTGTGTGTCATTGTTTGTTTCTGTGTATCTGCCTGTGCGGTAATCTGTATCTGTGTGTCTGTACATCTGTATGTGTGTCTGTGTGTACATCTGTATGTGTGTCAGTGTGTGTATCAGTGTGTCTGTACAAACTGTATGTGTGTCAGTGTTTATATCTGTGTGTCTGCATGTGTGTCAGTGTGTGTATCTATATGTCTGTGTGTGTCATTGTTTGTTTCTGTGTGTCTGTATGTCTGTGTGTCATTGTTTGTTTCTGTGTGTCTGTATATCTCCCTTGTGGCATTGTTTGTATTTTTGTGTCTGTACATCTGTATGTCTGTCAGTGTGTGTATCAGTGTGTATGCACCAACTGTATGTGTGTCAGTGTTTGTATCTGTGTGTCTGTGCATTTGCATGTGTGTCAATGTTTGTTTCTGTGTTAGTGTTTGTATCTGTGTGTACGTGATTTTGTATGTGTCTGTATCTGTATGTGTGTCAATGTCTGTGTAAGTGTGTCTCTGCAATGTATGTGTGTCTGTGCATCTTCATATGTAACAGTGCCTGTGCCTGTGTGTCTTTGTGTGATTTTATGTGTATCTGTATGTGTGTCAGTGTTTGTATCTTTTTTTCTGCATGTATGTCAGTGTTTGTATCTGTGTATCGGAGTGTGTGTGTTTGTATGTATATATATATATATATATATATATATATACATATATACGGAGTGTGTTTGTGGTTTGTGTGTGTATGTATATATATATATATATATATATATATATATATATAAATAAGTTGTGTTTCAAAGCTGTTGTATACAGCAAACACAGACTCAAAGAAATCCATGTTTATAATATGAACGAGGCACAAATTTTATTCTTAAACTCATTTGCATATGCCCACCCAGAATCCTTTGCGGTAGTAACATCACTGCAGATTTGTGATTTCTGTGGGAAAAGCAAGTCTTATGGCTTGACTGGTGTGCAGATTTTTGTTTAACTTTGTATTAACTATATATTATACACACACAGCAGAAGAGAAGCAGGGGTACACAAGCAGGGGTACACATGTGAAAAAATGGGAACCAGTTTCTTAAAGGGTTTGAGCAATCCATATCATTGCACTCAAACTTTCTACATACCGTATATACTCGAGTATAAGACGAGTTTTTCGGCACATTTTTTGTGCTGGAAAACCCCCACTCGTCTTATACTCAAGTCAATGTCTGTATTATGGCAACTTACATTGCCATAATACAGACCAGGACCGCTGGGCTTGTAATGTCCTGTTGGGGGCTGGCAGCAAGCTGTAACTTACCTTTCCTGCAGTTCCTGTCAGCTCCCTTCTCCTCCGGTCCGGTCAGCTCCCCTGTCAGCTCCACTGCAAGTCTTGCGAGAGCCGCGGCGTCTGAGTGTTGCCATGGGTTACCGGGAAAGGTAAGTACGGAAAAGGTAAGTTACAGCTCGCTGCCAGCCCCCCTCCTACACAGCCCATGCCACTGGACCACCAGGGATTGAGAGCCCCCCTCCCTGGCCATGTATCAAGCAGGGAGTGGGGACGAAAATAAATAAATACAAATTTAAATAATACAAAATAAAATAAAAATATTAATAATATAAAAAAATTAAAATAATAATAATAATTAAAAAAAATTATAAAAATGCCCCCCCCCCCACCAAGGCTTTGCATCACATACACAAACACTCTCTGCATCACATACACACACTGCACTCATACATACACACACACTGCACTCATACACATTGCATTCATACACGCACACACTGCACTCATACACACACACACTGCATTCATTATATACACACACTGTAAATAAATATTCAATTAATATAATTTTTTGGGGATCTAATTTTATTTAGAAATTTACCAGTAGCTACTGCATTTCCCACCCTAGTCTTATACTCGAGTCAATACGTTTTCCCAGTTTTTGGGGGTAAAATTAGGGATCTCGACTTATATTCGGGTCGACTTATACTCGAGTATATACGGTAATTTGTTGAAAATGGTTGATGGGAATCAATACAGTGAACCTTTAAGATGATTTTTTTCTAGGAATGGTTTCAAACAGGCAAATATATATGCCATTACCTTCTGTCACTTTAACTGAGCTGAAACATATCAACATGGTCATGTTTTGTAAGTTGCCACATCAAGTTCTTAGTTCTTAGTTAGAACCATTTGTGTGATCATATTTTTGTCTGTGCGGCAGCATACTACTTGAAGTTGGTATAAATCTGCCTCAAAACATAACCTTGGTCTTTGTTCTGGTCAGAAAGCATAGGCAACTTGACAGGAAGCTGATTTTAATTATTCTTAAAGAACAGCAAAGCAGGAAAAGCCTTCATTCTGTACCAATATTTACCCGGCAGGTGCCAGAACACATCATCTGTGAATTGTCAGCTCCCCTGTGTAAAATCCAAAGACAAATATGTCTTCATTGCCTCCCAGCTGCTCTTTTATCCAAGGTTTTATAAAGAGAGTAAATAGAAGCAACAATTGTGTTAAAATGTGAGGCAACATCTGTAGACCCATCTGTATAATAAATAACACTTTTATTTACTGGAAAATGCAGATGGAAGTTTTTAAACACTAGATTAGAGGATACAATTTGAGATGTTTATGAATAAAATGTGGTCAAATTATGACTTTATAGCCTGTTGCCCTTTATTCTAGAAGAGTAAAGAATGTATCTCAATAGTTCTTCATATTGCTTTTTTGTATTTGTGGCTTCTAAAAAGGCATCACTTCTAACTGGTGTGGGTTCTGTGTGCAGGTTGGACATTTCCACTTAGGGGTGTACTCACTTTTGTTGCCAACGGTTTAGACATTAATGGTTGTGTTGAGTTATTTTGTGGGGACAGCAAATTTACACTGTTATACAGGCTGTACACTTACTACTTTACATTGTAGCAGAGTGTCATTTCTTCAGTGTTGTCACATGAAAAGATATAATAAAATATTTACAAAAATGTGAGGGGTGTACTCGCTTTTGTGAGATACTGTATATAAAATGATCTTTACATACTTCATCAACAGGTTTTGAGACAATTTCATTGTTCACAATTTAAAATGAGACAGGCATTCTATATACCAAAACAAATGTTCTTATTGAATAGGACATGGTGTAATTAGGTCTTCCTGTACATTATGGTTTATTCAGTAAAAACAAAGTGAATTGTGGTTACTAAAAGCCAAATTGTGACAAGTGGATTGGATATTTCAGTTTTCGTTTTAAACCTGCTATTTTAGCCTGAATGTTGTAATTCATAATTCCATCCATTTAATGTTTTGTGAACAAACCTCTTATGACTGCAGAATAATTGCTGTAGCTATAATTCTACTATATCATAAACCCATGTCAGAAAATGAAGGTAATGCTTCATCTCTTCTTTTCCAAATACCTGTTTGAAGTATACACACTATACAAATCTCCTACCTGCTCACCCTGTGAAGGGTGTACTCACTTTTGTGAGATACTGTACATATGCTATACCTCCCAAATATAACTCTTTAGGCGGGACAGTCCATTTTTTCTATCATAGTGTCCTTCCTTTCTAGGAGCTCCGTATTGTTGTTTTGCCTGAGTGTAAAACAGAGCTCCAAATCAATTACTACTCATAATAATGTGTCTTTAAACTACAACAAAAGTGTTTAGAAATCAGACTGTGTACTGTAAATAAAATTCATTATACTTGTTCTAGATTGCATTTTAGTTGCAAAAAAATTAATTTGTAAATCACCAAAAATTGCTCAGGGCACCCCTGCCCTGTCCCCTGTTTGTCCATTTAAAAACATGTTGGGAGGTTTGCTATTCAGTTGTATACAGTATTTGAAAATGAGGCTTTGCTCTAAGCTGCAGCATTTTTTGTATCAGAGTAACACAGTAGAGAAATACAGAGTTCTTTGCCACTTATCCTGTGTAGGGAACACTCTGTTAAAGTGCTTGGAGTGTCCCGTTTGAGCAAATGATTCATAAAACTTTTATTTAACTGTATGCATTTGTAGAGGACGCATGGTTCATGTGCCCTTTGGATGCCGATGCACATGTATTGATGCTGTGTGTCATTCTTTTCATTTAGCAATTTTGGCATCACTTTTAATGCAGGGTGAACTATTTGGCACTGTTTAGAATCTTCAATGCTTGCATCATTTTTTGATGCCACACTGGTCTATATCAACCCAGCGCTGCAGGTTTGGCATAACTTTTGACACAGCCCTACACAAACCTTAGGTTATTTAAGGTCCTTTGACCACTTCTCTGTGCAATGTCGTGGTCTCTGTTTCCTGGGAGTACATTCTGAATTGTGGTATGCATTTTGGCATTGACTCAGCTTTAAACTATGACTACTCAGATTTCTGAAATCCTTAACTTTGGTTCCTTTCAACATTCTTCCCATGTGGCAAACTATTTCTCGATATCCCATTCTCTTCCCAAACACCTCCTACTACAATTGTTGTAGTGTAGCCACTGGAAGGACAGAGAAGGATTAAGATGACACATAGCCCTAGGCAGGTTAAGGGTTTGGGGCACCTCTTCATTCTTGAAATAGGGGCGGTGAATGGGATCAATCATTGTTATTGTTGGTTAGTGATTTTTAAGAAAATGTGGTAAGTGTCGTAAAACTGTATATGCATATAATTACTCATTGCAAAAAAATATGCATTTACCAAAATGTTCACACAAAATTCTTAATGTTAAAGTGAGTATATACTAACAGGCAAACCAAGGAAAAACAGTATGTAGTGTGAGAACATAGCGCGCATCCGCCCATATCTAACGCCGGATGCGGCTAAGGTACTGGTTCATGTTGTTGTTCTCTCTCGCCTTGACTATTGCAATCCCCTTCTCACCGGTCTTACATGTTCCCAGCTTGCACCGCTGCAATCTATAATGAATACGGCTGCGAGGCTTATTTTCCTGTCCGGTCGCACCTCCCACGCCTCCACGCTCTGTCAGTCCCTGCATTGGCTTCCAGTTAGATATAGGGCCCAATTCAAAATTCTGGCGCTTGCTTACAAATCCCTACATAATGCTGCTCCAACATACCTATCCTCCCTCATACACAAGTATGTCCCGTCTAGACCCCTGCGCTCAGCCCAAGACCTACGCCTATCCTCTGCCCGGATCCCCACCTCTGATGCTCGCCTTCAAGACTTCTCCAGGGCTGCACCTATTCTCAATCAGACTTTCACCCAGCCTCCACTCCTTCAAAAAATCTTTGAAAACTCACTTCTTCATTAAAGCGTATCAATTAAACTGTCAGCAGGTTTCTCATCCCCCACCCCATGACTCCTTTCCTGCAACTGTCAAAAATGACCTACCAAGCACTCAATAAACCCTTCTCTAACAAACTATTTAATTCCCCTACTTTAACCGTTTGTGTCACCATACACCACTCCCTCTAGCATGTAAGCTCATCGAGCAGGGCCCTCAAGCCCCTCTGTTCCTGTACATCCAGTGGTCTGATCTCAATTATGTGTCTGTTAGTCCACCCATTATACAGCGCTACGGAATATGTTGTCGCTATATAAATAATAAAATAATAATAATAATTAAAAGTAATGTATGGCTGGGCTTAACGTATGAAATTAAGAAGACAATTTATAAACAGACTAAGCATATACAGAGACAAGCCAATTACAAAGTAGCATAGAAACAAGAAAAAGGGCATGGTCATGGATCATGAAGCCAAGTTAAAATCAGAAGAATCATACTATGTGAACTCTCCCAATGTTCTTTCAGTGTTTCTTTCTCTGGCTCTGTGTTATGATCTTGTGCAGGTCAAATAGGAGACTTATGCCAGGGTTGACTTCAGGTACTTTATTAGTATTTTTAGACATATTATGCACATTGAGGGAAAACAGACTTTAGGCAATATGCCACAAAACAGGTTATTTGAAAATAATAAAGAATGTCTGTAATTTCCAGGTAGGGTTGTAACAAAGGCAGGTTGGTAACAGTGGCAGGCTGGTAACAGAGGAAGAGGTCAAAATCATACGTAAGAGTGGAGCAGGTTTAAAGGTAAGTCTGAAGCAGGTTGGTATGGAGCAGGGTTGAGGGCAAGTCTGGAGCAGGTTCACAGGAGCCAGGAACTGAGGTGATTCAGGTAAATCACCAACTTCAATGTAAAGGCCACTGGTATTCTCGAGTGTGACCTTTTGTAGGGTTTGTAATTAGTCCTAGGCAGGTGAGTACTGAGGTGACTAGTGGCTAGGCAGGCCATTAGTGGTGGAGATCTGCAACTTCTTTTAAAGGAACATAAATAAATGAAGTTAAAACATAGTTATCAGGATATGATCCTGACACTCTGCCTCTTCTCCCCAATCCCTCTTGACTCATGTCTATGGTTGCCTCTCTGCTATTTCCAACTGGATGGCTGCTCATTTCCTTAATAGTGATGTCGCGAACATGAAATTTTCGGTTCGCGAACCGCAAACGCGAACTTCCGCAAATGTTCGTGAACTGGGCAAACCGGGCGAACCGCCATAGACTTCAATAGGCAGGAAAATTTTAAAACCCACAGGGACTCTTACTGGTTGAAGGGGGGGGGGAGGAGACCTACTCTCCTCCCCCCCCGGCCCCCACCCCTGGGAAGTGGGTGGGGGCCATAAAGATAATGAGGGGGGGACCTACTGTCCCCCCCTGGCCCCCACCCCTGAGCGGTGGGTGGGGGCCCTAATAACAATAAGGGGGGGACCTATTGTCACCCCCGGCCCCCACCCCTGAGCTTATAAAGCCTTGCCACGCCCTGCAATTAGGCTAAGAACACTCTGATTGGTGGGTTTAAGCCAATCAGAGTGCTCTTTGTCATTTTACACAGCGTGGGAAAATTCAAAAGAACTTTCCCACGCTGTGTAAAATGACACAGAGCACTGTGATTGGATGGTTTGAAAATCCATCCAATCACAGTGCTCTGTGTCATTTTACACAGCGTGGGAAAGTTCTTTTGGATTTTCCCACGCTGTAAAATGACACAGAGCACCGTGATTGGATGGCTTGAAATCCATCCAATCACAGTGCTCTGTGTCATTTTACACAGCGTGGGAAAGTTCCAAAGAGTATTTCCCACGCTGTGTAAAATGACACAGAGCACTGTGATTGGATGGCTTGAAAGCCATCCAATCACAGTGCTCTGTGTCATTTTACACAGCGTGGGGAAGTTCAATTTTCCCATGCTGTGTAAAATGACAAAGAGCACTCTGATTGGTTTAAACCCACCAATGAGAGTGTTCTTAGCCTAATTGCAGGGCGGGGCAAGGCTTTATAAGCCTTCCCCCGCCCAGTGGAGCTCAGTCTGCGCGGAGCCCTCCATGGGTGAAGATGGATTATTTTTTTGCGCTCTGGTTTTTTCTTTTTCATCAGGTTTTTTTTTTTGCGCTCAGGATTTTTATTATTATTTTTGTTTGACGGTTATGATGGTTTTTTATTTGGCCTTTTTTGGGGCTGAAAAATGAAGATTTGAGAAAAAAGAAGACGTCAAATGGTAAGTTTAATTTTATTTTACAGGTTAGTTATTTTATTCCCCCTCACAATTTTTTAGTGTGAGGGGGGTAGGTAGGGACTTTTTATTTGGGGGGGTGACTAGGGGCTTGGGGACCCCTAGTCACCTTGGGGGGGGATTTACTTAGGGCCCCCACCCGCAGCCCAGGGGTGGGGTTCGGGGGGGGAGGACAGTAGGTTTACCCCCCCTCATTATCTTTATGGCCCCCACCCGCCGCCCAGGGGTGGGGGCCGGAGGAGGGTGGACAGTAGGTCCCCCCCTCATTATCAATATGTCCCCCACCCGCCGCGCAGGGGTGGGGGCCGGGGGGGCAGTAGGTCCCCCCCCCATTATCAATATGGCCCCTACCCACCGCGCAGGGATGGGGGCTGGGGGGCAGTAGGTCCTCCCCCTCTTTATCAATATGGCCCCCACCCACCGCGCAGGGGTGGGGGCGGGGGGGACAATAGGTCCCCCCTTATTGTTCATTTTAGGGCCCCCACCCACCGCTCAGGGGTGGGGGCCGGGGGGGGGGAACAATAGGTCCCCCCCTTATTGTTATTTTTTGGGCCCCCACCCACCGCTCAGGGGTCGGGGCTGGGGGGAGGACAATAGGTCCCCCCCCTATTAGTATTTAGGGCCCCAACGGGGGGGGGACCCTTTTTTTTTTAAACAGTGTGCAGCCACAGGCTGCTCACTGTTTAATAGACATGTCCCTACTCGCGGTATTGCGAGTAGGGGCACAATTTACTAATACTAAGTAAATTTTACTTAGTATTAGTAAATTAATAGGGGGCGGACCGAACATCGCATATGTTCGCCATCCGTGGCGAACGCGAACACGCTATGTTCACCAGGAACTATTCGCCAGCGAAGCGTTCGGGACATCATTATTCCTTAAACATAACCTGTCCAAAACAGAACTTCTGCTCTTTCCTCCCTCAAGTGTTGCTACTACCTTGTCTGTTTCCCTCCAAATCAATGTCGCTACTATCCGCTCTACCTCACTGCCGAGGTCTTCTCTTTGACTCTCATCTCTCCTTCACCCCTCATGTCCAATCAATTGCCAAACCTGCCGCCTCCATCTCTAAAAATAGCGCGCATCTGACCCTATTTAACACCTGATACGACTAAGGTGCTTGTTCATGCCGCTGACCTCTCTCACTTTGACTACTGTAATCTGCTTCTGAGTGGTCTTATGTGTTCCCAACTTGCCCCGTTACAGTCTATAATGAATGCGGCAGTGAGGCTCATCTTCCTGATTGCCCACACCTCTCAGGCTCCCCCCCCCCCCATCAGTCACTACATTGGCTTCCCATAAGATATAGGACTCAATTTAAGATCCTGATGCTTGCTTACAAATCTCTACACAATGCTACTTCGACCTATTTATCCTACGCTCTGCCGGAGACCTACATCTAACCTCTGTTCATACTCCTACCTCTGATGCTCGCTTGAAAGGAATCCTATTGAACTGTCATTTCAGCTGTCATTTCAACTGTCTAATCTATTTTGCTGGAATGATGCCACTACCCGTGGCTCCAAAAATATACTCAAGTCAGGTTTACTATAAAGGAGGCGTATGGCTGGAGCAGTCCATATAGAAAGGAATGCTACTATTACATGAAGCATTCATACAAGTAGCACAGTGGTGCCAATATGTGGTTGAAGTCATAACACCTAAGCCTTAAAAACTTATCTTTCATTAGCTGTTGAACTGGCCTTGCAGAGAACAAAGATCCATTCCCTTTTTGCCCAGTTTTTTTGTTAGTGCTATGCTTTTTTTTTAATCAAATCCAATTATAGAGAATTCCAAAGCTTCTCATAGAGATGGGTGGTTTTATTGATATTTAGGAATTCATATTTTAAAAAAATCATATTTTAATGTAATCATACGTGTATTGAAATTGTTACGCGTATATAAAGTTATTAACTAAAATTCTTTTCAAGCTCAGCCAACAACTGAATAAAACTGATTGGAGATTGGAGTTATATTTCACATAAGCTGGTTAGCAGTTGGCTGCCTCACTATCCCATTAAATCAGGTTTATATTTTAACTCCCACTAGCTTGGACCAAAATGTCACTAAGAACTGCAATGGAATTTCTTGCACTCAGTTTGATGTGACATAAAGTCCCATGTCCCATTGCTTTTATTTATTTATTTGTTTGTTTGTTTAGTTTGTTTGTTTTTCCCTCTGATTTCTGCACCTAGGAAGGGCAAATGTTAAAAAATGTATATGTATTTTTTAAAATCAGGGCTTGAAAGAGTTAAATTTCTTTGACACTGTCAGTGTATCTCACCCACCATGGGCAGTCTGTCCAAGGTATCTGGGGTTAACACACTGTATGTGCCAATACCAGATGCAAAAGTAACACAAAACTGATATTGTCAGCTAAGAAGAGAGATTTGCTCACTGCCTGACTCCTGTTTTTGTAGCTAGATAGCTACTACTGAGCAGGAGGTTTATAGTCTTCTCCTTTCCTCTCGTCCCACCACTTGTCCCTTTCATCCCATTCCATCTCACATTACAAAAGCTCTATCCCTTGCCTTGTGCTATTCTTTACACATATCTTCTACTGCTCTCATTCTTCTGGCATCACCACCCTCCTCTTAAACATGCTACTATCGTACGCATCCTAAAATAGCCATCTCTTGATCCATGTTCCCTTATCTAACTACCATCCTATATCTCTACTCCCTCTTAAAAGCTTCTGGAATGATTTGTCTGCACCTGTTCAACACACTATCTCAACTTTAACTCTCCTCATTTCTCTAAAATCTGGTTTCCGCCTCCTCTTTTCTACTGAGACTGCTCTGACCAAAGTAACTAATGATATAATCACAACTAAAACAAATTGTCACTACTCCATACTAACTTTTCTAGACCTCTTTACTATCTTTGAAACTGCTGACCACGCTCCCCATATTAAAACTTTTCTCTGTCCTCACAACATTGTCCTTTGGTTCTCATCCTATCTCCAAATGATTATTAAGTGTCTCCTTTTCTAGTAACACTTTCTCCCCTAATCCCAAATGATTTCGAGTCCCCTAGGGCTCTTTCCTTGTCCCCCTTTTATTTTCTTTATACTGCCTCTCAGCAAACTTATAAATTATTTTGTACTATACTACCATCTATACTAGCACCTAGTATGAAATGCAGCTATACCATATCTCCCCTTCACTGATCTCTCTCTCGCTGCCTTGGAATGAGTCACCAGTTGCCTTTCTTGTGTCTCCCACTAAATGTTCTCCCATTTTCTAAAACTCAATCTTTCTGAAACTGAGCTTGTTATTTTTCCCTCTCATAATACTAATCCTCTGTTGCTACTGTCCCTGCAAGTTGGTGGTATGTCCATCCTTGAGAGCTTGCTGACTTAGGCCTCAGTTTACTAAGTCCTAGTTTTTAGAGGCCTTTGTGTTATCTTTGATTCTGGCCTCACCTTTACTGCTCACATCCAGTCTGTTATCAAATCCTGCCAATTCCACCATAAAAAATGTTTGCAGAGGTTTGACCTGAAAGATTGTCAGTCTTAGTGTGTTGGACTTGCTCTTGTCTTCCATGTCATAATTGACTATATGGTGATTTCATATTGTGTGATGGAAATTAATTTAATGTTGAAGGTGCCACCATCACCTCCTTATTTCCAGATAAGTGAAGCTTCTAGGTGTCCAACTTTGTGTTTACATGAAAGAAATTGGAAAGACTGGATCATTCATACATAACATATCTATAAAGTGAAAATATTTAGAGTGACATCAGTTGGCGGAATTAAATCTATTCCAGATAACCATAAGAACAATATGCACATACACTCTACATTTGACATATCTTGTGAAATTCCTTTTGCACTAAATGTTTTCGGTATATGGTAGAACATGTCCTGCATGGTCTTTCTCTACTAAAATAGGAACTAGGTATTGCAGCAAGCATGACTTATTTAACTTTACCATTCCCTTAAATTAACTAGTTCTATCCACACAAACCTTGTCAAGATTGCTGTGTTTTAATTGCCATTGTCCATACACAATGGCTTTGTACTCAATATCCTATTAATAATTCCTTGTATAGAACTGCATACTGCATCCGTTGCAGTGGACATAGTAGAAACAATATAAATATATATAACAAATATAGAGGAAATTGTAAGATTAATACATTTTAAATTATATTACAGTTTCTTAATGAAGCTCTCATCCAATGATTAATGTCCGCTATTTCGCAATGTACATATACCATCTAAATGAAATGGGAAAGGGAGAGGAAATGGGAAACTAATTGTTCCGGAAATGTGATTGTAATTTGTTTTGTAGAAAATATTGAGGTAATTTTTTTTGTTGGATAATTTGTTTCTGTGGCCAAATATATGTCATGTACGCAGTAGTATAAGACTGGCTTCAGTTTAAAACTAACATTTTCTTTATTATTTTAAAGAACCGAACAAGAGCATCAGGCTCCATTCTCCTGCTTGTTCTATGTTATTGTATTAACTGTGTGACGTCAGTATGCTATTGGCTGTCATTCTCTAACATGGTGTTGGTGAAGGTACCAGTCAGTCATTGACCTTTGTTCTTTCATTGGCATTCTTGTACAGAACTTGTAACTGGTGTAGTTAATGTTACACTTCCCGCTATTTGATTAGCCGATATTGGCCACACTGTATTACCGGTGCTAAAGGACAATTGTCATCACATTTCCACTTATTGTTTTTTAAACATTTATTACATTTAATGAAAGTTAATTATATATTTTTTTAATTGAAGAACTTGTTTTATTTTTTTTATAAACTTATCTGGATATGCAGCCATGTTGGGTCAGACTCTACTATTATCTGAACAACTGTTGTTCAGCCTAATTTACCTGCTACTCCAGTGTTACACAGAGCAATCACAGCAGCAAGCAGGTTAGGATGAGCAGGATTTGTTGGTAATATTAGAATCTGACCGAAAACAGTCAAATAAATATATATTTGTTTAATTAACCATGTTTCTTAATTAAATTCATTTAAGCAGTCTTTGAAGCACTTGGTCTAGGGTCTTATCTTTTTAAGTGTTAACTAAACAAAATAGTACTAAGGAGTTTGTAGCAACTTTCCATTAAAATGCAACTGGAACATTTTATTGCAATATCTTTGTGTTTCCTAAATTTTGCTCTACTTAATATTTTCTCAGTAGGAGCCAAGTGCCAATTAAAGGAATATGTCAAAGTCCATAAAAACTACATCTCATTGTATTAGCTCAAGTTTTAGGATTTCCTATTTTTTTCCAAACCATTTACAAGCAGTTTGCCAGAAATTGAGGGATTCCCCAGCACCTAAGCACACTACCTCTGCTGGAGTGATAATGTCAAGGAATTTCCCATACTTCTAAAGAATGCAAAATATTTGTGAACAACTTGACAAAAGCAGAGGGACTGCACAAACAGCCTCCTTGCATAAATACTACTACAAGAAATGATAATAGTTAGTGGCGTAGACAGAGCTTTTGCCGCCCGGGGCCATCTCTGAGTTTTCCGCCCCTCTCATTATGCACCATGCCACTGTGCCAGCTACACTGTAAGGAATACAGGGAGCAGGGATATGACATGATTCATTTCATTACCCCTTTTACACAGCCTGCGGCTTGCTCCACAGCCAGTAGTGTTCCCCGGGCTGGACACGGCTGAGGAGCTTTGTCCGCTTGCTGCCCCCAGGTCTGTTTGCGAGAGGTGCAAGGTCCAAGTGACTGGCAAGAGGGGAGTGCACAGCGCTCCTCTCTTGCTGGTCTATTCATGAAGCATAACCAAGCTCACTGGCTCAAAGGAATCCCACAGAAGGGAAAACAGGTGACAACATGGGTAGAGGAGTATACATTTCTGTGCCCAGGATATGGCAAAAGGAAGAAAATAAAACATATAAAGATATGATGGGGGATAAGAAAAGAAACTAAGAGGGAAACAAATATGAATGATTTGCTCTAAGTGCATTTGGTAGGTTTTGAACTCCTATTCATGCTAGTTTTCTCTCTCTTCAGAGCTCTTTAGTTTTGCTTAAAAAAAAAAAAACACACACACACACACACATAGAAACATAGAAACATAGAATGTGACGGCAGATAAGAACCATTCGGCCCATCTAGTCTGCCCAATTTTCTAAATACTTTCATTAGTCCCTAGCCTTATCTTATAGTTAGGATAGCCTTATGCCTATCCCACGCATGCTTAAACTCCTTTACTGTGTTAACCTCTACCACTTCAGCTGGAAGGCTATTCCATGCATCCACTACCCTCTCAGTAAAGTAATACTTCCTGATATTATTTTTAAACCTTTGTCCCTCTAATTTAAGACTATGTCCTCTTGTTGTGGTAGTTTTCTTCTTTTAAATATAGTCTCCTCCTTTACTGTGTTGATTCCCTTTATATATTTAAATGTTTCTATCATATCCCCCCTGTCTCGTCTTTCCTCCAAGCTATACATGTTAAGATCCTTTAACCTTTCCTGGTAAGTTTTATCCCGCAATCCATGAACCAGTTTAGTAGCCCTTCTCTGAACCCTCTCTAAGGTATCAATATCCTTCTGAAGATACGGTCTCCAGTACTGTGTACAATACTCCAAGTGAGGTCTCACCAGTGTTCTGTACAATGGCATGAGCACTTCGCTCTTTCTACTGCTAATACCTCTCCCTATACAACCAAGCATTCTGCTAGCATTTCCTGCTGCTCTATTACATTGTCTGCCTACCTTTAAGTCATCAGAAATAATCACCCCTAAATCCCTTTCCTCAGATGTTGAGGTTAGGACTCTATCAAATATTCTGTACTCTGCCCTTGGGTTTTTACGTCCAAGATGCATTATCTTGCACTTATCCACATTAAATGTCAGTTGCCACAATTCTGACCATTTTTCTAGTTTACCTAAATCATTTGCCATTTGGCTTATCCCTCCTGGAACATCAACCCTGTTACATATCTTAGTATCATCTTTTTCTAATGCAAATACATACACAAATATTTAGCTGCTTTTTATAGCATAACTTTTACCTCCTCAGCCACCACTCCCTTTTTTTACAAAAGGTTGTTCTGGTTGGAAGGAAATGATGTAGCTCAGCCAATCACTGTCCTTTTATTATTTGTATAGTATTTCAAAGCCATGCTAATAGAGAAGGAGACAAATAATATAAGGACAACCACTAGCTGTGGGTTTGGAGTGATATCTGCCACCCGGCTCACTCTTGTCTCTTATTGTCTAAGCTGAGTATGCGCATTAAGTATGTCAAATAGGGAAGATGGTATATGAAAATAGGAAGCATGGCTAAGAGTCTGGAGTTATATATATGTGAAGATAAATACAGTATGATAATAAAAACAAACCAAAACCAGATCAAATGCATTTAGTTGTGTTGGTGCCAAGAGGGTGCCTGGAGTGTCCTTTTAAAGGAAGCTCTCATAGGCTTGTTTGTTTTTTGTCAGAAGCACCACTTACATGCTAAGACCATTAGGACCATGCACCAATTTTAGGTGTAAAGCCATCACAAGGTGTGTTTTTGAGATGCTTAGTGTGTGCAAGATGTCAAAATTAATGAATGCTCGCTAGTTCATGATTACCGGGGCGTTTTCTCAGATGGCTGCCCCAAATAGAGCAAGAGTAGGCCAGGAGATGAAATGAAATGATGTTTACTAATACATATGCACTAATAGATATGTTAACCAAGGCTTTAATACATGGAATGTTTTATAATTCTATTCCTAAAATGAGTTAATGGAAATTATCTGTACAATTTTTGTTTTTTGTCATTTTTTTTTTTTTTATGACATTATGACTAGTGATGTCGCGAACTTCCCGCGAACAGCTCGCTGCGGTTCGCCACGAACCGTTCGCGGCGAGCTCTGGTCAGCTGACACATCCCGGCCAATCTCCAGCAGACCCTCCCTCCCAGACCCTCCCACCTCCTGGAAAGCATCCATGTTGAAGGCAGCGGGAAGTTCGCGAACGGTTCGCGACATCACTAATTATGACATGTCACAGAGAGACAATTAATATCACCAGCATACAGCTGCATAACAGTATAGATCTTACATAATAAATGTCATTAGCTGTACCGGCACACAAGAAAACACCTAATTTTTGTTATATAAAATAATTAGGGTATGTTAAAAGCAACAACAGCACTTGGATAAACATAGATAAACATTACTAGTTTTCAAATTAGCACTAAAGTTCCATCTAATAGTTGTCTAGAACTAGTATATAACTGTGCTGTTAGATCATTAGGCTATGCTTATAAATAAGAAAAGAAAAGTAACATAAAAAGGTTAAATTATGAGAGAACAGCAACACATATATAATTGTTGCTGTAAAAACAAAACAACAAATATGCATGTAAATAAACACTATTTTGTAGCCTAAAGCTCATTTAAAAAGGCAAACAGCATAAAACATATATTGCATTTGACATGTATTATGGCTCTCAAGTGGATACATTTGCCCCATTTCCAAATGAGAATATTAGATAAAATGTATAATATTTGACACACTCTTCATTGGTTGGAAACAAACTGATATGGTACACAAATAATGCAGTATTCAGAATTCAACAAACTGGAGTTTGTTTTGTCAATGTTTATAGCATTGAAACTATATCTGGCAAGTTGTGAGAAGGAAAATGTGACTTGCCTTTCTATGAAATCAAATCATACTTGCAGATGTTTAAATATGCACAAACAAATGCACAACTGTAATCACTGGAGTCACAGCTGTAAAGTCCATTGAAGACACAGAGGTGAAGCCTAAGGAAATACATCATTTGTATCATTGTGTAACACCTGGTAGTCATAAATAATGATGGGAAGGAAACAAAACAGTTGTGGTTATATTTTGGCCTGGTTGTAGGGGGATGCAAGTATTTTTTGAAAACAAAGATTGTTTATTGTGTTCCACTTATTCTGTTTTGTTATTGGAGAAAATAAATAAAAAGGCATATGGCTGTAGCATGTTAATAAAAAAATAGCAAAAGATAAAAAAGTGCTTTTACACTATATCATTGTATTACACATTTTCAACATAGATTCGTTCACCTACACAATTTTCCATTCTCCAAAACCATTTATGACTTTCTTTTTCCAGATGTGACTGTGTCACACACGCCCTACTTGGAGGCATTAATGCATGCTGGTCTAGTTGACTCATTCAAGCAGCTATTCAAATAAACTTGCAAAATCACACTCCTAGGAGTTCTAAGAAACATTTATAGGGCTCAAGTTCTACAACGTGTATCATACTCCTCCAAACTCTTCCTGAACTACTAAAGCATAACAAAGTGTGGTGGCCATGTGAAGATTTTTCATCAAATCTTTTACTTATCCCCAAATGTTTTTTGGGGTTTTTTTTGTAACAAATAAAGTAAGCTCTCCAGTACAGACTGTTTATGGGCAGAATACTTTTATATTATATTATATGTATTTTATATAGTAACAACCCCTGGATGTTGGGGTAAGGTAACATCAGCAGGACGCACTTGAAAATCAGAGTAATCTGAATGTGCCTTTCCTGGTTAAAGGGACACTGTAGTCACTATAACCACTTTGTCTCTTTGAAATGGTTATAGTGCCTGGAGTGCCCTGGCATTGTCCTTCCATTCAGTGTTGCACCATGTTCGTGCAAAATAAGAGTCCTTGGGCACCCATAGGCCAGCCCCTTCTGTTTGTGTAGCCAAGGCAAAGATTACACACTTCCTTGTTGTCATACCCATTCATACCGTCAGTTGGAGCTCTGACAGGTTAAAAGCAGTCAGCTGACACTCTCAGCCAATCACAGGTGCCCATTGCTGCTCAGGGTAATACTTCCTTATTAGCCAAAGCAGCACAGAGGGGATGGACTGCCATGGTCTCTTGTTTAGCATTAAAACATTACAACATTAAAAATTGTTTAATGCTGAAAGAAATGATGGCACCAGGGGACTCCATACACTATAACCAGTTTAATGAGATGAAGCAGATACAGTGCCTACGGTGTCCCTTTAAATACTTCGTTATTATTAAATGGTTTGTTTATGACATTGTGTTTTTAGCTTCATTGGGTATATAAAACTATTAAAGAGTAAGTAAAATATATATTTTTGTTAATTCATTTTGAAATTATGAACATTTAAAAATGTGAAAATATGATTTGCACATAATTTACACTTAACCAGCTACGTATTTTCTTTTAATGCAGCATTGTCAAATGCTAAGTATTATGCAGCACAGTGTTTCTCAACCTTTTACAGAGAAGTACCCCTGCAGGTCTAAAACAAATTGCTAAAAGTTCCCCTCCCTCGAGAAAGTAATTGCTATTGATTTAAATTCCAAATAAAAAGTGTAGACATAGGCGTGCGCACGGGGTGTGCCGGGTGTGCCTGGGCACACCCTAATCCCCGTGCGCCACGCATGGATCATAGATTGGCCCCGAGAGAGGCTCTGAAGAGCTCCGTTCCGTTTGGATACGGAGCAAACAGCCTCCAGGCTGCACGCAGAGCAGCCCTCTCGCGATCGCTGATATTTTCAGAGCGTTGCCGTGGTAACCCGCGGCAACGCTCTGAAACTCCAGCTCTCGCGAGAAAAAGGCATGGTCTGTACCCTGCGGAGGTACAGACCACATCACTAGCCCACTGGATCACCAGGGATGATCAGCAGCGTGCTCCCTCTCCCCCCCTGCAAAGGTAATAAGGTAACAAGGGGAAAGGGGAGTAAGTTTATTTTTTTTAAGTTTTTTTAAATAATGAAACAATCAAAATATATACATAAACTATACCCCACCACTTACTCACTACACCCTATATACACACTGCACCTACACACACCTTATATACACCCCCTACACACTATACTCCCTATACATAACACTATACTCCCTATACATAACACTACACCCCCTGCTCCTACACACACTATACACCTTATATACACCCCCTACACACTATACTCCCTATACATAACACTATACTCCCTATACATAACACTACACCCCCTTCACCTACACACACTATACACCTTATATACACCCTATACATAACACTATACTCCCTATACATAACACTACACCCCCTGCACCTACACACTATACTCCCTATACATAACACTATACTCCCTGTACCTACACACACTATACACCTTATATACACCCCCTACACACTATACTCCCTATACATAACACTATACTCCCTATACATAACACTACACCCCCTGCTACTACACACTATACCCCTATACATAACACTACACCCCCTGCACCTACACACAATATATACACACTACACACTATACCCCCTATATACACACTACACCCTCTGCACTCACACACTCTATATCCCCTATACACTGCACTCAATCACTACACAAACTCTATACTCCCTATAAACACACGTATTACTCTGCATACGCACACACACAAAAGCACTACACACTCTATACCCCTATAAACACCTCACCACTGCATTCATACTATGCCGATATACACCTCCTGTGCACCCACTGTACCCCTATGCACACACAACTTCCCTAAACACACACTACACCCCCTATTATTACCACACCAATACACACATGTGCACAACACCTATACGCATACACACAATGCCACCCCCTGCAACTCCTAGATACACGAAATACAGTCCTTACATGCAAACGCAACACACCACTAGGCACACACACATACATATAATATACAGCCCAAAAACACACCTATACACTACAGGCCCCAGCTACATACAGGGAGTGCAGAATTATTAGGCAAGTTGTATTTTTGAGGATTAATTTTATTATTGAACAACAACCATGTTCTCAATGAACCCAAAAAACTCATTAATATCAAAGCTGAATATTTTTGGAAGTAGTTTTTAGTTTGTTTTTTAGTTTTAGCTATGTTAGGGGGATATCTGTGTGTGCAGGTGACTATTACTGTGCATAATTATTAGGCAACTTAACAAAAAACAAATATATACCCATTTCAATTATTTATTATTACCAGTGAAACCAATATAACATCTCAACATTCACAAATATACATTTCTGACATTCAAAAACAAAACAAAAACAAATCAGTGACCAATATAGCCACCTTTCTTTGCAAGGACACTCAAAAGCCTGCCATCCATGGATTCTGTCAGTGTTTTGATCTGTTCACCATCAACATTGCGTGCAGCAGCAACCAAAGCCTCCCAGACACTGTTCAGAGAGGTGTACTGTTTTCCCTCCTTGTAAATCTCACATTTGATGATGGACCACAGGTTCTCAATGGGGTTCAGATCAGGTGAACAAGGAGGCCATGTCATTAGATTTTCTTCTTTTATACCCTTTCTTGCCAGCCACGCTGTGGAGTACTTGGACGCGTGTGATGGAGCATTGTCCTGCATGAAAATCATGTTTTTCTTGAAGGATGCAGACTTCTTCCTGTACCACTGCTTGAAGAAGGTGTCTTCCAGGAACTGGCAGTAGGACTGGGAGTTGAGCTTGACTCCATCCTCAACCCGAAAAGGCCCCACAAGCTCATCTTTGATGATACCAGCCCAAACCAGTACTCCACCTCCACCATGCTGGCGTCTGAGTCGGACTGGAGCTCTCTGCCCTTTACCAATCCAGCCACGGGCCCATCCATCTGGCCCATCAAGACTCACTCTCATTTCATCAGTCCATAAAACCTTAGAAAAATCAGTCTTGAGATATTTCTTGGCCCAGTCTTGACGTTTCAGCTTGTGTGTCTTGTTCAGTGGTGGTCGTCTTTCAGCCTTTCTTACCTTGGCCATGTCTCTGAGTATTGCACACCTTGTGCTTTTGGGCACTCCAGTGATGTTGCAGCTCTGAAATATGGCCAAACTGGTGGCAAGTGGCATCGTGGCAGCTGCACGCGACTTTTCTCAGTTCATGGGCAGTTATTTTGCGCCTTGGTTTTTCCACACGCTTCTTGCGACCCTGTTGACTATTTTGAATGAAACGCTTGTGTTCGATGATCACGCTTCAGAAGCTTTGCAATTTTAAGAGTGCTGCATCCCTCTGCAAGATATCTCACTATTTTTGACTTTTCTGAGCCTGTCAAGTCCTTCTTTTGACCCATTTTGCCAAAGGAAAGGAAGTTGCCTAATAATTATGCACACCTGATATAGGGTGTTGATGTCATTAGACCACACCCCTTCTCATTACAGATGCACATCACCTAATATGCTTAATTGGTAGTAGGCTTTCGAGCCTATACAGCTTGGAGTAAGACAACATGCATAAAGAGGATGATGTGGTCAAAATACTCATTTGCCTAATAATTCTGCACTCCCTGTATTATACACCACAAACAGACCCCTTTACACTCTACAGCATAACCGATTTCCTCTACACACATGCAATCACATAAAAAACATCCAAACACATATAACACCGCAGGGAGCATTCCCACACGTGCAAAACACATGTTAACAATCCTTTTCCACTAATGGGGACACCAGAGACAAGTCACTAGGACTTTTTCTCCATCAGACAGCACTGAATGCTCTGGTAGGGTATCACACTAACATAACAATTGGGATGGCGGGGGGTGCTTGTCAATAGTGGCGATATAACATGCCACATTTCTGGCCCACCCTTCCTAGTGGGCTGCTCTGCCTGGGCTGACTTTTTGTCCCAGTCCAGCCCTGTTCACCGGCCCACATGCAGGAGAGGACCCGGGGAGCTCTAGCCAGCAGTTCCGCTGGGTTTCTCTCGCGAGGTCGGAGTGTTGCCACGGCCACGCTCAGATCTTGTGAGAGTTCACTCACTAGGACCACCAGAGTTCAGGCATGGCAGCACAGACACATACACGCACTAACAGCACCCTCACACACACACACACACACACACACAGCAGTATGTATATATATATATATATATACACACATATATACGCGGCGTGTGTGTTTGTGCTTTAGGGTGCACACCCTATTGCAATAGGCTGCGCACGCCTATGAGTGTAGACACTGATATCTAAATGAATCACATATTGGTGAACAAGCCTTATTAACCCTTTAATGACAGATGACTGACCCTTCCGTCATGCGCCAAAATTAACCCCAGATCGCCACCATTGCGGCGATCGCTGCGATAACACTCCTCCGGTCTGCCTCGGCATTTGCAGCTGTGATCACTCTGACAGGCTGTCAGAGCAAGCACATGTGCTTCAGGGACTCCTCGTCTGTTTCCCTGTGCTTGCACGTTCTGTGTGAAGTGCAGGGAGATGGATCAGTGCTGATCTTCTCCCTGCAAAAAAACAAAACAAAAGTTAAAGTTAAATCCCACCCCCTTTCCCCTGCTTTATTATTATTATTTTATTATTTATATAGCGCCAACAAATACCGTAGCACTGTACAATGGGTAATACAATTAACTACAGTGATCAAAATACAGATCAGGGTATTTTACTGTGATCTGAATTTTTTTTTAACCCCTGAGGGTTAACTTTTATTTTTTTCCCTCAGGGGTTAAAGTTATTTTATTAATTCATTTTAATATTTTTAAAATTATATATTTAGCTAGCTGGGGTGAGTGGAAGTTAGTGGGGAATTGGGGAAGTTTATGTTAGGCTAGCTAGGGGTTAACGTTAAAAATTGTTTTTAAAAAAGTTTTACAAATTTCAAAAAAGTTTAAAAAACCCCACCCCTCCTTTACCCAGTCCTAATAAAAATTAATCCCTTCCCTGCCAGTTGATCACTGTCTACAATGATCATAGTACAATACTGTAATCTGTACTTTTAACTGATTTTTTTTTTTTTAGCCCCTGAGGGTTAACTTTTATTTTTTTTAACCCTCAGGGGTTCCATTTATTTATTAATTAATTTAAATATTTCAAAATTATATATTTTTCTAGTTGGGGTGGGTGGGAGTTATGGGAAATTGGGGAATTTACTGTTAGTGTTGCTTACTGCTAGTTAGGGGTTAATGGTAAAAAAAAGCTTATACAAATTTTTAAAAAGTGTAAAAAAGTTTTAAGAAAGTTTTAAAAAGTTAAAATAATGTAATAAGTAAACAAAAAAGATTAGAATCAAGATTTCAAAATTAAACAAAGTTTTAAAAAAGTAAAAAAAATACATTAAAAATTGCTCATTACTCACTCCTGGAACAAACTAGTGAAAAATTGATCCTACGCTAAGGTTCAAAATATGCCTTTTGAATTACCCAGGGGTGTATTCTTTAATAAATAGTATGTGTTTGTGGGGAAGATTGAATAACCAACCAGCAAAACTACTCCGAAATGAAACATGGACACAGAGTAAAACTTCAAAGTTAGAAAAAACCTGAATGGCTGCATCTCAAATGTGCCACTTCAGCATCCACATATACCTGGCAAAGGTACATATGGGGCTATTGCTGTACTCAGACAACATAGCTGAGCAACATATGAAGTATTAAACAGTCGTAGCACACATAATGTTTGCAAAATATACTGCGCAAACTCACTTTGCGTGTCCAAAAGGCAGAAAAAAATACCCTGGGATGTCTTATTTAAGAAATGGTATGCCTTTATGGTGTAGTTGGAATATGTCGCTTGCTGAAGTGCTCCAGAATGGAACACAGCCATCAAACCCATCTATGAAAATTCACACTTAAAAATCTGAACTTGTCATGTCTCTTTTACAGCATTGTAACTTCACAAAATTAAGGAGGAGTGTATGAACTATTAATCTGAAGTATAAAAGTCACAAAATGAAAATCTAATACAAACAAATTAAGAAAAGCATATATAGCCATGAATAAACATACACAGAAGTAAAGTGGGTTCCATTATTTTTTTGTTTATATTTGAGACTGAATGGCAGCCCAGGAATGAACAGGAATGAAAATTACCCCTATCATGGCATGTCATTTGAAAAAGTAGAATACCCAGGGTATTTAAAACTGGTTTTACATAAGTACCAAAAGGAAGTAGGTCTGTGAGCGCAATCTTCCTTAGTTGAGTATACAGTTTTCAGTTTCTGCCAAAACACTGAGATGTACTCATTTCTTTGTTCTGCATAGATATCAGTGTAATGTCTGAAAAAAGTAAAAAAAAAGTTCATTTTAGGCATTCTGGAAAGCCAGCCTGCTCAATAGCAATATCATCAAATGGGTTTAAAATACATATTTTCTGTTCTTTGTCCTGTTCTTCAGCTTTGGGGAAATAATTCTCAAGGTTTGATTCTAAATCAATTAAATGTTATTCAACATTTTGTTTTATGCTATCAGAAAGTGTTACGTAATTTTCCTCACAAAATTCAGAAAGCTGCTAAAATTAATCAAAATATAACATACAATGCTCTATTTTTCAACTTCAACTTTTTTCCTGAAAGTTCTTTATCACGCAAGATCAAAATATTAGTATTATAACCCTGCAGCTGAACAGGTAAATCTGTTATCTAATCTAGTATAACAGACAGATAAGCTGGTTTGCACATCCATGCATCATCACAATTATACACAAATTTAGACTTTATAGCTCTGACAATGTTTTCAGTTAAGAGCTTAAAAAAATCCCTTCTCTGATATAGTTTTTGTTTTACATTCTTTGCTACCATATACTTGTTCTTGTTTAACCCCTTAGTGACCAGACCGTTTTTCAAT